>OZ025297.1:148568075-149225575 GCA_964019185.1 Maratus speculifer | reverse complement strand
GTGTGGAAATCATGATTACAAATATCTCGACAACTATTTATCATATCTACTTCATTCTTCATAGTAGATTTATGTTTCTTTATTGTGTTTTATATTCATTTCTTAAAATAAAAAAATGCGAAAATTTTTATGTACTTTTCATCAGAACGAAAATTTTGACTGTACGAAAAAAATAATTCCGGAAAATCGAGGTTACTGATATTAAATATGCTTCATCCCATTCCTTCATACTACGTACATACAAATTTTCAAGCCTCTATCTCAATTTGTATGGGAGAGAGATTTGTTAGAGCGTTTACAGACACACAGACAAATGGACAGACAGACGGACGGACGGATTTTTTTTTCTAAAAATGTGTTTTTTGGAATCTCCGGGGTCTAAAATGTGTAAATACGTAAAAAAAATCGATTTTCAAAACTTACCTTTGATTTGCAAAACATACAGACCTTATACTACGTTTGATGGGCAAGTAAAACGACACTACAAAGAAAAAAAAATCGCACTTTCGCTACAAAGAAAAGAAAATTCGTACTTTACGCTAAAAAGTAAAAGAAAATACGTTTTCTGTGTATCCGAATTTTCTAATGTATTAGTCTGAATTTGTTTGTCTCATGGGAGCAGCATATAATCAAATCTTTACAAGTCACGTTTGCAAGAGATAAATTTTTATTCCACTCGGAATTTTAGCTAAATGTTTCGATAAGATCAGATTTCATTATGGCTTTTTTTTCATGAGAAATCGATTTCCTATTCTTACTATATACCATAAAATTTTATACACAGCTTTAAAAAAATAAAATAATAATTTTTTATTTAAATTTTACTGTTTAAAATGATTTAAATGTGAAAGAGAAAATTATTTTGGAAATCGAAATGATGCGGTGTCAAAAGGAAATGAATTATTTAAAGAAAAATACTTTCAGTAAATATTTATTTAAATAAATATTAAATATTAGTAAATATTTATTTAAAATCAATAGTCTATTGGCACTTCTATTTAAATGAACTGGAAATTATGTATCTAAAAGATGAAAATTAAAGGCTTAAATCTTAAAACTTCATTAATAAATATAACTTCATTGAAAATAGCTTTATCTGATATTTTGTTAAGCCACTTTAATCCTCTGATGAATAAAAACATTACATACACATTACGTAAACATTTTATAATCTTATTCATATTTAAAGCTGAGAGCTAATGTGCTCGCAGACTCAGTATGTATGTATGTACGTATGAAGGTATGTGTGTAAACATGAATGAATGCATGTATGTATGTACGCAACGCGATAACTCTCGATAAAAATATCCGATTTGCTTCAAATATGCTATGCAAGTTTATTATGTAAGATTCTTTCCTGATAAGTTTTGGCATTCATTAGTTTAGATTAAAGGGGTGGGTGGATGACTAACTCCCCCTTTAATTTAGATAAAGGGGATTTTCATGCAGAATTATTCGATTTGCGTCAAAATTGGTATATCTGTTTATTCTGGACAGCGCTTCCCTGAGGTGATTTCGACGTTCATTGGTTAGGTATAAAAAGGAAAATTGAGAGAATAAATCCCCTTTAATGTAAATAAATGGGTTTTTCATGCAATTGAATTATCCGTTTCATTGAATTATCCGATTTCTTTCAAATTTGATATACCGGTTTATAATTCGTTAACTTGATTAGTTTTGAAGGTTCATTGGTTAAATAGTGGTTAAGAGGAGATGTGGGTGAGGTAACTGTCCTTTACTTAGCTAAATAGATTTTGATTGCACAGTTGATGTATAGGGTGTCCGTAAATGATAGTCCCAGTGATAAATTTTAATTGAAACAAATGTAAGCGTTTTAGATTTTTAGGTCAAGGTCACAAATAAAGAATAACTCAAAAACTTGGGCAGTGCCACCTACGCAAAAAGGTGACACCTGTTCATAAAGCGTTATTCTAGGGCGTATAGAAATATCCGTTAGAATTATCCGAATTAAAAAATATCCGATAGTTGATGCGATGAAAGAAATATCCGCTAAATTAAAAAACCGTCTGAGACAAGCAATTTTTTCTTTTGCGGTTTTATAAAAGATCATGAATACAATCCGCTGCTATTTAATGATTTGTCAGTGTTGAAAGACAATATTGAAGAAGGATTGTTTCCGTTACTCCGGACTTGTTAACTAAAGCAGGGGAAGCAGTAGGACAGTTTTAAATTGCTTAAAAGGTGTATAGCCAACATAGTGAATAAGTGTCCAAGCGAGGTCTCGAACCCGTTTCACACTGTTCCCGTTTTTACACTGTTGGCTATACGCCTTTTAAACATTTTAAATTTGAAATAACATGTATCACATAATAAAAAATAGCTTTAATACTAAAATCATACTAAGTTTCACCAGAAAACTATATACAATTACATTTTCTTTAAAACAGATATAAGAATTGATGAGATATAATTAGAATTATAAAGAGGTTTCTATTGAAAAATTGATAATGAAATCAAATCTTATCGAAACATTCAACTAAGATTTCGAATAGAATAGAAATTTATCCCAGTGAACGTGACTTGAATGAGGTTGTTAAATTTTATGCTACTGACGTGAAACAAAAAATTCACGGCGCATTAGAAAATATAGATATATCATTTTTTTTTTAAACCATATGAAAAATGTTTGTTGTTCTCGATCGAGAATGGAGATATCTGAATCCTTGTTGTGTTCACTGTTTTGGAATATTTCTGTTGCCACGACGACAAAAAAAAAGTATTAAAACTACAAAAAAAAAATTAATAACTCTAAAAGAAATTGAGATACAGCTTTTAAACAATTTATATTTAAAAATACATTTTTTCCCTATAGGACGGTGTAAAAAATGAATATGTGCGATGTTTAACAGTTTAAAAATTTGCTGTTATAAAATTGTGTAAACTAAAAATTGATTTAAAATTTGAAATTCTATTCTCAGAAGCACATATGCGTTTCGCACAGATTTATTTGTCCTTTGAAATATATAAAAGGGGTAGATAAAACTACATACGAAATAGAATAAATTCAAAAAGGAAGATACACTATCACATCTTTTTATTTATTTCTTTGTTTTTAAACTAATAAAAACTTTGGGACTTAACTTTAAATGTAAAATAAACATGTATTGTTTATCAAAAATGATTTTTTTTATATGGAATTTATTTATAAATCTTAAATTTTAGTCTTTGAAAAAAATCATGTCCTAAATGGTTGTTTAACTTGTTACATTACACTTTGTGTGTGTGTGTGTAGTTTACAAAAAACATGGATAAAAGATAATTTATTTCTATCTTATTTTTATTGGTGAAATTTTAAGATTTAAATCATTAGTTTCATAAAAAATTCCTTAATTTTAAAAACTCAATAATTCATTCATTATAATAAATATAAAGATGAAATAAACGACTTATTAAATAATATACATTAATTTAGAAGATAGTTCAAACTATTGTTAAGAGGTGGCGTTTGTTTTTTAAACAATAATAATAATATTAATAATGTTTAAACTAATGTGTAAAATTGCATCAAAGAATTTTTAGCGTTAGATTTCATTCTATTTTAATGTTGAAAAGTGGGAAAAAACCTTATATTTTTAATTTTTGAAGGTAACTAGAGACGTCTAGCAGATTGATTCATCTCAACGCCATTTAATGACGAAAATTTAAACTGTTTTTAAATTAGTGCATACAAAACTTTTGAGATGCCGGAATAACATATCATTTGTTTATTTTACCTTTATAATTATTATTTATTCTTGCATTACTGAATTTTAAAATTAAGGAGTACTTTATAAAACACCGCGTAAATTAAAAGTACTCCATTCTAATACTGCACATATATTTCAAATTCATCTCACAAATATTTACACATATTCCATTTTTGTTTTAAAATTTTTCAAAAAAAAAAAAATGAACAATTTGAACCTTTATAACACATCTCATAACTCATTTTTAAATGTAAAAGCATGAACCATGCAGGCATGATTATTGTAATAAATTTTAATTGAAGAGTGTTTTTTTTATTTCTTTTTCTAAAAGTAAATTAAATTATTTTAAAAAAAAATGCATAGTCTACTATAAATCTACGAATAATTTCTCTGTCATTGAAAAGAATTTCTGCGTTTCTAATTTGTCTAATTTTACATAAGGACTAAAGATAATAGATTACCTTTCACAGGAAAAACAGAGTCTGTAATATTTAACCATTTCACTTCCTTTCCTACACTGTAAAAACAAAGGAGTAATATTACATTTAAATCGAGGTTATGAATTGCTGAATAAACTTTAAATCTACGCTATTTTCGGTAGTAACTCCGTAAAAAATGTAAGAATAATCTTGGAATGGTGGTATTTTATTCTTTAGTCGCAATTATTGAACGGTAACACCAAATTCAGAGTCATATATCACCTTTCTGTTTTGATTTCATATGTTTGCAGACGACACGCCGCCATTTTACTTCGCATTTAATCCTTCTTTCTAACTTTCGGATAGCAGGTGGAAAAGTAAACAAACGGTAAGCAATATTAATATTATTCTTTGTAGATGTAAGATTTAAGACAAAATAATGTTTGCATGTGTTTTTTTTTTAATTAGATAATGCTTTTTAATAATGTGTTAGTGCACTGCCATTTTAAGAACAATGGCGACATGTTCGAATTTAACGGGAAGTATGCCTTTAGTATAACAGTTGTAATCAACTTTTTTTTTATACAGCTTTGTTTATTTGACAGCTGGCATATTTAAGCTTTTTTTTATATTATGCATTAAATTGTATAATTGTGAGGTAATTTAATATCATATGTAGCTTATTTTTGTTATTTTCTTAAGAAAACTAGAAACTCCGAATTAAACTTATAGTGCAACGAACATTAACCAAAAATATTTTCTTAAAAAATTCGTTTTTATAATGTTTTTTAACTTACTGAACGCATTATTGACCTATGAAAAAGATATTTTTAAGCATGCAAATATAGGAAATTTTAGTTCGTTTCATTAAAGTTATTTCATTCTAGTTTAGTTCATATTTCTTTGCTGTGATATGCTTAAAATTAATGTTATAATAAATTGCCTCCATTAAAAGGAAGTTTCGCTGCCTCTTTGCGTCAAACTATTTATTTTAAATTATGACTGTATTAAATTTAAAATGTAATCTCTAAATTATTTTTTATTTTGATGTTAAAGTCATGTAAATATTAGGAAATTTCCTTTTTTACCATTTAGTGTACTTTAATAAATGGTAGCAAAATAAAAAATAATTTAAAAATTACATTCCAAATGTAATACAGCCATACTTTAAAATAAATAGCTTCATGCAAAGAGGTTGCTAAACTTCCCTTTAATTGAGACAATTTATTATAACGTACATTTTAAACATATTACCTACTTTACACCAAACATGGTGGCAACTAAGTTGCCACTAAAAATGGTGTTTATTTATACCATTTGATAGTTGGTGACTCATTACACCAATTTACAAGTGGAATTTCATTACACCACTTGGGGTGGCAACTTAGTTGCCACCCTTTTTGGTGTAAAGTAAGGGAGTTTTTTTTTACAGTGTACATATATAGAAGTCTAGTTTTTTATGATATTATGACTATTATTATTTTATTATTAATAAAAAGAACAAAAATTTGGTAATGACTTATTCGCTTACAGAATTCCTCAACACACAGTAAAAAAAAAGGGTCGATCTACTAAAAAAACTTTAGTGATCCTTGTAATTACAAAAAAATTTTTAGTAATCTTAGTCAGTTACAAAAAATCTGTAAAAATTACTAGAAAAAAGTTAGCAACGAATAATGTTATTAGTTTTATATTTTTAATAGCTCTTACTAAAACTCAGTTGGTGTGTCCTTGATAGCATAGTGGTTATAGTAACGGACTCCAGGCTGAAAGGTCCCGGGTTCGAAACTTGCCACCGCCAAATACGCCCCGAATGTATGTAGTGTCTCGTTAATAAAGGGATTATGAAATGTTTTGTTTGATGTGTTGATTGATGTTGATTGAAATGTTTGGTGCTGCCATCTATTGCGGTTTTGCCGAAAATCTTCAGCTTCAGAAGTCTGGATTCAGCTCGAAGGAAGCTCCTGCCCTTAAAAATTTATTAAAAATAATTTTGGAGCTATTACTAAAATTTGCTTGGTGGCTCATTCTAAAGATTTTTAAGTTAGTTATACAAAAAATTCTTTTGTTCGGTTTACAAAAGAAATGCTTGTTTCACTTGCAAAAAAAAAAAGTTTGTAATGGTTACTAAAAAATTCTGTGAAATACAAATTTACTAAGAAATTTTTAGTAACCTCTTGAATTTTTTTTACAGTGCAGGTGAAGTAAAAATTTTATGGTTTGATTTATCTGATATCAACGATGTTCAGTTAGAAACATAAACAAATAGGAAATTGCACATCAAATGTAGCAAATGAGGTGCGTTCATACTATAACGAAGTTTTTAAAGCATTCAGATATCGGTGTAATACTATACAATACTTCGGATGCTGTATAAGTATCCTAAATATTTTATGTGTCCCTGTAAATACTATCTGCTTTTTATTATAAGGAAGTAACTTTTAGTAAACCTTGTATGTCAGTAGCATAAAATCTGAAATAGTTTAATACAATTAGAAAGTGCCCAAAACAATGTATCCCCCTATACCATATTATGTAATGGAATACTTTTGTGTAACTTTGTAAATTAATAACAAATATTCTTTGCACCACAGATTTCACAGAATACATATTTTAGTATATACTTCATAGATGCGTATTAATTTTATTAAGTTCGAAAGAGTGTAACATCATTAAAATACTCTTGAAACTATTATTTTTTTTTTCCATTGGCCGTAATGTAACGGAATACTTTTGATTGCCCCTGTAACTGAACTATGCTTCCGATTCTCATAAGATTTGAAATGAATCTACAAAGTTGTGAAAAAATTATACATCTTAAATTTCAAACGATTCAGTTGGGTAGTTTTTGCATTATTATATGCGGAAAGACGGACAGACAGACGGACAGATGGACGGACTGAACGAAGATTATAGGTGCTACTTATTTACATAATTACAAACGCACCTAAAAATGGCTATTAATTCCCATTCACACAGACAAAGAGGGCGTTAAACAAGAGTAATACGCTATTAAAAGAGTAAAAGAGGTATATTATTGATAGAAATTTTTTTTTTCAGATGCAACCACACAATGAATATTTTGCATATCTATCGAATAAATGTCGATCATCGCTACACTAATACATTTTTTGCTATACTATACACTTTTGCGTTGTTATATGCGGACAGAAGGACAAACTGAACGACAACTATAGGTGCTACGTATTTTCATAAATACGAGCGTGCCTAAAATGGGTGTGTAACATTTAACATCTTCACGCCCTTGGCCACATGTCATATAGAATTTTAGATTTTAATAATTATTATTACAGTCAATTAAAAAAAAATTGATAATAACTTATTCAGTACAGAATTCCTGAAAAAGGTAAAGTAAAAGTTTAATGGTTTGGCTACACTGATATTTCTGATGTGTAGTTAGTGATATAAAAAAAAATGTGAAGTAATTTCTCGGCAATCGGTGCTGTCGGATTATTTGAATACTTCGCTAATATTTGATTAAAATAATATCAGATATTATTAAATACGTTAAATTTCATTAATTTGTCGAGATGTAAAAAAGAAAATTTTTGATAGCTTTATTTAAAATAAGAAATCATTTTACTTATAAACTACCTTTTAACGCTCAGTGGTCACAAAACGGACATTATTTTCTTTTTCTTTCTTTATTTTGTAATTTTTTTTATTTATTGATATATTTTTTAACGTCCATGAATAAATAATAATAGTGATGAAATGAATAAATAATTAAAAGTGGCCTTTTTTTTTCTCACTGTATAAAATCTTCCTCGAAGGAGCTAATGAAGTTTTATAGCGATTGTAAAAAAGAAAGATAGATACCTTATCGTTTATGAACTATAATTAAAATTGAAAAATTGAAAAGAAAGTTTTGATACAATATTTATTTTATGTTTAAAAATGCTTATGATAATTTGTGCACGATTCTTAATTTTTGCATTGCAAATTCTCAACATACAAAAATAAACATATTGTACTTTTTACCCCCAAATTTACAACACATTAATACAAACGTTGATTAGAAAACTTCATATACAAAACTTTTTGTGTGTGTGTGTGTGCTGTGATTGTGTTCTTAATGTATTGCAAAAGTATTGCTATGTAGAAATCTGTTCTTAATATTTTGCAAAAGTGTTGCTTTCTAGAAATTGTTTTCGAAATATTTTTCAAAAGTGCTGCTATCTATAAATATGTTCTGAAAATAGCGTTATTGATTGTGTTGAAAAATTGTTTCACATAGTGTTAATAAAAATATTTTCTTAAAATAGCGTTGAGCTGCACAACACTTTGTCACTAAATAAACAACACTTTGTAACAACAACACAATTTAGAACATAATAAATCAATACATGTAAAACACTTTCCACATGGTGCCTTAAAAATTACACAATTTTAAAAAGGAAATAAGAGACAAATTGCATTATAGAAAAAAAAAAAAAAAAACATTGTGGAAGATTACTGAGTTAGTTGACTAATTTTGAAAGATAAATATGAATAACTGCAATTTTGGAAAAATTATGTGATTTTTAACAATCCTTTTTGCACAATCTTTCTCCTGGCAGAACACATTCATCGCAACACATTCACAAGACAATCGAGAACGATTTTATTCAGTTAGTGTTGTAAAAGCGTTTCACGAATTTGTAGTGTGGCTATTGTAGATACTTTTCAAGTAATGATTTTTATCCAACAAAAATCGACTTTATGTCTATCTATCTATATTATAAAAGCCGAACGTATCTGTGCGTAACGCATACGTCATTTTACGAATAGCAACACTTTGAAATTTGAAATGAAATTTAAGATTTGCAATTTTTGCGACTGTAAATTTTTATATTATAAAGGTCAAATGTATCTGTGCGTAACGCATACGTCATTTTACGAATGGCAAAACTTTGAAATTTAAAATGAAATTTCGGATTTGCAATTTTTGCGACTGTAAATTTTTATATTATAAATGCCAAATGTATTTGTGCGTAATGCATACTTCATTTTACGAATGGCAACACTTTGAAATTTGAAATCAAATTTCGGATATGCAATTTTTGCGACTGTAAATTTTTATATTATGAAGGCCAAATGTATCTGTGCATAATGCATACGTCATTTTACGAGTGGCAAAACTTTGAAATTTGAAATGAAATTCAAGATTTGCTATTTTTGCGACTATACATGTTTACATTTTTAAACTACTAAACATCGCAAAATCTTAATTTTACACCATCGTATAGGGGAAAAAATTTACTTTTAAGTACGATTTATTTGAAAACTGTATCTTAATTTATTTTGAGATATCAATTTTTTTGTAATTTTTAATTTGTTATCGTGGCAACAAAGGTACTCCATTTCTTTTAAAAGTAAAAGAGAAAAAAACAGAGCACTGTATCTTTTTGTTGCCATTTTCTCATTAAAAAAAATTAAAAATATCATTTTTTTTTCAAAAAGATAATTACATATGTGATAATAAACGTAAATTTTGTGATGCTGAATATGATGTCGGGTTTAGATTTCACGGGGGAAAAAATCTATTATTGAGTCAAAGTGGAATAAATTTTGCGTTCTTCATTTTGAATACCAAGGCTAAGAGACTTAATTGATAACTTTATCATAATAACATATCTTTATTACTTTTTATTGCTTACATATACGATTAAGGTTTAATTTTAACAATTTCTACAACTGAGTTTTATAGAAATAGTATTTTGTTAAATTTAGGTTAAATATCATTTGTTTAATAGTTAGAATTACCAGTAAGGTGAATGTTTTATTATAACTAATTTTGTATGTTTGTTATAAAATAATAAAATAGTTCCTTCTTAAACATTATTGTCAAAATTAGGCAGGTTCAACCTTGTTTCTTATAAAATGGCGTATAAGGATATCTGGATAAGAATAAGAAGGCACTTTCTTCTGAAAAATCGATAATGAAATGAGATCCTATCGAAATATTTAACTGAAATTTCGAATGGAAAAGGTTTTTCTTTCGGATACGTGACTTGAATGAAAAGGCAAGTCATTGAAACAAAAAATGCACACATTACACGATTTAGGCATATTAAAAATATTTTTCTTTTACATGTAGCGTATCAAAGAAAGGCATTCGATAAAAGATATTACATATCAGGACTGTGTTTATTAATCTTTACACTGGATGAAATTTTCTTTTGAAACTTTTGACATCCATGCCAGATCCACAGTAATTATTATTTATTTTATATGAATATTCTTTTATAGAAAATCACTGCTATTATATTCAGGTAAATAAAAATGATTATATTTATTGCAAAGGAAAGTAAGTAATGCTCTGTTGCGGTCGCTTCTATAATAGATTTTTTTAGCTTAATTTTCAAAGTAAGAAAATATCGCTTATAAGAATCTAAAAATTGGTAGTTTTATAAAATATATAATAAACACGCTGAAGTAGACGTTTTAAAGCATATGAAATTTTTTAAGTGTTATTTATTGCTGAAATTGACCAAAATAGCTCAATTAAAAAAGTTTAAATGGATCAAAAGCAATGTATAGGAATCTAACTGTCTTTCGCAGTTACATCTTTATCTGAATAGAGATTTTTTAACATTATTGGCAGATTTTTAAAAAGCGTAAATAATGATATGTCCAGATATTCTTCAGTTGAAATGTGTATTTACACGTGGATATTCAAATTAAAAAAAAAAAAAAACTTTAAAAAAATTAACTTGTTGTGCTCGAAAAAAAAATTAACTAGAAAAATTAACTAGCATTTAAGAATCCTAAATAAATATGTTGCCAAACACTTTTAAATTGAAAAATATATTTATACTGACTATTAAATAAGAAAATAAACTTTAAAATATACATTATTACGTGTGAATAACATTAAATATGAGAAATTACATCAAAAACATAAAGCGATGTATCCTAAACTTTCATATTTATAACGTTTTTCTCATAGCGTCTAGAAAGGAACTATTTTTAAGACTCATTAAAAAGGTCCAGGAGGCGGCGGTATATCAAACATTTTATAAGAGCAAATCCTGCTGCTTTGCTAAATTTTATTAAAAAATGCTCTTAGGAATAATTCAAAAATTAACATTGAAGCCGCAGTTTTACCAAACTACATCATCGCACTGCACTAACACATACACACACACACAAAAATAAAAATAAAATAAAATTAAATTAAAATTAAAATTAAAATTAAAATTAAAAAGATGAAATAAATGAGAAGAACTTAAGCTAGTTCTAAATAAATGATAATTTAGAAAATATTTTGAAACTTTTATGCTCAATCCATACGTTTATTTCAGCATTCATTTGATGTTTTTGTTAGAAAATTGCTTTTCTTGTACCAGAACTTGCCACCAGATGGCAACATAAGACAGTTCTTCTGTTTTGCTGGAACAGTCTTTAGAACAATTAGTTAAGTAGTGGCTCAGGTAACAGTTGGCAGCAAATTGTTGCCATGGATTAAAAATCCATTATTATCCATTATTATTACAAAGGAGTAATTACTATTCATCAAGAACTGCATTAAGCTGAAGTTAATATATGTTTCAAATTTATTTTTTCTTTATTTTTAGTGTTTTGTATAAAATAGTGTCAAGACTGTTTATCTGTTCTTTTATGTTGTGAAGTGTTTCAAATATTATGTGGATCATTATTCCACTTTGTTTTCATTATATAAATGTATCACAACAGTAAGGTTAAGCTTTTAACTTTTTTTATTATTGAGGAACTGCGTACTCATGCTTTCCCATGACTATACTGACTATTAATGGAATAACATTCCAACAGTTTCGAATTTTTTTGGAAACCATCTTCTTAGTGTACATTTACATCTTAAAATTGATCATCGTGACGAATTCCAAGCTTCTTTTCTAACGTATATCATCTCTATAGGGCTAGAGGTAGAAGCATAAAGTTTCTATGCTGAAACATGGTCTACTACTTTTAATTTGCCAAGATTAATTTTGAAATCGATTAGGTATTTCCTATTATTCCATAAAAACTTAATTAAAAATTATAATAATAAATCAAAGTTTTTTTTTTATAGAAATTTTGTTATTTCTGTCAGCCCCAGGTGGTAGTAGCAAAAGTGTAGAAATATAGCTTGTATTGGAGGATGAGAGCTTATCTCCATTGATTCCCAATCATTACTTTTATGATCAGTTTATTATGTCCTGAGATTGCATAGAAATCGTAATTTAGTAAATTTTTAGAACGCCTTTCACTCTTTCTCATCAATTTTTAAATTTCGAATTTACTTTTGACCGCTCTTTTAGGACAATTATATTTTATAAGTAACTATCGTGTCATATTAAGATTTTCTAGTCTCTTTAGTATCATAGCAGTCGGAATTTAGAATGTTTTTAACTCTTGCAATCCTCTTCTGGTAGTGGAACGCACATAAAATATAGCCTACGTTGTATACCATAATACAAAACTCACTTCCAGCTCTTTTTATTAATAGGACAGTACTGCAGCTGAATTTTTTTGCGAGTGCCTGGGAATGCAAGAATTTTTTACCGAGACTGCAAAGTAAGGGAATACTGTTGAATATCTTGTAGATGATCAATATCTAGCATGTCATGCCACAATAAAGTATATCAGTTATATGGTAATCAGCATATATTTACACGAGTTAGAACATGGCCAAACGGTTAGACAAATAAAATGACCAGACGAAACGATGGTATAAACACTTTTCAATTATTAAAAGCCTATTATTATCCTTAAAAAGGATAAATTTAACTTATTAAGAAGTTATCCAGTTTTAAAAGATCTTAACAGTCTTAAAATCTAAAAAATATACAAAAGACGATATTTTAAACGTCGAAAACGCATTTCGATTTTTCCCCTATCATTGCGCTGACGCCAGCAAAATCGAAATTCTATGGGTTGACTTCTCAATCGGACCATAAAAGCAAAAGTTCATTTCCAATTAGACCCACTCCATATCCTTAATCTCCTTAACACGCGTCAGTACTAACAAGGAAGCTCTCCACACTGAGCATACCCGGAATTTTTTGAAAAATATACTAATTAAACTACTCATGTATGCAATAAAGGATCAGTCAAAATTAGCGGCGGAATCACACCAGAAAGCGTGTAGAAAAAAAAAAAAAAAAAAAAAAAAACTTTTTAATATTTGGCGTGATAAGACGAAAGTGTCATACGATTTGGCGAGCAGCACTTTTCTTGCCAAAAGCAAACGATTTTAATGCAACTGAAAACTGCTGGATTTGTTAGAATGCGTGTAAATGGAATTTAATTAATTTAAACATAAACAATGAAAGATTTATGTATATATAAACTGTATTACATGTATATTTTGCTTGTTGTTTTGGTTATTCAATTTTTCACTAGAAAAATATTTTAATAAACAAAAAAATTCATATCGGGAGAAATTATTTTTATACATTTAAGCGTATTCAAAAATAAAAGCCAGATGTTGCCACAGCAACAAAATCAAATCGACAATGCTCAGTTGGATTTTGAACTTGGAACAATTTTAATTAATTTAAATTATAAATTTCGTTTTAAATCGCAAACTTCGAAGGTTAAATTGTAATATAAGTACATATAAATATCGATATAACAAAATTGTACCTAAAACAAATTAAAATTGAAAAAACTAAAATTATTTAAATTAAATTTATCTAAACAAGATCAATTTGAAACTTTTTCCTCCTCAAAATGTATTTGACATAAATACTTTTGAAATTGCAATCCATCGACAATCGACGATAAATCGACAAATAACGAACATTTCATTATTTTTTTTACAGACGCTGTATGGAGGTTCTGCCAAATTTTTTTTATAAACGTATATAACCTCATGAGAGGAACATTATGTAATTTTTTTTAGCTTTTTCGGAGCCCGTATGGAGACCTTCCTTGTATAAGTAACGTCAATTTCCACCTCGTCTAACAAGGAAGGTCATACGGGCATACCCCGAAAAATCTGAAAAATTTATAGAATGTTCTTCTTGTGTGAATATATACGTTTATAAAAGAATTTTCGGCGGTACCTCCATTCAGTATCTGTAAAACATAATGAAAATTTTGTTATTTGGCGATTTGTCGACGGTGATTCGATTTATCGATAGAATGTAATTTCAAAAAATATTTTATGTCAAATACACTTCAAGAAAAAAAAAGTTTCATGTTGAACTTGTTTTGATATATTTAATTTAAATAACTTTAGTTTTGTAAGTTTTAGTTTTTTTTAAGTATAATTTTCTTATATCGATATTTATATGTTATTTATATTCAAATTTAATCATCAAAATTTGAGATTTAAAACGAAATTCATAATTTAAATTCATTAAATTTGTTTTAAGCTCAAAGTCCAATTGAGAATTGTCGATTAGATTTTGTTGCTATAGAAACGTCTGCCTTTTTTTTTTTTTTTTTTTTTTTTTTTTTTTTTTTTTTTGAATACGCTTAAATGTATGAACATAATTTTTCTCAACATGATTTTTTTTATCTATTAAACCATTTTTTGCCAGTGATTAATTAAATAGCTACTTCAACAAGTAATACACTGAGGTGACAAAAGTCATGGGATACCCTGACTAATAGCGCGTCGGTCCTCTGTTTGCCCGGCGAAATGCACCAAAACAACCTGGCATGGTCTCTAGGAATTGTAGGAACTCCTCTGAAGAATATTGAGCCATTCAGCCTCTATAGGCGTCCATAATTCCGAAAGTGCTGCCAGTGGAGGATTTTGTGTGCAAACTGATCTCTCGATTATGTCCCATAAATGTACGATGGGATTCATGTAAGGCAATCATGGTGGCCAAATCATCCGCAGGAATAGCCCAGAATGTTCTTCAAACCAATAGCGAACAGTTATGGCCCTAGGACATGGCGCATTGGGAGCCTGGAAAATTCCATCGTTGTTTCGGTACATGAAGTCCATGAATGGTTGCAAGTGGTCACCCAGTAGCTTAATGTAATCATTATCAGTTAGCGATCGGTTCAGTTTGATCAGTGAACCCAATCCATTCCATGTAAACACAACCCACACCATTACGGAGCCATTACCAGTTTGCACAGTGCCTTGTTGAAAACTTGGATCCATGGTTTAATGGAGTCTGCACCACACCCGTAGCCTTACATTAGCTCTTTCATATTAAATTTGTGACACATCAGACCAAGTCACTTTTTCCAGTCGTCTACGGTCAGACTGATATAGTCACGAGCCCCGCGATGTCGTGTTTTTAGTAATGACGTCTGAGTCGGTGTTCTGCAGCTGTAGCTCATGAAAGCCAAATTTCGCCGGACTGTATAACGAACACGCCTGTCGGACATCCCACATTCATTCCTGCGATTATTTCACGCAGTGTTGCTTGTCTGTTCACACTGACAAATCTTCGCAAACGTCGCTGATCGCGGCCATTAAGTCGACCACTGCGTTGTGCATGTTGGGAGGTTATGGCTGTATTTAGGTATTCTGGGCACACTCTTGACACTGTGGATCTCGGAATG
The DNA here is from genome assembly GCA_964019185.1 of Maratus speculifer. NCBI lineage: Eukaryota > Metazoa > Arthropoda > Arachnida > Araneae > Salticidae > Maratus > Maratus speculifer. The sequence continues at coordinate 149,209,956 of OZ025297.1, read as the reverse complement.
TTGATTTCTGTAACGATTTCCGAAATAAAGTGTCCCCAGCATGTTGCTCCAATTAGCATACCACGTTCGAAAACCGTTAATTCTTCTCGTGTGGTCATAATCACATAATCGACCTTTTCTCATAAAGCAGTTGAATACAAACAAGAATCCTGCCAAGGCACTGACAATTAATACAATTTGTAAGCGACACTACTGCCATCTATATATTTTCATATTGCTATCCCATGATTTTTGTCACCTCAGTGTATATGTATGTAATACAAGATATACATATATATGTATATAATATATTAAAGTCTCTCATTGTTTACGTTTAAATTCATTAAATACCATTTACACGCATTCTAAATATCCAACAGTTTTGAGTTGTACTATAATCGTTTGCTTTTGGCGAGGAAAAGAGCTGCTCGCCAAATCGAGTGACTCTTTCGTCTTTTTATGCCAAATATTCAAAAATATTTTATTTTTTTACACACTTTCTTCAGTGATTCCGCCGCTAATTTTGACTGATACTTTATTACCTACATAAGTACTTTAATTAGTATTTTTTTCATAAAATTCTGAGTATGCCCAGTATGGAGACTTTCCTTGCAAGTGCACATCGCTCTCTATGCCACCTGTTATTCTGGTAATTCGAACTAAAATCCAGCATCACAGTAAAATAAAAAAATTAAAAAAACCCCTTTGACATTACACATAATCCTACTGCAAGAATTTTCTAAATATCTATCACCGTGTTTTCAAGTTATTGAATTTTAAAATCAGTCAGTCCTTTTTAGGACAACCGGTATATACAAATATCACTTTAACCCCTTCGCGACAAGAGACTTTTACGAAATTTTTAACTTTTTGTCATCGGTGTTTAAGAACAGAAATTTGTACCTTATCAAATCGAGAAAATGCTCAGTTTAAATAAGACAAATTTTACAGTAAAATTTTACTGGTGGGACAAACATGGATTCTTAAGCCTATTCGCGACACGTATATGTGTCGCTCGTCCCCAAGGGGTCAACATTAAATTGCATAGGAATACATAAATAAATTCATTCAATTGTATTACTTCTTTTAATTTATGAAACAAAATCACATATGTCATTAATGTCCTATTAATTTTAGTCTTTTTTTAAGTAAATGACTAATTAAAAATGTTTGCAATTTAAATTCGTCTTCTTCTTCTTATTATTATTATTTTGAAGACAGCAAATGCCAATACACCGCCATTTCTTTTGTGTATCAGAAATGCAATTTTCATTTATTTTTATCCTTTTTTAACTAACTTTTATTCTCCCAGGTTTTTAAAATTACACACGTATATACATATGTATATATAAACAAACGAAAATAAAAAACGTCATATTTCGTTTCATACAGCCGTCTCTCTAGTGACGCCTTTGGAATATTATATTAATAATGAAATAGCTTTATTCAGAAAAAGCCATAATGAAATCTGATCTTATTTAAAAATTCAACTAAAAAAATCATTTCAGCAAATGGAATTTTTAATTTATGCCTTAGAAATATGAAATAAATGAAATAATTTATGCAGTTTCCATAAGGCAAACATTTTGAGCAATGTAATATGTAAGGCAGAAAGCGAAATTTTATATTTCATTGCTTTTAGAAAAAAAAAATCTTATCGCCGCTGGATTGCATACAAAACAGTTATCAATGTCATGTAAAATCAATTTTATGCGGCATCAATTTCAAGTAATTCTGTTATATTTTTAAATTTCTGTTGGCATTTTGTTAGGAAATATGATTTATAAAATGCATTTGCGACATGACTTTGACGGCAAGACATCTATTTTGTAAATTATACAGAGTGTCCTAAAACGAACAGAGCATTTAAGGGTGTATTTCGATTCAAACTGCTTGTTTTCCGATTTATTTTTTAATTAACTTTTGCTCTCAAACGCATGAAACTCGCAGATTCTCTTATTTAGAAAGTGCACAAGGTGCCTTAAAGGTCAATTCTTTGATAAGTGTACAAAATATTGCAAAAAAAGCAATCAAAAACAGCAATTTGAACCGATTTTCCCGAAATGGGAGATAAGGGAACGAAAAAAAGGGTCTTCCAGAGAAGTTAATTGCTTATAAATCAAATTGTAATGAATCGAGCGTAAAAAGACTTTACTCGGCACCTCATACGTCCCTTCAAGAATCCCCCCAGCAAGTTTCATGATTCTACTTTTAAAAATGTGTCTGAAATTGTATCGGAAAATTTCGAGCTGCTGAAGGTGGAAAAGCGTTTTTTCGAATACACCCTTAAAAAAAAAAAAAAAAAATACTGGAAAGATATACTAATATTATTCTTGCAGGAAATTAATGTGTGAAGTGAGGAAATTCCTTTAATATGCTTTCCTATTTTACTCCCAATTATCATAAATGAACACAGAAGAAAAAAAATCATGAGTTAGGCATAGAATGTGAGGCACTTTCCAACACATTAAGAACAATGTAACAAAACTGCACCGCTTAAAAAACTGAAATATTACGTCTCATTTCACCATATGAAAATGTATAACGTACTTCAAAACCGAATTTCGATTGTTCCCATCTACAATCGGAAAATTATCCAAATATATTAGCAGTCCTGTACATGATAAAGAGATTTGTATCTATTAACAACATGCATTCCAAGATTTAGTTCATTTAAGAGATACATATATTTCAAATTGAACATTCTTTTTCAGCAATTTCCTCTAATAAGGAGAATGGTATGGGAATAATTTTGTGCAACCCTGCATATAAAGTATAGAATTTATATATAAAAAGCAATATGCTAGAAACTAATTAAATTTAAAAGTGAATACTAAATTTTAAAGCGCACTCTCTAGCAATTATTGCAGAAAGACAGAACTGTAAAAATTTCTTTTGTGTGTCGCTTTAAATCAGTAATAAAAGCTATGAATGCTCTGTTTTAACGTGATCGTAGTGAAATTCAGTAATTTATATCAGTTTCAATACATTTGAAACAGCATAATGTTATACAAATACTCTGCAAGCTATTTTCACCACAATGCAATAGAATTCTTTTAAGTGTCCCTGCAAATGAATCATTAAGGCCCCTGTCCTCGCTCGAGGAAACGCTCGCGAGCTAATGCTATTCCTAAGGGGAAGCATTTTTCTAATAACTCTTTCGCATTTTGACATTTTTGAATAATTTTTTTTGCATTGGATAGCTGAGGTGCATGCCGACAGCGCACCCTTTTTACTTTTTCCATTTTGGTTGCAGATATATTTTTTAAAAGCACTTTCAGTTTCGAAACCGGTTTTGAAAGTGAAACTAACTTTGTAAAAAATATCTGCAACTAAAATCGAAAAAGTAAAAAGGTGCGCTGTCGGCATGCACCTCAGCTATCCAATGCAAAAAAAATTATTCAAAAATGTTAAAATGCGAAAGAGTTATTAGAAAAAATGCTTCCCCATAGGAATAGCATTAGCTCGCGAGCCTTTCCTCGAGCGAGGACAGGGGCCTTAAACGTACATTAGGGTGGAGCGAAAAAAATTATTTTTTGAAAATCAAAAACGGGTAGGTGCCAAAAGTTGCCTTTATACTAGTACATCAAATGTGTGAAATTTTACCGCTGAAAAAAAATGGCTTGAGTCTGCGCTTTTGCTCCAAAAATCGAAATTTCGGGTAAAATTTTTCATTTTTTGACATTTTTCCAAAAAAATTAAAAAATTTCTACAGAGTTGGTTATTACTTAAAAGTGTTACTTAAACCTTTATATTTATCTGCTTAACATATTTAAACTATAAAACAATATCTTTATTCCGTATAGCTGGAGCATAACAGACAACTTTTGGTAAGAAAACAGCATTACCACTCTATTGGGACATACAATGAATTGTTGTTTTTAATACAGCTCTTCTTTTCAAAACTACCTTGGACATACGTCGTAGAGGTGGCTATATTTCATATACCACCCGTCTCAACTATTCGATCATTTTAGTACAATGTTTTATTTATATATTGATTTGTGATTTTCTTTATCAAAATTTGGCATGTTTTCGATGCATCCACCTAGTTTATCTGTTCTTTGTATCCACATGCTGCTGTGACTATCTTAATGTATAGTTTTATAGCTTATACAAAAAAATGACAAACAGAGTAATGTACGGGAACATTATTATTACAAGGGATCTATTCGGCCATCTATTATCTTTATCAAACTTACATCCAGTTGATGAAAGTGATTGGAAGTTCTGTTACCACAACATTTTTTCAGTCAATTATATTTTTTTACGTAATTACTTGCTTCAAAGATGATTTCAGGTATTTCAACTATAAGTATGCCATCATTTATCCTGCTTTTGAATTTTTTTATATGTTGAAAAGCGAGCTGTTTAATGTGATTTCTGGTGATCGTCAGAGACAATTGCAATGGGAATTTGTCCTGCATGTGCAGAGCAACCGTTGTTGTAAATAACTATTTTTTTTTTTTTTTTGCATTATTTTTATGCCGTTTTCTAAGTGTTTTCGTAGACAGGTAATTTCCCATTAACTTTTAGATTCCTATTTTATAAGTGAACAATATTTCCTGGGCATAAACTTATAATGCATAGTACTTTTTGAGAGAATGTACAGACTCTAATCGACTACAAGTACTCATTTAAATTTAGGAGGATTCTATTTGTTGCTGTGAACCATTTTGCATTGGGTAAGCTTAGAATTGTATATAATAATAAATCATATGCTTCTTCAACTACAGTAAATTTTCTCTGCGTCAATTATTAGAGAAGTCGATGTAAAACGTTATAATCTACATGGATTCACTGGATCAATAAGAAAATCTTTGTCTATGTATTATTCACTTCATATTGCAATTTTTTATAAAGTAGATAATAATTTTGAAAAATTATTTTCTCAAATTAAGTAAAAGATACTCAGAACAGACTAGAAATTTCTGTCGGAAATTGCAAAGCTAATTCATAAAGAAAGCTATTTCTCAGAAGAAACGGGGAATAGGAATTTAGAAAATATCTCGCACAAAAAAAAAAAAAAACAGTTCATAAAGCGAATAAAATTTTCCGATTTATATAAGCACAGATTGGCAATCAGAGTCTATAGATTCACTCACAAAATATATAATCAAGATATATTTTATACCAAATGTAATACAAATTTAAAGAACAGGTCTAAAAACTTATTAGAAATTACTCTACTACGAAACAATACAGGAAACGACATAAAACAAATACTAAAACTTCTTTCGAAATATTGTTGCTTTACACGCAAATTTTGTTTGCAATCCTCTGTGACGATAATATTAAACTGGTAGCTTCTCAAAATATATTCAATATAGTAGGTACAGTAAATGATGACATACTAGAAATGGAATTCATACAATCAATTTTTAGGAATATCATTATATATAATAATGTAATTGATTGAAAAAATGTTGTGGTAACAGAACTCCCAATCATAATGTATTAATTGTATGAAAATTTAATGAAGATAATAGACTGCTGAATAGGTTCAATTAACAACATACCTAATACATTACTCAGCTTCCTCTTCTGTTATACAAGGTATAAAAATATACGTGTAGCAGGTCACACCAGTAGCATCCAATGTCAGTGAAAACAAAGAAGAGGTAAACTACTTTGATACATAGAAAACTTATGCCCTTCTTCGGGAAAAAAATAACAATTCAATACATAAATAAAACACTGGGCTTAGATTGTTGGGTGGCTGAGACGGGTGGGATTTGAAATGCAGCCACATCTATGAGTTATATGCAGAATATATTTGAAAGCAGCTAGGTAAGAAATGCATTCAAAACAACATTTCGTTGTATGCTCCAATAGAGAGGTAACGCTGGTTTTTACCAAAAGTTGTCAGATTTGCTTCAATTATACAGACTACAGATATTGTTTTATAGTTTAAATATGTTAAGCAGATAAATATAAAGGTTTAAGTAACACTTTTAAATAATAACCAGCTCTGTAGGAATTTTTTAATTTTTTTGAAAAAATGTCAAAAAATGACAAATTTTACCAAAAATTTCGTTTTTTGGAGCAAAAGCGCAGACTCAAGCCATTTTTTTTCAGCGGTAAAATTTCACGCAGTTGATGTACTAGTATAAAGGCAACTTTTAGCACCTACCCGTTTTTGATTTTTAAAAAATAATTTTTTTCGTTCCACCCTAACGTACATACTCCATATGCAATACCAAACATTCTTTGGTGACCCTAAACAAGCTTTATCAATTGCATAAAATCAAAGCACACTTACAAGAGTTAGAGCGTGAACAGGCGGATAGACAAACTGAATACCTTGGCACTTTTCAACTTTATTGGAAAGTTCTAAAAGAGATAATTCTGGAGCCGTCTTACATCTAAAAACTCTCTCCTCTTTTTTTTTTTTTTTTTTCGCGATCACAAGAACATGACGGGTTTTCTCTTCCTTCATCGCATCACTTTATTTCGGCCGCTGGCTCGTTAGCCACGACTCCCGCATTCAGGCGATTTGTAGAGAGCTTTTAACCGAGAGTAGGATTCGCAAGTCGAAAATCAAACTACACAAGTTCTATTAAATTGGAACGACCTTTACTGCATAAATGACGACCTCAGAAGCCAAGGGGGTACAAGTATCTAAATTTTGATTTGTAGTAAACTGAGTTTAAAGATAATTGACGTTAAATTTGCACATCAATAATAATTCCGTAAATTGAAATAGGAAAATGCTACTGGTTTCATTGTGGTCTTTGAACTCTTATTTCAATAACTGTAAAACAAATACAGAATAATTTTCTTTAAATTTATAATTAATCAATATTGATTATTATTCGGCAAAAGTGGTTTATCTCTAGAATGCAGAACATAATTTGAAAATCACTAATATTTCTTTACCAGAAAAGAAAAAAGATATTTTCAAGTCGTCTGTGCCCTTAGTTCAATTCTGTCAGTTATACCCCTTGGCTTCTGGGGGTCCTGATATACAGTTGATAAAATATAAAATGAGACAAATCGATATTAATGCGTCATTTATTTTAAACCGAGGTAAGAAACAGGAATCATGTACATAACTTGGTCATAGTGTCTGTATTGTGTAAGTGGTTTCTTCTTATTTTGCATTGACAAAGTTAGACAGTGATTTCAAGTAATATGTATACAATTTTAAAGGAATCCACTTTAAATAAAAATATATTCAAAAATTTCATGCTTCACTATTAAAAAAGAAAAAAAATCTTTATCCTTCCTAATATTTCTCTCATGCATAAGTTTACGAGTAACTTAAAGCGATATAAAAAAATATTTTTAACTAATTGCTTAATTCTTTAGTTAAAATGATTGAATTGGTTTTACGTACAATTTTTTCTTTAAACAAATAGATAATTTGTCAGTTTTTAATTAAAACTTAAGAAAAAAAAAATCTCCATCCCTCCCAATACTTCTCTCATGCATAAGTTTACTAAGTGACGTAAAGCGATATAAAAAAATATTTTTAACCAATTGCTTGATTTTTTAATTAAAATGATTGAATTGTTTTTACTTACAATTTTTTTCTTTCAAAAAATGGATAATTAGACAGTTTTTAATTAAAACTGAAAAAAAATACATACATATATATATTCAAAGGCATAATCCTTTACATATTTAGATAAACTATTTTCTATTATCAAAAACAATTTTCATCCTTTCATACTTCTACATTTTTCAAATGACAAAAATTGACATTGTATCTTTTCCTTTAACATATTTTCTAAAAGATCACGGAATATAAAGGGATAAAGACTTCTTTTATTCTGATAAAATCGATAATGGTGCTAGATCTTATCAAAATAATGAGAAAGACTTTGTTTCTCTGAATTAATTGAGGCTTTATCTCTTTGAATATCCATGTGTTTGTTTATTTTTACCAGGTATTGAAGATTATAAAAAGAAAACAAGCAATTATTAAAAAAATAAAAATAAAACTATATTCCATTTTTTTTTAATTGCTACATTCCATTACAAAAAAGAAAAAAAAGCTACATTTTGAAGTACTTTGGAGATAAGCAATTCCATAATATTCTGATATATTTTCCCCAAACATTCTCCTCCCCCCCCCCCCGCTTGCCAGACCCCAAAAATACCCTCAGAACAAATGGTAAGTTAGATAATATGTATATCCGTTTTTTTTTTTTTTTTTTTCATGTGATCGAATCTATATTTACGAACTCATTTGAACATGTCAACGCATGTACAGGACTGAGATCATTAGCCAGCTTTATCCGCCACTTTATTTCAAAATAGCATGCATTCAAAATCTGTAAATTCAAAAATATGTACACTATATATATCAGATATAAATTTTCCAAGTGAGTGAAAAAAGTCTGGACCAGGATTCTAATAGGGATGTATTGGCTGAAGCCGCCAATGCTCTTAACTGAGCCATCCCGGACCAACACTGGAGGACTATTTCACCCAGATAACTTTAACGATCATACAGTCTGGTCTGATACTTTGGATCAGCTTAACAGAATAAATCGAAGGTTAATATATGTAAATGCAGAAAACGCTGCATACGAAATTATATCAGATTAATTTATAACACGATTAATCCATCGGCAAATGAATTATAACAGGTACAAATTTTCCAAGTGGGTGAAAAATGTCCGGGCCAGGATTCGAACCAGGGATGTGTTGGCTGAAGCTGCCAATGCTCTTCCAATATATATGTATATACATATCAAGTGGATAAAAAGTCCGTAAAAACTTTAAAAATTCATAAAAAGCGGAAAAATAACCGCAGTACAAAATTGTTTACAGGGTAGCATCTGTGAGGAAATTGTTTAAAAATAGGAAAAAACTCAAAAAAAATGTGGTGCTGACGTCCCCAAATCATTTTTTTTTTTTTTTTTTTTTTTTTTTTTTTTTTGTAAACATTGAAATGAATGTCTCCAAATCGTTTATTATAGCTTTAGTGTTATTATAGCTATAGTGTTCTACATGACAAACACTACAGGTGATGATAGTACATTGCAGGCGAGTCTCAAATCTATCAATTGCAGAGTGCACGCTGATTGCGCCTGGTGCATGTAAAATCCGTTATGGTTGCAAAGTCCTCCAAGTTACCTGTGAAATATACCTCTGGAGGTGCCTTACCAGGTGAAGATCTAGCATCTGATCAAGGTTCTAAATTACGAGACCAACTTGAGTAGCCATTTTCAGTACAAACAACAGGACGTAACATTAAATAACATGCAATACAAAGTATGTTCAAATGGGAAGTAAGTACTGCATATATGTTGACGTGCGAAGCGAATATATTAGGTTTATTGCCGCTACGCGGCGATTAACTGGTCACCCGCCCTGATACCAGGTATCTAACCCGCTAAGCTAAGAAGACAAGAAGAAGAAGACAAGAAGACACCCCACCGGGACCCCAACCGTTAGGTTTATGGGTTTTTACGTCCCGAGGGAAAAGTCCCTACCGCCATCCAACGAACACAAAGGCAATATGCACCGCACAAACTGACAAGAAAATAGTAACAATAATAAAAATTACAACTAAAACAGTAATCTGTTTTGGAAAAATTACAGATGCAGTAAACAGGCAACATCGCCAACTGCGAACCCGACAAATTATTATAAAATATTTAACTAAAATTAAACAGGTAACAAGGCATACAAACATTAATAATAGCAACAAACATTAATACAAACATTGTCAATACGCTACAATAAAAAAAATATATATAAAGAAAGACAAATTAAAAGTACAAATAAATAAAGAATTACAACAAGAATAATGATATTTACAGATGAGAAAAACTGAATCCACTGAGTATAAATTACAGATAAAGAAAGCTGACTATAAATTCATAGCATTGACATCAATACTAGGCTGACACATCAATACTTATAACGAATAATTGAATAGAGTCCATTCAAAATATTATAATTGTCCTTAAGTTTATGGTAATTTAAACAGTTCATAAGAGTCTTTTTCATATTCTGCCTATAAGATAAATCTCTATCAAATTTAAAATGATGGATCATGAGTTTGCATTTACCGAAAATATAGTGTTTCACGTTTCCAATAGAGCCACAATCACAGCGATCCGAAGGTCTTTTACCTATATTAAATAAGTAGGACGGAAAGCTTCCGTGACCTGTAAGGTAAAATTGTACCACTTCTTTTGTGCAAAGAAAATCTAAGTCAACTTTATTAAGAACTGCATACGTATCTCTTCCAACTGTAGCTGTCTGCCATTGATTTTACCAGTCTGCAATGGATTTTTGTTTTAAATGTCGTTTCAAAAAAGAAATAGGATACGGAACTGAGGCATGTACGTTCGCTGACCCTTTTAAGATAACATTTTTGGCTATCTTGTCTGCACGTTCATTGCCCTCCAGACCTGCGTGTGCCTTTATCCAGCCGATGAAAATCTGTTTATGTCGATTAGAATTTAATATATTAAATATATCTTTGATAATGATATTTGACGGAAAAAGTCTCTGCAGATCACATACTGAAGACAGACTGTCGGAGTATAAAATTGCATAATTGAAGTCAGAATTCATAAACCAGTCTATCGCAAATTTGATTGCTGAAAGTTCTGCTTGATATATAGTATTATAGCTCTTTAAACTGATACCATAATCCATAATGAAACTGCCGTTATAAAATACAGTGTATGCTGCTGATGTACCCTCTGACATATGAGAACCATCTGTATATATGATTGGATAGAGCGATTTTGGAACACTGTCTGTCACATCTTTTATAAAATGAAGATTCTGCAGATGGTTAAAATCTGGAAAATCAAATGTTTTTAATTTATTCATAAAATCCTTGCCCTTAATAACTACGTTATCAAGTTTAATATTATCATGATTATGTAACACAGCATACTTCTTAGCCATACACCTCAAAGTGATTAAAATTGGCATAATTCCTGTTATTACTCGTAAAGCTTCAGTGGAAACATTTCGATATGTTTTGATGATTGACATGAGTCCAATTCTCTGACATGAATTCAATCTTTGGACACCATTAGAGTTCAAATCATTCACCCAGACTTCTGCACCGTAAGCAATCTGTTTTTCAATTACCAAACGATACCATTGCTTTTTATAATAAGTGGCAAGTCCCTTATCCCGATGACCAGTCTTTCTAATGCCAAATGTAAAATTTCGAACATTCTCTCGAACAATATCCAGATGGTGATACCAGTTGAAACGGCTATCTAAATTAAAACCCAGATATACAATGTGTTCTTTAACTGGAATTGAATTGCCTCTCAGCTTAAAAATTGGGCGTCTGTTCTCCAACGTGAATCTTCCCATCATCATAGCTAAACATTTATCAACACTTAAATTAAGTTCAAGACTGTTACAAATTCTATCAAAAGTGTTAACAGAGTCATTAACTGACAACTCAAGAGCTCGTCTTGTATCCGCACCTTTAATAACTATAAAGTCATCTGCATACGATATAATGTGAGAATGTCTTTTCTTATATTCCTTAATAATTTTGTCTGCAAAAATAATCCAGATGAACGGACCAAGGCATGATCCTTGAGGACAACCACGAAAGGCGGAGAACCACTTAATGGCATCCGAATAACGGAAACCAATTTTTCTATTAGACATATAATTCTTCAGTGTTGATTTCAAATAAATTGGTATAGGCAAATCATCAATGAGCTCTGCTAAAATGTTCCAACATACCGTGTCAAATGCACCTTCAATATCCAAGGACACAATCGTGCAATACTGTTTTCTGGTGAGAACATCCTTAACAAATTGCTTAAGTGTAGCTAGTGCAGTCACCGTTGAGCGACCCTCTCTGAATCCGAATTGCATATCTGAGAAAAAATTTTTAGATTCCAGAATGGTCATCGCACGGATTTTAATGATCCGTTCCAAGACTTTACCAAAAATGGAGAGTAAAGTGATAGGACGGTACCCTCTGGGTGATTTAGCTGATTTGTTTCGCTTTCTGAAAAATATGACGACTCCTGCTTTCCAGCATTCCGGAAAATGTCCCAAGGCAATACACTTATTAAAGATAGCACAAACTAAGTCTGGAAATTTATTGCAAATATTCTTGACAATTATAGCGTCCAAATTATCAAAGCCAGGTGCTTTACCATTTGCCTGTTGGGATAAAGCAAATTTGATTTCCCTTATGTGAATATTAAAAAAGTCATCGTCATTTACATAATTTCTAGAAGAAATAAATTCGTATATTGTATTTGGAACATCGTTTGTCTTAAAATGCTCAGCCATCAACATATCTGCGACTTCATCATAAGTAGTAAAAGGAAACGAACCGTCCAAGGAAGTAAATATCAGGTCTGAGAACTTTAAAGATTTTCCTGAAACGAATTTATACAAATTACCAAAAGAATTTTGTGTCCGTTCACAAAAATTGCACCATGATTTTCTCTTCGCATCACGAACTAATTTTTTATACGCGTTTCTTTGATTTATATATGCTTCTTTATAGGATGGATTGTCTAAATGCTTTCTATGACGTTTGTATAAAGCAGAGACATGGTTTCTAGCTTGTCTAATTTCTGGAGTGAACCATTTAATTGTCGGTTTATTTGTATATGAGCCTTTCTTAAAACATTTATCAAGAATTTGATGTAAAACTTCATTAAAATCTGTAAGCCAACTTTCCAACTGGACTGTGTTATCGATCATCATAATTGAGCGCAACCAGTCTACTCTATGGGCTCCAAACATGGCATTAAATTTAGCAAAACTTTTGTTCTTGGTTTTGTATCTATTGATAATACGTTTCATAGGTTGATAGTTTAATGTAAATGTTATAAAACGGTGGTCACTAAACGAGAAATGTGAATCATCAACTTCCCAGTTGTCAATATAGTTACAGATTTCATGTCCGCCTAATGTGAGGTCAGGCCTTCCTGTAAGGTTCCCTTGGACAAATGAAGCAGGAGCATCCACATCATTGATAATGCAAAGATTGTTTATAGAAATATGCTCTAACAGTATGTCTGTTCTTTCTGAGTCACGAGAATAGCCCAAAGTTCGTAACGGGACATTGAAATCTCCACCAATCACGATGTTGTCAAAATTTGGAAACATTCCAGACCATTCTGCAAGTTCAACATCTAAAACACCGGAGGGAGGTGAATAATGAGATCCTATAAAAACTACACCATTTCTGGTGTTTAAGGATACAAAGACACAGTTATCCGATACCAATGATTCTAAAGCAATGTAATCTGGGTTAGTAAATATTATAGAACAAGACTGCTTATTTGAAAGAAAAAAGGGCCAATTAGAAGGAAGACCAGAAATAGCACCATTAAAAATATACGGATCTTGTATAAGAGCAATATTAATGTCAAAGTCAATGGCATATTTAATAAAGGCATCGTTTGCATCTCGGCAATGGTGAAGGTTTATTTGAAGGAAACGAAGAGCATCAAAGATCATATTTTCATACTGGTCGCCCTTAGCTGCGTTGAGGTAACAACTTTAATCTATACTTTTGATATACTGGGCATTCTGTGCTATCAGCACGATGAGAATACTCGCCATTTTTGTCCTCAAAATAACAATTATAGCAACAAATGTTCTCTGATTTACAATTTTTAACCTCGTGGTCCTCTGCGCATTTGGCACAATGCATTTCTCCTTTACATTGACTAGCATAGTGGCCGAAAGCCTGACACTTGAAACATCGAGTGATTGAGACAAATTCAACGACCCGATATCTTTCAAAATCTATGCAAATTCTTTTGTAACCCAACAGAACATCCCGACCATTCCGATCTATATCAATTAACCAATTGATTCTCCCATTTTTAGTTTTAATCTGACGAACAATATTAAAATCCAATGCCGTATCTGCATAAAGTTCGTGTAAGGCATCATGAGCAGTTTTATCCAAAGTAGAACTCTGCATTTTTCTAGATAACTCCTTAACCACATTCGAAATAGAGGTCGATTCCTCAAGTATTCTTTTGATTGAATTCCGTACTAGGCCTTCGTCAACGCCAGGATCCACGCTCAGTATTAATATTCTTTCACGTTTTCTACGTGGAATATTCACCTTGATCGATTTCTTCAACGCATCATCTTCCATAATCTTCTCTTTAATAATCCCAGAATCTACTCTGTTAGACATTTTTAATATAACCTTGTTTGTCTTGGTCATTAAAACATCTCTAGGAATTGGAATATCTGTACCGGTCTTACATAAATCTTTAATTTTATTCTTAATAACGTCCGGATCCTGTGTCGGCGATGTCATTGAAACAATTACTGAATAATCTTCTCGTCGTATACCCATCTCTTCACCTTTGTCATCAGAAACTTCAGCCTGCGCATCTACCGAAGATCTCGAAATTCTTTGGGCTATTTCTTCTAATGCTTTATTATGCTTTTCCATTTCTGACAATTTCGTTTTCAGAATCGCATTTTCTTCAGAAATCTCCGTAGCCCTCAACGCTATATAATCCATAATTTTAAGTGCCACGCCACAAACCGGATCCGTAACCTAACCTTATGTCCCTTTGAACGCTTAATATCGAGAAAATCATATAATTTGGAATGAAGTTTCTGTACCATAATCAAAAAGTCTTCTGCCTTAGCATCATTAACCCACAAATCAGCATCCTCCATAATAAAGCAGCAAAGAATCCCCAAATATTCCAAATAAACAAGAAGTTTAACAAAGAAAACCAAAATACAGCGCAAAATATGTAAACAAAGCAACCAATGTAAACAAATACAACCGTCTCCTAGCAACAGATCACGTGCAAGGCCAAAAAAGAATGTCCTAATAAAACAACTCCAAAGTCCGGACAAAACACACCTCAAATTAATAAAGGTACTTTAAAGTCAAAACAGAGGATCTATCGCAAAACGCAAGTAACAAATCTCAAGCTCATTAGTGAATAGCAATAAATTATTGACAGCATAAACCAAACAACTCAACAGACATTGATAAACAAAATGGCTTCCAAAACAACATGGAACGCGCGTAAGAACAAAAACACAGATTTAAGCAAAAATACAGTATACCGAAGGATTAAAAGGTCGTAAGAGTAAATAAAGTAAGTAGATGTAACTTTAAAATAAAATGAAAAGAGATTTACTTAAGGAAATAGTTAGATATTGGCATAAATTTATATGAAAGCCAACGATCTCTTAACGTGGCGATTTGCCAAAACTTAAAAATATTCAAAGTTCAAATGCAAACAAGATATAACAAAAAATATAAAGAATTGGTAAAATAACTTAAAGAAATGTTATATAAACAGATTACATTAACTTTCAGAACAATTGGATGAGTATTTACTCGAAAATGGGGCTTTAACTTGAGAGCTCGAAAGACACCACGCAACACAGACGTTTCAGTAGGGACTTCACAACCCGCTAAGCTAAGGTAACTGGACAAATAGGGGCCTGGTCATGAGTTAGATAGAAAGAAAGCAGAATAACTCCTGGATAACCCCTCTGGATGCATGACGCCTTTTGGCGGATATCATCTTTCAGCTTCGACAGATTAGACAGACCGTATCGGTACACCCGGTATTTCAAATACTGCCAATCGCTGTTAGATACCAGCGCCTTTTCCAGTAACCTACTCCTGTGAGAGGCCATTTCGAACCTTGGCATTCTTCGGAATTCGTTATTTTTTGCAAAACAATGTTTTTTGTTCACGTAAAACAATTTTCCCTACAAAGCTTTATACATTAGATTGAGTTCACATAAACGATTTACAATGATGAACTAGTTGTGAATTAGGAGCGCAAGTCCTTATGATCATCTCATTTGCATGTTTTCTCCGAAAACACCTATAGCAGCGCCACCTGTCGTCTGTTTTTGAGTTAGTTTTCTCCAGTCTTAAAAAATTTTCCCGTGACCTACACATGTTAATCCTGTAAACCGTTTTCTATTTCTATTATTTTTCCGGTTTTTATGAAATTTTAAAATATTTACGGACTTTTTGCCCAACCGGCATATACACTGTTAAAAATCTGAAACTTTTGCTGCATCGTCAATCCACCGCTTATATAGAAAACAATTACTTCACCGTATTGTGGAACATTCTCATTGGTCAAAACAGAGATATTCTACAAAAGCGATAGTGTGACGATGCAGCAAAAGTTTCAAATTTTTAACAGTGTATGTCCAAAAAGTTTTTATCCCTTAGGCTATCCGTCAGCCAATTCTCTAATTCCCCTCACTAATTTAAAACCTTCGGATGTGTTGCGCATTCGTATATTTAAAATTTCTTTTCAGGAAATTAATATTTTTTTACTTCTTTCATTTTATGTGTGTACAGTCTTTTTAAAGGATGTCTTTTCTCTTTTTATTTAATAACCTTTTTTCTAAAATGTTTTTTTAATTTTAAATGAAGTGTTAAAATTTTACTCAGAGCTCATGAGCTTTTAACACATAAAATATTAAATTAAGCCTATATTTTAAAAGTATTTTGACATTTAAGAAAAAAGAGACATCCTTTAAGAAAAGTACAAAGAAAAGAGAAGTTTAAAACAGAGTGAACATAAAGACCCAGAACATTTTGCAGAAACAATTTATTCATGCATTTTATATTTCGATAGTATTATACAGTATATCAGTACTTTACAGCATGATGTCCATCAAGTTCAAAACAAGTTTCCCAACGGTTTAATGTAGCTGGAAACACTTTTTCCAACATCGCCTTGGTGACCCTTTTGCATGCTTGGCTTATGCGGCGTTTTAGGACAGTCACATTTGTAACTTTAGTCTTGTAGACCTATTCCTGAAAAAAACACTACTTAAAAAAATCCAATGGAGTAAGGTTGGGGGACTGATATGGCCAAAGACGTGTGGATCCTCTTCCTATCCATCTCTCTCGATATATGTCGTTGAGGTAATCAGGTTCAGTAAACACGAAGTGCGGTGCTCTCTAAAAATAAAAGACCTAAATTTTGTTGTAAGATTTTTGGGTACAGCAGTGTTCCAAATTCTAAAGTTCACTTTGTAGCAAATTTTTTTTTTTTTAAATCGGTACATCTTTAATTACATCAAAACAATCAGAACATTTTAAATAATATATAAATTATATCTAAGAAATTTTAATTATTTTAATGTTATTAAAGATCTGCTGTGTTTTGAATAATTTTGGATTATCTACTTTTGAACACTACTGTATCACTTTGGGAACACTACTTTGCCACTTTGGAAACATTACTGTACCATTTTAAGAGCACTGTTATACTCAGAAATCTTTCAGCCCAATATGGGTCTTTAGTTTTTACAGTGTGGTGCACCGTCATGTTGGAAGTCACGTCACGGAATCAAAAATCCCATAATCCTGTAGCTATGGCTCGATGAACAGTTCTAACATATTGAAACAGATGCCTGCTGTGATGGTGTTTTCTGCAAGCATAAATAGCCCTAGACCTTTTGAATGGTGAAAACAAGTCATACGTTCACCTTGGGTGCATTCCGTTCTCATTCGATAGTAGTATTCGGGGTTGGAAGGCGCAAATACGACACGTATCGAAATAGATGCCTGCTGTGATGATGTTTTCTGCAAACATAAATGGCCCATAGACCATTTGTTTGGTGAAACCAAGCCATACGTTCACCTTGGGTGTATTCTGTTTCCATTCGATAGTAGTATTCGGGTGTTGGGCGGCCCAAGTACGACAGTTATCGAGATAGATGCCTGCTGTGATGTAGTTTTCTGCAAGCATAAATAGCCCATAGACCTTTTGTTTGGTGAAACCAAGCCATACGTTCACCTTGGGTGTATTCCGTTCTCATTTGATAGTAGTATTCGGGTGTTTGGAGGCTCAGATACGACAGTTATCGAGATAGATGCCTGCTGCGATGGTATTTTCTGCAAGCATAAATGGTCCATAGACCTTTTGTTTGGTGAAACCAAGCTATACGTTCACCTTGAATGTATTCCGTTCCCATTCGATGGTAGCATTCGTGTGTTCGGAGGCTCAGATACGACAGATACGATAATTTCTAATTTGTTTCGAAGTCTCTCTGCTAAAATATTCGTCTCGAAATTTTTCTCTCATACTTGCTGGGCATATGTCACTCAAAATTTCATTTTACTCTTCTCATTTTTCTTAATCAAATATTTGCGGCGAACTTAAATAGACAAGATAAAACTTTCCCTAGAGAACATGTATAATTTTAAAGCTTTCCGTTGTGATTCTTAAAAAGAAGCATTTGAAATTCATCCAATATGAATTTATTTAGAGCCATTGCTTTTTCTTTATCAGTAAGAATTTTTTATCCTTTTTAGGTGCGTTCGTAATTATCTAAATACATAGCACCTATATTAGTCGTTCATTCCGTCCGCCTGCCCACATATAACAGAACAAAAACTACTCATTTGAATCATTTGAAATTTAAAATACATAATTGTCGCATAGTTTTGTAGAGTCATTTCAAATTTTATGAAAATCGGATGCATAGTTTAATTACAGGGACAATCAAAATTATTCCGTTATTTTAAGGCGAATGCAAAAAATGGTTTTAATTGCATTTTAATGGTGTCTTTTCGAATATAATATTAGTATGCATCTATGAAGTATATACTAAAATATACATTCTGCACAATCTGTGGTGCAAAGAATATTTGTTATTAATTTACAGGGATAGACATAAGTATTCCATTACATAATATTGGTATAGGAGGAAACATTGTTTGGGGCACATTTTAATACTATTAAACTATTTCACATTTTGTGAAATTGATACACATTGCTGAGGTTTGCAACTAATTAATTTCTGTTCAATATAAAGCGGATAGTATTTACAGGGATACACAAAAAGATTTCGAATGTTCTGCTGTACAATAAGTACTGTATACTATTACACCAAGATCTAAATATTCTTAAAACTTCTTTATAGTACGAACGCACCTCATTTGCTATGCTCGACGTGCAATTTCCAACTTGTTTCGAAATTTCTCTGCTAAAAGAAAACCACTTTCTTTCATCTCGAAATTTTTCCCACATACTTGTTTGACATATGCCGCTCAAAAATTCATTTTACTATTCCCATTTTCCGTAATTAAAATAAAATGGTCTGGTGTAATAACGCCAAGTGCTAATATTTTGCATAATTATGATATAATCCGGTAAATGACACCCATGTGCTCTGCGCAGAAGGGTTTTGAGTCATATAAATCACAAAAAACAGCTTCAAGTTAATTTGTTTCATTTTTAGGTCTTATTGTTTTTACAAGCATCTAAAATTAACGCTTGATCTAAAATTTGCGAGATACGTTTTGTGATGTGAAGACTATATTTTTTATCCGGAAATACTTTGTTAATTACATAGTTTTATAGTACATTTCATGGACTTTCAAAATGTTATTGAAGATTTTGGAAATCTTCTCGAGATAATTTGTAATTTAAAATGTACAGCGCAATAACTATAACGGGGTATCCAATCCTTGGCATTAATACCCCGGTTGATTCCCTACAGTGGCCGAGCTACATCCTAAATACTGATTCAAATAAACACAGTTAAAACTGTGCAATGTTTCTAATAATTCTATTTAAGCGGTCCTTTTTAAGCAAAAAGAAACTCATGGTCTGATATTCTTTTGCCTTATCCCCCCCCCCCCACACACACACACACACCACACCTTTATTTTTCTTACACTTTCATAAAAAATTGAACATTTTCAATAGCTTAGAATGCAATTTGTCAATTTCTAAGTTTGCAGAGTTTGTATTTTTAGAATTGGACAATCTACATGCAATTATTCCATCTTATTTCATAGTTTTGTTTGCATGGCATTATTCGCCAAATAGCATTGGTCAAGAAATCACGCCATTACATTTTATGAATACATATCTGTTAAATTATTTTTTTATATATAGATAGTCAATGAGTTGCTGTATCGAATCCTATATTTGTTTAAAAAATACAAACTAAAACTGAGCCGTGAAAATCGGTAGAACCTTAACGTGGCGTTATTACCCCAGGGTACATTATTTGTGGCGAAATTAATAGACAAGATAAAACTTTCCCTAGAGAACATGTATAATTTGACAGATTTTGATTGTGATTCTTAAAAGATGTATTTGAATTTCATCCAATATGTATTTATTTATAGTCATTGCTTTTTCTTTATCAGAAAGAAAAATTTCTCCTTTTTTAGGGTTTACGTCATCTGACAAAACTCTATTCACCTCTGTCCTCTGTCTGTCTATTTGTCCGTCTGTCTGTCACAGAGGCCGTACACAAAAACTATGTAAGTCAAAGAGTTCAAATTTTGTGTACTTACAGATGAATACCTCTTGTCACACAACAAATCATAAAATTTTGAAAAAAACTATTATTTTAATTAACATACTTCATTTTACTATCATCAGTTCATTTTTTTTCTTTTAATTGTTGCACGCAAGTTTAAATAGATATAAAAATTATTATGTATGTAATATAAACTAATGGATTAAATAAATCACGTGAAAATGCGCTTATTTGTTTTTATTTCATCATATTACATCATTTTTATCATCTATTTTGATACGTGAAGTCAAATACATATATATATTTTTTTTAAATCTCGGATTTTCAAAGAATTTAGAATTTTTTTTTTTTTTTTTTTTTTTTTTTTTTTTTTAATAATTTGATGTGAACATTTTTAATTTGATTAAAAGAAATAACATAATTGAATGGGATGCTATTAACTGCATCCAATATTATTTGTATAATTATTTTAAAATTGAATTTATTGGTGCTTTAATAATTATAAATAATTTAATAATTATAAATTAACAATTTGTACTTGTTAATTAAAGAATAAGCTATTTTGAAAGAAATGTTAAACAAAACCCTTTTTGCGGTCTGCGATCACTTGTTTTGAAGTATCTCTGCTAAAAGAAAACCATCCTTCTTTCGTAACGACATTTTTCTTGCATACTTGTTTGACATATGTCGTTCAAAAGTTTATTTTACTATTCCCATTTTCCGTAATGAAAATATTTCTGGCGAATTTAATAGACAAGATAAAATTTTCCTTAGAGAACATGAATAATTTGACAGCTTTCCATTGTTTAAAACAAGTGTTTGAAATTCATCCAACATGTATTTATTTATAGCCATTGCTTTTTCTTTATATCAGTAAGAATTTTTTATCCTTTTTAGGTGCGTTCGTAATTATGTAAATACATAGCACCTATATTAGTCGTTCATTCCGTCCGTCTGCCCACATGGTAACAGAGCAAAAACTACCCAACCGAAACATTTGAAATTTAAAATATATAATCGTTACATAATTTTGTAGAGTCATTTCAAATTTTATGAAAATCGGATGCATAGTTTCATTACAGGGACAATCAAAGTTATTTTGTTACTTTACGGCGAATGGAAAAAAATAGTTTCAATTGCATTTTAATGGTGTTAAACTTTTTCGAATATAATAATATTGCATCTATGAGGTACATACTAAAATATACATTTTGTACAATCTGTGGTGCAAAAAATATTTGTTATTCACTTACAGGCTAGATAAAAGTATTCCATTACACAATAGTGGTATAGGGGAAAACATTGTTTGGGGCACTATTAAACTATTTCACATTTTATGAAATCGATATACATTGCTGAGGTTTGCAACTACTTAATATCTGTATAATAAAAAAGCGGATAGTATTTACAGGGATACACAAAAAGATTTCGGATATTCTGCTGTATCCGAAGTACTATATACTATTACACCAAGATCTAAATATTTTTAAGACTTCCTTATAGCACGAACGCTCCTCATTTGCTATGCTCGACATGCAATTTTCAGCTTATTTTGAAGTATATCTGCTAAAAGTAAGCCAACCTTCTTTCGTCTCGATATTTTTCTCACATACTTGTTTGACATATGTCGTTCAAAAATTTATTTTCCTTAATTAAAATACTTATAGCGAATTCAATAGACAAGATAAAACTTTCCCTAGAGAACGTATATAATTTGACAGCTTTCCATTGTGGTTTTTAAAAGAAGTATTTGAAATTCATCCAATATATATTTATTTATAGTCATTGCTTTTTCTATATCAGTAAGAAATTTTTCTCCTTTTTTCGGGTTTCACATTTTTCATATCGAAAAAATAATTATCTTTAAGGGTGTATTCGAAAAAGTGCTTTTTCACCTTCAACAGCTCGAAATTTTCCGATACATTTTCAGACACATTTTTAAAAGTAGAAACATGAAACTTACTGAGGTGATTTTTGAAAAGACGTATAAGGTGTCGTGTGATATCTTTTTGCGCTCAATTCATTAGAATTTGATTTATGAACAATTTCCTTCTTGGTATGACCCTTTTTTCATTCACAGATCTCCCACTTCGGAAAATTCGGTTCAAAATGCCGTTTTTGATTACCTTGTGTAATTTCTAAATAAGTCAATTTGTCAGTTTGATGCATTTGAGACCAAAAATGAATTTAAAAATAAGTCGGAAAATACGCAATTTGATTCGAAATACACCCTTAATACATATTGTCTGGTTGTTTAGTTTCTGGTTGTCTGTTTATCATGCAATGTAAGTAGACAAAAAAAAAAAAAAAAAAAAACAGTTTATTCAGAAAAAATAATCGATAATTGGTGCCAGATCTTATCGAAATAGCTAAGTAAAATTTTATTTTGGATATGGAACACACATTTCTCTCTTCGAAATATGCGTGTTTGTGTTCGCCTATTGTCATTTAATATCGCTAAAAAACACGTTTTCTTCAGCCAATATGTGCAACAATTTCTGAACTCTTATTTAAGGCTGTTCTTAAATAAAAAAGCAACTTTATGACATAAGTTTAAATTTATTTATTTTTGGAAATGCAGGATACTAGCAAATGTTGTTATTCAGAAACTATCTAATCACAATTATTTTCCTGTTTTTCATGCAAACACAATAGATTTTTTAGAAAATAATGTGAAAGTGGGCGTTTTGAATCGAATTTTCCAGGCCAAATAAGACTAGCTATTCAAAATGGGGTGAAAACGTTTTAGTCAAGTGATCAAATCGCTTATAACTCAATTAGATAGTTTATTGATCAAAAAATGCAAAATTTGGTTCGAAATCGCTTCTATAGTCAGGATTTCCAATTTCACATTTTTTCGTTAGAAAATGAATTTATAAATCTGTCAAAATATTTTGCGCTTTTTAAGAAGAGCAGTTCAGTACAGCCTTAACACTTTTCAATAAAATTAAAAAGTGTTTAATGCATTCAGTTTGTCTATCCGTCTGTCCACTTCCTAACTCTCGTAAATATTCTCAAATTTTCATACGATTCACAAAGGTTACTTAGGGTCATCAAAACATATTTGGAATTGTATATGATGTACATAAGATTGATAGTTCAATTACAAGGGCACTCTAGAGAATTCAATTACATTGTGATACATGGAGAAGAATCATTTGCAAAGTATTTTACGCTATTTAGAATGTATTGAAGCTGATATAAATCAATGAATTCACTATGATTACGTTAGAAAAAGCATTTATGGCATTTTTTATTCATTTACAGGGACACACAAATAAAATAGGTTAGAGTAATAACTCCTGGAATGTGAGTTTCAAAATTCGCTATTCGCTTTTAAATTAATCCAATTTTTTGTCTGTTACTTGTTATATATGTATTTTGCACCGCATATAAAGAAGACATAGAGGAAATTGCTGAAAGGGAATTTTCAACTAAGGTATGAGTATTTCTTAAATGAACTAAATTTTGGCATGCTTATAGTTAATAAATATAGATCTAGATATCAAATACAGAAATGCTGAAAAAATTGGATAATTTTCCTATTGTAGATTGGAAAAGCTAACATTGGGTTTTCAAATGTTTTTTTATGCTATGAGTTTCCATATGGTTGAATGAGATTTAACGTTTTATACTTTTTAAACGGTGCAGTTTTGTTATATTATTCTGAATGTGTAGTAAAATGTTTCATAATCTATACGATTTTCTTGTTTGTCTAGCATAGATTGGATGCTGAATTTTCAATAATTATGATCATTAAACCTTTATTATTTACGAGATGGACCCCGTCCAAATTTGACGAAAGAAAATGTTTAAGAAGGAACTTGTAGCGATCTCGATCAGTATAAAGCGAGTTACTAGCAGAAAGTAACTGGTTTGGCCTTTTGTTTGCTGCTAACGTTCTCGCTTCTTGATCACGAGATCCCCAGATCAAAACCAATCGGCGCCAATCTCCTCATTGGTGACTCCGGACAAACACGCAACTCTCTGAACAACAAACAGCGCACAGCAATCAACTCACCTCATCATCAACAGATGGCAGGACCACACACAAATCTCACACTATGCGTTCGACAGCATTCATTCACGAGTGCATATCGTTCGTCAGACGTCAGCAATACGTCTTTCTCACTGGGAGAATACTCCTGTAGCGATCTCGATCAGGATAAAGCGAGTTACTAGCAGAAAGTAGCTGGTTTGGCCTTTTGCTTGATGCTAACGTTCTCGCTTCCTGATCACAAGA
Source organism: Maratus speculifer (assembly GCA_964019185.1). Classification (NCBI taxonomy): domain Eukaryota; kingdom Metazoa; phylum Arthropoda; class Arachnida; order Araneae; family Salticidae; genus Maratus; species Maratus speculifer. Next base: position 149,185,511 of record OZ025297.1, on the reverse strand, counting down.
TCCCCAGATCAAAACCAACCGGCGCCAATCTCCTCAAACTGTTTCATTGATTTATAATAAATCTACAAAATTAGTTACAGTAAAAAATGTATCTTATATTGGTCAGTCTAGCTCTCAATCAAATTTTATTTTAAGCTAAAATTAACAAAATACTATTTCTATAAAATTCAGTCGTCCAAATTATTAACATTTTACATTCACATTATCGCATATGTAATCAGTAAAATATAATAATATCAGTTATTATGATGTAGTTATTAATTGAAGTTCTTATGTTTGGTATAAATGCTAATGAAAAAACAAAATTTATTCCAAATTGACACGATCATAGAATTTCACGTGAAATCTAAACCCGTCATCATTTTCATCTCTTCAAAATTTACATATGTACTTCTCATATCCGTATTCACCGCGTTTAAAGAATGGTATTTTAATTTGATCATTGATGAATAAAAACGAAATAAAACTAAAATTCATCGGATTCTATAACAGACGATATATTTGACATACGTATTTTAATTTCTTTTCAATTTTAAGAGATAATGGAGCGATTCTGGTGCCACAATTACAAAATTAGTACTAAAAACTAATAAAAAAATTATTGTCTCAAAAATAAATTGAGATACAGCTTTCAAACAAATTGCATTTAAAAGTAAATTTTTTTTCTCTATAGGACGGTATAGAAATGTAAAATGTGCGAAGTTAAGATGTGTAAAATTTGCAGTAGCGAAAATTCCAAAACCGAAATTACATGGGAAAGTGTTGCCATTCGCAAAATGATGTATGCGTTACGTACAGATACGTTAGGCCTTTATAATATAGATGCTATGTCTCCTTATTGTTACATCATTATGAAAACGTTGAAATGAAAGTTAATAGTGACATCAAATACCATGTGTGACACCAAAAAATATATATAAAAAAATATAGGAAATTTTCTGTAATTTAATTCTGTGCAATAATGTTTTTTTTTCTTTTAGATATTTAACTATTTACCCAATAAGAGGAAGGGAAACCCTAAATAAAATAGTTTTTTTTTATGTTTTTCCGCTTATAACTTTTTATGCAGACCAGATACGAGGTGATAAGCCTAAAATTAATTTTAAGCACCTCAAAAATACAAAGATACTAAGAGAAACTAGTTGGATGTGTCAATCCCAAAACTTTCTTCTATCTCATAAGTACGTTTTAATATTAAAAAAAAAAAAAAAAAAAAAAAAAAAAAAAAAAAAAACGTGGTGAATTCAAAGTTACCCACTATCGAATTTCCTCGAACATTTGACCTAGCCTAATGAGATTCTGGTATCCGAAAAGCCTAAAACGCAAAATTTAATTAATATTCTGAAAAAGAGCTTAGTAGTGCCTCATGTTGGGTAATTTATACTAAAACCTAATAAGCATCTATTTATGTCAAGACCTAACAGAATCTGAAATTTGATGGAATTTCGTCCATTAGTTCTTGAGATATAGTTATAACCAAAAATTGCAAAACGTAGTACAGCAACACCATATCTTGGACAATTTATGCCAAAACGTAAAAAAGCGTCTTATTATGTTATGGTGTAAAAGAATCTGAAGTTTGATGAAATTCTGTGCATTAGTTCTTGAGATATAGCTAGTTTAAAAAAACCGTGTAAAATATAGCACAGCAGCATCATCAGTTGAAGGGTTTATAACAAAACGTAATCATCCTGTAATTATGTTATATGTCATTTTGTAACAAAATCTGAAGTTTGATGAAATTCTGTGCGTTGGTTGTTGAGATATAGCTATCGGAAAAATCGTGCAAAATGCAGCATAGCTGCACTACCTGTTGCAAGGTTAATACCAAAATGTAATCAGCATCTAATTATGTTATATATTCTAGTGTAACAGAATCTAAATTTTGATGAAGTTCTCTGCATTAGTTCTTGATATATAGCTATCGCAAAAATCGTGCAAAATGTAGCATAGCAGCGCCACCTATAGGGCAGTTCACACCAAAACCTTATCAGTGGCTATGTAGCTCAAGGTATCGCGGAATCTGAAGTTTGGTGAAATTCTGTGCATTAGTTCTTGAGATATAGCTATCATAAAAATCATGAAAAACGTGGCATAGCAGCGCCACCTGCAGGCCAGTTTACACCAAAACTTAATCAGCGTCTATGTATATCAAGGGGTCACAGAATCTGAAGTTTCGTAAAATTCTGTGCATTAGTTCTTGAGATATAGCAATCTTGAAAATTATGAAAAACGTTGTATAGCAGCGCCACCTGCAGGCCAATTTTCACCAAAAACCAATAGGCACTAATTCATATCAAGGTCTAACTGAATATAAAATTTTATTAAATTTCGAGCATTAGTTCTTGAGATAGAGCGCCCACAAATTTTTTGTCACATACAGACAGACAGACACACAAACAGACAGACAGACAGACAGACAGACAGACAGACAGACAGACAGACAGACGGACAGACTCACAGACAGACATTTTCTAAAAATAGTCAAAACGTGTTCAGGACCTTCTAAAACGTATAAATCCGTCGAAAACCGGAAGTCGAAAATTTTCATGAATCCAATACTTTCTTCTTGTAAAGATAGAAGAAAGTAAAAAACTTCTGGAAAACTTTGAAAGCAAAATCTTTTTACTTTCTTCTATCTTTACAAGAAGAAAGTATTGGATTCATGAAAATTTTCGACTTCCGGTTTTCGACGGATTTATACGTTTTAGAAGGTCCTGAACACGTTTTGACTATTTTTAGAAAATGTCTGTCTGTGAGTCTGTCCGTCTGTCTGTCTGTCTGTCTGTCTGTCTGTCTGTCTGTGTGTCTGTCTGTATGTGACAAAAAATTTGTGGGCGCTCTATCTCAAGAACTAATGCTCGAAATTTAATAAAATTTTATATTCAGTTAGACCTTGATATGAATTAGTGCCTATTGGTTTTTGGTGAAAATTGGCCAGCAGGTGGCGCTGCTATACTACGTTTTTCATGATTTTCAAGATTGCTATATCTCAAGAACTAATGCACAGAATTTCACCAAACTTTAGATTCTGTGACCCCTTGATACACATAGACGCTGATTAAGTTTTGGTGTAAATTGGCCAGCAGGTGGCGCTGCTATGCCACGTTTTTCATGATTTTCAAGATTGCTATATCTCAAGAACTAATGCACAGAATTTCACCAAACTTCAGATTCTGTGACCCCTTGATATACATAGACGCTGATTGAGTTTTGGTGTAAATTGGCCAGCAGGTGGCGCTGCTATGCCACGTTTTTCATGATTTTCATGATAGCTATATCTCAAGAACTAATGCACAGAATTTCACGAAACTTCAGATTCCGCAATACCTTGAGATACGTAGCCGCTGATAAGGTTTTGGTGTGAACTGCCCTATAGGTGGCGCTGCTATGCTACATTTTGCACGATTTTGCGATAGCTATATCTCAAGAACTAATGCAGAGAACTTCATCAAATTTTAGATTCTGTTACTCTAGAATATATAACATAATTAGACGCTGATTACATTTTGGTATTAACCTTGCAACAGGTGGTGCTGCTATGCTGCATTTTGCACAGTTTTTCCGATAGCTATATCTCAACAACCAACGCACAGAATTTCATCAAACTTCAGATTTTGTTACAAAATGACATATAACTTAATTACACGATGATTACGTTTCGTTATAAATCCTTCAACTGATGGTGCTGCTGTGCTATATTTTACACGGTTTTTTTTTAAACTAGCTATATCTCAAGAACTAATGCACAGAATTTCATCAAACTTCAGATTCTTTTACACCATAACATAATTAGACGCTTTTTTACGTTTTGGCATAAATTGTCCAAGATATGGTGTTGCTGTACTACGTTTTGCAATTTTTGGTTATAACTATATCTTAAGAACTAATGGACGAAATTCCATCAAATTTCAGATTCTGTTAGGTCTTGACATAAATAGATGCTTATTAGGTTTAAGTATAAATTATCCAACATGAGGCACTACTAAGCTCATTTTCTCAGAATATTAATTAAATTTTGCGTTTTAGGCTTTTCGGATACCAGAATCTCATTAGGGTAGGTCAAATGTTCGAGGAAATTCGATAGTGGGTAACTTTAGAATCACCACGTTTTTTTTTTTTTTTTTTTTTTTTTTTTTTTTTTTTTTTTTTTTTAATATTAAAATGTACTTATGAGATAGAAGAAAGTTTTGGGATTGACACATCCAACTAGTTTTTTTTTTTTTTTTGGTCTAAATTGACTGAATTTTGTCTAATCACGGCAAAATTACTGCACAGCAAAATTTCTTCTAAACAATGAGCAAAATGACTAGTTCGTTTCTCGGAATAAAAATAAAAACATCAGAATAACTTGAAACTGAATTAGAATTTACTGCATGACAGTAAATTCACCTTTGAAATAAAATTTACTTGTAATTAGCTTTTTTTTTTCCTTGTAAGTTCTGGCCGGATCACTGCTGATTCGTTTCAATGTCAAACATGAACATTGTAATAATTTATACAATATTTTAATCTTATAACTTCTTTGAAAAAGCATTGTAAAATAACATTTTTATTTTACTGTTTTTCTTAAGAGGATTTTTCGTATTTCCCTTTAAAATTTCAAGTTGGAATCATATGGAAAACCCTATGTTACGACTTAAAAAAAATAAATAAATAAATAAATAAATAAAAAATAAATAAAAAAAATCTTAATTATTTTTGTTAATTATTTGGACACATATTTACAAATTTTCCAAAATTCAGACGCATTCTTTTCATAGAAAGTGAGGAGGAGGTTTTTGTAGCACCTTATATAGCTTAAAATGAAGTTGGTTTATACTAATACAATTTCTCTAACTAAAATATTTCTGTTGATTTTAATAGTCCAGATAAGTTATTTTTCTCACAAAAAAAAATTGACATTTTTCCATTACTATTCTTAAAAAGGAAAAATATATACATATCCAATGCATACTTTTTCTTATCAGGAAAAGAATTTTTATTCTTTTATATCTTTTATACTTTCTACGATAACTTTCATCTGCATTTTTCAAATCACAAAAATTGGCATTTTATCCTGTCCTTTAGCTCAAGGTCTGTAGAACACGGAAAGTAAAAAAAATAAAGAAAAGTTTTATTCGGAAAAAAATCGATAATGGTACCAGATTTTATCGAAATGTTGAACTAGAAATTCGTTTCGGTAAATAAGAAAATAAGTTTATCTCTGGAAGTATGTAAGTGTGTGTGTATGTAAGTTATTCTTACCTGGTATTAAAGATAATAATAAGAAGAATTAAACATTAGGTTAATTTTGAAACACGATTAATCAATCGTAAATTAATCATAACAGATGTAATTTTTCCATTCTTCATATTTGGGTGATGCCTTGTCCAGGCCAGGATTCGAACCAGTGATGTATTGGCTAAAACCGCCAATGCTCTACCAACTGAGCTATTCCGGACACGAACACTGGAGACTGTTTCACCCAATTAATCTCAACGATCGCTTTATCTGGTGTGATACCCAAAAATGAAGAATGGAAAAATTATATCTGTTATAATTAATTTACCGATTGATTAATCGTGTTTCAAAATTAACCTAATGTGATTTCTTATGCAGCGATTTTCTGCAGTTCCATATATTGACCTTCGATTTATTCTGTTGAGCCGATCCAGTGTATCAGACTAGATAAAGTGATCGTTGAGGTTAATTGGGTGAAATAATCCTCCAGCGTTCGTGTCCGGGATAGCTGAGTTGGTAGAGCATTGTCGGCTTCAGCCAATACATCCCTGGTTCGAATCCTGGCCCGGACTTTTTTCACCCAAAAAAGGAAGAATGGAAAAATTACATCTGTTAAAAATTCAACAATTTATCAATTTTTTTTTTTTTTTTAAATAACAAATTTTGATTTTTTTTAAAAAATCTTTTACATAGGGTAATTCAGTAAATATGAATACAGCATAATTGTAACGTCTACGTCTCCATATTGTTCTGTATAAACAGACAATCTATATATATGTATGTGACATTTTAAAGTTAGGAGCCAGAAACATCATCGCCGGGGTTCCCGTTCTACCGCACAGAAGTCATGGCAAGCGAGAAAAAAAAATAAGTAAATAAATGTAGAGGATCCAATAAATTACTCATTGGCTGCTGCAAGTTACTTTATTAAACTGTAGTCATGAGAGAGAGAAAGGCTCCTTTTGCAAACTACCTTTAACCGAAATATCCAAAAGAATATTCCATCATTTACTTCAACAAGCCGTAAGTCGTACTCATCTAAGACAAAACCAAGAATCTTCCTCCTCACCTCGAGGCATCCTTTCTTAAATCTAAAAAGAAAATTCTAGAAAATTCTCTACTCTCGAACCATCATCTTTCCATGTAAACATAACTCATACCCAGAGTCGAGATTGTATTCCACAGACGATAATTTTATTTAAAAAAAATTATTTAACTAATTTGTAATCGACTCAGAATTTCAAATATCCTGTGAAACGATCTTTTTGCAGACGATTAATTTTGAGAGAAAAAGAAAAGAAATGAAACTATTGCTATGCACACATATCGAATGTTGAAGGAGGGAAAGTAAATAAATAGATAAATGAAAATAATGATATTTTTTAAAGGTATGGTTTTGGAATAAATTTAATAAGACTTTCTTAAAAAGGGTTGATAAAAACATAGAAAAAATGAGTTTTATTTGGAATATTAAGAAATAAAGTTTAATTAAGAATATTTTTAATTTAAAGCCATCTTTTAAATTTACGCGTATTGGAATAAATGTTTTTTAAAGCGAATTAAGAATTTATATCATTTCTATAAAAATTAATAGATTAGATCTAGAAACAAGATTTTAATTTAATAAGTTGAAGTAAGTACAGAATATTGTTATAAGGAAATTAATATAGTATGAAGGTTAATTTTGGCGAAAAAGATTTATAATTTGTAATATTATCCCCCCCCCCCCGGAAATAAAACTTTGTATGAAATTGATAGTTAAATAAAGCTACAAGTTCAGACAACAGAAATCTAATAACGTAGAAAAGTTAAATTTTGGAATAAAACTGTCAAACCCAGGAAGCTAAGAGATGGAAGAAAAAGAAAATTAACGCAATATAAAAAACAATAGCGATTAAAAAAAATAGTTAAAAGCAAATTAAATAGAATTAAAATTAGATAGGAGCATTTCCCTGAAAGAAATAGAATAATGTTACAGTATCACTTACCATTTGTAAGTGCATAGGAGATAATACATACAATAACAGTAAATAAGTTATAAATACTAATAAGCAAGAGATAAAAAATATAATAAAAACAATAAAAACTCTTTCTCACGGAAGTTTAAATAATGACAATAACTTAATGCATAGTTTATTTTAAATAAAGTCTTTTAAATGAAAAAAGTCTTTCAAGAGTTTATAAAAGAGTCTTTTCCAATGTTCACTGAATACAGTCTCTTTAATTAAAGATCCTCAAATCTAGTTTAATCTTTGGTTTTAATCTTATGTTTTAATCTTATGTTGGATCTAATCTTTGGTTTTAATGTTATGTTGGATCCAACATCTTTTAATAATATATCAAATTTTTAATAATAAATAGTCTCACTCTCAATATCAATAATAAATAATGTAAAAAATTTAAATAATAATAATAACAATAATAATAATAAGTAGTATAATAAGACTCAAAATTTATAGCAATAATAATAATAATTCACCATATCCTAATATTTCTCAATAAAAGTATAATTAATACTAAACTTCATTATAGAAATCATAATGATAATAATAATAAAACAAGAGTATAATCAAAAGAAAATATCACAGTTTGTTTATTACTGATAGGGAAAATATTGGTTGAGGATAAAAATAATTACATAGCAACGAAATAATTTTCTTATTTTCTAATAGCATAAGAAAGTATCTTTTGCTAGCCGAAAGTATACATAAATATAACAATAATAATAATTACAAAATCCAAATTAAATTAAACCTAACTATTTAGAAAATGGACTCTCAACCAATATTTCCTTACAATAATTCCTCTCTGATACTCTTTTACAAAATTGTCAAATTTGGTTATACGTTTTCAAATGCCAAATGTAGAGTAATGTTTTATCTACACATGGTTTATAAACTTTAATAATAAAACAAATAGGAATAAAAGATGTCATTCTTAATTGAGAAATGGAAATAAAAATAATTTGCTTTTTGAAAAACTTTTAATATCTGTAGTTTTCACAATCACTGAAAATCACATATTAAGTTATAGGTTTGAGTAAAATCATCAAATTTTATAACTGTTATCACATAAATATCTGTTGAATAAATAGAATAATGCTAATTTCAAATAAATGAGTAAATAGAGTTAAAATTAAATACACTTAAAATTAATTTATCAACATCAATTTGAAAGCTTTTACAATCAAAGTGTACAACTTATGCATGCATAAGGAGCCCAATTTAACCCCAAAAACTTCCAAAAACAAGTAATATTCTTGTAGCGCTCCAAGAACATACCTGCTAAGGTTGAAAATTACGGTGATGAAATTTTTGAAGAATAAGAATTAAAATTTAATCTACTGTCTTGACTTTAGTTTGATCTAATGATTGTGATTGTATCTGAGGTTTTATTTGTTTTTGGGGTTGCTCATGAAACAATTTAAAATCTTCGGGTGAAAAATAGGGTGTTAATTTAGAAACATGCACAATAACTGAATTCTGTGCTGTCTCATAATTAAATTTATCTATTTCATAAGTTACATCAGAAAGTTTATTTATCATTTTGTATGGTCCAGAGAAAGTAGGTTCTAATTTTCGAGTATTAGGGTATTTAAATTCTTCATAAATTACAGTCTTGTATCTTTAATGGGGATTCGACAAAATTTCGATCATAGAGTCTTTTACTTTTAAGGTGAAATTCACGAGTTCGCGCTTAATCAATTTTGAGGGTTTTGTCTACTGGTGGTGTTGGCATTCTAGTTGTGTCACACAAAACTATTATTCACCTTTTTTTAAAAATCTGAATCAAAATTATCGTGAAAACTATAACTATATTTAGCTGTTAACTTTAACCAGAAATTTTATCTAATAAAAATAGAAATTGTAAATACCTGAAATAAATAAAATACCTCATACTTATACCTTAAATTGGGATCAACTTTTTATTTCTATTATTTTATAAATCATAAACAAATTCAAAAATTTTAATTATAGGTGATTTCATACTTAAAATAACAAAATTTACTGAAAAAATTAATTATATTTATCAGTCAAAACTTTAGCAGCAGCTTTGTACAGTTCCATCTTTCTTACTGAAATTAAATAAATTATAAGAATCCGGGAGCTAAAGCTCACTGCCACCAGAAATTCTAACAAATAAAGGAAAAAACATAAATGTTAACTTAGTTTTCTAGCTCAAATGTCTAGTAATAGGAACATCATTATAAAAATACTGCATTCAGAGAATAGTTCTTGATAACAAACAAATATCAATAAATTTAAAAATGTACTTTTTAAAAATAAACTTGAGCTTCTAAGTTCTTTTATACTTCATTATGATTACAAACTTATCTTTAATCGTGCATAAAAATATCAAAATAGTCTTTAATAAGTAACAGTAAATATCTTAAGAACATCATACTCCTCAATTAAATCCTTAAGAAATAACATGTTTTCTCTCCAACAAGTAATAATAATAATAATAATACTCATAAATAGGTAAGAAAATAAGACTCACAGACAAATAATCAAATAAATAAATAAACCACACAAACAGAGTATAAATAATCTACACAAATACATAAAAAGAATACACATAATAATTAAATGCTTCTATAAAAAAAAATCACTGTTAAGAAGAATTTCTCAAGATGATCCTAGGGGAGACAAGAACAACGAAAATTATCAAAGTAATTAGCAATCAGCGTTCAGTTGTCCCTGAAAGTTTTTTTTTCTTTTTCTTGTCATTACTACCAGTAATACCTAAAGTCATTGATCGAATATTTGGGCGGCAACAAGATGAATGTCAGTCATCGTGGCGAATTCGAAATCACCAGGTCTCAAAAATTTATCATTATGACCAAAAATATCAGGCTTCAGGAATTCACGAGATATTTCGAAGAAATATTCCAAACCCCTCGCACAGAAAGCTGTTTAATAGTCTCAACCATGGCGGGAAAATTTTTCGGCGATCCATAGGTTTTATCATCACTTCGTTCCATAGCAAATTTCTTTCAAAATCCGATAAAGGCACTAGCACATGCATTATTTATCCTGTCGACTAAATAAAAGACTGTGACATTTTAAAGTTAGGAGCCAGAAACATCATCGCCGGGGTCCCCGTTCTACCGCACAGAAGTCATGGCAAGCGAGAAAAAAAAATAAGTAAATAAATGTAGAGGATCCAATAAATTACTCATTGGCTGCTGCAAGTTACTTTATTAAACTGTAGTCATGAGAGAGGGAAAGGCTCCTTTTGCAAACTATCTTTAACCGAAATATCCAAAAGAATATTCCATCATTTACTTCAAAAAGCCGTAAGTCGTACTCATCGAAGACAAAACCAAGAATCTTCCTCCTCACCTCGAGGCATCCTTTCTTAAATCTAAAAAGAAAATTCTAGAAAATTCTCTACTCTCGAACCATCATCTTTCCATGTAAACATAACTCATGCCCAGAGTCAGATTGTATTCCACAGACGATAATTTTATTTTTTTTAAATATATTATTTAACTAATTTATAATCGACTCAGAATTTCAAATATCCTGTGCAAACGATCTTTTTGCAGATGATTAATTTTGAGAGAAAAATAAAAGAATTTAAATTATTGCTATGCACACATATCGAATGTTGAAGGAGGGAAAGTAAATAAATAGACAAATAAAAATAATGATATTTTTTTAAAGGTATGGTTTTGAAAAAAATTTAATAAGACTTTCTTAAAAAGGGTTGATAAAAACATAGAAAATATGAGTTTTATTTGGAATATTAAGAAATAAAGTTTAATTAAGAATTTTTTTAATTTAAAGCCATCTTTTAAATTTACGCATATTGGAATAAATGCTTTTAAAGGCGAATTAATAGTTTATATCGTTTCCATAAAGATTAACAGATTAGATCTAGAAACAAGATTTTAATTTAAAAAGTTGAAGTAAGTACGGAATATTGTTATAAGGAAATTAATATAGTATAAAGGTTAATTTTGGCGAAAAAAATTTAAAATTTGTAGTATATATATAAGATGTTTTCTGTGTGCATTTTATTTGTACAAATCTTTAATTTTGACTGATTTGCAGGAAACGTATCGTACATACATTTTAGAACAAAGAAATGGTATCACTAATAGAAATTTCTCTTTTTAAATTCTCTAATTTAATCACTTCTTTCCTATTAACACATATCGAAAAAGCTGCTCAATTATTTTAAAAAATGATAACTCGAGTATTTTAATTTATAAGCCAATAAAAATTCAGATTGTTTCCCTATATTTTTGCTGTTTTTGAAATTGACATCATTAAAAATAGAAAATAGCTATTCTTAATTTTCATCTATGTATAAAAGTAACACTGTTTAAACTCACTAAAGAAAAAAAAAACGCTAAATTTACGGCAAAAATTATTGGCAGCAATGTAGCCAGCAGTTTTTGTCTTAAAAATCTCAGTAAAATTATTTGTAATAAAAAAATTACATCTAATTTTGCTGCAATTATTACTGCAAAAACTGCTGGCAACATTGCTGCCAGTAGTTTGTGCTAGAAATTTAACGATTTTTTTTTTACAGTGTATACCAAACTATAAGTAAAACTATATGTAATTATATGCAAAAACTATATAAAAATTAGCTTCATCTATTTGTAAAGCATATGTTAAAAACTCTGAGAGAAATTTCTTGATGTTCAAAAATTGATTTTTGTTATTATCATGATTTATGATTTTAAAAGATGGAATACTTTACTGTAATTAGGTCAAAATGATGTTTTCTTTTTCTTCAAATACAAACAGTTGTTGCGTTTTATTTTTTATTTTGTTGACATGATAATTAATTGCACCATTTAACTAAGATTTTCAATACCTTAAATGCAATGAGAACATTCAGTGATTTATAGTATTACAATTACATAAAATACAATTTTACTGGCAGTATTTCGATTCAAACTGCTTATTTTCCGATTTATTTTTAAATTCATTTTTGCTCTCAAATGCACCAAACATTCATATTCTCTTATTTAGAAAGTACACAAGGTGCCGTAATTATCGATTCTCTGATAAATGCAGAAAATATTGCAAAAAAAAAGCAATCAAAAACAGCATTTTGAACCGAATTTTCCGAAGCGAGAGATCTGCGAACGAAAAAAAGGGTCCTACTGAGAAGGTTATTGTTTATAAATCAAATTCTAATGAACTGAGCGTAAAAAGACATCACACGGCACCTTATACGTCTCTTCAAAAATCACCTCAGCAAGTTTCATGGTTCTACTTTTAAAAATGTGTCTGAAATTTTATCGGAAAATTTCGAGCTGTTGAAGATGGAAAACCGTTTTTTCGAATACACCCTTAAATCGAAAATGAAATTCAGCAAAAGTTTTTAAAGATGTATTCCGATTAAAACTGCTTTTTTTCAAACTTATTTTTAAATTCATTTTTGCCTTCAAATGCAGCAAACTGTCAAAATCTCTTATATAAAAACTACATAATGAGCTGTGTTTTTAAATTTTTTCATAAATGTAGAAAATATTCCAAAAAATACTGTCAAAGTTGCCCGATTTGAACTGAAATTTCCGAATCTTGAGATCTGGGAACAAAAAAATGATTGAACTGAAAAAATAAATGTTTATAAATCAAATTCTAATTAATTCAGAGAAAACTTACTTCACACGGCACCTTATACATCACTTAAAAAATCACTCCAGCAGATTTCATATTTCTACTTTTAAAAATGAGTCTGAAAATGTATCGGAAAATGAACGTGGAAAACCATTTTTTCGAATACATCCTTAAGAGATGCGTCATTCTCTTTTAAAAGGAAGCTTCAGGATTAGACATCAGGGCTGAAAACTTCCTGGAATTTGATGTCATTTTCATGTTATTTGCTGTAGATTTAGTTTTGATAAATGATCATTTCCGCTGAACAGTTATCAGAAAATCCAGCCTGGAATATTCGTGGTTAAAGATGGCTAAATACTGTCCATTCACAGCTCGCGCGCACACACGCAAAAAGAATTTAAAAAAAAATCTTTTTTTAATTTAAGCACTAAAAGATTTTTTATTTTTACTATACATTCTTGAATGCCCAAAAGGTAAATCAAAACAGCATTTTTAGTACTTTAGTTTTAACAATCTATTGATCATGATTTTTTAGAAATTGTTTATAGCATTTTTTATTTATCTGATAATTTTAAATATTCGATTTAATTTGTGTCATTTTTATTTATTTTATTTTATTTTATTTTATTTTTTATTTTTTATTTTTTATTTTTTATTTATTTATTTATTTATTTATTTTTTGTGGGTTTTTAATTTTATTTGCCGATTTAGTTATAGAATATTGCACGAAAAAGAAAAAAAAATGCTGAATTATTTACATAGTAAGCGCAATCGATTTTTTTTTTTAATTGAGTAGCACACATATTTATAAAATATTCTTGTTTAAAAATTGCTAAAATACATATAAAATCGATATACAGCGTTACACATTTCAAATAATGTATCATTCATTGAAAGTGCTTTTTGCATTCGATATTAGAAAAATTGAATGTGCTAAGTTTAAACAAATTGTAGTAAAAGTAAAATTGAGGATGAGGCCATTGCTACCATAAATATGATGCCAGCATTACACGTGGACATGTCTTTTCCTTATATACTGCGTTAAGTCCAAACGAGTTCGTCTTTCGTTATTCGATTGCATATAAATTTTAAAATATATATGTTTTAAAAATACTTTAAAATCTATTAAAAATCAGAAAAATGAGATACAATTTTCAAACAAATTTCAATTGAGAGTACTTTTTTCTATTCAACAGTGCATAAAGAGTGAAATTGGGCAGTTTTTAGAAATGAAAAAAACATCCACTAAAAGCACAATTTATGGATTAGGCCGTTGTCACCACCAGTATGATATCATAGTTACCTGTGACATGATTTGATATAAAATTTAGGTTGATGTCATGGTAACGAGAATTTCATTAAACTGTAACCATAAGTGCTACGCCATTTGGCTATTTTTCATTTTTCGTATTGCCTTTAAAATAATACATTATTATATTACACCTGCCGAAGAAAACACGCATTCTGATGTTTAAAATTGAGGGATTTTATTATGGCTGCGACATAGTAAGTCATATTTTATTAGATTTTTATTATTTTATTGATGAGAATGCACAAAGCTCCATTATTGTGATTGACACATTATTTCATTTTACTTTATTTTACTGGAAGACCCGTGTTTAATACGGTCAAAGCCGCGAATTTCTGCTAGTAATATAACAAAATTGCACTATTCTTGACTTTCACCGCAATCAGGAGTTTTGAAAAATCAAGTGCATGTTTTGGTCGTTTCTTAACATTTTCGGGTACGAATTTTTTTTTTCCTTTGTTAGGAAAAAAATTACTTGTATGTTAATAACATTAACACTAGCTAACCAAAAAATTAATTATTGTTTAACGAGTATTTCATTGTCTGAAATATAACGAATGAGTTTGTTTTGCATAATACTCAATTAATATTCAAATGACAATAGACTAAGGAAGAATTTTTTGAGATGTTTAGAAAATATTGTATTACAATAAGATTTAACTTATATTACAACTGTTTAATTCTTTTTATGCTTTATTACACATGATTCTTTTAGAAAAGTAACTTTTATTATTAATTTAATGAGTGAAATATATGTTTAAAATAAAAGAATCGCAAACGGCGCAAAGAGAATTAAGCAAATAATAAAAATTATTACTATATCTTAATACCTAAAAATAAATGAAATCATATAGTAACTGCACAGACATATACTAATATTACTACTTGTAAATACTAGCAAAAATACTTCTTAAAACAAAATGATACTTAATTAAAAGGCATGTACTATTAGTAGTACACCAGACCCGAAATACATAATATTTTGATTTTTTGCACCTTCAAATTATGACATTGAACGGAACTTTTTACAGTATTCTATTATTTCAGTTTAAAAAAATATTTCACGAACAAAAAATCCAAACAATACCTGAAAGAAATATTCCAGAAAATTAAATTTATTCGTGCCATTAACATATTATTTCAATATGAAATTGAAAATTCCATTATAACTTCAAATTCGGAACAATCATGCAACCTATATTAAACTAAGCCAGTTGAATCAAACCGCTGTGAAATTATTGATAAATTTTAGTGGCTCGTCCCTGAATTATATCTCATGGGAACATCCCAGCTAACGTTAAAAGCTCGGCAAATAGCACACACGCCCTATGGAAAGGGCGGAGAGTGTAGAAAAAGCCTACAAGAAAAGCCCTAGGAAACACACGCAGCATCGAATGTGTACACGGAAGTTAGGAGAATTTTTTTTCCTCCCAAGCGGGCGAGGTTCTGAGATAATTCGTCAATAATGTTCTAGTTCTTTCTTTCCAGTAATAATGAGAAACAATTGAATTTTGCGCATTGTGAAGAAATGCAAGGTACAATGGTGTTTTTAATTTTCGGGGTATTTCCGAAAGGGCGAGGTTATAATTTGCTGAAGGAATAAAATATTTCTTTAGAAAGGAAAATTTATATTGTTGTACATATAAATTTACTAGTAGCCTTCGCCCGCTACGCTGGTGAGTTTTTCTAAATAAACTTTGAATCAAACGAAATTTTTAAATCATATTAATTTTCACTTTTATATCATTTTTTAGACTGTCTGTAATCGGTGAAAAATCAGTCATCTAAAGACACCGCCAAATTAGGAAAATTTGAAATATCTCACGAACTAATGGATTTAAAAGATTTTGCTTGGTACCATGCGATTCAGCATGAAAAAATACACTAAAATATGTCATCAGTTGAAAAATAACTACAAAAGATGATTTTTAAGGATTTTTTTTAAGTTCGTTCTTTTTTTACCCCCCCTAAGGGGTAAAATTTTCGAGAATCCCTTCTTAGCGGCACTCGGTGTTATAAGAAGTATTTTTAGCCCAATTTTCAAGATTTTTGGTTAGGCAGATTTTTTTGTGCTGTGATTAATACGAAATCCAGACTTTCTTTTATATATATAGATTAAAAATATAAACGATTTTTTTCCTTTTTACGTGCGTTCGTAATTAAGTAAATACGTAGCACCTATAGCAGTCGTCTCTCTGTATCTGTCCGCCCGCATATAACAATGCAAAAACTAACCAACCGAATCGTTTGAAATTTAAAATATATAATCGTTGCATAATTTTATCGTGTTATTTCAAATTTTATGAAAATCGGAGGTATAGTTCAATTACGGGGAGCAATCGAAAGTATTCTGTTGCTTTACAACCAATTTGTGAAAAATAATTTCAAGTGCATTTTAATGCAGTTATATGTTTTTGAACATAATAAAATTGATATGCATCTATGAAGTATATACTAAAATATACATTCTTTGCAATCTGTGATTCAAAAGAACATTTGTTATACATTTATAGGGTCACACAAAATATTCAAATACATAATGATACAGGAGAAAACATTGTTTTGGGTCGCGATTTAATTATATTAAACTATTTTATGTTACATGGAATTGATAAACGGTGCTGAGGTTCACTAAAGGTTACTTCCTGTATAATAGAAAGCAGGTAGTATTTACAGGGAATCACAAAAGATTTTGGATACTCTGCTGTATCCGAAGTGCTCAATACCTTTAAAACGTTGTTATAGTACGAACGCAATTCATTTGCTACATTTGATGTGCAATTTCAAATTTGTTTAAATAATGCTACAGCAAAGGAAAATAAAATAAAAAGAAAAATGCTTCTTTAAGACTGTTCTCAAATTCAAAGGGACAACCTTATGACATAAGTTTTGAAATTTTGAAGATTTTAATTATTTTATGTCATTTATGCGTTCCTTAAAACAAACGTGCATTATTGCGATAATTACAATAAACTAATTATATTGTAGACCAAAGATTATATTCAATGTAGTAATATCATCCTCATGTATTTGCTTGAGATTTTAATGGGAAAGAAACTTAAAAATCTTTCATTTTTTTCAATATTTAATCCCTTTTTTGCAAGAACTATGCATGAACTATCTAAGAGAGTGCTTCTAAATAATCCAAATTGTAATTTTAAAGAATATTTTCAGTGATCCCAAATTAAGTAATGCTGGAATGGTAAAAGTTGAAATCTGCTCCTACAACAACGTTCAATTACAGCTTAAGTAATTTACACGCTTTTGATTGCAAAGCATGCTAAAAAATATTTTTTGGGATTTTCATACATTTTAATTATCAGACTATATTGCACTAGATAGTGTTAAGTAAATAAATTAAAAAAATAAAGCAAAACGCATATTTAACATTTAAAAATTGAAGAAATGCAGTTACAAATTATGTATAGAAACAATTTGAAATATTAAGAACAAATATTGATTTTCTTCCGTATTAAGACATTTCAAATAGGAAGAAAACAAAACACACCGATCCTCAAAAACATCATTTATATTATTTTAAATGCTAACTTCATATCAACAAAATAATATTTCTGGAAAAATTTACAGTCTTAAAATTAGTAAAAACATCTACATTTTGAAAAATTTCACCACTACATGAAATTCTATGAAAATAAAAACACGGTAACTTCATTTATGAGACATGGATAGCAAATAAGAAAACCCTTCAAATTGAATGGAACTGTAAGATATGGCGATGCTTTCAAAGATGAAAAAACCGTCTTCGGTATTCCGAAAAATGTCACGTATTCCTTTTTTAACTATCACATGCATTATAAGTAAAGAACTTCTTTCATTAATGTAATATTTAAATTTTCTTATGTAAACTTAGTTTTTGTTTAAATTTATGTATTCAATTATAAATTAAATTTATATTTCTAAAAGGAGAATTTTACATGCATGTATTCAAAAAGTAAAAATAAGTATATAAATTATTCATGAATGTCGCATAAATTGCGAAATTTATGAATAAATTTTATGAAGTGAAGCAACGGTAGATTTTAGACCAGAGATATTTTTGTAGAAAAATTTTTGGTATTTTTTTTCTTCTTTGTGAAATTGTAACACTTTAATTTTCAGTGAAAATAGAAATACATTTAGTGACATATAAAAGACGATATCCAGACATTTCATACGAGGTCGTGCCAGAATACGGCATGATCCTCAAAGTACGAAAGTAAGCCCCTATCTGTGAACAATCCTTCCCCTTTGTGTATGTGAATTATAACTTTATTTATAAAATACCTTTCTTCTGTTTGTTTTTTCATGTTTTTTCTTTTTCAGGAAATTCCTTAATTTCATTATTTTTTATTATATAAAGATCGATTGTGTTTACAAAGAAACGGTAAATGTCTTTCAATTTACAATTCTGAATAACATACTTGCCACTTTCATATAATTCCGAACAAAAATGAATTGAAACGTATGTCATAAAATTGCTCTTTCGGATTCGAGAACAACATTAAGAACATTACTTTACATTTCTCCAGTGATATCCTTAAGAAAAAAATTTCTATTTGTAAAATTTTGCAAGCATAAAATTTATAAAAAACATCTTCCTTCATTTTAAAAATGCTATCACTACATGAAATTCTGTGAAAATAAAAACACAGTGTCCTCACTTATGAGACATGCATAGCAAATAAGAAAAAACCTTCAAAATAAATGGAACTGTAAGATAGGGCGATGCTTTCAAGGATGGAAAACCCGTCTTCGGTATTCCTAAAAATGTCACGTATTCTTTTTTTAACTATCACATGCATCGTAAGTAAAGAGTTTCATATATAAATAAAGTAAAGAACTTCATTAATATAATTTTATAAATTTTCAAGGCAAACTTAAATTTTGTTTACATTTATTTATTCAATTATAAATTTAAATTATATTTTCAAACGAGAATTTTATATGCATGTATTCAAAATGTAGGAATGAGCAAATAAATTATTCATGAATGTCATATAAATTGAGAAATTTATGAATATATTTTGTGAAGTGGAACAACGGTAGAATTTAGGTTAAACGTATTTCTGTAGAAAACTATTTTTTTTTCTTTTTCGTGAAATTGTAGAACTTTAATTGGCAGTAAAAATATAAATACTTTTAGTGATACATAAATGGTGATATCCAGACATTTTATATGATGTCGAGCCATAATATTCTCAGTCATCATATCGCCTACAGGCGACACTAAAAACACCTTTTAAATTCATTTAAATGCTTCTAGAATAATTAAAATTACATCTGGACTTTTTAAATAGATGTGTGCATGTTAGAAGCATCAATATATAGACTGATGCACCTTTGGTGATGTTTTACAATAATTTTAAACTGATTTTTATAGTACCACATAAAATTTGTCTCAAAACTGAGGAGGATAATACAACACAATCCAGAAAAGATGGAAAGTAAACCCCTATCTATGAACCTTCCCCTCGTGCATGGAAATTTTCCCGTTATTAAAAAAATACCATTCCTTAATTTCTTGATTTTCTAATATAAAAATATCTATTGTGTTTACAAAGAAACGGAAAATGTCTTTCGATTAACAATTTAGAATAACAACACGTGTCACTTTCATATGTTTCCGAACAAAAATGAATTAAACTTTTGTCATAAAATTTTCCAATTTGATTTGAAAACAGCCACAAAAACATTACTTTACATTTTCTTTAGAGATATCCTTAAAAAAAAAAAAAAATTGACAAATTTTGCTAGCATAAAATTAATAAAAAAAAAAAATCTACCCGCATTTTAAAAAATTCCACCACTACACGAAATTCTATGAAACAAAAAACACGGTATCTTCATATTTATGAGGCATGCATAGGAAATACGAAAACCCTTCAAAATAAATGGAAATGTAAGATAGTGCGATGCTGTCAAGGATGGAAAAACCGTCTTCGGTATTCCTAAAAATGTCACGTATTCTTTTTTTAACTATCACATGCATCATAAGTAAAGAGCTTCATATATAAATAATCAAATATAAATAATAATAAGAGCTTCTTTAATATAATTTTATAAATTTTCAAGGCAAACTTAAATTTTGTTTACATTTATTTATTCAATTATAAATTTAAATTATATTTTCAAACGAGAATTTTATATGCATGTATTCAAAATGTAGGAATGAGCAAATAAATTATTCATGAATGTCATATAAATTGAGAAATTTATGAATATATTTTGTGAAGTGGAGCAACGGTAGAATTTAGGTTAAACGTATTTCTGTAGAAAACTATTTTTTTTTTCTTTTTCGTGAAATTGTAGTACTTTAATTGGCAGTGAAAATATAAATACTTTTAGTGATACATAAATGGTGATATCCAGACATTTTATATGATGTCGAGCTACAATATTCTCAGTCATCATGTCGCCTAGAGGCGACACTAAAAAACACTTTTTAAATTCATTTAAATGCTTCTAGAATAATAAAAATTACATCTAGACTTTTTAAATAGATGTGTGCATGTTAGAAGCATCAATATATAGATTGATGCACCTTTCGAGATGTTTTACAATAATTTTAAACTGATTTTTATAGTACAACATAAAATTTGTCTGAAAACTGAGGAGGATAATACAACACAATCCACAAAGGACGGAAAGTAAACCCCTATCTATGAATATAAGTCTTCCCCTCGTGCTTGGAAATTTTCCCGTTATTAAAAAAGTTCCATTCCTTAATTTATTGTTTTTCTAATATATAAATATCTATTGTGTTTTCAAAGAAACGGAAAATGTATTTCGATTAACAATTTAGAATAAGAACACCTGTCACTTTCATATGTTTCCGAACAAAAATGAATTAAACTTTTGTCATAAAATTTTCCAATTGGATTTGAAAACAGCCACAAAAACATTACTTTACATTTCTGTAGAGATATCCTTAAAAAAAATATATTTGACAAATTTTGCTAGCATAAAATTAATAAAAAAATCTACCCGCATTTTAAAAAATGCCACCACTACACGAAACTCTATGAAACAAAAAACACGGTATCTTCATTTATGAGATATGCATTGGAAATACGAAAGCCCTTCAAAGTGAATGGAACTGTAAAATATGGCGATGCATTCTATGATGGAAAAACTGCCTTCGTTTTTCCTAAAAATGTCACGTATTCCTTTTTTAACTGTTACATGCATCATTAGTAAAGAACTTCTTCCACTAATATAATTTTTAAATTTTCAATGCAATCTTAGTATTTGTTTAAATTTATACATTCACTTATAAATTAAGTTTATATTTCCAAAATGAGAATTTTATATGCATGTATTCAAAATGTAGGAATAAGTAAATAAATTATCCAAGAAAGACTTAAATTACGAAATTTATGAATAAATTTTGTGAAGTGGAGCAACAGTAGAATTTAGGACAGTGGTATTTCTGTAGAAAAATGCATTTTTTTTTCTTCTTTGTCGAATTGTAGCACTTTAATTGGCAGGGAACATATAAATACATTTAGTGATATAAAAATGTTGATATCCAGACATTTTATACGAGCTCGTGTCATATAATTATATGTTTCACCAAGTGCAGAAAGTAAGTCCCTCTCTCCGAATATAAACCTTCCCCTCATATATGTGAATTTTTCCTTTATTAAAAAAATGCCATCCTTTTTTTTTTCAAGAAATTCCTTAATTTCCTGATTTCCTATTATATAAAGATGAATTGTGTTTACAAATAAACTTAAAAAATGAATTAAAATTTAAAATTGCTCTTTTGGAATTGAGAACAGCCGTAAGAACATTACTTTACATTTCTCTAGCGATATCCTTAAGAATCTATTTTTATTAGGGAAATTTTGCAAGGATAATATTAGTAAAAACATCTACCCGCATTTTGAAAAATGCCACTGCTACATGAAATTTTATGAAATTCAAAACACGGTGTCTTCATTTATGAGACATGCATAGCAAATATGAAACCCTTCAAACTGAATAGAACTGTAAGTTATGGCGATGCTTTCAAGGAAGGAAAAATTGTCTTCAGTATTCCTAAAAATGTCACGTATTCCTTTTTTAACTACCACATGCATCATAAGTAAAGAGCTTCTTTCATTAATATAATTTTTAAATTTTCTAAGAAAACTCAGTTTTTGTTTAAAATTATATATTCAATTATAAATTAAATTTATATTTCCGAAATAAGAATTTTATATGCATGTATTCAAAATATTGGAATAAGTAAATGAAGTATTCATGAATGTCTTAAAAATTGCGAAATTCATGAATAAATTTTCTGAAGTGGAGCAATGGTAGAATTTAGTACGAATATATTTCTGTAGAAAAATGTTTGGTATATTTTTTTCTTATTCGTGAAATTGTAGCACTTTGATTGGCAGCGAAATTATAAATACATTTAGTGATATATAAATGGTGATATCTTGACATTTTGTATAAAATCGAGCCATAATCTTCTCAGTTCTGATGTCGCCTAGAGGCGATACTAAAAACAGAATTTAAATTGATTTGAATGCTTCTAGAATCGTTAAAATTACACCTAGATTCTTTTAATAGATGCATGCATGGTTAGAAACATCGATATATAGACTGATGCATCTTTAGAGATGTTTTATAATATTTTTTAACTGATTTTTGTAGTACCACATAAAATTTGTCTCGGGACAGAGGAGGATAATACAACACGAATCACACATTTGGGAACTAAGCCCCTATTTATGAATATAAGCCTTCCTCTCGTGTATGTGAATTTCGCCTTTATAAAAAAAAAAATGCCATTCTTCGGTTTTTTCAGGAATTTCCTTAATTTTTTTATTATCTGTTTGTTATATAAAGATTTATTGTGTTTACTAAAAAACGGAAAATGTTTTGTTAATCTTTCGATTAACAATTTTGAATAACAACACTTGCCAGTTTATTAAGTTTCCGAACAAAAATGAATTAAAACTTATGTCATAAAATTGCTCTTTTGGATTTGAGAACAGCCTTAAAAATATTACTTTGTATTTTTCTATAGCGATATGCTTAAGAAATTTTTTTTCAGTAAGTATAAAACTAATAAAAAATAAAATAAATAAAAATTTCAACGGGTTTAATAAGCATAAAAACTTTTATTATTCGACCTAAAAAATACATTGATAGGCATTTTTTATTAATCCATATTTAACATTAAAAAAAAGTATGTAGTTTTATTTATTCAACTATATCACATCATAAGGAGCAGTTTTATTAATTTTGATGCTTAAAAAAAAAAAAAAAAAAAAGTAAAATTCCCTTGATGTGTAGAAAAAATAACTTTTTTATCTCGTGACTACACAGGAAGGATTAAATGGGCTTCAATTTTCTAATTGAAATCCCTCCCACCTATTTTAAAAGTTGTTGACACAATTAAGCTCTTTCCGATCGATATGTTTCCAACATGAACATGTTTGAGTAAAGATAATGGTGATACCCACATTTCATGCGAGGTCACAGGGGCTGCCATAACACGATACGATAATTACATGATGTTGACGTCCGGGGTATCCAAATAATCACCGATAAATAAGAAATTAATTGGTTTGAGAAGTTGCATTATTTCATATTTTTATTTAAAAAAAAATTCATATATTTTTTCTGGTATCAAGAAAACGTTTTTTTTTTATCAATTTTTCATTTTTAATAATTATAGCGTTGTTTAGCTGTGCAGCAATCTATGTTTAACATTTTAGACTTGATAAGTTTTGTTTCCTTTATGTGTTATTTCAACTTCCATTTTTATCCTCTGGAAAAAAAAAAAAAAAAAAAAAAAAAAAAAAAAAAAAAAACAATTTATCGATTTTTAGATACGAATTGGGAAAATGCATGTCCTTTTTTCCCCCTTATAATTAAAAGGAAGAATTAATACAAAATATATAGTTCTTTCAATTTAATATATTTTTCAAAGAAAATTTGTTTGCATTTAATGAATTTTCTAGGAAGTGTATAAAACTTATCGACGTAATTTTCAATAGTTGTTCGTGAAAAAAGTTTTATTGGAGCTTTTTTTCCTTAAAAAAATCAGATAAAAAATGAAGCTTGACAGGGGTTATTAATTTGCAGATTTGCTCTCATTTCTATGTAAAGATTTTTTTCTTTTGATTTTTCAATATTTATTCATTTTTTTAGCAACGAGTTACATGCTAAAAGGAAAGTTATTTGCTTTTATATAATGAATATATTTTTTCGAATTATAAAGTCATATTTTTATTTGTTTTTAGAAAATATGAATGTAAGATAAAAGACTTGGGTAAAAATTGAAAAGTACCTAAGAAATTCCTCTCAGTACTCTTTTTCTAAACATTGATTAACTGATTGTAGTTTCTTGTTATTGATCATATTTTCCTATGTCTTGAATATTTTTTATTTAGATTTGAATCGTAAATATTTATTCGAATTTTCATTTACATTGGTATTAGTCTTGCATTTTCTTATGTTAAGCAAGTCTTATTTTTATCATTACACATATTTTTTTTTAGAAAATTCTTTAAATTTTCGATGTATCTAAGAAAAGGGGGGAAGAAAATTGGCTATAGTGAACAAATAAGAAAACTATATTTTTTCATTATGGGTTTTATACTTTTTGGCATTGCTTAATTTGCACTGAGCCGGAGCTAAGCTGTGTTACTTCTATGCTTTTAGTAAATATTGAAATATTGGTCGGAATTCCCCGAAGGTCACAAATACAGGGCTCCAGAGTGCAATGCAATATTTCTTCTGAAAAACAGAATTCTATATTACCCTTTCTTCTGTTGGGGGGTCCAAACATTTACACATCCTTCTTCCCATCTCTAAGTTTTTCCATTCTTTTTCATGAAAAATTTTTATATGTGATGTGTGACATATGTAAGAGATGTATATGAAACAGTCTTAGTTATTATATAAGTGTTTCGACTTGATCTGGCCCGAGCATCTGTTGCAGCCAAAACCATATTAGCTTCTGGTCAACTGTTCAAAAACTCTTTTTCAAATCTCTTTTATTATCGTACTTTTTCAAGCTCCGGATTTCCCAATAGTAAATCTACGCTTAGATTATTCATAACTTTTATTTATAAATAAAAAAGCCGTTTTGTGCATAAGTGAAGTATATTCTGTTACTCGTCCATAATTCTAATGTCAGAGTTATCCTAATTTTGATACTCTCTATGTTGTTGTTCTTTAGAGTATATCAGAAATGACGTAAAGTTGCAATCAGGTAAATGTAACTCTGAGAATCATTATAAACCAGACATTGTCCAAAGGCATTTTCGTTTGTCTGCACAGAACGATGACAGTTGCGGCTATATAGAAATAATTGTAGCAACATTATTCTTATAGCCTCTTTGATATATTGCTTGCATCAGAAAAATTCATTTATTCGCAATGTATCGATACTTAAGTTATTGAAAGTTTTCCCCCATGTCGGATACATCGATGGCAGACCCTCTTGAATAAGTAGTCGGAATTACAAATCCAAGGATATTTGAGTAATACCTGCTGTGCCTGTATTGTTGTTCTGCCAGAGTCGGGATATAAAAGACAAAATTATTTCAACTGCACTTTTCTTTTTTGATGACATTCGACATTCTTTGCTAGAAATATTTTGCAAATCTAAGAAAAGCAAAGGAAAAAAGTTTTTTCACCGCTCGCAGTATTTCTGAACCATGGTTTTGATGGTATTTCGTTGCTAGCAAAATTGATGTCTTACTCTTACCTTATCATGAAGCTGCATTATAACTGCCTCACGATTTCTGTGATATGTCAACTATTCCATTAATATGTACACTTCTTCTTAGGCTAATATCTTTCAGAAACAGAAGACAAAATGGATTATTGGATTGCTTGAATAGCTGGATTTTTTTCGTTCATTTTACTTAAAATCTCAGACAATAATTCCTTGCTAGAAATAGAAGCTGATTCTGATTCTGATTGCTTGAATGGTTGTATTTGTTTCGTTCATCTTACTTAAAATCTCATACAACAGCTCTTTGTAAGGAACAGAAGCCGATTCTGATTTGAAGCATAATTATTTGGAAATGTAAAGAAAACAGCAAATTTGATGTAATTAAACTAAAATTCGCATTAGCTCTAATAAATGTGGGACACGAAGCGTCTATAGGCTTCTTTACAGATTCGTTTCTTTTGGTGGTAGAGCTACTTTTGTTAATTGCTTCCTGAAACTTTAGTGAATTGCACTCTGTTGTTGAAAAAAAGAAATCTGTAGCTGTATCCTTTTGTATCTTGCTTTTTTGTCGTGATAAATTGCATAATTTGCGTGTTGCTGTATTATATTTAAGAGCTGAACAAGATATTTTTCTCGATCACAAGACAACATAGTTTTCCAGAATATACTTTAATGGCTGTAAAATGTTCAATATTATTCGTGTCTAGTATTTCTTCATTTGGTGGCCTTCTTAATCACAACAACCATTTATGTGAGGATTTCCACACCATTGCCATTCGAAACGAGTCCTATAGTCGACGATTAAAACAAACAGTGTCAAGAATTTTTTTCGAGAATATAATACGGTGCAGTCGGATCTCGTTAATTCGAACTCTTCGGGGCCACAAGAAATGTTCAAATTATCCAGAGTTCGAATTATGGAAAGTATGAGAGGAAAACATATTTAAAGGGGTACTATTATAAATAAACCAATGTTATAGTATTTTTTAAACATATTTCGGTTGTTATCATTAGAATATGATTTAATATTAAATTGAAAGATATAACTCCTTAACCCTGCTGTTCTGTTCGAGTCTATTTGACCCGAAAATTTTATTGTTCACTTATAAAAAAAAATAGCGCAGAGATATTTCCATGAAACTTTTTGACTTTGTTCATTAGTAATGTAACTATATATTCCTAGAAGTATTTAAGTTTATTTATATTTCCAAGAGATATTTTTTATCTTAGTCCCAATGTACTGTTCGGGTCATATTGACCCGAGTTAAAAAATAATTTTATCATGCACTTTTAATTTTGTTTGGAATCATTCAATAAAAATAATTACTGAGACGTATCTATTTCGAAATCTGTTTCGTTGGCACAGGTGTTAGATCACGTGACAGGAGAGCAAAGTCAAATGTTGATATTATTGGCGGAAGGGAAAAAAATGCACCTGTTAGTAGCGTTTTTTTTTTTTTTTTTTTTTTTTTTTTTTTTTTGCTGTATTTTAATTTCTAATAATCTGAAGAACAGTTGTATCTCTGAGTATTAGGGAAAAAATGGCGAATCGTAGAAATTTGAGCGACGCTGATATTGCTAAATTAATGGGAGCCTCTGACAGCGAAGAGGAAAATGCGTCTGAGTATGAAAATCATACAAGTGAGGAAATTGAAAGTGAAAGTTCTGACAACGATTTTGATATTGATATTCAAAAGACGCACAATATACAGAGTATTCAGTCTAAGAATCGTGAAATAGTATGGAAATTGAATCCCCTATTTCATTTTGGTCGATTAACGTCTGCTAATATTATAAAAACTACTCCAGGTGTCACAAGATGTGCAACGACAAGGATAACTGACATAAAAAGCGCATTTGCGACGGTATTCAATTCTACAATCGAGAACGAAATCATAAAAATGACTAATATAGAAGGAAGAAAAGTGTATGAAAAAGAGTGGAAAGATATTAGTACTGAAACTTTTCAAGCATACATCGGATTATTATTACTAGCTGGTGTGTACATATCATATGGAGAATCAACAAAAAGTTTGTGGAATCAAGAAACAGGCAGAAATATATTTCGTGCTACAATGTCCCTCGAAACCTTTCATATGATTTCGAGACTTATTCGTTTTGGCAATAAATCTACCAGGCAAGAAAGAAGGTCTATAGATAAATTAGCTGCTGTTCGAGATATTTGGGGGAAGTGGATAGAAATTCAACCTAAATTGTATAATCCAAGTGAAAATGTTACTGTAGATGAAGAATTAGTAGGATTTCGTGGACGATGCCCTTTCAAACAATATATACCTAGTAAACCCTCCAAGTATGGGATAAAAATATGGACTTTATGTGATAGCAAAACTACATGTCAGCGTATATACTGAATGCACAAATTTATACTGGAAAAAATCAAGGATCAAAGCCAGAGAAAAGTCAGGGTATGCGGGTAGTGAGTGACCTTACTTATGGGTATTCGGGGTACAATGTTACATGTAATAACTTTTTCACATCCTATAACTTGAGAAAAATTCTTCTAAAACGGAAAATGACTACGCTTGGCACCATTAGAAAAAATAAGCCCGAACTTCCTGAGAAAATGCTAAACAAAGAAGTGCACAGCTCATCATTTTATTTTACAGAAGATACAACAGTTGTAAACTACATCCCAAAAAAAAACAAATATGTTATTCTTATAAGACTTTCCATCATGAAAATGAAGTTAGCGACAGACCTGACAAAACCCCACAAATGATATTAGATTATACAGGGTGACAAGAAATAACTTGGACACACATGATACATTATAACTTTAATGCTAATGAAAATATTACGACCAAACTTCAAAATAAATATGAATACATTATTTCGTCTAATATATTTACAAATTTTCAAAGTGGCTACCTTTGGCCTTAATACAGAGCTTTAAACGTGTCACAAAATTTTCGGCTATGGGCCGCAACTCACTTTCTGATATTTTATCCCGTTCCTTGCATAAGGATTTCTTCAGGGATGCCAAAGTTTTATGAGGTTTAGCACACACCCTTGTCTCCAAGATGGACCAAACAGAATAATCCATTGGGTTCAAATCTGGGGAATACGGTGGCCATTCTTGAGCTCCAATGAAGTCAGGAAAATGTGTCTTGCACCAATCTTGAGTGCCTTTAGCTCTGTGTGCAGGTGCGGAATCCTGTTGGAAGGTCCATCTTTTGTTTCCAAAGAACTTTTGTGACCAAGGTAAGACAACATCTTCCAAAATGAGTTTGCGATATGTTTGTTGATTAATCTTTATCCCTTGATCAACAAAAACAAGTGGTGTTTTCCCACTAGCACATATCCCACCCCAAACCATTACAGATTTGTGTCGTTGACGCCGTTCAACAATGCAAGAATGTCCAGGTGCTTCTGCTGACCAAACTCTATCATTATGGCTATTGTGTGCTTGTTCAATCGAAAACAGTTTCTCATCTGTGAAGACAAATGTTTGCCATCGATCACCTGCGGCCCGCTTTAACAGTTCTTTACACCTTTGAAGTCTTATGCGTTTGTTCTCTGCTGTTAGCTTTTGAGCCTCTTTCATTTTGTAAGGGTGAAGACCAAGCTCTACTCTTGCCATCAAACGTGCGGTTTCTCTGTTGATCTTCATCTCTCTAGCAACCTTTCTCATTGAAATCCTAGGATTTCGGTGAACTCGCTTTTTGATAACTGCACGGTTTCTTGATGTGTTAACCGTGTGCTTTCTTCCTCTTCCTGGCCTGTCACCATCATGTCCGAGTTCTTTAAACCTTTTGATTGTGTATGAAACCGTCTGCTTAGGCACTTTCAATCGTTGAACAATTTCACATTGTTTCATCCCTTGCTTATGTAATTCAAGTCTGGCAGATCGTTTGTTAACCATAATGGTTATCACAACTAACTTCCTTACACCTGTTTATTAGCTTCCTAGAATCAATTCCCTATGACAATAACTTTATAATTTTAGTGGTAGTTACAGATTTTTGGTTTCAAACTTCGTCCAAGTTATTTCTTGTCACCCTGCAATGCAACTAAAGGGCGGTGGATAGTCTTGATCAACTTTTGAGTACATACACTTGTAAGAGAAAAACAAATCGCTGGCCTATGATTTCATTCTATAATATGCTTGATACATCTGCTTACAATGCATTTATTCTGTGGATTTCAATAAACAGCAAATGGAATGAAAATAAATTAACTTCCCAGAAGCGAAGATTCAGTCAAAATTGTGAAGAGAATGCGTAGTAAAAGTGCAAACGTACCTTCGGAATCAGCGAGAACACTTCATTGTGTACTAAACGTGCAAGATGCAAGTTCTGCCCATCAACCAACGACAACAAAACTAATATATTATGTTAGAATTGCAAAAAACACACTTGCAAATTTCACGTAAGCTATTTTTGTCCAAATTGTAAATAAAAGTAAGTATTCAAATATTTTTAAATTATTTTACTGGTGTTTTGTATTATTTGATATATATTTAAGCTTATTTTACTATTTTTTTAATTATTTCTAAAACAGTTATTTTCATTTACTGCTAGAAAAGGTAATATTCTAAATCGGGTCACACTGACCCGAACACTACATACGTATAGTAAATGCGAACAGAACAGCAGGGATAAACTAATTAAGGAATTAGGAACAAGCAGGGTCTGATTATTAACGGGGCACACTGTCTTATCAATAAAATTTCGTAGAAAATTTCAAATTTGTTTAAATGCCCTTTTCATTCGAAATTACTGTCATGAATAAGCGGAAAAAATATTTCTTTTTACTGGTGGCAGAGTGCTCGTTGATAATCAGGCTCTGGGAACAAGCACATATGAAAATGGGGTGAAAATGACATTTATGGACAGACGGAGCACTAAAAAAGTGAATATCAAATGCAAGGGACTATATGTATGCTTGTTCAAAACAATTCTGGCAAAAATTAAAGAAAAAAAAATATTTTAACGATCTGAAATCCGGGAAAAAATAAGGAAAAAGGAAAAATCGGAATCTCATTAGCTCAAATTAAACGAAGTCTAGAGAAAATGAGTTCGAATAAACGAAAATTTTTAACGTATATTTTTAACACTATAGACAATTTCGGGACTTCATTTTTAGTTCGAATTAAGCAATTAATTCGATTTAATTCGAATTAATTCGATTTATCCGATTTCGAATTAACGAGAGTCGACTGTATTTTAAAATAACCAACCATTTAAAAGAAAGTTGCCGTCCGTTAAAAGTCTTTGTTTTGCATCGGTCAACTGGGTTGGATCTCTGTTAATATTTAAAAGTATGAAACGATCAAGCAAGGAATAATTAATTGCAGACAGCGTAAAAGAATTGTTGATGTTCCAATTTGCCGTAACTCCTTCTCGTAACTTGCATAGAAAGAATTTCTTCACAGCGTATAACTTCTGTGGTTCTTAATTTGCTAACACAATCAGAATGTGCTTTGCAATTTCTGGTTGTTTGTTTAGAATATCAGGTAATTACTCTAGTGTTTTATTGCTGATGCTTCGTAAAACAAGAATAAAATCATCTTTTATTCAAAAACTACACAGAAGGATTGGATTCATCGCAAAATAACGAAAACCTTTAGCAAATCATGCATCTTCATACTTATCAAGTAATTAAAATGCCCATCAAGAGAGGCTTTTTCTCGAAACAATTGTCTGAAGTCGGCTGTACCACATTGGAAAAGGAGGGGAAAAACAATGTGATCATCTTCTTCAAATTTCTGAATTAGCCTTGAATTTAATGAAGAATGACGCTCATAAATTTTGTCATACATTAAGACTTTTTTTTAAATACTAGTGACTCAATTCGTTTAAAAATTCGGAAATCCTCAGCAAATTTGATTGCTGTTGGTAGTCCTTGAAATACATCAATCATCAATGAAATACGTCAATGTTTGTAGTCTAACATTTTTTTTCTCATTTTGCGATTACTGAATTACAACTTGAGTTGTTATTGATTGTTATCTCACGACGATTTAATTTTGCAATAGTTAACACAGAAGTCAACTTCAAAAATTATAATTTTCTAAAAAAGGCTTTTTTTACGGGAAAAGAACAACTCTTTGAAAAATTAATAAGAATGTCTGAAAATTTCATGTAGAGAGAAAACAATTTTATATTTGTAAATGAAAGTATTGAATTTTGTTCAAAGAAACATCCTACCAATATCTATAACAAAATCTAAATAAGATTTTTTTTAAATTTCTGATAGATGTAATTTGAAAGGTTTTGAGATTAAAAACTTAAGAATACTTACCATTTTGCAATCTAAATATTATTACCTTTTATGCTTTTATGAAAGAAAATTCTTTGATAACAAACTGTTACCCGTGACGCCATGCTGGTCACGTAGTATTAAAATAAAGATAAATGCTTTAACTAAGCAAAATAATTTTAGTCTCGATAGTTAAAAACATATATAATTAATAAAACCTTGACATAACTTGTGAAACTAAGTACCAAATAATATAAAGAGTCGCAAAAATGAAATTTTAATAAATGAGGGAAAAAAAAGGGGGGGGGGAGGCAAATAAAAAATAATACAAATCTCTCTCTCTCTTTCTTTTTTTTTTCTTTTGGTAAGAAAAATAACTATTTCCACTAATCTGGACGTGATTTTGACAATGGATAATTTTGCTTTTTATAATATTGCGTTCACAATTCATTTTCTTTTAATTAAGGTGGTCTGGGGTAATAACGCCAGGCGAGGTAATAACGCCAAGTGCTAATATTATGCATAATTATGAAATAATCTGGTAAATGACACCCATGTGCTCTGCGCAGAAGGGTTTTGAGTCATATAAATCGCAAAAAACAGCTTCAAGTTAATTTGTTTCATTTTTAGGTCTTATTGTTTTTACAAGCAACTAAAATTAACGCTTGATCTAAAATTTGCGAGATACGTTTTGTGATGTGAAGACTATTTTTTTTATCCGGAAATACTTTGTTAATTACATAAATTTGTAGTACATTTCATGGATTTTCAAAATGTTGTTGAAGATTTTGGATATCTTCTCGAGATAATTTGTAATTTAAAATGTACAGCGCAATAACTATAAAGGGGTAATAACGCCAATCCTTGGCATTAATACCCCGGGTTGATTTTCTACAGTGGCCGAGAAACATCCTAAATACTGATTCGAATAAACACAATTAAAACTGTGCAATGTTTCTAATAATTCTATTTAAGCGGTCCTTTTTAAACAAAAAGAAGCTCAGGTCTGATATTCTTTTGCCTCATCCTTCCTCTCACACCACACCTTTAATTTTCTTACACTTTCACAAAAAATTGAACATTTTCAATAGCTTAGAATGCAATTTGCCAATTTCTAAGTTTGTAGAGTTTGTATTTTTAGAATTGGGAAATTTACATGCAATTATTCCATCTTATTTCATAGTTTTGTTTGCATGACGTTATTACCCATATAGGTGGGTAATAACGCCAAATAGCATTGGTCAAGAAATCACGCCATTAATTTTTATGAATACATATCTGTTGAATGATATTTTTTATATAGATAGTCAATGAGTTACTGTATCAAATCATATATTTGTTTGAAAAATACAATCTAAAACTGAGCCGTGAAAATTGGTAGAACCTTAACGTGGCGTTATTACCCCAGGGTACCTTATTTTTTTATTTTTTAAAGATAAAATGAAAAATATGGTATCTTTGTGTTAGTCAAGACAAGGAGATAAACCATCAAGTATTATTTCTATCATCATCACTCCTATTGGATTCATCTTATTTAAAATACAATTTTTTCACTCATTTCATTTACAATACAGAAGTTTAGTGTTTTAACACTAATTTTAAAACGCATGCATTACAAACATTTGAAATACACTGTTCAAAACAATTAAAGGATATTTGAAGTTTTATATAAAATAAAGATATAAATGAAATTTTTTTTGCCGAAAATTGAAGAAGAGAATCACAAATGCAAATTTTTCTGGTTTTCAAACTGTGGAGTATGCAAATTTTGAGTTCGACGTCAAAAACGTCGCTTCAGCGGCAGCGAATGAAATTTGACTTTCAACTGAATAAAAGAGAATGAAGACAAGGATGATCGGCATTCAGTGATTGCTTTGTTTCGATGAGTACGATGTCTCAGCGAAGTCATTTGACAGATTCAGAAGCTTGGAGAATTGTTGGTAGGTTAGAAGGGGGCCAAACTCAAGCCGAAGTAGCGCAAGCCATTGGAGTGTCACAAAGTGTCATTTCCAGGATCTGGAACCGTTTTTTGGAGAGTGGATGTGCAGGCCGAAGACCAGGGCAAGGTCGTAGACGGGCAACAACGCCCAATGAAGATCGGTATTTAGCGTTAACAGCTCAGAGACACCGAAACATGAACGCTACTCTTCTCCAACAACACCTTCGCTCGGCAACAGGCACCACGATTTCAACTCAGTCTGTCCGAAACCGGCTCCATGCTGTAGGTCTGTATGATCACCGACCGATAGTATGTGTTAGATTAACATCAAGGCATCGTCGCGACCGCAGGGAGTGGGCAACCGAGCATGTCAACTGGAGGAGAAATGAATGGAGCAATATTCTGTTTTCTGACGAGTCCCGTTTTTCTGTGCATCCGGATAAGAGGCGTATTTTCATCTAGAGGGATCGTGGCAGTAGGAATAATCCTGCGTTCGTGCACGAAAGTGTCAGATTTGGCGGTGGAGGAGTGTTAGTGTATAGTGGCATCTCCATTGACGGGCGCACTGACCTCTACATCATTCAAGATGGAGCTCTGACTAGTCGCCGATATAGGGATGAGATCCTCAGACCTATTGTAGTCCCTTATGCTGCAGTAATCGTAGGTAACTTCATTTTAATGGACGATAACTGCAGGCCACATCGTGCAAACCTGGTGGAGGATTTCCTTTTCGAGGAAGGAATCGTTGGAATGGAATGGCCAGCGTGTTCTCCAGACATGAATCCAATCGAGCACGTTTAGGACGCTCTAGGAAGACGAGTTTCTGGTCGCCAACAACCCCCACAAACTCTCCAAGAACTGGAAAGAGCTCTTCTGGAAGAGTGGGGCAGAATACCCCAACTCGTCATTAATAGCCTCATTGAGTCCATGCCTCAAAGGTGTTCAACGTTGCTGGCCACTCGTGGAAACCATACCCCCTACTGAAAATGATTTTCTTTGAAGAAAACACCTTTTCTTATTCTTTTTTTCTCATATGCACAAATTGTGTTTTTTTCCTTTTGTACACAAATGCACAATAAAATGCATTTTTTCTGCCAAACATGTGTAATTTTTATTCTCATATAACCTACTATGTCTGTCGACCATGTATCAATCAGCTAAAAAGTTTCCCAGATACAAAATCCACCTAAAACTGCAATATCCTTTAATTGTTTTGAGCAGTGTACAATCGTTTCTTGCGAAACACAAAAAGAAAAAAGAAGAAGAAGAAGAAAGAACGAAAGAAAATAATACGAGATGATACCATAACCCCCAAAAACCATTTCATTTCAACATCAAACCACATACATTTTATTTTCCATGTATGACGTCATAATCGCCAGTTTTTTGTACTTACCTTCATGCACCTTATTATTAAGGCAGACTTGAAAATTTCCGTTATTTTTCCAATATGACGTCATATTCATATTTTTCAATATTATTTAATTTTATTTTCTTTTTTACATGAAAATCTTTCAATTGAAAATTTGTTGCTTAGAAGATATTATTATTCCGAATTTTCATTTTTTTGGCAAAAAAAAAAAAAAAAAAAAAAAAAAAAACAGATGACTTTTTTTTTTTTTTTTTTTTTTTTGAATGATGTTAATTGTTTCTTTATGAAAAAAAAAGAAATGCCAGGAATTAAGAAAAATATTTGAACAAAATAAATAAAACACAGCCGTTCATTTCCGTGTAATAATTTATCTATACAAAAGAATTATCAATTCATCAGTTTTGACGTTGACTTGACTCTAACTTT
Organism: Maratus speculifer; assembly: GCA_964019185.1. Lineage (NCBI taxonomy): Eukaryota > Metazoa > Arthropoda > Arachnida > Araneae > Salticidae > Maratus > Maratus speculifer. The sequence goes on along the minus strand of OZ025297.1, from coordinate 149,149,748 downwards.
CACACATTCTTTTAGATTTATAATATTGTTAAGACTCTATCAGAAAGTAATGAATTCTTATTTTAAAATAAGCTTAAATAGGCTTATTTGTAAATCTCCGAACGTCGTTATTAGCTTAGATGCATTTCTAATAGATGTAATCCGATAGATTCTGAGAATGCAAGACATTTTTCATTTCGAGTTCATTAATATGCCAGCGCAGGATATCTCATTATTTGAAACATAAAACGAAGAAAAATATTTAACTTTCTTGAATTAAAACAATACATGCTACCCTTATGAAATGTATGTTTTTAATCTGAACAGAACCTATTAAAAATATTTATATTTCTGTACGAATAGATATAAAATTCAGTTCGTATTGTGTCAGGAAACATTTTTGATCTGAGAACTGGATTAACAAAGCTTATATCTAAATCTTAATGTTTTTATTTACTTAGATAAGTTTCTGCTAGTCTCAGAGATTACAAATTTAAGAGCATTCATCATTTCTAGTTCATTAATATGTCAAAGTAATTAGAAGAATTAGAAGGATATCTCTTTATTAGGTGCGTTAGAAATTATGTAAATACGTAGCACCTATAGTCGTCATTCAGTCCGTCCGTCTGCTCGTCTGCCCGTCTGTCCGCATATAACAAAGTAAAAACTACCCAACCGAATCGTTTGAAATTTAAAATATATCATTATAATTTTGTCGAGTTCTTTCAAATATTCTGAAAATAGGATGTATAGTTTAATTACAAGGCAATGAAAGCATTCCGTTACATTACGGTCAATTGGAAAAAATAGTTTCAAGTTAATTTTAAAGATGTTATATGCTTTCGAACATTATAGAATTGATGTGCATCTATGAAGTACATGCTGAAAAATACATTCTGCACAATCTGTGGTGCAAAGAATATTTGTTAATAATTTACAGGGCCACACAAAAGTATTTCGTTGCACAATAGTACAGAGGGAACACTGTTTTTGCGAGTTTTGATACAATCAAACAATTTCACATTTATAAAATTGATATATGTTGCTGAGGTTTACTACAGGTTAATTCCTATCTAATAGAAAACATATGGTATTTACAAGGGGACACAAAGAATTGTGGATAAATTACTGTATCTGAAATACTGCATGTTTTAAAAACTTCGTTATAGTACGAACACATCTCATTTGCTACGTTTGGCGTGCAATTTCCAAATTGTTTGAAACATTAAACAAAAATTTAAGGGTGTATTTGAAAAAATATTTTTCCACCCTCAACAACTCGAAAATTTTTGATACATTTTCAGACTCATTTTTAAAAGTAGAAACATGAAATTTGCTGAGGGGATTTGTAAAGAGATGTATAAGATGCCGTGTGATTTTATTTTTCGCTCGATTAATTAGAATTTGATATATAAGAAACTATTTTCTCAGTATGAACCTTTTCTTCGTTCACAGATCATCCGCCTCGGAAAATTCGGTTAAAATCGTCATCTTTGACAGAATTTTTTGTATCTTTTTCTGCATTTATTAAAAAATCGACAAACACGGCACCTAGTATACTTTCTAAATAAGAGAATTTGCCAGTTCGATACGTTTGAGTTAAAAAACGGATTTAAAAATAAATCCGAAAATAAGCAGTTTGGATTTGAATACTCACTTAACTTTCTTGATTTTAAACAGCACGTACTGTTTTTGTGAAAATTTCAAGAATAACTATCCCTCTAAACAACATTTAGCAATTAGATACAGAGAATAATAATTTATTGATTAATTACACCTGAATCAATAAGATAGCATTTGAATCAATACTGAAGGCAGAAAGGCGAAACAAAAAGGGGGCCTAATAATGTCGAGCTCTTCTATCCAATCCAGAGTTTTTACGATTTCTGCGATGATTCTATCTCAAATACTAATGCATGAATTTTCATCAAATTTCAGATTTAGTAAGAACTTGAAATAAGTTGTCGCAGATTAGATTTTGGTGTAAATTACCTAACCGATGACACTGCTATGTTTCATTTTTCTGGAAGCATTAACGTGTATGAGACAGAAAAAGTTTTCTGATTGCCATATCCCACTAGTTAATTAATACATAATTATGCTCAGCTTTGCTTTTTCTAGCACTGATGAAGAATCTCGATAGTAGATTCGAAACGGCTGTTTGCTACCTTTTCATGCCTTATTTGTGCATTTCTAATCGTTGGTTTTCTATCCTCATACATTTTTGCACAAAGGCTTTATTTTCTATTTTAAAAGCTCATTAATATGTCACAGAAAAATACATCGTTATTTGAAACGTGAGATAAAATAACATATTTTACTTTCTTGATTTTAAACATCCCACATATTACCTTAGTGAAAATTACAAGAATATGTACTCCCTCTAAACAATATTTTACAATTAGATACAGAGAATAATAATTTATTGATTAATTACACCTGAATCAATAACATAGCATTTGAATCAATACCGAAGGCAGAAATACGAAACAAAAAGGGGACCTAATGTCGAGTGCTGCAGCGGGTATTGATTATCCTCCTGTTCAAATACAAAATGTCATAATCAGCTTCGTAACAGGACAAGCGTAAAATCTTGCATTTGCGGGGGAGGGAAGAAAGGAGAGATGACGTGATCAGTAATTTTCTTAAGATGCCATGCATCACATAATCGTGTGTGTTGCATTGTTGTATTCCTTGAGTAGTTAGAAAATTTAATGAAGAATTTGTCATCAGTAAAAGAACATGTTTGGGAAGCGTCTAACCTGTAATAAAATGTTTTATGTATAAGTTACATGTATATATTTAACAAAATGTTTTATATTTAAATTATATAAATATATAAATATATTATATGCATTTTAATAATGTTATTATGATTTATTTATAATGTTTTTTTTTTTCCATTTTATTTTGATTCTATGTGTTTTAGTAGCCCCAAATTCGTATTATTTTGCTTTTTCATGGTTAATACGAAGTTAAAACCATACACTTTATTTTAATTCCAACGTATTTGTGGGCCTGAAGATTCTGCTTTGGTTTTACAAATTTCAATTATATTCATTTTATTTTTGTCAATATTTCAATGTGGTAATTTTGTATTAAATTTAATGATTTATATTTATATATTGTTTTACAATTAATTGTTTTATTATGTATATATAAATGTGTGCGTGTGTGTTACGGTTAATTTGATAAATTCGGCAATTGTTAATAATAGCCGATTGTTATTAATAATAACAACGTCTTTTGGTAAATTTGATAAATGTTCTATATTAATCAAATTAACCGATTATTATTAATGATTATTGATGGAGTTCGGTGAATACGATTTATTCAGCTTAGTAAGGAATATGTTGCAAAAATATGTACTATCATAACTGTTTGAATCTAATAACAAAAATAATTGTGAAGACACAATAATAAGCTTTCAAAAGAAGTGTTCTATTCATAAGACGCAAAAGACTGAATATTATAAAATAATTATTTTTTATAATTACTCAGTGAATTAAATCAAAATTTTAAGCATTGAAATATTCAAAGAATGAATTATCTTCGTATTCAAATACGAAATGTCATAATCAGATTCGTAACAATGCAAGCGTAAAATCTTGCATTTTCGGGGGGGGGAGGGAGAGATGACGTGAGCAATAATTTTCTTAAGATGCTATGCATCACATGTCGCTTATGTTGCATTGTTGTAAATATAGGTATTGTGCGCTTTTGCATAACTAGTTTCGAAATTTAATGAAGAATTTGTTTAAAAAAACATGTTAAGGAAATGAGACAAACATGCAATAAAATGTTTTATGCATTAGTCATATGTATATATGTAACAAAATGCTATATATACAGTGGCGGTCAAAAGTTTCTGGCCAGTTAGTCCCTTTCATTTATTTACCAGAAGGTTTTAGTAAAAATGAAGTACAATTGCTTCAAAAGTTAGGCATATGTGAATTATCTCTGACCACGTGATAATTTTGATTGGATACTGAAGATGCTTCGTGCAAAAGGGTAGAATCCGAAGTTCGCGTGTGCAAAAGTTTCAGGCCACTTATCATTCCTTAGATTTTTTCTATCGGTAAAGTGTTTTTTCGTTGTGTTTGTGAATGAATCAACGTGAATTGCATAGTTTGAATTCAAAATTGAAAAGTTCAACAATTATTGTTCTTAAATGAGTGATTAGTTTGTCACTAAAGGGCCAATCTTCTCGAGGTATTGCGGTAAAGTTATCCATTGGCAAATCGACTGTAAACGAAATTTAAAAATTATATAAAGATGGCTATGGCCTTCAGGACTTTGTGAAGTCCGAGAGACTCCGAAAAAAGACTTTTCTCATGGACAGAATTATCAGGAGAAAAACAATTGATGATCAGCATAAAAAATCCATTGCAATATACAGCTATTTACGGAATGAAAATGTTACTGAAATAAGTCCCTCTACCGTGTCAAGATGCTGACATGATACAAAACTTTATGGAAGAATAGCGGTTCAAAAATTTTTCATAGGTAAAAAAATATCAACGTACCCGACTGGCTTTTTCCAAAAAACACAAAGTCTGGTCAAGTGAAAACTGGACAAAAGTACTATTTTTCCATCAATCGAATTTGAAACTTTTTTGGGAGTGAGTGCAGACACCACGTCCAATGACCTAACATCAAAAGATATTATTAGACGTATGTTATTCCTACAATGAAACACAGCGGAGGACACTTTGTGCTGCGGGGAGTATTTTCTTCAAAAAGTGTCGGTCTGTTATTTGAAATCCGCAGCAAAATGAATGATGTAATGCATAGTTGTAGTGATATCTTGCAATATTATTTGCTGCTTTATTAGAGGAAAAATTTTTGTCTCAACTATTTGTTTTAACATGATAACGACATAAAGAATGCATGCAAGCTTTGACATGCAATGGTTTAAACAAAAAAAAAAAAAAGGAAAAAAAAATTCGTTTGTGAAATGGCCAGCCCAAACTCCCAACATTAATCCAATAGAAAATTGCTTGGAAAAAAGTTGGCAAACGTCTATCGAACTATAAATATTCCAACTCAGCCGAAATTTCCAAATATATGCAAGAAATGTGGAAAAAACGTACCATAGACGATCTTTAGCTGTTGATTGTATGAATGTCACGTTGCTGCATCATAGAATTTATTACTAAAGGTAATAAAATACTAATACGATAAAATATTAATTGTAAATATTGTTGATCACCGTAGTTTTCTATTTACAATACATTTTTTTTTTTTTTTTTTTTTTTTTTTTTAACTTGCGAAGGTGGCCGAAAACTTTTGAGAACATGCGTTTTCTTTTGTACTTAATTTTGTCAATTAAACTTATTGATATTTGCATGTTATTCCATAAGTAAGGTCCTAACTATTATTTCAATAAAATGTATATGTATCACTTTGAGATTCTTCTTCATATGGGTGTAGTTACAAATTAACTTAAATTTTTTTGCTGGCCGGAAACTTTTGACCGCCACTGTATATATGTGTCTGTGTTACGGTTATTTTGATAAATTCGTAATTATTAATAATAACCACGAAGGTTGTTTACATGTTTACGATCGTCAACTCTGAATAATGCTCGTTTTGTCCTTAATGGATATTATCGTTTTCTAAAAAATAACTAATTTAACTGTCTTGACTTATTCAAATGTTTGTTTTGCAATACATATTTGCTTGTACTAATGAGGCCTTGCGGTTAGCTTGGCGAAAATTTTACTCTTTCTATTTTTAAATGTTTTTTAGTGTTTTAAATATTTGTATATAAATTTTATTTTTATATTGTATTCAAGTTTTGTTTAGTTTATATCATTCAATCTTTTAATCGATTTTTTTATTATTATTCAGACGTCAAATGTATGTGTATTGCAAATAACCACATCTTTTGGTAAATTTGATAAATGGCGCACATTAAGGGTGTATTTCGATTCAAACTGCTTGTTTTCCGATTTATTTTTGAATTCACTTTTGCTCTCAAACACATGAAACTCGCAGATTCTCTTATTTAGAAAGTGCACAAGGTGCCGTAAAGGTCAATTCTTTGATAAGTGTACAAAATATTGCAAAAAAAGCAATCAAAAACGGCAATTTGAACCGATTTTTCCGAAGTGGGAGATAAGGGAACGAAAAAAAGGGTCTTCCAGAGAAGTTAATTGCTTATAAATCAAATTCTAATGAATTGAGCGTAAAAAGACTTTACTCGGCACCTCATACGTCCCTTCAAGAATCCCCTCAGCAAGTTTCATGATTCTACTTTTAAAAATATGTCTGAAATTGTATCGGAAAATTTCGAGCTGCTGAAGGTGGAAAAGCGTTTTTTTCGAATACACCCTTAATTAAATTTACCGGTTATTATTAACAATTATCGAAGAAGTTCGGCTAATTAAGCTTAGTAAGGAATATATTGCAATAATATGCACTATTATAACTATTTGAATTTAATAACAAAAATAATTGTTTCAAGACAATAATAGTCTTTCAAAAGAAGTGTTTTATTAATAAGACTCAAAAGATTAAATATTTTAAAATAATTATTTTTATAATTACTGAATAAAATAAAATTAAATTTTTAAACACGGAAAAATTCAAAGAATAAATTATCCTCGTGTTCAATTACGACATGTCATAATCAGCTTCGTAACCAGACAAGAGTAAAATCTTGCATTTGCGGGGAGGGAAGAAGGGAGAGATGTCGCGAGCAGTAATTTTCTTAAGATGTCAAGCATCACATATCGTATGTATTGCATTGTTGTAAAGATATATAATGCGCTTTTCTCTGAGTAGTTTGGAAATTTAATAAAGAATTTGTATAAAAGAACATGTTTGGGAAAAGAGACTAATATTTAATAATATGTTTTATGTATGTAATATATGTATATATATATATATATATATAATGTTTTATATATAAATTATATATCTACTAGCAGCCTTCGCCCGCTACGCTGGTCAGTTTTTTTAAAGAAACTTTGAATCAAACGAAATTTTTATATCATAGTAATTTTTAGTTTTATATCGTATTTTAGACTGTCTGTCACCAGTGAAAAGTCAGTCATCTAAACGGAAAGTTCAGTGTTAGTCACCAATGAATGACGTAGCGCTCAACATGTTAACAATTTTAATCACATGAAAATTCATTCAGCGGAACCTTTAAATTAAAGCCAACCTTTTGTAATTGTGTTCATCTGATTTAAAACATCTCCATAAGTATTCAATTAAACAACGTAGAATGCAATATTTCACTTGTTACAAAATTTCTGCAAAATTATCTAACTAACATGGTAAGTTCCATTAAAATCTATCTAGTAGAACTTAAGCTATAAGCGTCCGGAGTGAAATTTCACTTTGCGTTTTATATATATTGAGATAATTAAATGTAGCTTACATAATCACGTTAACCTGAGTATAGAACTCACTTTCAAAATTTTAGGTTCAATAGATTTTTTTGTACGATAATAAATACGAAATCCAGACTTTCTTTTATATATATAGGTTGAAAATTACAGCTTTTTTGCGCCGAAGACATCGCCAAATCAAAATAATATAAGGTATCTCATGAACTACTGAACTTAAAAGAATTTGCTTAATATCATTCGATGCAGCATAAAAAATACACTAAAATATGGTATCAGTTGAAAAATAACTACAAAATCTGATCTATATACATAAGGATTGAAAATTTCAGGTTTTTTGCGCCGAAGTCATCGCCAAATTAGGAAAATGTGAAGTAGCTCACAAACTACTGGATTTAAAAGAATTTACTTAGTAACATTCGATTCAGCATGAGAAAATACACTAAAATATGTTATCAGATGAAAAATAATTTCAAAAGCCAATTTTTAAGGAATTTTTTAAAAGTTCGTTCTTTTTTTACCCCCCTTAGGCGTGGAATTTTCGAAAATTCCTTCTTAGCGGCACTCGATGTTATAAGAAGTATTTTTACCCCAATTTTCAAGATTTTTGGTTCGGTAGATTTTTTTGTGCTGTGATTAATACGAAATCCAAACTTTCTTTTATATATATAGATTATTTAAGGAAATTAAGATCCGCCTCTGGTGACCAATTTGGTCTCCCTTAAATTTATGCTAAGCTTTGAAATATCTTACTTTTATTCATAATTTTATTTACTTGTGTAGCTTTACTAAATCTGCAGATTCTGATAGAGAAATGAACAAATCTATGCGATCAAGGTAACATTTAGAGGAAGATTCTGTTAATATTTTGTTCTGGTTGGCGCGATTAGCGAAGAAATCCCAAAATAACGCCGAAAAACCATTTTTCATTTGTTAATTTAATGAAAAAAAGTGTTTTGAAAAAGATATTAAACGAATCCCTGTGTGCGATTGCCAATCATACTTACCCATTTTTTTTTTTTTTTTTTTTTTTTTTTTTTTTTAATACTATTCTGCTATTCCGTCAACCAATTTCGCCAAATTATACAAATCGCCAAACTAATAGCCCAATTATACACATTGACGTAATTTTTATTTTAAATAACGAAAGAAACAAATAATTAGTAGAATATTAAGAAAAATATTTATAAAAAGTCGAAATAAAAACGATTTAATGCCATTTTAAACACGTGAATCGTATTTAATGTCATTGAATGCGACATTCACGATCATCCATTATTAGCATTTAATCTGATAGTTTGGCGATAATTTTTTGGTCGACGGGATAACCTAGTAGTACCGTTTTTTTATTAGAATGAATGATAAATTAATTGCAAATATTTTTTCATGACAATGATTTTTCCTTCACATTCAAAATATTTCCTTTTTAGTGATGGTAAAATAACTGCAGATGAAAAAGATATAATAGTAAGGCTAAAACTCAGATTTAATAACTGCTTGGCATATGACTTGGCGGAGGCTCGATAAGTACGCTAATTCTATCAACCTAAATATCCAGATAGAGTGTAAACAAACAATTGGTACCATTTGATTATTCCGACGATCAATTTCGCCAAATTATACAAATGGATATAATTTTTATTTTAAATAACCAAAGAATTAATAAATTACTAAAATATTAATAGAAATAGAGATAAAACATCGGATTAAAATTAGTTGACGACGTAACAATTATGCAAAACATATTTAATGCCAAAAGAATATGATATTTACGATCATCCATTATTGACATTTAAACTTATACTTTGGCGACAGTTTTTTGGTCGATGGGAGATCAATATTGCCAAATAATGTAAACAAATTATATAAACAATAATATTGCCAATAATATTTAGGTGCAGATGTCATCTACGGATCACGTTGGCACGATTACAACAAAATTGCGATTTTATGCCTCACGTGGTAATCCAGTAATAGTCGTTTATTTATCAGTAAACTATTTGATTATTTTTCTTTTCTATTTTAAAATTATACAAATTGTTTTGTTCCATAATTACTAAGACTTAATTTATTTATTATTATTATTCCAAATTACATTTTCTTGGCAACGGGAAAGAAAAATGGTTGTTTTTTATCGGAAAAATTTTAATTGATTCTGTATGAAAAATAATGAAATTTTGAATTAAGAAAAATATTTGAATAAATCGATTAAGAAATAGCCTATGTTCACCGGAAATAGCGTAGCTTTCCAATGGTGAAATAATTTTTCAAATCCGTCAAGTAGTTTCGGAGCCTATTCAATTCAAACAAACAAATATTAGTATAGATTACTATCTAAATTACATTTTCAGAAATTATCATCTGAAGACAACCTTGTATCCAATTCTTTGCGGGACCCTGTTTATCATTTTATATATATACTACAAACATTTCTTAGTTTACTAAATGCAGCTCAAAATAAAAATGCATATTTTATTTAAAAACCACCTTTAAGTAAATTACGCTCATATTCAGTAACCTTTCCGAGATCTTTTGTGTAACCCTGTATATCTAAATTTAACTATTTATACTATTACCATTTATACTCTCCATTTAATATGCATACATTTAGCGAAACTTAAAAGCACATATCATAATTCAAAATGCATTTCATCCATGCAACAGTCATCATCCATGATATACAGTACTTCGGATAGAATATATAATATTTGAAATCTTTTGTGTGTCTCTGTAAATGCTATGCACTTCGTATTATGCATGAAATAACTTACATTAAGCCTCAGCAATATATATCAATTTGATTATACATGAAATCGTTTACCATAATTAAAATATGTCGGAAACTGTTCCTCCCTTTATTCCTATGCAATGGAATTCTTCTGTCTGACCCTGTAAATGAATAGTAAGTGCCCTTTTCACCACATACTTTACAAAATGCATATTTTAGTGCACTTTGTAAATGCATATAAATTTGAATATGTTCTACAGGCTGTAACATCGTTAAATTTAATTAAAACGATTTTTCCCCATAATGCCGTAATATAAGGAAATTTTTTGACTATCCCTGTAAATAAACTAATCATGGTAAGAACTTCATTTTCAATAGGTATTCGTGCTAAGTAAACGTTAATAATGTCCAAAAATTTCATGGAAATCGGAGTATATTTACGAAAGTTGGAAAGCGACCAGACAGACAGACAAACTGAAAGCATAATAACTTTTCAACTTTGTTCGAAAGTGTTAAAAAATCGAGCCAAAAATATATTAATCAGTGATGTTATTTTCCACCTTTTCCCCACAAAATATTTCTTCCATTGATAATTATGACTTTTGAATAAAAATATTCATTTGTATGTAACTTATAACTTATTAATTAGTATAAGTAAAAAATATTTCTGATTCATTTTAAATATGACGTCATTATTTATCTCGCTCCATTAGCTACTGATATTCATACCCCTTGTATTTTTAACGACTGCTATAAAGTACCTGTTTTATTTCAACTATGACGTCACATTTTCATGAGTGAACCATTTTATTAAAAATATAATTCTTTTTCATTCTTTTTACTTTTAATTTATGTCACCATATTTTACAAAAAATTCCCATTAACTAAACAAAAATCCTTGTTAAATGTATTATAAAAAATACACCTTTTATTTTTATTTCAAACATGACGTCCTATTTATTTTCTTTTGAATTATTTTATTATAGTTTTTCGCGTGGAAGTTTTCTATTAAAAATTCATTGCCGCTGAAAAATTATTATTCCAATTTTTTATTTTCTTGGCAACAGGAAAGGAAAATGGTTAAATTTTATCTGGAAAATGCCTATTGATTTTGTATGAAAAATAATTAAATTTTGAATTATTAAGGAAAATATTTGAATAAAATAAATAAAAATTACCCTATTATTTAATCCGGACTTCTAACTTTACGTCTGCAAAATTTCAAAGCAATCGGTTCAGTAGTTACGGCGTGAAAGCGGAACAAACAAACAAACAAACAAACAAACTCACTTTCCGATTTATAATATTAGTAAGGATATATGTGTGTGGGGAGGGATTACGGTTAATTTGATAAATTCAGTAATTATTAATAATAATAACATATTTTGGTAAATTTGATAAATGTTGCATATTGATCTGATTTACCAGTTATTATTAATAATTACCGATGAACTTCGGTGATGCTTATAGTAAGAAACATATTGCAAATATATGTACTATCATAAGTATTTGAATCTAATAACAAAAATAATTGTTAAGAGAACAATAATAGTCTTTCAAAGAAGTGTTCTATTGATAAGACGCAAATGACTAAATATTTTTAAGTATTTATTTTTATAATTGCTGAATGAATTAAATCAAAATTTTAAGCACTGAAATATTCTAAGAATAAATTATCGTCGTGTTCAAATACAAAATCAGCTTCATAGCAAGACAAGCGTAAAATCTTGCATCTGCGTGGGAGGGAAGAAGAGAGCGATGATGTGAGCAGTAATTTTCTTAAGGCGGCTTAAGGGTTGAAAACTTTTCGAAAAATCGATTTTTTTAATGATCTAGTTTGATTATTTAATTAATTCTTAACTCAATACAAAAAACCGCATAAAAATATTTGCATTTTTGACGGAGTTATAAGCATTTATGTATCAACACTTTCATAGCCGCACCCATATAGTTTCAACTTTAAGTCGCGTTTTCTCAAAACTAGATTTTTGACGACTAACACCAAGATTAAAAAAAAAAACTATTTGATGGAATGGCTTAAATTTTTTTTGCATGCATACAACATCATTATCTATAGAATGAATTAATATATTTTAGATAGTTTAATATTTTGAATATTTATTTTTAATGAAAAAAAAGTTGTATTTTTCAGGGGTTTTTTAAATTTTCAAATTTGAGAGATTTTTTAACAATGTTTAGTGATAGTTATATCCTTAATTCATTCCATAGATAATGATGTTTTATTCATGCAAAAAAAAAAAAAAAAAAAAAAAAAAAAGCCATTTCATCAAATAGTTTTTTTTTTTTTTATCTTGGTGTTAGTCGTCAAAAATCTAGTTTTGAGAAAACGCGACTTAAAGTTGAAATTATATGGGCACGGCTATGAAAGTGTTGATGCATAAATGCTTGTAACTCCGTCAAAAATGCAAATATTTTTATGCGTTTTTTTTTTTTTTTTTTTTTTTTTTTTTTTTTTTTTTTTTTTGCATTGAGTTAAGAATTCATGGAATAATCAAATTAGATCATAAAAAAATCGATTTTTCGAAAAGTTTTCAACCCCTGAGTCCCCTTAAGATGCCATGCATCACATATCGTGTGTGTTCCATTGTTGTATTCCTTGAGTAGTTAGCAAATTTAATGAAGAATTTGTTATCAGTAACAGAACATGTTAGGTAAAAGCATCTAACATGTAATAAAATGTTTTATGTATAAGTTACATGTATATATATAACAAAATGTTTTACATATAAATTATATAAATATGTTCTATCCATTTTAATAATGTTATTATGATTTATTTTTAATGTTTTTCTCCATTAAATTTTGGCTTTATCTGTACTGGTAGCCCCAAATTCGTATTTTTTTTATTTTTCATAAGTAATACGAAGTTAAAACCATACACTTTATTTGTAATTCCAAAGTATTTGTAGGCCTGTGGATTCTTTTTTGGCTCTACAAATTTCAGTTATATTCATTTTTTTTCCATATTTCAATGTGGTAATTTTGTATTAAATTCAATGGTTTATATATTGTTTTACAATTAATGGTTTTATTGTATATACTACCTCTGACAAAAAGGTTCGGTGAATGAATTCAGAGCGACCGATCTGGCAACACTGGGGAAACAAAACGCTGCACCTGCATAGAGGCAAGTGTTGAACATCTTCCCCCACCATTGTTCTGTTGAGCATCGATTATGTTCTGTGTGAGGCGTGCTTTACTAAGTGCTTGTTCAGCGTGTTGTTTCTTAACTGAAAATATAAAATGTATGAACAAAAGATCAGTTTAAAGATTGGTTTTAAACTTTGCAAGACACCGAAAGAAATTCATGAGGGGTGGTGCAAATTGAACATCCACCATTCTCGCCAGACCTCAGTTCTCCAGACTTCTTCCTATTTTCACGACTCAAACTGTCTTTGACAGAAATTTGACCATATTGCTGACATCGCACAAAACGTGACGAAGCTTTTGAACTTCGCCCCAAAAGAAGACTTCTTGCGAATTTCCCAGGACATGTACTGCAGATCTCAGCGATGTATAGTTATGAGAGATGACTATTTCGAAGTGTGGTAGGGTAAGTTTCGTTAATATCTAGACACACGGTAGTGTGTCAGCCAAGTTCAAAAAGTAAAAGTCGACACACCGGCCGTGGGTTATATTACCCGAACCATTTCGGGCCACTTTTGACCCCTCAATAACTTAAATTCTATTTGACCTACACAATTGCAATTTTTTGTGTCGTGTAAGACCATCTTCTAATTTCCTAATCCTATAAATTTTTAAAAAAATCTTTTACCGTTCACGAGAAATTGACGTCTGAAAACCACTGTTTTTCCCACTGACTCACTCACTCACTCATAGAAATGTTTGACTACTTCCAGGTGACTTAGGAAATTGAAAATTGGTGTGGAGGTAGGTTATTGGATCTATAAATAGGAAAAAATCAGAAATCACCATTAATTAAACATTAATGGTTGTTAGAAGATAAATTATTGGATTACAATGGCGGTTTATGAGAATTTCACAAAATACCAGAAATAGTGCCAAGTTGGCGTCACTTTTGGCGAGTATCGGGACTAATCTCTGAAACTACCGAACCGATTTCAAAAGTAATGGAACCAAAATGATGGTATTCGCCCCGGTTCAAACGCAGACTATATCTTATGTCTGTGCCACTAACCAAAAGAGGGTTCAGAAGCAAAAAACACTCTAAAAATGGGATTTTTGTTTTAGTGAAGGGCCTAGAAGCAAAAAATTTGTCATGTTAATTATTTATAAGATATGAATGATCACTAATGACATTTGCTAAAAAATACCAAATTTAAAAGGGGTGGAAATTCGCGAAGAGCATTCTGAAAACGTTCTGAATAGCGATTTTAAAACAATCTCAGCAAACAACAAACCGATTTTAAAAGTAATGATATCAAAATGATGATGATAGTCCTTGCTCCAACATAGGCTATATCTTATGTCGATGCCACTAACCCAAAGGGGGTAAAAGAACAAAAACGTTCTAAAGATGCGATGTCTGTATGTTAAGGAACTAGAATTATAAAGTTTGGCATTTTAGAGTTCACGGGAATTTCGCGAAATATCAGAAATAGTGCCAAGTTGGCGTCTTTTTTGGCGAGTATCGGAGCTAATTTCTGAAACTATGAACCGATTCCAAAATTAATAGTACCAAAATGATGGTATTCACCCCGGTTCAAGTATATGCTATATTTTATGTATATACCATTAACCATAAGAGAGTGAAGAAGCAAAAAACATTCTAAAAATGAGATTTTTGTTTTACTAATAAGTATAGAAGCACAAAATTCGGCATGTTACTTATTTATAAGATAAAAATGATCTCTAAGGGCATTTGCTAAAAAATAAAGAATTCAAAAAGGGTGAAAATGCACGAAAAGCATTCTAAAACTGTTCTAAATTGGGATTTTTAAGCAATCTCAGCAAACAACCATCTGATCTTAAAAGTAATGATCTTAAAATGATGGTGACATTCCTTGCTCCAATATAGGCTATATCTTATGTCAATGCCACTAATCCAAAAGAATTAAAAGAGCAAAAAAAAATTCTAAAAATGCGATGTCTGTATGTTAAGGGCTTAGAAACATCAAATTTGGCATGGTCATTACTTATAAGATATAAATGATCACTAAGAACATTTGTTAACAAATACAAAATTTAAAAGGGGTAAAAATGCGCGAAAAGCGTTCTAAAAACTTTCTAAATAGCAATATCAGCAATATTGGAAAGTTAGCGAACCGATTAAAAAAAAAAAAGAAAAAAAAAAGTCAAAATGATTGTGGCAGTCCTTGCTCTAACAACAGTATTGGATAAATTGCCAGATTACAATGGGAGTCTATGGGAATTTGGCGAAATACCAGAAATAGCGCCAAGTTAGTATCACTTTTGGCGGGTAATTTTTGTCGTCAATTTGGCGATATATCGCCAAGTTGGAGACAAACTTTTTTGGTCGTCGAGATAATCAAGTAGTACCCAATCACATAAAAGAAACATCCTTATTAGTGGAATTTAATGGAACATAAGCAATCCTAATGTTAAAAGTTTTAAATTTGATTAAAAAAACAGTGAATAAACGCAGGAAAAAGCTGTAAGATTAATTAATAATTAATAAAACTAATTTAATATTAAGCCAATTTATTTCAAAAAGGAAACAAATACCGACTTATTTGACAAAAAATAATGATATCCTATCAAAAACATGAATGTGAAAAAATGCCAAGTTCGTTAAAGATTTCGCTAATAAAAGAAGTGATTTGACAAAAAATAATGATATCCTATCAAAAACATGAATGTGAAAGAATGCCAAGTTTGTATAAGGTTTCGCTAATGAAAGAAGTAAGATCTAACTGCAAACCAAGTTCTTTCGAAGTTCCTTAAATCATAGCTCCTGTCATGCATAATATTCTTCAATTGCTTAAAATGAGTTGGTATGTTACTTGTTATTCAATAGAGCGACTTGGCAAGTTTTCAGCCCTTAACTTTAATGTTTGAGTAAGTACTTAATGTTTGAGTACCTAACTTTAATGTTTGAGTAAGTACTTAATGTTTGAGTACCTAACTTTAATGTTTGAGTAAAATTTAATCTAGAATCTGATTGGGAAAGATCTAGTCATTCAAATGTTCGAATAACTACATTGAAGTTAAGGTATCGATAAATTAATTAAGTGATCAACTTTAAGTTCTGATCAATTAAATAGAGAAATTTGAATAACAGAAAACTTGTAAGTCGCTCTATTGAATAACAAGTAACATACCAACTCATTTTAAGCAATTGAAGAATATTATGCATGACAGGAGCTATGATTTAAGGAGCTTCGAAAGAACTTGGTTTGCAGTTAGATCTTACTTCTTTCATTAGCGAAACCTTATACAAACTTGGCATTCTTTCACATTCATGTTTTTGATAGGATTTCATTTACATCAATATTCCAGGACTATTCAACGAACTTTAAAGTCCGAGGTAATATATATGTGTGTGTGTGTTACGGTAAAATTAATAAATTCGGTAATCTATATTATAAAGACCAATCATATCTGTGCGTAACGCAAACGTCATTTTGCGAATGGCAACACTTTCAAATTTTAAATGAAATTTCGTTATATCAATATTTCAACTACAAATTTTTAAACTTATAAATATCGCACACTTTCAATTTTTACACCATCGTGTAGGGGAAAAAATGTACTTTTAAATGAAATTTCTTTGTAAGCTGTATCTTAATTTGCTTTTGAAATATTATTTTTTTTTTTGTAGTTTTTAACACCGCTTTTCTAATTGTGACAGCAGAAGTACTCCATATTTATTAAAAGCAAAGGGAAAAACTGATTACTGTATCTTTATGTTGCCATTATCTCATTATAAAAAAAAAAAATGAAATTGAAATATCTTTGTTTTATAAAGTCCGGTGAATTTTGATTTCATTTACAAAATTTGATTTACGTGCAAAGGAATATTAACAGTTTAATAACTGTTTCAGCTAATAGCATTGAGACTTCAAGTTTTGAATCAAAATAATCAAATTAAAATGCCATTTTTTTTTATTTTTTTTTATTTATTTTTTTTTATTTTTTTTTATTTTTATTTTTTTTTATTTTTTTTTTTATTTTTGAAAAGGTGAATACAGATAGAAAATGTGCAATTGAAAATTTTGATATGGTGAAAATGATGCCGGGTTTAGATTCCACGGGGAAAAATTCTATGATTAAGTCAAAGTTGAAAAAATTTTGCTTTTTCATTTTGGAATACTAGCATAAGAACCTTAATAGATAACTTTATCATAATAACAGATCTTTATTATCTTTTACTGCTTACATGTACGATTAAAGTATAATTTTAATAATTTCTACAACAGAGTTTTATAGAAATAGTATTTTGTTAATTTGACGTTAAATATCGTTTGTTTAAGAGTTAGATTTACCAATATAAAATGTATTTTTTACTATAAACTAATTTTGTAGGTTTATTATAAGTCAATGAAACAGTTCATTCTTAAACATTTTCTATCGTCAAAATTTGACGGGTTCTACCTTGTTATTAATAATAACCGATTATTATTAATAATAAGCACGTCTTTTGGTAAATTTGATACATGTTGTATATTAATCAAATTAACCGGTTATTAATAATAATTACTGATTTAGTTCGGTGAATGCGCTTTATTAAGCTTAGTAAGGAATGCATTGCAAAAATATGTACTATGATAGCTGTTTGAATCGAATAACAAAAATAATTGTTAAGAGACAATAATAATCTTTCAAAAGATGTGTTCTATTCACAAGACGCAAAAGACTAAATAATATTATAAAATATTTATTTTTTATAATTACTGAATGGATTAAATCAAAATTGTAAAAATTGAAATGTTCAAAGAATAAATTATCTTCGTGTTCAAATACGAAATGTCATAATCAGCTTCGTAACAAGACAAGCGTTAAATCTTGCATTTGCGGTGGGGGAAGGGAGGGGAGGGAAAAAGGGAGAGATGACGTGAGAAGTAATTTTCTTAAGATGCTATGCATCACATGTCGTTTATGTTGCATTGTTGTAAAGAGAGGTATTGTGCGCTTTTGCCTGAATTGTTTAAAAATTTAATGAAGAATTTGTTTTAAAGAACATGTTAAGGAAATGATACTAACATGCAATAAAATGTTTTGTGCATTAGTTATATGTATATATGTAACAAAATGTTACATATATATATGTGTGTGTGTTACGGTTACTTTGATAAATTCGTAATTATTAATAAAAACCACGAAGGTTGGTTTACATGTTTACGATTGCCAGCTCTGAATGATGCTCATTCTGTCCTTAATGAATATTATCTTTTTCTAAAAAATAACTAATTGTAACTGTCTTGACTTGTTTCATTGTTTGTTATGCAATGAATATTTATTTGTACTGATGAGGCCTTGCGGGTAGCTTGGCGAAAAGTTTACTCTTTCTATTTTTATATATTTTTTAGTGTTTTAATTTTCTGTATATAAATTTTATTTTTATATTGTATTCAAATCTTGTTTAGTTTATATCATTCAATCTTTTAATAGTTTTTTTTTTAATTCAGACGTTAAATGTATATGTATTGCAAATAACCACATTTTTTGGTAAATTTGATACATGTTGCATATTAATTAAATTTACCGGTTATTATTAATAATTATCGATGAAGTTCGGCTAATTAAGCTTAGTAAGGGAATATATTGCAATAATATTCACTATTATAACTATTTGAATTTAATAACAAAAATAATTGTTTCAAGACAATAATAGTCTTTCAAAAGAAGTGTTCTATTAAGGATGTATTCGAAAAAATGATTTTCCACCTTCAACAGCTCGAAATTTTCCGATACATTTTCAGATTCATTTTTAAAAGTAGAAACATGAAACTTGCTGGGGTGATTTTTAAGTGATGTATGAGATGCCGTGTGGTGTAATTTTTCGCTGAATGAATTAGAATTTGATTTATAAACAATTATTTTCTCAGTTCGATCATTTTTTGTTCCTACATCGCCAGGTTCGGAAATTTTTGTTCAAATTGGAAAATTTGACAGCATTTTTTACAATATTTTCTACATTTACCAAAAAATCGAAAAACACAACGCATTATGTAGTTTCTAAATAAAAGATTTTGAAATTTTTGTGTATTTGAGAGCAAAAATGAATTTAAAAATAAATCTGAAAATAAGCAGTTTTAATCGGAATACACCCTTAATAAGACTTAAAAGATTAAATATTTTAAAATAACTATTTTTATAATTACTGAATAAAATTAAATTAAAATTTTAAACACGGAAATATTCAAAGAATAAATTATTTTCGTGTTCAAATATGAAATGTCATATTCAGCTTCGTAACAAGACAAGCGTAAAATCTTGCATTTGCGGGGGAGGGAAAAAGAGAGAGATGTCGTGAGCAGTAATTTTCTTAAGATGCCATGCATCACATATCGTATACGTGTTGCATTGTTATAAAGATATGTAGAGTGCGCTTTTCCCTGAGTAGTTTAATAAAGTATTTGTTATAGGTAAAAAAAAATTGGAAAAAGAGACTAACGATTAATTACTAATGATGTGTAACGGTTAATTTGATTAATTCGGTAATTATTGGTAATAATAACGTCTTTTGGTAAATTTGATAAATGTTGCATATTAATCAAATTTACCGGTTATTATTATCCTTATAGTCCACGAGTCGTCTGCACAAAACTCTATGTCATTGAGCACAAGAAAAAATCCTTTATTTTATGAAAGAGTAGTGATAGAGGAATCTAATGGTCCATGTCTGCCGGAAGTGAAGTGATGCGAATGTCAAAAATTGATACCACCAGTAGTTGACTCGTAGGTTTAGCATTGTGTTTACCCTACAATCAAAAGTATGAAAGAATGGAAAACTTGGTACAAGAAAGCACAATGCTAGGCCTACAAGTTAATCACTAGTGGTTTCAATTTTTGACTTATGCACCACTTCAGTTCCTGCAGACTTGGATCATTAGATTCCTCTATTACTACTCTTCGATAAAATAAAGAATTTTTTCTTGTGCTAGATGACATAGGATTTTGAACGATTGGCTCTTGGACTATTATATATCCTATATAAGAAATATAACTATCACATGTACTATCATAACTTTTTGAATCTGATTACAAAAATATTTGTTACGAGACAATAATAGTCTTTCAAAGGAAGTGTTCTATTAATAAGACTCAAAAGATTGAATATTTTAAAATAATTATTTTTATAGTTACTGGATAAAATAAAATTAAAATTTTAAACACGGAAATATTCAGAGAATAAATTATCGTCGTGTTCAATTACGACATGTCATAATCAGCTTCGTAACGAGACAAGAGTAAAATCTTGCATTTGCGGGGAGGGAAGAAGGGAGAGATGTCGTGAGCAGTAATTTTCTTAAGATGTCATGCATCACATATCGTATTTATTGCATCGTTGTAAAGATATGTATTATGCTCTTTTCTCTGAGTAGTTTGGAAATTTAATGAAGAGTTTGTTTAAAGGAACATGTTTGGAAAAAGAGACTAATATTTAATAACATGTTTTATGTATAATTCTATGTATATAAATATATATAAAATATTTTATATATAAATTATATATCTATATATGCGTGTAGGAGGGATTAAGGTTAATTTGATAAATTCAGTAATTATTAATAAAAACCACGTCTTTTGGTAAATTTGATAAATGTTGCATATTCATCTAATTTACCAATTATTATTAAAAATTACCGATAAACTTCGATGAATATGATTAATTATGGTTAGTAAGGAACATATATCAAATATATGTACTATCATAACTGTTTGAATCTAATAACGAAAATAATTGTTAAGAGACAATAACAGTCTTCCAAAATAATTGTTCTATTGATAAGACGCAAATCGCTAAATATTTTTAAATAATTATTTTTATAATTACTGAATGCATTAAATCAAAATTTTAAACGTTGAAATTTTCAAAGAATAAATCATCCTCGTGTTTAAATACAAAATGTCGTAATCAGCTTCGTAACAAGTTGAGCGTAAAATCCCGCATTTGCTCCCAAAGAAGATAAGAGTTTAAGAATAAAACTTTGTAAATTTCTTTCTTTATATCATGTAATAAACACGCATACGAATATTTTTACTGTAGTTGATGCATCGTTGTGTTAGACATATTCTAAATTTTATACAGAATTTTGTTCAAATAATTGAATTTGGACGAAAAATTTTGTATTTATTTTAAACAAGTAATTTTCAATAAGTCATTTTTAACAAATAATTGAAAAAAATAAACATCTGATTTCAAGGGATTGCCTTTTATAATATATAAAATAGCCCCTCTGTGTTTAAATACAGTATTAAAAAATATACTTTTATCGGCTTTATATTAAAACAGAAGTAAAAAAAGAAAAATCTTCATTGTATTATGTTTAATATAAAAAACAGAAAATAGAATGCTGAGAGCTACAGTAAATGCTGATTATTTCTTGTTCAAATACAAAATTTCACAATCAGCTTCGTAATCTGACAAGCATAAAATCTTGTATTTGCTTCGAAAGAAGATAAGAGATTAAGAAGAATGCATTGTAATTGTCTTTCTTCATATCATGTAAAATCATGCAAATGCATATTTTTAATATAGCTAATGTAGTGATGGGCGATAACGAGAAGTTTTTCTCGATTTTCTCGATTGTATGAACATCTCGATAACTTTCGATTGTGTAAAATTTTTCTCGATGACTTTAGTTTGCAATTGCTTTTATACCATACAGGATTCAATTTTATCAAGAGTCGTCTACAGGTGAATGAGTCGATGTTAATAAAGACACGACGGATTCCGTCGCTAGCGAGCCCCTCCTTTCAATGGTGTCTCTAATTTATACGCTATCTTCTAATATGAAATCTCGAACTGGATCCTCATTGTATATAGCATCATATACCAAACGCGGTGTTCACGCACAGCAAAAACTTGTAAACAAAAAAAAAAATCCCGAATTGAACGAACAACCGAACGTAATCTCGAATCGAACGTTAAATTTTGAAAACTGCTCCCCAAGGTAACGATCTGGGGGGAGGGGGGGATATATAAGATCGAGGTGCATAAGATCAGTAAGTGGTCGCATGCCAAACAACAACTTCCTGCTTTTCTAAATTCCATACATAGTATAAATATTATTTACTGCAAGCTCCGTAAATATATATTTCGCTAAATCTTCTTTTGATGCTAGTACACTACCCTGTAAATGCAATGACCCCTCTCTACAAAAATATATAAATAAAGATCATGGACATATTATTACTGGTAATCTTAATCTTGTAGATGATTTACAACTTAGAAGAATTATGGGTTATGGGACCTAGTACAGAATTTCATCCAAATTAAACATTAAATCTATCATAAAATAATTTACATATGATATAGATATATTTATTTATAAACTTGCAATTTATTATAATAAACCCATTGAATATTTTAATCAATGGAAAATATTAGTTATTCGAAAATTAACCAGGTCCTTAAAATATAATATTTCACACCTAGAATATGTAAAAATCTGTTTAAGCAAATCAATAAATTACAACAAAACTTTGTAATAACTTATGTTGATAAATCTCCAAATAATTATGCAATTATTTGTAAATCTTATTATCATCAACTGCTTAAATATAGTATATCTAATAATAACACATTCCAAAAAATTAATGATAACTTACTTGCCAATAATCGTAAAATTAAAGGATTCTATAAATTATTAGACATTAACCCTACTAACTTTAAATATCCTTATCTAGTCCTTATACCCAAATTTCATAAGCATCCTGTTAAATTCAGAACTGTTACAATTGGTTGCAATACTTATAATAATGCTGCTAACAAACTTCTATAAGTAATTCTTAATCAAATATATAATATTACAAAAAAAAGTGATAATACACATTGCATAAAAAATAGTTATGAACTGGTCCATCTTATGAAAAATCTTAAATGTATAAAAAATATCACTACCTATGATTTTAAAGATTTATTTAATAATATCGATTTATCGGATTTACATAATATCATAAATGAGCTTTTTAAAAAATATCAACACGAGTTGGATATATCACATAATATCGATTCTGATTATTTTCATACCTTAACTAATTTCATTATCTATAATAATTTTATCATGCATGATAACAATATATATATTCAAAATGTTGGTATACCACAAGGTGGTAGTACATCTAGTGTATTATCTGACTTATATTACTATGAACGTCATTATTTAAATAATACAATACATTTATATCGATATATAGATGATGTAATTTTAATTGATACTGATAACACCTGTATATCTCAATTCCCTGCTGATTATCCTTCTAATCTAGAACTTTCAAAAAACCTACTTTTTAATAATACAATCAATTTCTTGGATATTAAAATTATATTAAAAGAGAACAAATTTATAACTGATATTTATGACAAAAGGAAAGAATTTAAATTTAAAGTTAATACCTTTACTAATTTTAAATCATGTCTTCATAATTCTGTATATCGTAATATAATACTTAACCATTTATATAGAATAAAATGTCTATGTTCTTCTCATTTAATTAATACTAATATTAAAAAGCTTGTATATGATGCTATAAATAATGGTTATCCTAAAAAAATCATATATTCTTTAATTTATAATTAGATATTACATGATCTTATAATTAATTCTTTGCGTAAAAAATGTATAAAAAAATTATAAAACATAAAAATAATAATAAAAAATTAAAAATGTTAAAAAGTAATAAAAATATAAATATATAGGACGGTTGGGTGGGTAGATGTTAGAGTACGGTGGGGGGTGGTGTTGTCTGGATAAAAACGCAAAGGTTAATTATTTATATAAAAAAAATTGAGAGAGGGTTATTTATTTTAACATAATTTTTAAACTGTTTAATTTACACCAATATATGGATATTTGTCTAGTTATATCTATAGTTAAATAACTATATTTTAATTATCAAATTATTTTTAATGTTATTGATACAATTTTTGGTATTATTATTAATAATATTATTACTATTATTATTTTTTTTTAATTTTTATTCTTTTATTTTAATTTAATTTAATTTTATTTTTTAATTTTTATTATCCTATATTAAGATAATGAGTTTTTACCATGTAAAGTCACAATAAATGTTACTGATTAAAGTAACAATAATGTATTTTAAGTTATATGTTAATTTGAATGTTATCTCTTAATTCTAATTTTAATCATTTTATTAATTTAATTTTATGTTAATATCGATTATTAATTATTTTCTCCGGTTCAATTATATTTCCATTCAGCTTTATCTTTTTTGTTTGTTATGGATAACTATTATTTTTACTTACTTTCAACTCCTTTTTGTAAAATATCTTTGTTCCTTGTTTAATAATTTGGTTTTTGTGTGATGGTAGTCCCAAATTCGTATTGTTTTGCTTTTTCATGGCAAATACGAAGATGAAACCACACACTCCATTTGTAGTTCCAAAGTATTTGGGACCTGAAGATTCTGCTTTGATTCTACAAATTTCATTTGTATTCATATTATTCTTTTTTCCTTCCATGTTCAATGTGCTATAAGTTATTAAATTCAATGGTTAATTTCAAATGGTTTATATTGTTTACTATAATTCAATTTAATTCTTCGTTTTGGTTTATTGTTTTATTGATAAAATCCATTGGTGAATCTTGTCTACTTTTAATGGTATTATTTATATATATATATATATATATATATATATATATATATATAGTGGCATTTTGGGAGTGCCGACAGAAGTGAAAACTTGAACAATTACTTGTGTATTTTTTTAATCGTCAGGAAATATTTTATTATACAGGAAATACAAGGACCAAGTAACCTCGGTAAATTAACGGCAACACGCGAGAGGAGGCCAGAGTCCCAGCAGTGGTGAACAATTTTTACATAATACAGATGTCATACACGTACCACATTGGCGCGATGCTTTTCAGATGCCGATTTAGCAAAAACTTCGAAGAAGTTTGAGAAATTTAAATTTCAACCCATTATGGGTCCGTAACGTGACCCAGAATGACGGAAGAAACTTTTTTATGCTAAATTTGTAATGTATGAAGCATAAGCTTTCAATAAACATATTACATCAAAAAATAAAAAATGGCCCCCTTGTCCCCCCCTCCCCCCAAAAAAAAACCCGGTGCTATGGGGAAAACCATAAAACTGCAAAAAGAGCGGCGAAGAAAAGTTAGTTATGCTATAATTTTTCTTCCCGCTGTAACTCTCATAGAAGCAAAGTTATAGCCTTTTAAAAATTGAAATGAAGTGAAGGAATGAGCAAAATTATGTTGGTGAATAACCAACAGGGGGGGGGGAGCAATAGCCCTGGTTGTGCCACATAGCTTAAACTTTTAAGTTAAAATTGGTAGAGAAAAAAATGAGCGATATTTTAAAGTGTATGTTGGGGGGGGGGAGAGGGGGGATTTCAAGCTCCTCACCTTTGGAAGAGGCCCTCAAAAAGGGAACTTTAAAACAATGTGTCTAGGTTACGGTAACAATGTTACTAGTTCAATGGGTTTTTTTCCCATCTCAAAAATTTTTCCAATGCGTCTAAGGACGTTTTCAATTCAAAAAATCGATCTAAAATGATAAAAACGCAAAAAGCTTCGAAAACTGCCCCCCCCCCCCACCGTGGGAACCAAATTCGGAAGGGGGGAGGTAAGAAAGCATCATAATATGAAAGAGTGATCCGAGATCTTCAAGATGATATACAATATGACGGGTTTAAAAAAGTGAAAATTGTCCCCTCCCCCGCCCCCCGTCAGTCCACCCTTTCACCCTCAATTTCCTGCAGCAGACATTTTAATTTTTTTACATTTGATAAATAATGTTTACCGAATGATTCGATGAAAAAAAACCCTTAAATTGATAGGTATTGTATAAATCGCTACAGTTTTAAACATACGTTCTCCAGCCCCCTCTTTAAAAAATTTTTTCAATGAATAATATTTATTGGTGGGTTCTAGGTATGTGACAGCATGGTAAGACTAAAATACCAGAAACTTTTAATATTAGGTCTTCATTTCACAAGTTATTGTCATATTCTCATGCTTCTTTCTGTACCTTGTTTTTCGATAAAACTTTCATTTCACAAAGCTTCATCGCCAAAACGCTGCTCGATAAAGCTCCTCATGTCCGTTCTCAGCGAGAACGAAAATCATCCTTATCGAAAAAGGCATTAATCAGCAAACCACAAGCTTCTCGAAATGCCGTTTTTATCAAGGTTAAATTTCATCTCGAAGTTACAAATCTTTCGATAAATCTATTTCATTTAGGTAAATTTTCATCCTGATGAAATGGTTTTCTCGAATCGCCTGACTTTCGGGATGATGACTGATCGGGATGAGATTTGCTGAAATGAGAGGCATATACGAAAGCTTTTTAATCATTCTTTCATATTATGAATCTTTTTACTTTTGGAATTGAATTTTAAGGGGCGGGAGGAGGGGAGAGGAGGGGAGGGGAGGGTAGGAGAGGGGAAGCGATGATGGGGCGAATTTTTTAAATCGTAGCTATTTCGACAATAAATGTTATTTTTGGTGTGAATTTTTTTATGGAACTCTCCGGTAAATATTATTTATTAAATATAAAGATTTTAAAGTGGGAGCTGCATCATTTTTAGGTGTATTCTAGGAAAAATAAGTGAACCCACGGGTGACATGTAAATTTGAAACCTTTTTTTTTAACCCGACATGTTATATATACATCATCGGAATGTTTTGGCACCTCCCTTTCATTTTACGAATCGTTCTCCTCCTGGAGTTGAATTTCAGGAGGAAGGGGGGAGAGAAAGCGATAAGAGGGTGAATTTTTTAAATCGTAGCTATTTCGACAATAAATATCATTTTAGATGTGGAGGATTGTTTTGTGGAACTCTTCGGTAAATATAAGTTATTAAATATAAAGATTTTAAAGTGGGGGGGTGCGTCATTTTTAGGTATATTCTGGGAAAAATGAGTGAACCCACAGGTGACATGTAAATTTCAACCTCTTTTTTGGACGCGTCATCTTATATATATATCATCGGAATTTTTTCGCACCTCTCTTTCATTTTACGAATATTTCTCCTCCTGGAGTTGAATTTCAGGAGGGGGAGGGGGAGCGATAAGAGGGTGATTTTTTTTTTTTAATCTTAGCTATTTCGACAATGAATATCATTTTAGATGTGGTTTTCAGAGGAGCGCTCCGGTAAATATTATTTGATAAATACAAAAGTTTAAAATGGGGACTGCGTGATTTCCTGGTGCATTCTGGGAAGAAAAAGTAACATTACGGCCACGGGTGAGGAGGATTTCAACGGATTTCAAACTTTTTTTGGATCCGTCATGTGGTATGTCATAGGAAAGGTTTCGGAATACTCTTTTATATTATGGATCTTTTTCTTCCTGCAGTTTAATTTCAGGACGGAGGAGGGACGGGAATTGAATTTTTTTAATCGTAGCTATTTCGAGAATAGCTATCATTTTAGAAGTGGTTTCTTGATGGAACCTACTAATAAAAATTGCTAATTATAAACATTTTAAAGTGGAGGATGCGTGATTTCCAGGTGTATTCTGTTAAGAAAAAGTAAACCTGCGAGTGAGGAGTAAATTCCAAACTTTTTTTGGACCCTTCATGTGATTGATTATTGGAATGTTTTTCGAATCACTCTTTCACATTATGAACGTTTCTCCTCCTGGGGTTAAATTTCCACAGGGGGAAGGGGAGCGATGAGGGGTGAATTTTTTAAATCGTAGCTATTTTGAGAATAAATTTCATTTTAAATGTGATTTTTTGATGGAGCCCTTTTGTAAAAATATTTTATTAAATATAAACATTTTAAAGCGAGGCTGCGTGATTTCCGGATGTATTCAGGGAAGAAAAAAAACAATGGAGTAGTGAGGAGTAAATTTGAAGCTTTTTATGGACCCGTCATATGATATATCAAAGGAAAGTTTTCAAACCACTCTTTCATATTATGAATCTTTCTTCTCTTTTCCTCAATTTGGCCTCCGTACAGAAGCGCTTTTCAAACTTTTTTGAAATCATTTCGTTTTTGTAAATTCAGATCTGATTTTTTTTTATGGAGGCTTCCAATATATAATTTATAATGTATGAAAAATTCACAAACTGTGAGGACAGGCTGTATTCCGGGTGTTGCAATAGTTGGAATTCTAAGGGGAGTGTTTATATATCTTTTATTGACTCCTCTTTCGCGATATATCATTAGAAAGCTCTGTAATTACCATTTTATTTTATATACCTCCCGCGCTCATCCCCCTCAATTTGCCGCCGTGGGAAGCTATTTAATCTAGACACACGGCAGTGTGTCAGCCAAGTTCAAAAAGTAAAAGTCGACACACCGGCCGTGGGTTATATTACCCGAACCATTTCGGGCCACTTTTGACCCCTCAATAACTTAAATTCTATTTGACCTACACAATTGCAATTTTTTGTGTCGTGTAAGATCATCTTCTAATTTCCGAATCCTATAAATTTTTAAAAAAATCTTTTACCGTTCGCGAGAAATTGACGTCTGAAAACCTGTGTTTTTTCCACTGACTCACTGACTCACTCATAGAAATGTTTGACTACTTTCAGGTGACTTAGGAAGTTGAAATTTGGTGTGGAGGTAGGTTATTGGATCTATAAATAGGAAAAAATCAGAAATCACCATTAATTAAACATTAATGGTTGTTAGAAGATAAATTATTGGATTACAATGGCGGTTTATGAGAATTTCACAAAATACCAGAAATAGTGCCAAGTTGGCGTCACTTTTGGAGAGTATCGAGACTAATCTCTGAAACTACCGAACCGATTTCAAAAGTAATGGTACCAAAATGATGGTACCAAATATAGACTATATCTTATGTCTGTGCCACTAACCAAAAGAGGGTTCAGAAGCAAGAAACATTCTAAAAATGTGATTTTTGTTTTATTGAAGGGCCTAGAAGCACAAAATTTGTCATGTTAATTATTTATAAGATATAAATGATCACTAATGACATTTGCTAAAAAATGACAAATTTAAAAGGGGAGGAAATCCGCGAAGAGCATTCTGAAAACGTTCTAAATAGCGATTTTAACACAATCTCAGCAAACAACAAACCGATCTTAAAAGTAATAATATTTAAATGATGATGATAGTCCTTGCTCCAACATAGGCTATATCTAATGTCGATGCCACTAACCCAAACGGGGTAAAAGAGCATAAAATGTTCTAAAAATGCGATGTCTGTATGTTAAGGGACTAGAATTATAAAGTTTGGCATTTTAGAGTTTACGGGAATTTCGCGAAATATCAGAAATAGTGCCAAGTCGGCGTCTTTATTGGCGAGTATCGGAGCTAATTTCTGAAACTATGAACCGATTCCAAAATTAATGGTACCAAAATGATGGTATTCACCCCGGTTCAAATATATGCTATATTTTATGTGTATACCATTAACCATAAGAGGGTGAAGAAGCAAAAAACATTCTAAAAATGAGATTTTTGTTTTACTAAAGAGCGTAGAAGCACAAAATCCGGCATGTTACTTATTTATAAGATAAAAATGATCTCTAAGGGCATTTGCTAAAAAAATAAGAATTCAAAAAGGGTGAAAATGCACGAAAAGCGTTCTAAAACTGTTCTAAATTGGGATTTTTAAGCAATCTCAGTCTCAGCAAACAGCCACCCGATCTTAAAAGTAATGATATCAAAAGGATGGTAACATTCCTTGCTTCAATATAGGCTATATCTTATGTCGATGCCACTAATCCAAAGGAATTAAAAGAGTAAAAAAAATTCTAAAAATGCGATGGCTGTATGTTAAGGGCCTAGAAACATCAAATTTGGCATGTTTATTACTTATAAAATACAAATGATCACTAAGAACATATGTTAACAAATACAAAATTTAAAAGGGGTAAAAATGCGCGAAAAGCGTTCTAAAAACGTTCTAAATAGCAATATTAGCAATATTGGGAAATTAGCAAAACGATTAAAAAAAATTGTCAAAATGATGGCGGCAGTCCTTGCTCTAACAACAGTATTGGATAAATTGCCAGATTACAATGGGAGTCTATGGGAATTTGGCGAAATACCAGAAATAGCGCCAAGTTAGCATCACTTTTGGCGGGTAATTTTTGTCGTCAATTTGGCGATATATCACCAAGTTGGAGACAAACTTATTTGATCGTCGAGTTAATCAAGTAATATCCAATCACATAAAAGAAACATCCTTATTAGTGGAATTTAAAGGAACATAAGCAGTCCTAATGTTAAAAGTTTTAAATTTGACTGAAAGAAACAGTGAATAAACGCAGGAAAAAGCTCTAAGATTAATTAATATTAAATAAAATTAATTTAATATTAAGCCAATTTATTTAAAAAAGGAAACAAATACCGACTTATTTGACAAAAAATAATGATACCCTATCAAAAACATGAATGTGAAAAAATGCCAAGTTCGTGAAAGGTTTTGCTAATAAAAGAAGTGAGATCTAACTGCAAACCAAGTTCTTTCGAAGCTCCTTAAATCATAGCTCCTGTCATGCATAATATTCTTCAATTGCTTAAAATGATTTGGTATGTTACTTGTTATTCAATAGAGCGACTTGGCAAGTTTTCAGCCCCTAACTTTAATGTTTGAGTAAAAGTATAATTTAATCTAGAATCTGATTGGCAAAGATCTAGTCAATCAAGTGTTCGAATAACTACATTGAAGTTAAGGTATTGATAAATTAAGTGATCAACTTTAAGTTCTGATCAATTAAATAGAGAAATTTGAATAACAGAAAACTTGTAAGTCGCTCTATTGAATAACAAGTAACATACCAAATCATTTTAAGCAATTGAAGAATATTATGCATGACAGGAGCTACGATTTAAGGAGCTTCGAAAGAACTTGGTTTGCAGTTAGATCTCACTTCTTTTATTAGCAAAACCTTTTACGAACTTGGCATTTTTTCACATTCATGTTTTTGATAGGATAAATTTAACCCACACCCATCATGCGATGTATTGTTGGAAAGCCTAATGACCATATACTCATATTATGCATTTTCATTGCTCCTGCACTACTTTGCCTCCCGGGTGGTCCGTTTAATGAATTTCAATCGAGAGTCTTCTAATAATGGTAGAATTGTAGATCGTATCTCAATTAATGTACAAGAATCAATAAAAGATTTTGATCATTTTTAATATTCTTTTAGTTTATGTTCTTTCACTAGGAGTGCTTTTGATTATTTTTTCTTTGGCCATTTTGCTACTCGCGATTTTACAACTTTTTGAAACCAAGGAACGCCGTTAGATGACTTTTCTACTATTGCGCTTCCATTATAACATCCTTTTGGTTTGTTGTTATTTTTTAAATTCATTTGTTTTCAGTTACCATGTATTTATTAAATTATGCTTTTTAAACATGTAATAACAAAGATTTTAATAATCGATTGTAAAACATCTCGATTGTAGATTCTCGAAATTAATCGATGACTTTATCGAATATACTTTTTTACGATTACGATTTTTATCGAATTGGAAATTTTCGAGAATCGCCCATCACTAAGCTAATGCATTGTCGCTTTAGACAGATTCTGAAATCTACATAGAATTTTGTCTGAATAGTTTAATGTGTATGAAGAATTTTGAGAATTTTGTATTTCTTCAAAAAAAGTAATTTCTAACAAAAATGGAAATCTGACTAAGAATTGTTTGATAACATTTTATTTCATGCCAATTGGTGTATCTTGGCGAGAATGGTTTGTCGGAACATAATGAGTTTTCTGTAATGACACTTTTTCGCAGTGCAAAGTTACATAAATTCAATTGTAATCAATATCGTTTATTTCAATGCGTGGAAGACCATAATTCTTTAAATTTTTGACATGCTTAAGAGCAGTGCGAAATTTGCTATGTGTACATTCCAATTTGACAATGAAATAATTACGATTTCTCGACAAATGCTTGATCAATTACAATGCAAACCAATTTCTTCATTTTTTCCAAATACCATACTAAAATTAAAGTCATACCGCATAGGGATAATTGTGTTACTGGAATAACTTCAACCTTAACCATAAACAAGACTTCATTTTAATACTCTACGTCTGCAGTATTAAGAAATCGTTTTATAAAAATATTGTGCATTTTATTATTATTATTATTATTATTATTATTATTATTATTATTATTATTATTATTTGGTAGAAATTTGGTTTAAAATGCGAAATTCGAGAGAATTCTCGATAAATGTAAAGTAAAATCTTTTATTTTATAAATTCGGATAAGAAAATTTACATATTTCTGGTGAATAAAATTAAAGCATACTTCATGTGTGTGTCATAAAATAGTCAATTTGTGTTTAAATACAACGTTAAAATCAAATGCATTTATTGACATTACATTCAAAGAAAGGTAAAAAAAACATCTTTTTTTCATTTTACTAACGTAAATAAAAGAAAGAAAAAAAAAAACGGAATATAATGCTGAGAGTTACAAGGAGTATTGATTATCTCGTGTTCAAATACAAAATGTCATAATCAGCTTCGTAACAAGGCAAGCGTAAAATCGTGCGTTTGCTTTCAAGAAGGTAAGATATTAAGAGTAAGGCATTTTCTTTTTTCATATCATGTAAGAAACATGCAAACGAATATTTTTACTGTAGTTGATGCATTGTTGTATTAGACAGATTCTAAATTTTATTCAGAGTTTTGTCTGAGCAGTTAACCCATTAAAGCAGGAATTATTTTTCTTTTTATAATGATAAACTTGCATTTGACACCAGTTTTATTAAAATAGCAACTTTTGTTTGACTTTATCTCGAAAGTTAATTTATCAAATAAAGATCATGGTTCCGTTAAGATTAACTGGTATTCAAACAGAAAAATGGTTACATTTTTTTCTGGGAGAATATTGTACCAACCAGCTTTAATTGATTAAATTTGAATAAAGAATCTTGTATTTATTTTTAAAAAGTAATTTTAAGGAAAATGAACATCTGATTTCAAAGGATTAATTCTAATCTTAGAGCACTGATCACACTTTTTTCGCGCCCATTTGACATATCTTGGTAATAATGGTTTGGAGGAATATAGAGTAAGTTTTAAGTTTTCTATATATCTACATTAAAAAAAATAATATATATATATATATATATATATATATATATATATATATATACAGGGTGTCCCTAAACAAATGGTATATACGCTAGAGGGTGATAGAACACATCAAGACGAGTAATAGTAAATAGGAAACCAAGGGTCCCAAACGTTTTCCAAAGAAGATAGCCGCCATTAAAGTTTGGGGTCCAAATTTTCAAATACACATAAAAAACGGAAAAATCGGTCAATTGATTTGCGGTTTTCACTAAAATTATTCATTATGTTGATATTTTCTTGAAAATAAATTATAAAGATAAATTTCGAAAAATGCCGATAGAGGGCGCTTTAAACTTTTAAGTAATGAAAAACTATTTTTTGCCGTGATTTTTTGCATCTCATGAAATGGTTTCTTAAGCTTAAACTTAAACTTAAATTTTGAGCTCAAAATCTGAATAGTTGGAAGCGGTTAAGTAGCACAAACGTAACTGTGTTCAGAGGTTTTGAATTTCAAATTATTATAAAAAACGGAAAAATTGGTCGATTGATTTGCGGTTTTCACTAAAACTATTCTTTATGTCGGTATTTTATTGAAAATGAATTATAAAGATAAATTTCAAAAAATACCGATAGAGGGCGCTTTAGACTTTGGATTAACGAAATAATCCATCCTAATACTATTTTTGCCGGGTTTTTTTTTTTTTTTTTTTTTTTTTTTTTTTTTTTTTTTTTTTTTTGCATCTCATTAAATGGTTTCGTAGGCTTAGATTTAAAATTAAATTTTGGGCTCAAAATCTGAATAGTTGGGAGTGGTTAAGTAGCACAAACTGAACTGTGTTCAGAGGGTTTAAATTTTAAAGAAAACGGAAATTTAAAAAAAAAAAAAAAAAAAAAAAAAAACAGAAAAATTAGTCAATTCGTTTGCGGTTTTTGCTAAAACTACTCTTTAAATCAGTGTTTTCTTGAAAATAAATTTAAAGATAAATTTCACAAAATGCCGATAGAGAGCGCCTTAGACATTAGAGTAGCGTACAACTATTTTTAACCGTTATTTTTTTAAATCTCATTAAATTCTTTCAAATGCTTAGATTTAAATTTTGAGATCAAATTATGAGTCGCTGCTAGTGCTTAAGTAGCGCAAAAGTGAACTGTGTTCGAGGGGGGGGGGGGGTTAAATTTCAACTCCTGAACATACTTCAGTTTGCGCTTCTTAATCCCTCCCAACGATTCAGAATTTGAGTTCAAAATTTAAGTTTAAATCTAAGATTTCGAAAACATATAACAAGTTTTGGAAAGCATTTAATTAGATACAAAAAATAACGGTTAAAAGTTGTTGTTGGTTAGTCTGAAATTTAAGGCGTCCTCTAACGGAATTTTTTGAAATTTATCTTTAAAATTCATTTTTAGGAATATACTGACTTAAAGAATAGTTTTATTTTAAACCGCAAACGAATCGACCAATTTTTTCGTTTTTTATAATCATTTGAAATTTAAACCCTCTGAACACAGTTAAGTTTGTGCTACTTAACCGCTTCCAACTATTCAGATTTTGAGCTCAAAATTTAAGTTTAAGTCTAAGCTTACGAAACCATTTAATGAGATGCAAAAAATCACGGCAAAAAATAGTTTTTCATTACGTCAAAGTCTAAAGCGCCCTCTATCGGCATTTTTTGAAATTTATCTTTATAATTTGTTTTCAAGAAAATAGCAACAGAAAGAATAATTTTAGTGAAAACCGCAAATCAATCGACTAAATTTTCCGTTTTCTATGTGTATTTGAAATTTTGGACCCCAAACTTTAATGGCGGCTATCTCCTTTGGAAAACGTTTGGGACCCTTTGTTTCCCATATACTATTACTCGTTTTGATGTGTTCTATCACCCCCTAGCGTATATACCATTTGTTTAAGGACACCCTGTATATATATATATATATATATATATATATATATATATATATATGCGTTAACTTAATTTTCATTCTTAAAAATCTAAGTTCATTTTGATATGCAGATCTCCATAAATTTAAATTTTGCATTTTGATAAAAATGTATACTTGTGTTTAAATTTTTGACGCATATAATTATAATTTCTGGGAAATATGGCTTAATCGGTTAGAATGTAGGTAATCTAGTTAAAGCAATAATTAGTTACAGAAATATTTTTAAAACGGTACATGTATGTTTTTAAAGTATTTCTACACTAGAAAAATGTCTAGATGAAAAAATAAGAATTTAATATTTTTAATTTCATTTGCGTCGCAAGCATTGCATGAAGGGGAGAAGATGACAAAGCCATCTGGTCTTTTTTTTTTTTTTTTTTTTTTTTTTTTTTTTATCTCAGGGCAGGTTTTCTGATTAACCCTATTTCTCTGAAATAAAAAGTGTTGATAGCATTGTTGAACATCAGTTGTAAGTTTTATAAAAACAAATTTAAGTATGGCTAAGGTAAAAATATTCGTTACTCATAAAATATAGTTGAGAAAGATAGGGATATACAAATTTGGAAAAAATGTCGCATTTTTACTAATTTGACATTTTTAGCCCCAGTCATCCGATCGCGATGAAATTGAAAAGCGAAAGTATACGATTCTAACTCTCTAAGTTTGTCAAATTTCATCTGGATCTGCCGATTAGTTTTGAAGATACAGATCCCTGTTTTACCACTTTTTTCTTGTTAAAAACATGATGAAAGGATAACATTTCAATTACAACCCAAACCAGGAGACATTCAGTGGTGAGTAATATCTTGTTTACAAGTTTTTCATTTAGCAATGCGCATTTCGAAAATTTGGTAAAAAAATATATCTAAAATAAAGGTAATGGCATCCATTTAAGCTTTACATAGCACTATAACTTCCATAATTTAACTTTACAGAAATCTTTCAATTTTAATTTTCTAATTAAATCCTTTCTTTTGTGTTGCCACACCCTCAAAAATACCACAATAATAATAAAAAAAAAAGGGACAGCATGTGTACTTTGTTTTTATAAGCCAATAAAAATTCAGATTCTCCTGATATATTTTTGCATTTTTGAAACCAACGTAATTCTAAACAAAAAATGCACATTGTTTATAAAATTATGTAAATTGTAGCTAAAAGTGTTTTAAAATAACATCGTACCTTCGTACCTTCATTTGAATATTTTTGCCGTCAAAACAGCTACTATAGTATAGGTACTTCAGTTATAGAAGGACAATTTAGAAAAAATATAGTAGACCAATTGTTTGCAAGGTATGACGTCATTTTCAACTGAGTTGACGTCTCTTCCTTTATGATGCATACCGATCCTTCTGTATACCGATGAGACTATATTGCATCAACTGAGTGATGGTTATCAGTATACTGTATTTAACATAACTGTATAATGATATGCCTTGTCCCATGCCATTTGGCAATAAATCCTAACTCTGATTAGCATGTCTGCATATGAAAAAAAATTTCAAATTTGTATTTTAATTGTGAAATTTTGTAATAATTTTACAGTTTGTATTGTATAATATTTTCAATCACTTTTGATCTTTCTTCTGCATTCAGTCGCTTTCAGACTTTTTAAAATTTTAAATTCCCATGAAGTCTCAAAAAAAGAAATTTTCCCTTTTTATATATATATTTTTTCGCAGTTTTCGTTCATTCTTTATGATTGTCCTTTTTTTTTGTGATTGTGCGATTGACCTGTAATACTGAGTAGGTCCATCAGAGGAGCGTGAGTACATAGCAGGAAAATTTTAGAGATCACACTTTACATAAAAGTTAGCTTAAAGAATCGTTTGGCGGTCAGTCCTGAGTAAACTATATCAGTACAAAAAACCCTGAACGGGTTAAAAGCTTATGACGCAGCACTTTATCTTATATCTCTAAGAATTTTAAATTTGGGACTTAAAATTAATGATATCAAAATTTATGTGACGCTATGCTATTAATTAATATATACATATATTAAAATTTATTCATTAAGGTTTTATCAATTACATCTTTCATAAATTCAAAATATGAATCTTAAAAGATATGATATCAAAATTTAAGTGACGCCTTGACGAGGCTTTAAACAATGTTTTAAAATTCCATTTATTTATTTATTGTCTAAATACATTTTCATATCTAAACAATACTTTTCATTTTCCAATACACTGTTAAATACATCACTTTCACTGAATATATATAATGCACTGAAATGTATTTATTTGAATAAATAGATTTATCTTTTGGGCTACGCTATCCAAAATCAAAAATAACATTTAAATAAATAGTTTTTGCATCATTGTATCTATTTGCATCTATTTAACTTACTTTGGACTTAAATGTCTTTTGATAAAATTTGCTATGTATTTCAGCCTTTTTTTTATGAAATTTACAATGTTTTCCCTCAACTGTTAACTGAAACTCACACTTTTTTTTCAATGATGATTTTGCAAAACTCATTTTTTTTATATTGTTTACATTTTAAAAGCAGTAATTTGAATGTAATAATGGACTAGAAATCATAATGGATGCTTAAAATTATATATAATACAGTCAACACTGTAAAATCCGCAAAATATATTATATGCAATACAGTGAAACCTCCGAATAAGGGACACCCATGGGACCGGAACTTTTGTCCCTTAAATAGAGGTGTCCCTTATTCGGAGTTTTTACATTTTTTTAATTAATCATTCATAAGGACATAAAAAACAAAATATTAAAATTGAAGTTTAAATGTACCCGAAGATTATAAATTACATTAATTAGGCTAATTAATGTAATTATCCTACATTAATTAAAATAATAGATAATTAATTTAATGTTTTAATTGATTACTTAATTAGTAAATGATTTGTTGAGTTATTGATTTGTATTTTTTACGTAAACGTTTCAGTAATGCAAAAAAGTGTAATAATATTTTTTAAAATCTTACTTGCGAAGTAATCAATAAAATAAGTGACTGGTTTGCAAATTTCAATTTTTCTACTACTAAACTTTTCAGATATTTATTTGCCATACTTATAACTTTTAGTCCTTCATTATAAGAAGTATTTACGAAAAAAGTATTCAACTGCTTTGCATATTTTAAAGCACCTGTGAAGCTCTTTATTTCACAATTTTCCCGTCTCTTTCATTTTCAGAGTCATCCCTCACAATTTTCAGCATTCTTTTCAATATAGACTGGGAGGTGGCGGCACAGACAATCACCTCATCGAATTCACAACAGAAATTCTAGAATCAGTTAAATATCAATATGCATTTTAAAACGCAATCGGTCTACTAAAACACAAAAAAATCTGAACTCTGAAAATCTGAAATTTGACTCGTAGATTTACCATTATATTTTCCTGCACCCAAATCTATGAAAATGTGGAGCGGCTGCAGGATACCCTAATGACAAACCTACGAATCAAACACTAAAATCGGGTTTATATGTGCTTTCCACCTAGATATGACTTGCCAGAGCAATTGTATTTTAATATGTGAATCGAGTTTTAACCAATTCTGGAATATCAGCTGTGAACTCGAGGAAGTTATTGTCTGCACTGCCACCTCTGGCTCAAACAGGGATAAACGCACTTCGATATCTTCATCTGAATTGTGGATAAATAAATGCTCATCAGTTGAGTTGCATACCTTTGTACCAACATAACTGCCTATCTTATAAGTTCACAAAATTCTGTATTTTCATTTTCATCACAGACTACTTCATTATTTCAAATGCAAAAATCAACCCCTTTAACATTTCGCACTCGCCCAGTGTGACTGGGCAGCATTTTTCTTTGCAAAATTTGTTTTTGTCATACCAATAACAAAGGAAAATAGAATTTGTTATTTAATTAAAGCATTTTTTTTTTAAATTGTATACTTGATGGAAACTTTTTTTTTTTTTTAAGTGGTGTCAACTGAATAAAATTTGTGTAAGAAACGCCCAAGTCTTCGACTCAATTTTTCTCTTAATCTCATTTTCAAGTGTCCCTTAAATCGAGTGTCCCTTAGTCAGAGGTAAATACATTACACTTCCTATACCAAGGGACTGGGACCGGAACTTTTGTCCCTTAAATAGAGGTGTCCCTTATTTGGAGGTTTCACTTATTTGTTAGAATGTAAACATTGAAAAATGTCCTAACATTCAAACTTATAGTTGAAGTTATATCAAACTTCTTTTTCATGAAATAACAATTTTTTAATGAAATAAACAAAGATGTAAGAAAATTCATGTATTTTGTACCTTGCATTTAAAAATAATTTATGAAAAGAACTTATGTGTACATATTTAAGCATTATTTGATTCTCTTAACTAAAACCAAATTAACGAATCTAGTAAAAATTTTAATTGTTAACATTATAGATCACTAAAAAGCATCCATAAAAAAATATTAATTATCTATGTGAAATCTTTTTAATCCAACATTTCAGTCGCTAAGTATGAAGCAAGTAATATTTAAAAAGTGTAAAGCTGCTGAAATCTGTATAGCTTGGGATAAATATAGTTCAAATAGAATGATACATACTTCTGGGTTTATTTACATTTTAAAAATAGTCATTTGAATGTAATAATGGGCTAGAAATCATAATGAATGCTTACAATAATGTATAATACAGTCAACACTGTGAAATACACAAAATATATTATATGCAATGCATGTTATAATGTAAACATTGAAAAGCATCTCAATATAAGCTCATGGATGAAGTTAAGTGATACTTTTTTTCATGGAATAACAATTTTTTAATGAAATAAACTAGGATGCAAGAAAATTCAAGTATTTTTTATTCAGCATTTAAAAATAATAATTTGAGCAAGGAAGTGATGTATGCTCGATTGGTTATGCTTAATGCAAACCTATTCTTCGTTAAAACAGTGGTAAAACTTTAACAATAAGTGATTTTATCCCTACAAACTTTTTGTTTATTTCACAATATACATGAATATTTCCTTCAGTAAATTTTCTTGAACCAGAAAGTTTTATATCGGTTCAAGGAGTAATTTGTATTCATAAACGAGAGGAAAAAATTACTGACAATAAACCAAAATAAAATACAGTACAGACCTTTTACCTGGCAATCTCACAAAATTTGGAATATACTCTCTCCCCCTTCTTCTCTAATCCATAAGTTTTCAAAAACACAAACATAGCAAAATTTTAACAATGATATGTAGAGTATGAACAAATTCATCTTTTTGCAATTATTTAAACAAAAATTCCTGCATTATTCAATGGTAGTAAACAAAAAGATAAAAATATATAATTGTACATAAGTAGTATTGTTTTATCCTTTTTACACAAATTTTGATTGGTATAGTTAGAAAAAACTTAAATTTTAGGAATTATGAAGTTAATTAGTGTGATATTATTCAAATTTACTTTCCAAATTTGTGCTTTTTACTAAACAAATCGGCAAAATTCGCAATTCTTAAATGCTGATAGCGAAAGTTTGCGATTTTTCTTCACATGATAGATGAAATTCTCTATTTTTTCCCCGCACCAGATCAAGGAAATTTTTAATTTTCGGTGCTTAATCGATGATA
This sequence comes from Maratus speculifer, assembly GCA_964019185.1. Lineage (NCBI taxonomy): Eukaryota > Metazoa > Arthropoda > Arachnida > Araneae > Salticidae > Maratus > Maratus speculifer. The sequence continues at coordinate 149,109,031 of OZ025297.1, read as the reverse complement.
TTTTCGATTTTTCGGTGCCTAATCGACGAAATTTCGTGATATTTCTGAACCTGAACAACCAAATTTCCTAGTTTTACGAAGTTGTTCAAGAAAGTCGCGAATTTTATGAACCTGGTCGATGAAATTTGCGATTTTTTCTAAGCCGATCAATGCATTTAGCGATGTTTACGAAGTCAATCCATGAAATTTGCGATTTTTCTTTGCATGATCGACGAAATTTGCGTTTTCCTCCGCATTATCGACGAAACTCACGATTTTTCATCACAGGATCGACGAAATTCGGAACTTTTCCGTGCCTGATCGACGAATTTTGCGATTTTTTCGCGCTTGATCTACGGAATTCACGATTTTCATGAAGCCGATTGACCAAATTCTCGAATTTTACAAACCTGCTTGACGAAATTCGTGATTTTTACAAAGCTAATCGACAAAATTCACTATTTATCTTCGCATGATCGACAAATTTTGCGATTTTTCTGATCCCAATCGACGAAATTCGTGATTTAATTAGAGTCTAGATCGTAATTAGAGTCTGATCGCGACTTCGCCGTAATTAGCGATTTTTCCACGTGTGATCGCCAAAATTCGCAATATTTCCGTCTCAGATCAATGAAAATTGCCATTTTTCGGAATCCGATCAACTCGCAATTGTTTTGTGTCCAATCGACGAAATGTGTGCTTTTTCCATTCTTAATTGACGAAATATGCATTTTCCGTTCCCGACCAACGAAATTCGCAATTTTTGTATCAACGCTGACGAAATCTGATTTTTTTACATGGCAAGATGAAACTAGTGATTTCTTTCTCTTTATAAACTGATGAAATTCACGATTGTTTTGCAGCCGAACAACGAAATTTTTAATTTTTCCGCGTGTCATCTCTAAATTCGCTATTTTTCTGTGCCTTATCAACGAAATTTGCAATTTTTTTTCTTTCCTGATCGACGCCTTTTTCTCTCTAAATCAACGAAATCTGTGATTTTTTGCGACCGAACGACATAATTCGTGATTTTTCCATGCCCGATCGACAAAACACTTTCGTGCCTAATCGAGGAAATTTGCTATTTTTACCGAGACTCATGTGCAAAATTCGCGATTTTTCCATATCTGATGAGCAAAACTTTCGACTTTTCCGGTCCACATCGACAACATTCGCTTTTTTCCACACTTCATCAATGGAATTGCTGATTTTTCCCGTACCGATCAACGAAATTTGCGAGTCTTAAGTCATTAAATTTTATATTTTCCCGCAGTAAATTGACGATTTTTCCTGCGACATATGCACAAAAATTGCAATTTTTTCCAGTTGTAAATTGACGAAACTCGCAGGCCACACGCTAACCCATCGCAGGCCACAGGTTGCGCATCCCTATTTTAGTGTTTTTTTAAATTTTCAAATTTGAGAGTTTTTTAATGTTTTTTTGTGTGATAGTTATATCTTTAATTCATTCTGTAGATAATGATGTTATATACATGCAAAAAAAAAAATCCCTTTCGGCATGGCCTATAGGCGGAGGTAGATTTCGAAAAGTTTTCATTTAAAAAAAAAAAAAAGCCTATCTCTATTCAAATGCCCATTTTGGCAATATATTTTGAATTATATTCTTACTTTATTTAAAAAAATTACCAATATGCTCATTATATAGTTCCTAAATAACAAAAAATTTTTAATTAAATTCGTTTGACAGCAAAATTGAATTTAAAAATGAGTCATAAAATAACCAATTTATTATTTTAATACATCCACAATTCTTTAATCAAGATCGCTTTGAGAAATTTTGTGCGAAGCGCCCACTTTGACAGATTTTTTTAAATATGTATTTAGCCTTTATCAAAAATCTGACCGATACGGCACATTACACAGTTCCTAAATAACAAATAACTGTCAATTGAATGCGTTTGAGAGCAAAATTGAATTTAAAAATGAGTCATAAAATAAACAATTTGTTATTTGAATACAACCTCAATTATTTTATCATGATCGCTTTGGGAAATTTTTTTGCGAAGTGCTTACTTTGACAGCTTTTAAAATATATATATTTACCCTTTATCAAAAAATTGACGAATACGCACATTATATAGTTCCTAAGTAATAAAAAACTGTCAATTGAATGCGTGTCAGAGCAAAATTGGATTTAAAAATGAGTCATAAAATAACCAATTTGTTATTTGAATACCCACAGTTCATTAATCATCTCGCTTTGGGAAATTTTGTGCGAAGTGCCCATTTTGGCAGCCTTTTTTGAAATATATTCTGCCTTTATCAAAAAACTGGCCACTCCGTCACATTATATAGTTCCTAAATAAGAGAACCTGTAAATTGGATGCGTTTGAGAACAAAAAAAGATTTAAAAATGACTCGGTAAAAACGCAATTTCTTAAATTTCCTCAAATTTTAATCACGATAACTTCGTGAAATTCTGTTCAAAATACCCTTTTTGGCAGCTTTTTAAAAAATATATTTTGCCTTTATCAAAAAACTGGCCAATACGTCAAGTTGTATAGTTTCTAAATAATAGGACCTGTAAATTGGATGGGTTTGAGAACAAAAATGAATTTAAAAATGACTCATAAAAAACGCAATTTGTTATACTTAATGAATTTTTTAATGATGAAAACTTCGGGAAATCTGTTCAAAATACCTTTTTTGGCAGCCTTTTTAAAAATATATTCTGCCTTTATCAAAAAATTGGCCAATACGTCGCATTATATAGTTACTAAATAAGAGGATCTGTCATTTGGATGCGTTTAAAATCAAAAATGAATTTTAAAATGAGTCAGAATATAAGCAGTTTGGATTTGAGGTTTTTTCTCCAATTCCTATTTTTGTTTAATTTATTTTTGCTATAAGAATTGGTTCTATGAAAAACTTGTCAGTATAAAAGTTGTAGATATTATTGTGAAGATGTAAAATAAATTTAATTAGATTTAATTGCTTAAGAATAGAGTAAGTTATGGGTTTTTTTCTTTTTCCTCCCCCTTTTTCTTTTCGTTTTTAATTTTTTTCATCGGTAAAAATTGGTCCTATCAAAAACCTGTAAATACAAAAGTTTTAGATAATATTGAGTACATTTATATAAAATTTAGTTAGATTTGATATCTTGAGAATTGACGAAATTATGAATTTTTTTCTCCCAAAAACCATGTTTTTTTCGCCCCTTGAGCCCATTTTTAACTTTATCAAAAATCTATCACGCATAAACTTTTTCCTCATTTTTTAGAAGTAATATAAACTTTAAACTGATTCGATATCTATTTTAATTAAAAAGTTATCGCGTTTTTTCTGTTTTCACAAAAACCCTCCTAACTTCCACCCCCTTGGTCCGATTTTGCCCATTAACGAACTTAACCGAGATTTTATGCCCCTTGATTTTATGTAAAAGTTTGATGAAGATCTGAACATAATTGTGGAAGTTATCGTGTCTAGAAGAAAGTGATATACACCGATAGATAGATAGATAGATAGATAGATAGATAGATATATAAACTTTTTTACTGATGGTAGTTTTGGGGTCTAGGAGTCATGATTCGTGTAGATCCGCAAAAATTTTTCAGAAATTCCAACATGGGAGACAATGCAATAGGTAGTATTTCATACGAAATCTACCTAATATTTCATACGAAATCTACCTAATAATTAAGCCATTTCATCAAATAGTTTTTTTTTTAAATCTTGGTGTTAGACGTCAAAAATAAAGTTTTGAGAAAACGCGACTTAAAGTTGAAATTCTATGTGTGCGACTATGAATGTGTTCATACATAAATGCTTATAACTCCGTTAAAAATGCAAATATTTTTATGCAGTTTTTTGCATTGAGTTAAGAATTAATTGAATAATCAAACTAGATCATAAAAAAATCGATTTTTTGAAAAGTTTTCAACCCCTGAGCCTCCTTAAACTCAAAGAGCATCTGTGTGACAAGAAATTATCATTTTTTAGCATAATGCGTCCCAGAAAAGTATTTTTGTTTTCAAACATCCGTTTTTTTCTAATTTTCAGATTAGTTTTGATGCTGCGTCACGGAAATGAGAACTGAGAAAGGAAAAAACAATGGAAGTCTTTATTACTACGTCACAGCGTCAGAACTAAAATGGAAACGAGAAAGATGTTAGAAAGTAAACATATGTATAAGTAGAGCCGTCTATGATCGAAGTTTGGAATTATTTATTTTATTCGCTTCAAGAAAACTTTTCATCGTGAGATGCATTTTAATCCAAACCGCAATCCTGTAAGGCAAATACTTGATTCTGTATTGAATTTTAATATGTGTCAGGGACTTTTTGGAAATCCTGTATACATATTATTCAACAATATTATGCTTCTATAATCAATAATCAAATTATCAAGGGAATCAATCTTTATTATTTATATTTTTACAATCTTTGATGTAATTTCCAAATCTTATTAATTAGCATTCAAGTTATTATGCTGCATAAGGGTATGTAATTATGAATGTAAGTCCATCTTGATATTTTATATTTTAATATCCTTTCATCGTGAATACAAAAATTCCTCATGAACTATTCTCTTGTTTATAATGCTTTCTTATATCATAATCAATTGTTTTCGATCCACTTCTGGATGTAGATCTCCCCCAGATTTCCCCAATGTTTCCTGCCTTGTGCTTTCATCATCCAATTTACATCGGCCACTTTTCTGATTTCGTCACTTTACTTGGGGTCCTTTTCTTGATCGTTTTACATCTCTGGGATATCACTGTAGGATATTTGTGCTCCACCTATTGTCTTGTCTTCTTGCAATGTATGTTTTAAAATGTGCAACAATGGTAACTAAATCTTTTTAGTACTCTCATAAATATTATACAGTTAGGTTTAGATCATTGCTGCAATTGCTCATTGCCTTAATGGGTTAAACTTTATTATATTAACGTCAATGGGATTCCTACTTTATAACTCTGATAACTCTTCATAGTAAATTACATTAAAAGTTACAATAATATCTTCTCAAAGTATCACATAATGATTTAATAAACAATTTATTCCTAATATTAATTATTTTATTTGTCAAAAAATTTTTTCTCACCACAATTGTATAATATTGTCCTACTTAAAAAAAAATCTTTTTCATCGTACTATGCGTTTATAATAAGTAAGTAAATTGTTAAGTGGATCAATCTTTATTATTTGTAGGGGAAGATGGGGATACTTGAGCCATTTTTTGAATTTTAATTTTTTTAAATTTTTTATATTTTTTTAGAATAAAATAAAATATTGAAAATGAAAATTTGATATTTTTCCTTCAACTAAAAACCACTTTCAAAAAATTTTGAACTATTTTTCTATGTATAATAAATGTTTATTTTTTGTTTTACATCATGGCTCAAGTATCCCCATGGCGGGGATACTTGAGCCATAGTGAAGGGATACTTGAGCCACTACGGAAAAATACCTACAAAAGTAATTTTTTTCGCTTTATTTTTGCACAAACATTTTACAGAATGATAAATTATGAAACGTAAAGTCTTTCAAAACCAATTGAGAAAACAAAGCTAGTAATACGATCATTTTTTGTCGTTAAAACTGGTTGTCGAAAGATAATTTGAACTTGAGTTATAACGACGGTAGAAACATCCTCAGTTCAGAGCCATTTAAATTTGGAATCTGCAATTCTTCGGACAAATTTCATTTTCAAAATATTAAGCACTTATCCAACAAATATTTTTACAGTTTTCTTTCTGGCATATTTTATTAGTAACCAACCATCAATAGAAGGTTTTCTTTCACATCATCACCATCATTGACAGAATTTTCCTCTAATGATATTGTCGAACTCATGCTTTTAGTTTAGTAGCTGTCGGAATTTAAGCCAGATGTATCATTCTACTATTTCAAACACTTTTTTGATTTCACAGGAAAAGATTTTGTCTTCCTCTTTGGCTCCATGTAGGTAAGTTTGAACTGGGATTTTTGTTGCTTTTCTTGTTTTTGTGCGCTCTTTTTACCAATTTTTCTTCAATTTTCTTAGTTAAAAAAAGTTACAGCAACAGAGGTTACGATTTCAATATAAAATACTAATCTTAATATGTTATATTAAAAAATAAATATCTTAATATGTTGGACCTAACTAATTAAAGTATTAGAGATTATAGCCTGTAAAACCGTTTTAAAAAGTTATTTTCATGTAATGAAAGTTAAATTGAAAACTATGTTTACATTTATCTAGACAGGCTATTTTGTTAGTCAAATCGAAAAATAAAATAGACATTTTCATTTAAAAAATATACATTTTTAAACATTTTTAGGTCTATATTTTTTGAAGAAAAAAAAATGAAATGAAAAATTATTCTCCCTTTTCTCCAGAAAAATATCTATTAGTGAATATAAGGATGGAATTTCATTTTTTGTTTGTTTCACCCATGTTTAATTTCTAGTGGGGATGTTTCAGACATGGCTCAAGGATCCCCACTCTTATTGGCTCAAGTATCCCCACTATCACTATTTTTGTTTCCCAGAGTTTTACTAAATAAAGCATGCAGCAATTAGAACTATTTTAGACTCAAAATACAATTGAAATTATGCTTATTGAATGTATGTATATAGTTGCAACTTTAAACAAAACTTTGATTACAAAAAAACAAAAAAACCATTCACCCAAATATTTACTTCAGGTAGGGAAAAGACAACTATTAATCACTATACTTTCAAAATGGTACCAAGTTGTGTGATTTCTTTTTTACGTGTTCAGAACTATAAATATGTTATCATATTGGCAGTTTTAGAAAGAAAAATTAACCAACTGTAGAGATAATAGGGGTGGCTCAAGTATCCCCTATGCTCAAGTATCCCCACTCTCCCCTATAATTTGGCGAAATTGGTCGACGGAATAACAGAGTAGTAGCGATTACTAAAATATTTCAAATTGAAATAATTTATGTAACTGAAAATGTTTTATCCAACATTTCACTTAAGTTTAAAACAAGCAATATATAGAAATTGTAAAGTCCCTCAAGTGTGTGTAACTTGGGACCAGACATTGCACAAATATAATGTGCTCATCCTTTGTTTACATTTTTAAAAAGAGTAGTTTGAATGTAATAATGGAAAAGAAATCATAATGAATGCTTATAATAGAGTATAATACAGTCAACTCTGTGAAATTCGCAAAATGTATTATCTGCAAAACATGTTAAAATGCAAACATTGAAAAGTGTTTTAACACTTAAACTCAAAGATAAAAGATATGCAATAATTTTATTTTCATGAAATGACAAATTTTAATAAAATAACTGGGATTTAAGAAAATTCATGTATTTTGTACCCTGTATTTAAAAACAATACTTTAAGCAAGCCAGTAAGTTTCCGTTTATTAATTATGATTAATGCAAACCTATTCTTTGCTCAAGCAGCGAAAAAATTAAAAAATAAATAATTTTACCTCTATATATTTTTTGTTTATCAAACAATACACATAAAAAGTTCCTTCAGTAAATATTCTTGAACAACAAAATTTTATGTTGGTGCAAGGAGTAATTTGTTCAAAAAAAAAAAAAAAAAAAAAAAAAAAAAAAAAAAAAATTACTGACAACAAAACAAAACAAAATGCAGTACACGATTTTTAACTGGCATTCTCGTAAAATTTTGAATATACCTTGCCTCCACCCTGTAATCCATAAGTCTTCAAAAATACAAGCAAATAACTTTATTGCAAAGTTACACATTCTGTATTAATTAATAATCCATTGCAAGATTCTCCGGTTAACTTTATTGCAGAGCTTATTCGTTGTATATTGACATTGCGAGATTCAATTGGCGTAACAAGAAACAACATGTGGATTATTAAAACCTGAAAATTACTTAATGATTCTATCTTGTCTGGTTTATATTTTTTAATTCGTGCATTTTCTATATCAATTTAATGGACATTATGTAAGAATATTGCTACCTGAATGAAAAATGCTCCGTAACTTGCCGCGTTCGGATTCAAAACAAAACTAGACAAGTGGCGCCACTACGCGTATGAATACATGACTATCCAACAACAAATAATTTAAAATAATTTTTGTTTGAAAACTTTAAAGAAAAATATATAAGTCCAAATTATATTGAATTTGTATAATTAAAAAATATTTTCCTATTTTAAAAAAGGATTCAAAAATTTTTTCCACAAAATGCAGAAATATGCGATGTAAGAAACGTAATATTTTCTTCTTTACGAAAAATAAAGGCAATATAAATAGAAATTTGATTTAATATATATTTATTGAATGTTTTAAAGCACATGATAAACTATTTTTGTAGTTTAAAAAACATTTATTGCTTCGATTCGGGTGTTTTAACTGTGACTCTAACTGCATAAGCCTTGTCGCATAGAGCTTGTCTACTAACCCATAGAATAACATGTAATCCGCGAGCTAATATAGTCCAATTTTCCAAGACCAATATATAACAAACAAGAGTTTTCCTAGAAACTAGGCAAGTCTTATTCACTCTATCTTAAAGAGATTCATATTATATATAAGTTTTAATAAAATCTCCTAGGCCGTTTTCTAGATCTCATTATCAGGAACAAACACCATCGATTTCGGTTTAAAAATGGATATCGAGATCTAAAAATATACGGCACGTAGAAATGTAAAAATTACAGGATAGGATTAGACTGGGAATATAAGACTATATTAAAAAAATTGGACCATTCTGACCTATATTTGCTGAGTTATTAGATGGCGGTTTTTCAGATTTCCTTTGATGTTGAGTTAGCTGTATATATGAAGTTCCGCATCTACCTTACGTGGATACCTTATGACGATGGTAGGCTTAAAGCTGCGTCACTTGAAGGCTGCCGCCTTCTATGATATGTCAATATCTTAATACAGGAGTTTTCAATAAGTATGGGTCACCAAAGCTTTTAAAATACACTGAAAAACCAATGTTTTTCTTAGTTTTTGATTGGGGCAATTGGTTGGGCTGGTTGATTGAGGTCATGGGCTTGTTAGTTGGGGTGGTTTTGTTTGGTTACACGAAATTGGTTGATTAAATTCCTGAAAAGATCTAAAAGAGTTGTGAAATCATATAAAGTGCTGGTGGAACAGAGAGAAAAATAGAACTCGATATAAGAAATTTATAGTAAAAGATTGACAAATAGATTCAGTCTAAAAAAGTTAGTAGTGCATAGAAAAGTAATGTAACCAGATTATATATAAAGCTCATAAAATTATTTAATTTTTTGTTAATAGCTGAAAATGTAGACTGAGCTTTACTAATGCTTTAAAATCAATCAGGTAAATAAAGGCATTTTTAACACATTATGAATTCCAGTCATCCATAACCAGTTTAAAAATTTAGGTTCATAAGAATAGGTTATGGAAGTTGATTTGGTAATGAGCAAATACCTGTAAGGTCAGTCCGAAATACAAAGTACGAAGTATGGATTGAATTACATTCCAGGAGTAACTAATCAATCTGGAAGATCAAAGTCTAAAGTAAATTCAGAACCCTAAACTTATATGATTCAATCACATACTAACTACTTTTCTGGCCAGACAAGTAGTTGATTTAAGGATGTATTCGAAAAAACGCTTTTCCATCTTTAACAGCTCAGAATTTTCTGATACAATTTCAAACTCATTTTTAAAAATAGAAACATGAAACTTTCTGAGGTGATTTTTGAAGAGATGTATAAGGTGCCGTGTGATGTCATTTTACGCTCCATTCATTATAATTTGATTTATAAGCAATTTTCTACTCCGTATAACCCTTTTTTTCGTTCACAGATCTCCCGCTTCGGAAAAATCAGTTCAAAATGTCATTTTTTATTGCTTTTTTTGCAATGTTTTCTGCATTTATCAAAGAATCGACAATCACGGCACCTTGTGTACTTTCTAAATGAGACACTTTGCCAGTTTGATGCATATGGAAGCAAAAATGAATTTTTAAAAAAATCGGAAATATAAGCAGTTTGAATCGAAATACACCCTTAATCATAAAAATTAAGACGTTACATGCGTTATATCAGAAATTTTACTAACAACAATTTCTCAACAACGTGAATATATAAATGTTAAAATATTGCTTCATGGTTTACATTCTTTTTAACTTTCTGGAGTTACTTAATGCAATCATGTCCGCAATGCTTGACCTGACAGAATTTTTTTAGCACATAACTACACGTTCTGTTTACTTTATCCAGGACTTATTTTGAGTGAATAATATGATTCTGAATATAAGGCACCAATAGAAAAGTTCAATCCACATTTTCAGCTATCAACAAAAATTTGGGTAATTTTGTTTGGCTTAGTTTGTTTTAAAAATAAAACAGGTGCTACGGATTTCATGTCTTTAAAGTAATGGTAGTGAAGTAGAGTTTTCATATTATTTATTAGTAATAAATATTTTAAATCGAGAATCATCCGTATTTAACTGTGTTTTCGTCTTAACCATGTTATATTCATTGCGGTCGTATTCGTATATGTGTTGTTATTCATAAATAAACTTGTCTGTGTATTATAAATAAATATGTCTGTAACATAAAAATATCAAAAACTCTTTGCGTTCATGAAAGTTTTTATGTATTTTATTAGACAAATAAATCTGAATTTTTAATGAAAGGGAAACTTTGTATGAAAAACGATAGAATCAGCTCGTAGCTGTTTATGACAGTCACATGATTTAGACTATTATAAGACTAATGACTTGGACTATTACAGATTAAATGATGGCGATAGAACAATATTTGGCGACTTATCATCTATACTTGGCTCACATTAAAGTACCAAAATGGTCGCCTGTTATATAAAAGTAAAGCGGCCAGCCCGAAACTGTTGATGGCAGTCACATGACTTAGGCTTTTATTATAGTATAGGTTAAAATAGATATATTAAAATGACTACAACTCTATATTTTTATAAAGGTTTTTAGTTTATTTTTTAAATATGTGATGCATATTAACTATATTTAGTTTATTTTAGAATTATTATGCCTAGAATCATAATTGATTTAATATCTTATATTTTTATGTAGTAGTAGTAATCATTAACGTGCTAACGATACCAAATACGTAAAGGAAAATATTTAATTCATTTTGTATAAAATCAGGCTTTGCAAATTCTGTCGTAATTTATTCGACAAAACCGTCATGGAAATTTCGCTAATTTAGCTTGGTAGTATTCGGATAGATTAGAAATTGAAGGAAGTTTAATTAGCGTTATTTGGGATGGAACGTCACTATCTCACTGGCAAAGTAAGTGATAATTTTAGATAACTAAAGGGAAATTTGGACAACGCTTTCAGTGGTTTGCATTAAAATCTGTTTGTAAATTATAATTTAGTGCACAGGATAATATATATATAACCATTAATAACAAATTTCTACAAATAATTACAAATTACTTCAAAGATTGTGAAAGTAGGGGAGAGTGGGGATACTTGAGCATAGGGGATACTTGAGCCACCCCTATTATCTCTACAGTTGGTTAATTTTTCTTTCTAAAACTGCCAATATGATAACATATTTATAGTTCTGAACACGTAAAAAAGAAATCACACATCTTGGTACCATTTTGAAAGTATAGTGATTAATAGTTGTCTTTTCCCTACCTGAAGTAAATATTTGGGTGAATGGTTTTTTTGTTTTTTTGTAATCAAAGTTTTGTTTAAAGTTGCAACTATATACATACATTCAATAAGCATAATTTCAATTGTATTTTGAGTCTAAAATAGTTCTAATTGCTGCATGCTTTATTTAGTAAAACTCTGGGAAACAAAAATAGTGATAGTGGGGATCCTTGAGCCATGTCTGAAACATCCCCACTAGAAATTAAACATGGGTGAAACAAACAAAAAATGAAATTCCATCCTTATATTCACTAATAGATATTTTTCTGGAGAAAAGGGAGAATAATTTTTCATTTCATTTTTTTTTTCTTCAAAAAATATAGACCTAAAAATGTTTAAAAATGTATATTTTTTAAATGAAAATGTCTATTTTATTTTTCGATTTGACTAACAAAATAGCCTGTCTAGATAAATGTAAACATAGTTTTCAATTTAACTTTCATTACATGAAAATAACTTTTTAAAACGGTTTTACAGGCTATAATCTCTAATACTTTAATTAGTTAGGTCCAACATATTAAGATATTTATTTTTTAATATAACATATTAAGATTAGTATTTTATATTGAAATCGTAACCTCTGTTGCTGTAACTTTTTTTTAACTAAGAAAATTGAAGAAAAATTGGTAAAAAGAGCGCACAAAAACAAGAAAAGCAACAAAAATCCCAGTTCAAACTTACCTACATGGAGCCAAAGAGGAAGACAAAATCTTTTCCTGTGAAATCAAAAAAGTGTTTGAAATAGTAGAATGATACATCTGGCTTAAATTCCGACAGCTACTAAACTAAAAGCATGAGTTCGACAATATCATTAGAGGAAAATTCTGTCAATGATGGTGATGATGTGAAAGAAAACCTTCTATTGATGGTTGGTTACTAATAAAATATGCCAGAAAGAAAACTGTAAAAATATTTGTTGGATAAGTGCTTAATATTTTGAAAATGAAATTTGTCCGAAGAATTGCAGATTCCAAATTTAAATGGCTCTGAACTGAGGATGTTTCTACCGTCGTTATAACTCAAGTTCAAATTATCTTTCGACAACCAGTTTTAACGACAAAAAATGATCGTATTACTAGCTTTGTTTTCTCAATTGGTTTTGAAAGACTTTACGTTTCATAATTTATCATTCTGTAAAATGTTTGTGCAAAAATAAAGCGAAAAAAATTACTTTTGTAGGTATTTTTCCGTAGTGGCTCAAGTATCCCTTCACTATGGCTCAAGTATCCCCGCCATGGGGATACTTGAGCCATGATGTAAAACAAAAAATAAACATTTATTATACATAGAAAAATAGTTCAAAATTTTTTGAAAGTGGTTTTTAGTTGAAGGAAAAATATCAAATTTTCATTTTCAATATTTTATTTTATTCTAAAAAAATATAAAAAATTTAAAAAAATTAAAATTCAAAAAATGGCTCAAGTATCCCCATCTTCCCCTACAAATAATAAAGATTGATCCACTTAACAATTTACTTACTTATTATAAACGCATAGTACGATGAAAAAGATTTTTTTTTAAGTAGGACAATATTATACAATTGTGGTGAGAAAAATTTTTTTGACAAATAAAATAATTAATATTAGGAATAAATTGTTTATTAAATCATTATGTGATACTTTGAGAAGATATTATTGTAACTTTTAATGTAATTTACTATGAAGAGTTATCAGAGTTATAAAGTAGGAATCCCATTGACGTTAATATAATAAAGTTTAACCCATTAAGGCAATGAGCAATTGCAGCAATGATCTAAACCTAACTGTATAATATTTATGAGAGTACTAAAAAGATTTAGTTACCATTGTTGCACATTTTAAAACATACATTGCAAGAAGACAAGACAATAGGTGGAGCACAAATATCCTACAGTGATATCCCAGAGATGTAAAACGATCAAGAAAAGGACCCCAAGTAAAGTGACGAAATCAGAAAAGTGGCCGATGTAAATTGGATGATGAAAGCACAAGGCAGGAAACATTGGGGAAATCTGGGGGAGATCTACATCCAGAAGTGGATCGAAAACAATTGATTATGATATAAGAAAGCATTATAAACAAGAGAATAGTTCATGAGGAATTTTTGTATTCACGATGAAAGGATATTAAAATATAAAATATCAAGATGGACTTACATTCATAATTACATACCCTTATGCAGCATAATAACTTGAATGCTAATTAATAAGATTTGGAAATTACATCAAAGATTGTAAAAATATAAATAATAAAGATTGATTCCCTTGATAATTTGATTATTGATTATAGAAGCATAATATTGTTGAATAATATGTATACAGGATTTCCAAAAAGTCCCTGACACATATTAAAATTCAATACAGAATCAAGTATTTGCCTTACAGGATTGCGGTTTGGATTAAAATGCATCTCACGATGAAAAGTTTTCTTGAAGCGAATAAAATAAATAATTCCAAACTTCGATCATAGACGGCTCTACTTATACATATGTTTACTTTCTAACATCTTTCTCGTTTCCATTTTAGTTCTGACGCTGTGACGTAGTAATAAAGACTTCCATTGTTTTTTCCTTTCTCAGTTCTCATTTCCGTGACGCAGCATCAAAACTAATCTGAAAATTAGAAAAAACGGATGTTTGAAAACAAAAATACTGATAAGTGGCACCTTCTATAATCAAGGTTTTAAACGAATTATTTCATCCCTTTGAAAACAAAAATCATCCTGAGAAGCATTTTATCCACTCCTGTGCGAATGTTACTTTATTTTATATTGAATTTTAAAATGTAACAAGGATTTATAAGACACCCTATATGTATGCACAAACTAATCCATAATTTGTTTTCAGAGTTTCCTCACATCATAACTTTTGATTTATGAGAATAAAGAAAAATATTATCACACATTATAGTAAACTACATTTAATAACACAGCCAGAGCTACCTATGTTTAAAGTTCCAACTTAAAACATTATTAATCAAATAAGGAATGTAATTAAGTAATAATTGATATTAAAAAAATTAATTAAATGTTGAGTAGAAGTGGCGGATTTTGTTTCGAAGATATTGTTTTGTCTCGTGCTATCACAATTTTGAATTCAAATGCCTCATTCTTCCACATTGTGGCTACAATTGTCGCATTAATGTTTGAAGAAACCTTGTTAGTGTTATTAAAAATATTTTTAGTTAAAGTTTATGAAAATATAAAAACATTTTTCCTGATATTGTTAAATGAAAGAAACATGACAATAGCTTTTAGATGGATACCACCATAGACTCATATATATATATATATATATAAGTCTCAAATTTTCATTTAAAAAAACACAAATTAAAATAATAATAAAAAAACAGTCACATTTTTTTTAAAATTTGTTGTTTCGCGTCATTAAATGTTTTCAAAGGAGTATTATCTGCACGCAGTTAGAAATTTTTTTATATTTAATATCTCTGGTACTGAATTATAATGAATGAATTATATATTTCCTGGTATTGAATAACAATGAACTAACGATACCGAATTAGAAAATAAATATATTTAATTCATCTCTTTCATCTCTTGCAAAATCTGTCATATTCTGTTCGTTGAAAACGGAATGAAAATTTCGCTAATTCAACTCGACAGCATAGTAAGAGATTAGAAATTATAGGAAGAGTAATTAGTGCTATGTGGAAGGAAACGTCACAATCTCAACGACTGAACTTGGTGATAATTATGCATAATCATACATTTTCTTAATTAAAAGAAAGCTTGGACAATGCTTTCATGGGAAAATATTAACCTAAAAGAAAGTTATTGCATATTGTATTGGATAACTATACTATATATATGTGTGTGTGTGTGTGTGTGTGTTTGTATATATATATATAGAATATGTTATCCAGTACATGGGATAAACACTTTGTATTTAATTATTATATGTGTATAAATAAAATGACACCTCACGTATGAAAATGAAGCTTTTTTTTTATATTACACGAGAGATTAAAAATACAAAAATAAAAAGCCATGAATGGGATACGAAGTCATCAGAGGAACCTCATATCAATAATTTATGATGAAGATATTTTTTGGCGTCAAATAATGTCAGGATAAGGTCTAAAAATGACAATATCAAGTTCCTATAATATATAAAAAAAACACAAAACACAGAATGATTGGAATATATTGAGAAAACCAAGAAATAATTGGAATTTCAATGGAAAACGAATAAAAGGTTTTAAAAAACTTACCAAAAAAAAAAAAAGCAGATATAGTTCCAGATAGAATGTTCCGGTATTATTGGAATGGTCGGTCAATGTATAATACTTCAATATTTGACACAGGATGATGCAGATAAGCGTAAATCTAAAACACGACTTACTACACGACTAACGACTTCCCATGAGGCATTTCTGTTTATATTCAGTTATGTTTGGATAACTGTTGTTGGAACGACACGGGAAAATAAACACTCTTTCTAAATTTTTGAAGTTTTTTCCTGGCAAATTTCATAAAATTCGTATTAATTTCAAAATATCATTGTTAATGATCTTAACTAACCTCAGTATGAAGTCGAACAACTATATTTATTCAGTGTTACTCAGTTCTCTATGCTTGCTTGTTGACGAGTGAAATGGTCATGTTTTTCCAGATGGTGTAAGGGGTTGTATGTAATATCAGCTACACAACTGTTACAAGACAAATCTAAAAACTAAAACAATTTTTCAAATTATCTGATGATTTATACATTATTCCAACCCCCCCCCCCCCCCTCATTTTGCAATAAACTTGCCTAGATGATGTGGAGGGCACATAATTCGATGGGAATGGTATTTAAAAGCTGATAGAGAATCTCAAGAATCATTTTTACACTTACATCTGCTTATGAGGATAAAGGTTGATGATTTAAGCTACTTTGATAGAGAGTAAATTTCTATCTCAGAATTCAATTGTGGACGACTAGTATAAGTACCTTCAAAATTACACGTCTCATGGGTTGTTAGAACACATCTGTGTTAATACTTCTACAAGGAGGATGGCTAGCGATGAAACCATCAGTAGAAGCCTCATGTTGAAGGTCCAGGCATTATCAAACAAAAAGGCATCGGAGAATCTCCCTCTTGGTAAAGCAAAATTGGCACCAGAGACTGACTCAATTTATATCCCAAGACAATATAGGTCCAAGTGCAATTCTTTCTGAGCATACTGTTTAACCGACACTGTTGAATATGAGACTACGGGGCTAACGCCCCATTCTTCTGCCCCTGTTTACCAAGCAGCATTGTCAAATACTCCTACACTAGGCCCGGTAACATCATGAATGGACTATGGAACATAGAGAGAGGGTTGCCTCGTCGGATGAAACCCGACTCATTCCTCATCACGTCAATGTCCATTGTTTACGCCGTCTTCTATGCGAGCTGTTACCCTCTCCCTTATACCACAGGTCATACACAGTTCAATTGTGAAAATATTAAGCTTTGGGGAACGTTCTAATGGACATGACTGGGATGTGTGGTTGTTGTAGAGCACACTAGGGACACCACGAACTATCTGAACATTGTTGCAGACCATTTGCACCATTACATGGTATCTGTCTTCCGAAATGGAAATGGAGTCTTCGTCCAAGCCAACACTCCATGTCATATGACTCGAATTGTGTTCTAATGGTTCCAGAAACACAATACTGAACTATAATTATCATCCTGATCAGCTAAGTTGACGGATCTTAATCCGACAGAGCAAATTTCGGGTGTCATTCAACGGCAGCCGGGAGCTTAAAAACAATCATTTTGGAATATCCCTTATATTCATGACCACTGCTTTAACAATTAATCCAGTTTATCTCCAGTCATCTACCGAGAATTTGTGGCATCCATACTAAGACGGTTTGCAGCTGTTTTGCGAGTCGAAGGTGAGCCAACACGGTATTAGGTAGGTGGTCATAATAGTTTGGATCTTGAATGTAGATAATGTATTAAATTTCATTTATTGAATAATTTTGGTTATTCTTTAAAATCATCCTTTTTTAAAATTTTTATATTCCTTATTAAACTAATTGTTGCCATTACAAGAAAAGTGAACTTTTTCTTAAATGCTAAATATTGATAATCAATTTTTTTCCTTTCTCTTTAAACGATAAAAACTGTATTTAGAAATAGTCAAAGTTTGTTCTTTACTAATTTTTAATGTGTCTCATTTTTTATTATGTTGACTTACAAATAAAAATAAAATGCATATTAAACATGATAATTAATTTGGAGTATTATTAGAGTTGCATACAATTTTACTGTTGAAAAAAAATTGTGCTTTTGTATTGAATAAATGCAATAACCAATTAGTTACATTTTGTTAACTTTGAAAGTTGATGTATATCTTTACTGCTCCCCCCCAGGGGGATACTCCCTTTAGGTATTCACGGGCTTTAAAACCCAGGGCATCTGAATGATCTTTCTCTTTTCATTTTCCTCTTATTTCTCTTGTCTTCCTTTCTTCTTTTTTCACTCTCATTGTGGTTTCCTCCTTGGAAGTGAAGGCAATTCCGCATGAGCCGATATCATCCTGTATATCGACTCATGGAGAATTGTAAACCACCCACGTGTTGGCCGTGCGTGGCGACGTTCTACTTTGGATGAAATTACATCTCTTTCATCTACTTCTCTCCCAAATGGAGAGCAACAATTAATACAGAAAATCTCATTTACTCGGTTTTTCGTAATTAAACGCACCGAATGCCTCTCAGATAGTTCTTTTTAAAAAAACTTCACCTTTCTTTATCGCAAAAACATTCCAATCTGTTTTTGGTGACGGTCACACTCTCAAAAAATTGCAGTCTGGAGATTTACCGGTTGAGGTTTCTCCAGCCAACCAGTCACAATTTCTGACCAATTGCACTACAATAGGCACATTTTCTGTTCTGTAAAAGTACATCAAACTCTGAATAATTGCCGTGGTGTAATATCCGAACCGGATCTTTTATATTCCACAAGAGAAGAACTACTAACTGATTTAAGCGATCAAAATATCATCGAAGCACATCGTATCACTATCCGAAGAAAACGACAGACTCTTTCTTCAAAGCACATTATACTAAAATTCAATAGCCTTAATTTACCTATTACACTTAAAGCTGGATACCTAAACTGTCCAGTCCGACCATATATCCCTAACGCTCCCGTTGTTTCAAATGCCAGCGTTGTGGTCATACTGACACTAGCTGTCGTGGCGCTGTTACCTGTCCACGTTGTGCAGAAATTGGCCGTTATGGTAAATTTGTGAAAAACCTGATTGCTGTGCAAATTGCAAAGGTGATCATGCGTCATATTCTCGCTCTTGTCCTATATGGCACCGTGAAAAGAAATCCTTGCTTTAAAAATCAGTCAAAAACTTTCCTACCTCGAAGCTAGAAAACATGTTGAATCTAGAACACCATCTGTAGGCATTTCTTATTCAAATTTACTGAAGCAACAATCAAATCTGTAAGGCATATAAGCACCCAGACAGATTCACCTAATCCACCCAGTACCCCAAAGAAAATAAAAAGAATGCCCAGTTAAACTGATGGCATTGAGCTCACAGGCTACGCATACTAATTGTACATTACAGCCTTATATATTCGTTAATTCCGTTCAAAAAAAACATTAAGAAGGGGAAACAGCTCTCCCCTTTCTCCTTTTTAATACTTAATCATTGAACCTCCTAAATTATCAAGGACATGCTTTATCATATAAAAATCTATATCCAAAATTCAGAGCAAATCGGATAGTTCTTAATAAAAACCCATTTAGCATTTATATAATTTAAGAGGAGTTATTCCCCTCTTTTATGCTTAACCATTAAACTTCCAAAACTATTCAGAGATTTGAACGAAATTTGACAATTCTGCTTGAAAAATCCATTTATACAAGTTAAGGGGAGGGGCATGAGCCCCCCTTCCCCCTGTTTATACTTATTCAATGAACACCTAATAACAGCCACGAACTCGCCTCATCAGAATGATCCTATATCTAAATTTTGAAGGAAAACTGTTAATTCTGTATGAAAATCCCGTTTATATCAATTAAGGGGAGAGGCATGAGCCCCCCGTTCCCCCTGTTTATACTTATTCAATGAACACCTAATAACAGCCACGGACTCGCCTCATCAGAATGATCCTATATCTAAATTTTGAAGGAAAACTATTAATTCTGTATGAAAATCCCGTTTATATCAATTAAGGGGAGGGGAATGAGCCCCCCGTTCCCCCTCTTATACATATCGAATGAACTCCAAAAACTAATCAGGGAAGCGCCTTATCAGGATATGCCTATATACAAAATTTCAAGTGGATCCGATATTTTTATCATGAGTTATCGCGTTACGCACGAACGTACGAACGTACGAACATACATACAGAACGACGGGCACATAAGCTCTCAGGCTATGATAGCCTGTGAGCTAAAAACCGGTGATGTCGGTTGTCCTACAAAATGTTCTGCAAGCCCAAAACTAGAACGTTGGTTACCATCCTCAGAACCAGTTAGAATAGTATATCAACCTATTCATTCACAAAAATCTTTAGCTCAACCGAAAAATTCACCTAAACTCGAGACAAAGAGTAATGCTCTACATCGAATAAAAAAATCTTAATCCGTCTGTATCAAGTTTCCAAAAAGCTAGTACAAGTCAAAAGCCTAAGGTAGTTACATCCAATAAAAAAAAACCTTGATCCATCTGCATCTAATCTCCATAGGACCAATTCTGCGCAAGCTGTGAAACCAAGCCAAAAGACTAAAGAGAATAAGACTGTTCCAGGTTCTCACCAATGACAAACTGTTGCAAAAAAAAAAAAAAAAAAAAAAAAAAAAAAAACAGCGAAAATTACATCATGATCCATGTATTACAAATCTGAAAGACCCTAAACATCTATATAATTATATAGAAGAGGCAATGGAATCTGACTGTTACAACTCGAGTGCTGAAGATGAGAATACTATATATGAAGAATTTGTGCCGGATTAATTTTGAACATTGTTATTTTTTTTTAAGTCTCTGTGTTATTAAAACTTGTTTCATGTGCTATGTGTGTATCTCACAATTCTTTTATATTTTAACAATTTTAGCTTTATAACTGTTTAATGTTTTAAATTAACTCTTGTATTTTTACTATCATCCTTTTTAACTGTTTTTATTCATGCATGTCATCTTTTGTTTTTATCTGATTATACACTATATTGCCATTGACACTTGCGATTTTAGACATTTTACTAAATATCTAGAAAAATACATGAGGAATCATCTCGAAATTCTTAGTGTATAAATGTAATAGTATACGTCATACATCTCCGTGAAGATTTTTTACCGAAACTCCATAGGGGACCGTCAACAAATTAAAAAAGAATGAATATCTTTTGAATAACCCTGTCAAAACTAATATAGCAAAAGCGCTCAAACTCTAGATTATGATTGAATGCCTTATTGTAATACACTGTGTTCATTTTTATGCAAATAGCATGCATACTCGCAGAGTAGTTAAGGTTTTTATAAAAATGGTCCCAAATTTTTCCAAGTTTTTTCCTTACAATTTTCAGAGTTCTTAATATAAAATAATATTTTTTTTCAGAAAATATGACAAACAACATTGCACACAGTACCCTGTAATCCGAATTAAAAAATAATGAAAATTGTATACAAAATGAGTTGGTTTACTAAATAATTTTTTACTGCGCATGCGTCAACGATATCAAAATTTCATTTGCATATTATGTTAGCTAAATGTATAGAGCAACTTTTGTGAAAGTCACAAAATCATAACTTGAAAATTCTGAAAATAATCGTCAATTGAATAAGTTGAAAATCCGTTATTCTCAAAATGAAGCAAAAACAAGAGGGGTTGTATCCATATATTCATTGATTAGTGTCAATGTAGAATACACAATACGGGATGTTACGACTACTTCTGGATAAAATCCCTCATTTTTTTGCTTCATTTTGGAAACAACGGATTTTGTTCTTTTTCTATAGACGATTACTTTCAGAATTTTCAAGCTATAATTTTGAGACTTTTACAAAAGTTGCTCTATACATTTAGCTAACATAATATGCAAATGAAATTTTGATATCTTTGACGCATGCGCAGTAAAAAATTATTTAGTAAACCTACTCATTTTTCATACAATTTTTATTATTTTTTTACTCTGATTACAGGGTACTGTGTACAATGTTGTTTGTCATATTTTCTGAAAAAAATATTATTTTATATTACGAACTCTGGAAATTGTAAGGAAAAAACTTGGAAAAATTTGGGACCATTTTTATAAAAACCTTAACTACTCTGCGAGTGTGCATGCTATTTGCATAAAAATGAACACAGTGTATTACAATAAGGCATTCAATCATAATCTAGAGTTTGAGCGCTTTTGCTACATTAGTTTTGACAGGGTTATTCAAAAGATATTCATTCTTTTTTAATTTGTTGACGGTCCCCTATGAAGTTTCGGTAAAAAATCTTCACGGAGATGTATGACGTATACTATTATATTTATACACTAAGAGTTTCGAGATGATTCCTCATGTATTTTTCTAGATATTTAGTAAAATGTCTAAAATCGCAAGTGTCCCATAATCAATGGCAATATAGTGTATAGTTTTTCTAATCTCGTTTAATTCTGGGTTACTGCTTATGATTTAGTTGTGACTTAGTTTTGGCGCACATTGTCCCTAAAGGGACTTTGAGCCATAAAACCCCAATCAACCAAACAACCAACTTTAAAGTTAAATAAACTTTAGCCAATAGTGTAAACTACATAATTTAAACACATGCTAAGTAATTCTACAATTTAATGTTAAAAGGTAAGCTGTTATTAATTAATTTTAATTTGCTTTTATATTTATTTTTTCTTATTAATAAATTTCATGGATTTTATTGATTTGATTGGTTATCTTTGAATAATTTTTTTAAGTTTTTCTTGTGGTTTTCTAACATATATAATCGACAGGGCAGATGAAATACATATTTTTACCTTTATGCTTTGTTTTCAATAGAAATCGACTATTTTTTGGTTATATGTGTAAATGTCTGCTCTTGATGAAATCATTCTACTATAACTCTTTATCTGATGTATATATTTTTCGTTTTTGTATTTGATTTTTCTGCTATATAATTAATTCATAGAAAAATTTATAGTTATTTCAAAGTGTATGATCAATGTCCTATATTTGTTTCAATGTTTTTAATTATCTGGAAAAATTATACATATATATATGTATATACGTGTGTGTACGACTACCTCAGGTTCCTTTCTGGAATCATTTTTTCGGGGAGGATGCTTCTTTAATGTTGTTGATCTGGAACGGGAATTTCTAGACTTTTTATTTTCAAATCCAAGGATTGGTATAAAAATATAAACTTGCAAGAAGATAGGAAGAAATCATAGAGTTAATTTTACTGTTCATATTTTGATTTGGGATATGTTTATTTTATGTTCGAATATTGGAACAAAGATTTGAATTTGAAAACGAAATTACATTTGATATAACATAATAGAAAATGGAAGGAAGATATCGAGCAGGACGTTTCCTCCCACTCTCCTAACATTTCTATAACAATCAAAATGTACCATTATTTTTACACTTAAAACAATCTTAATAATATTTCAGCACAATCTATAGCAGAAAACAGCTAACAACTTTTATGATTATGACCAGAATTTCTCTTTTAAAAATTATTCGAAGGTTCATTCAAAAGAGTAATTGATGCTTTAACTTTTGATTTTGCCACATATTTGTGATATGATTCGACTGTACAACATATTAAACAAGATAATCATACAGTTTTGCATCTAAAATTCAAATGAAATTAATTGATATAATTATTAATCGGATATTTACAAAGCGCAAATAGAATGAAACTACTTCACATTTTAATGCATAAAAATGAATGATGGTAAGATTAAAACAAACAATATCTACACTAAATAGTTTTTTCTATCAATAATCTGTATAGAAAAGAATATAATTATAAATCTCTGACACTAATTATTTTTTGATTCAACGGAAATTTAATTTACCTTAAAAATGCAATGTATAGTAATCACTCTAAATGTTAAGCGTTTTAGGTTTTATCATTTTGCATTGAGCTACAGTGAAATATTACAAATAAACCATTATAAACGTATGAAGGACAACCTTTACTTATTTCAGCTTGAGCGTAACTTGCAAAATCTTTCATATTTTATGTCAAAGTCGGGATGCAAATTTTACTAATTAAGCTTTTGCAGCATTTGGAGAGATAAGAAATTCTAGGAAGTGTAATTAGTGTTAACTGGAGAGAATGTTTCTATCTGAATCACAGAACTTGGTGATAATTATTTATAACTTCTTAATTAAAAGAAAAAAGACAAACTTCTTGAGGACTTGTTTCTGAATTATCATCTGTAAATTTATCAATTTTTGTCCAGATTAAAGGTTTGTATGAAAGTTAAGGATGAGTGTTTCTATTAATTTAACTGCATTTTATATAAATTCGTGATTTTGTCAGACCAGATTGGTGTTTCATAATTTCATGTATAGTTACTAATAAATCGCAAATAGTATAAAATCTCTATTTCTTATTTCATTCCCTATCTATAATTCAAAAATTTCGATATTAATGCAATTTCGTAACTAAATAGCAACGAAAAGATGGCAATAAATAAAATTATTTAAAGGAATTAATGACCGATTTGCGTATTGTTTTTGTACTCAATGCCATTAAAATATAGCGCTATAGCATCATGGCACTTTAGGTTACAACAAACAGACCAACTTACTTTTATCAGTACAGGCATCCTTTATTGTGGCCTTTATTGTTGTTGATTTTTAATGATTTTTAAAAGAAGAAAATTGATGTCCTGCAAAACAGGAATCTTTCCGTCAAGTAGTGTTGGGCTCTTTATCGCCTGAACCATATCTCCTTTTTCTATTGTGAATAAACCGCAGAAGGGACATATACAAAGGATTTCGTAGAATTCAGATGACCCGATGCGTGTGCCCGAAGCCCTAGAGATCCTACATTACATTTCTGAATGCGATCTCTAGTAACACTGACGACACATAGATAAGGCATTGTATATTCCTTAAGGGTGTTTTTAAATTAAAAATGGCAACTTTGTGACATAAGTTTAAATTAATTTTTGTTCGGAATGGATGAAACTAGCCGGTGTTGTTATTCAGAAACTATCTAATCGCACTCATTTTTTTTTCGCACAAATACAATAGATATTTCAGAACAAGAAGTTAAAAATGATGTTTTGAACTGCATTTTCCGACGAAAGCAGCTAAATCAGTCAACGAAAAGTAGAAAATTGCGAGATCACGTGGTCAGGATATCTTATAACTCGGTAGGTATAATTTAATTATCATAAAATGGAAAACTGAGTTCATTCAAAACTGCTTACATAGCCAGACTTTCCAATGTTATATATTTCCGTTAAAAAATGAATTTGTTAATGTGTCAAAACGTTTTGCGCTAATCGAGCAGAGCAATTAAGAACAACCTTAACAGGTTTTCTCCAGAATTAAAAAGTGTGAAAATGATCCATTCATTGAATTAGACAATATTAAAATACTACAGACAGGGAGAGAAAATGAGAATAACACCAAAAAAAGTTACTTTGAAGGCAGGTTTGGTGCCGTGAACAGTTACCAACTGAATATAGTAAAAAGATCTGTATAAAAAACTTGCCTGAACGGTAGTGTTACAAATAAGTTATCACGTTTGAAATTCGGAAATAACAACATTAAAAATACAGGTAGCTGCATTTTTTTATTGCTTAACTTACTCGTTCAGGTCTAAAAGTCTCGCAAGACACAGGTTTCTCAATAAATCAATATCTTCATCAATTATTTATGTTACCGCTGATTGGTTGGATCTTGTGATTGAACACCTAAAACGCAACATCTTGGGCAAAGCACCATAATGTGAAATTACCTTAAGGGTGTTGTGATAATTCAGAATTATCATAGGATTTTAAAGCAAAGTAACAGAAATAGGCATTTAGTTCATAAAGAGGTTTCACCATGAAGCTGCAAACTCAAAGTGACCCTCGCAAGAATGTCGGCGATATCATAAGATCGCTACATCATTATCGAACAACGGAACCGACAGGCGAATGACACTAAAGTGAATGGACGATCGCCTGCATCATGCCTTTGACGTCGCTCCGGCACGAAGAAATAGTACCTAGGGGTCAAGAACGCCAGACAGACCGGTGCCGTGGGTGTGAAATTTCAGGTACCAATAATAGCACGATTTTACTAATCATGTTATGAAGAAAAGACCATTAAGGTTCATGATTGGTTTGTGACCCATAAAGGGAGGTCCAGAGGGCTCCGAAATCGTAAGAAAAAGAGAAGCCAGGGGCTTGCAATAAGGATTCTGAGAGAGATTTTCTCGCAGAGAGTGGAGAGAGAGAGCAGAGCGGCTAGCTCGGAGTGTTCTCTCGTTCCCGATCAAGTGAAGCAGCTCGGTTTTGAGAGCTGGTAAGATAAATCCCGCCAGTGGATTTTAGAAGGGGATTTTGATCCCAGTGCTCGTGTAGCATCACGGAGTATTCTCTGGCCAGGAGAGACAGCAATAACTCTCGTATCGAGTGGACTGATAACGCTGTAACCTGTGAACTATTTTCCTTTACGTTGTGCGTAATTTTCAGAGACTTTACGACTATCACGAACTTTATTGTTTTTGGAACTCAATCAGAACTCTAGTTGAAGCTAGTTGGTATAAGAGTCTACGTGTTCTATAATAAATTTTATGCTGTATATATATTTACTCCAGAGGATCTTTTTTGTTCGACAAATAAATAATAGATTCTCCACTAAATATTCTTGCCTGGATTATTTGCCGAGCGGCACACACGCTACCAACCACTTAGTATATTAATCTACTAAGGGCTAAGTTATAACAGTGTATTTCGATCCAAACTCCTTATTTTCCGATTTGTTTTTGACTTTATTTTTACTCTCATATGCATCAAACTGGCAAATTGTCTTATTTAGAAAGTACACAAGGTGCCGTAATTGTCAATTCTTTGATAAATGCAGAAAATATTGCAAAAAAAAAGCAATCAAAAACGGCATTTTGAACAGATTTTCTCCTAGCGGGAGATCAACGAACGAAAAAAAGGGTCATACTGAGAAGATAATTGTTTATAAGTCAAATTCTAATGAATTGAGCGTAAAAACACATCACACGGCACCTTGTACATCTCTTCAAAAATCCCCTCAGCAAGTTTCATGTTTCTGCTTTTAAAAATGTGTCTGAAATTGTATCGAAAAATTTCGAGCTGTTGAAGGTGGAAAAGCGTTTTTTCGAATACACCCTTAAGAATATCAAAGCGCACATTTCGAAAATATCATTCTGAAAAAATGCAGTTGTATGATCAATTACATCTAATTTTACTGCAATTTTTACGGCAAAAACTGCTGGCAACATTGCAGACAGTAGTTTTTGCCGTAAATTTAATGATTTTTTTTCTTTTTACAATGCATAAATACATAACAAAGTGGAGAAAATATTAAAAACAAGGTTAAATTGAATAGAATATTATTAACATACCACACGCTATATATGTCCTACAAATAGTGTAACAAAAAATAGACTGTCATAATTACAAGCAATTGTTCTCAAAAAATAAAATAAAATAAGGATATTTCAAAAATTGGAGCTGATAGTTTCAAAGATAAAGACTTCAGTATAAGACATGATGCCCTCTATAGTATCACCAAACTATCCTGCTGTACTAAAAAAAATTCTACTATATATATATGTGACGATTTAAGGAGAACTCGAATCATTTCCACTGGTTAAAAAGAAACACACAGTCATGGCAAGCGAGGGA
Organism: Maratus speculifer; assembly: GCA_964019185.1. Lineage (NCBI taxonomy): Eukaryota > Metazoa > Arthropoda > Arachnida > Araneae > Salticidae > Maratus > Maratus speculifer. The sequence continues at coordinate 149,081,647 of OZ025297.1, read as the reverse complement.
AAAAACAAAATAAATAAATAAATGTAGAAGATCCAATAATTAGTCATGGGCTGCTGTAAATTCATTTATTAAATTCGTAATAATGAGGAAGGGAAAAGCTCCTTTTGCAAAATTCCATCATTATTTCAGCGAGCCGTCCTCATCCAAGAAGCAACCCAAGAATCTTCTTTTTCATCTCGAGACTTCCACCTTTTTAACTAAAAAGAAAGTTCTGGAACATTCGGTAACCTCAAACCATCATTCTTTTATGTAAACAGAATTCTTGTCCAGCTACGAGATTTTTTCCACAAACGATAAATTTATTTTAAAAAAATATTATTTAACCAATTTATAATTGAATCGGGATTTTTTAGGCAGACGTCTTTTATAAATGATTAATTTTAAGAGAAAAAGAAAAGAAATGAATTTATTAATATGCACACTATCGAAGGTTGACGGCGGAAAAATAAATAAATAGATAAAATAAAATAATGATATTTTTTCAAAGGTATGGTTTTGGAATAAATTTAATAAGACTTTCTTAAAAAGGGTTGATAAAAACATAGAAGAAATCAGTTTTATTTGAAATATTAAGAAATAAAGTTTTAATTAAGAATATTTTTAATTTAGAGCCATCTTTTTTTAAATTTACGCATACTGGAATAATGTTTTTTAAGGCAAATTAAGAATTTATATCGTCTGCATACAGATTAACAGATTAGATCTAGAAACAAGATTTTAATTTAATAATTTGAAGTAAGTACAGAAAATTAAGATAGTATAAAGGTTAGTTTTGGCGAAAAATTTTTAAATTTGTAATATATATATATACATATATATATATATATATATATATATATATATATATATATATATACTTTATAAATATAACCAAAGTAATTCAAATATTACCATTCAATAAACCAATGAAACCAGTATTTTTACAATCATCTTATTGAAAGCAGTTGAAGTTTGAAGGAAATAGAAGGCAGATTACCAAAATAATAAAAGACAATGGACAGTAGAAGGCTTTTTCATTAAACTTCTCATCAGGGGTGCATAATTTAATGAAAAAAACAAAAGCATCCAACCAGTTGCTGTTATGGGACGTGCTAAAAGCTGCGAAATTCGTCCCACAATGCACCCGACTGGTCGGACTTTATTTACTGTTACAAATTAGGAATAAAGATATTCATTGAAGAAAATAAAAAAAATATGACATAATAACAATAATAAAATATTTCTTTAAAAAGTATATATATATATATACTTAAATGTTTACCATACCTATATCTAGCATGATGTGTAGTTCAAGTGAATCTCAGTTAAGAGTTAAAGTAAATATAAATTACATGTGACTCTGTAACAGGTTAGGTTACAGTTATAATTAATATAGATAATAAAATTAAAATTTTAACAATAATTTTATTAAAAAATTAGTAGGTCATATATTATACTATAATATTCATTCTACATTTAGAAAAAAATAATTGCGATTGTTAGAGGTATTATATTTTTGAACAATTATTAATATTACTGTATTAATTTTTTAACTAAAAAATGCTACTACTACTTCAAGTACAAACACAAAAATGATGTTTTAGTGCTGCCATCTATATGATTAATATATTAATTAAATTATATACTGCTGGTGCTGCCATCTATTATTGAATAAGATAAATATTATTGGAATAAAATAAATTATTTAAAAGCTAAGAGTTTTCCAAGAATAATTTCTATTCTAATATTTTACAAATAATTTCTTTAAGACAAATGCAATAGACAACCATATCTTATCGCAATAACTTGATCATTTTTTAGTTATGCATATTAATTTTAGGTAAACATGAATTTTAATTCTATGTGTAAAGTTAAGTAATTTTTTTTAATATATATAATAATTAACTATTGCGTATTATCCAGACAACACCGCCCTCCTCCGTAATCTAACATCTAACCCACCCATCCATCCTATTATACATATTTTTTTATTTTTTGCATTTTTTATTTTATTGTATTATTTTTATTTTTTATAATTTTTTTAAGCATTTTTTTACGCAATGTGTTAATTTTTTTAAGATCATGTAATAACTTATTACATATTAAAGATTATAGGAGTTCTTAACAATAACATCATATGGTGCTGCATAAATTAGCATTTTAATGTTTGCAATATTTGGTTGAGGTGAATATAGACAGTTAATGCTACATAAATGATTATACAGATAATATTTTTTTAACGAAATGTAAAGGATAACCATATCTTATAGCAGTTTCTTGAACAGTTTTTAAATTATGCATTTTAAAATTAGGTGAACAAATATTTTTAATTCAACTTTATCGTATAATCCTGCACACATTTCACAAGATGCCCGATTTAAAAAAAATAAAAATAAAATAAATAAGTATGATAACGCATATTTTCACAATCGGTTTTATACTAGAATGTACAATTGAAATACACTGCCTAATTTCTTGTTCAAAAATTGTAAACTAATTTGTTTATTTATTTATTCTTTATATTTTTGCTTTATCTAAGATTTATTTCAGGAAAAAAATCACAGTTTAAAAAATTCGTTATTTTATTTTTTTTTTTAATTTTTTTTTTTTTTTCTTGAAGAGTTTTATCAGCAAAAATTATAACTGAATCAATTAATGTTACAATTTATTTTAATGAATCTGCATAAAAAAAAACTAGTTAAAGTGAAAATAAATTAGCAGCAGCTGTTTTCATTAAAGTGAATTTTAGTAAAGCTGATTTCTTTCTTCCTTTCCTGTCATAGAAAATTAAAATTTGAGACTTGATATTGAATTATAATGAATTATCAGAACCCAGCAAAACTAGATATGCAAATGGAAATCTTTATTTAATTCATATTATGCATTCCTTCCAAATTCTTTTACATTTTATTCCCTGAAATCTGAGATGTAAATTTTACTAATTGAGTTTGACAGCATGCGGGAAGATTAGAAATTCTAGAAAGTGTAATTACCGTTATCTGTGAGTGAACGTCATACTGTCACTCGCTGAGTTTAGTGATAATTATACATAACTTCTTAATTGAGAGAAAATTTATGCAATCCTCTCTTTTATACGGTTAGGTATCAACATCTGCAGGAGAATTATGAATTAGTATACGAAATAAAAAAAATACATTCATAATTAAAAATTGTGTGATAGATTTATTAAACATTTTACTTAATTTTAATAAATTTTGCTTTTAAGGTCATAAAATTACATATATACTTGCATACATACATATATATACTTATACTAGAATGTACACTTGACATAAATGCCTAATTTCTTGTTTCACAAATTTTAAATTATTCTGTATATTTTATTTTGTTTTGTTTTTTAATCTGTTCATATTTTTGCTTTATCTAAGATATTTTTCAGAAAGAAAAATCTTAATTTTTCACAGTTTAATTACTTTATCTATTTTTTATTAGAGTTTTTTCAGAAAAAGACGTGTAACTGAATTCATAAATCTTATAATTTATGAACAGAAAAAAAAATTAATTAAAATGAAAAATAAATTGGCAGTAGCTGTTTTCATTAAAGTAAATTTTAATGAAACTCATTTCTTTCTCCCTTCTTTATCATAGATAATTAAAATTTGGGGTCTGATATTTAATAAAAATGAATTATTAGAATCCAAGTGAAATTAGATATGGAAATGGAAATCTTTATTTAATTCATCTTATGCATTCTATCCGAAGTCTTTCATATTTTATTCCCTGAAATCCAAGATGTAAATTTTACTAATTCAGTTTGACAGCATTCGGGAAGATTAGAAATTCTAAGAAGTGTAATTAGCGTTTTCTGTGAGTGAACGTCATACTCTCACTTGCTGAGTTTAGCTATGATTATACACAACTTCTTAATTAAGTGAAAATTTATACAATCCTCTCTTTTATACGGTTAGGTATCAACATCTGCAGAAAATTTATGAATTAATACATGATATGAAAAATACATTAAAATTCGTGTGGCACACTAATTAAATATGTTATTTAATTTTAAACAACCTTGCTTTTACGTCCATAAAATTATATTTATACTTATATACATGAATATATACTTGTACTAGAATGTATAATTGACATATACCTGTCTAGTTTCTTGTTCCACAAATTTTAAATTATTCTGTTTTTTTTATTTCTCAAATTATTCTATTTTATTATTTATTTTTAGACTGTTCATAGTTTTGCTTTAGCTAAGACGTTTTTTAGAAAAAAAATCTTAATTTTCCCCAGTTTAATTACTTTATCTGTTATTTTTTAAGAGTTTTATGAGAAAAAAAAAAGTAACTGAATTCATGAATGTTATAAATATAATTTATTTTAATGAATCTCCATCAAAAAGAAAAAAAAACTAATTAAAGTGAAAAATAAATTAGCAGCAGCTGGTTTCATTAAAGTAAATTTTAATAAAACTCATTTCTTTCTCCCTTCCCAGTCATAGAAAATTAAAATTTTAGGTTTGATATTGAATAATAATGAATTATCAGAATCCAAGCGAGAGTAGATATGCAAATGGAAATCTTTATTTAATTCATATTATGCATTTCATCCGAAGTCTTTCATACTTTATTCCCTGAAATCCGAGATGTAAATTTTACTAATTCAGTTTGACAGCATTCGGGAAGATTAGAAATTCTAGGAAGTGTAATTACCGTTATCTGTGAGTGAACCTCATACTCTCACTCGCTCAGTTTAGTGATAATTATACATAACTTCTTAATTAAGAGAACATTTATGAAATCCTCTCTTTTACACGAATAGGTATCAACATCTTCAGGAGAATCATGAATTAAGACATGATATAAAATGTATACTCGTAATTAAAAGTCGTGTGATAGATTAGTTAAACATTTTACTTAGTTTGAATAAACCTTGCTTTTTAAGGCCATGGAATTGCATGTTACTATCATTATATTCATTTTCTGACCAGAAGATTGAATAAAAGGGATTTTTTTAACAAAAACTATTATTGTATTGATTTTTTATTTAAATTTTTACTTTTTACACTTTAGTTTTCCATTATTTTATTGTTGCAGATGCACTTTCAGTTGGCACATTTTAGTAACCGTGCACTGTTAAAAATTTCCGTAAAAGCACAAAAAAGCGAACATTTCTGTATAAACACTAGTTCTCGGTTAAATGCATTTGACTGAGTTTGTCGGTCATCATTTTACACACCTTGCCTTTAAATTATGCTTAATTCCCTCTAGGGATTTCCATGTCTTTATTTAAAAATTTTTTTATCTGTGTTAAATTTTGTAATTCAAATTAACATTTACATACAAAAAAGTAATATACCTATACATAGTTAAATTAACCATGCAAAATCCATTATTTTTAAATTATATTTAAGCAAAATTGTGTATAATAAGATTTTAATAAATTTTAATGGTTGTTTAACTTTGGCTTTTGAGATACATATAAAATGCAGTAGGTTAAGGCTAGGTGCAAGCTCACCAAAAATGGTTCCCTTGCCATTGAACACTATGATATTGCCTGTATATTGTTGCCTATTGTTATTGGCAGCACATAATAAAATGAATGATATGATGAAAAGGTAAGGCTTATCCCTCGCGTCGCGTCGCCTTGCTTTTCATATGACATTTCGTTGTGTTAAATTAAGCTTTCCATCTTTGATACATGATTTTTAATTGTTGATTTCAAGTTGTGTTGGACCATAAATGAGGCGTTCCGATTAATTTCATCAAATGAAAATACTCATTTTATACATTTAAATTTATTTATCTATAAAAAAAAAACTACTAATTTTTTCACCATAATTTGATTATACTCATTAATTGTCGTATAATCAAGGAAAATTCAATATATAGATGTTAGCCAGATTAGATGTTATAACCAATTAGATTATTTGAGCAAGAAATGCTCGGCAGTTGTCAGCCCAGTTAGCTTAAACGGTAAAGCATTGGCCCAGTATATGCCAAGGATCTAGGTTCGATTCCCGGCCTATACAATTTTTCGCTCACTTAGAAATATTCAATTCGTAATTCATTAGTTCTGTATAGATATATAGAAAATTTTCAACCTAATCATGTCATTACATTTCTAAAAAAATAGAGTTAGTAGGGTTGAATTCTAAACGCCCTAAATAAGGTTTATGCAATATTTTGATATACCACTTCAATTACAATTTTCCTAAATGTGACTGCGTGCTGCCAAAGTTATGCACACATAACATGAAGCAAATAGAACCTGCAGAAAATTAAATTGCAAAAATTACTTTAATAAACACAACTTAAATTAAATTTAAATTATTGAAATAAAATCAAAAAGAATGGAGCAACTAGTTTCAATGTATGTATAGTTAAGGGGGAAAAGTTTCAATTTACTGTTTAAACAGTTACATAAGATAATTTATTTTCTAATTTTTTGCTATCATCTTTTCATTTATAAACTAAAATTTATTCTGTTAACCTATTCATTTATAAACTTAAATTTATTCTTTCACAAAACATGATAAGCTCAAAAACTAATTAAATAATATATTTTCAATATAGTGATGCTTCAATCACATTTTATTCGTGACAGGACCAAAAATTAATTTTAAAAAATCTACATATATTCAAATACAAACTTCATATATTTGATCTGTCATGAAGTTTTGAAATGCATTTTTCTGCCGAATCTCTAGTCTATTTTATGTTGTTTTTTCTTGCTTTTTTTATCGATTTCCGTTAGGCATTTATTTTATATCGCACAAAACAATGTTCTCCTTTTCCTAGAAATAGTGGAAATTGCATCAGGCCGTTTTATTTAAACTTTAAATCTTACTCAAAAATATTAAAATTTAATTCAGTTATATATTAAACTGTAGAAATATGCATCCTTGCAACTAACTTTTTTTATCGAATACTTTTGAATTCTTCTTCAAAATCGTTGTACTAAAAATATGTTTATTTATTAAAATTTTAACGAAACTTTAAAATTTACCATTCACAAAGAATATAGAAAACAACCCCGTTAAATAAATTTAAAAAATGTTAGTTTACTATGAAAGCATTGACTTATTATTCTACATGAAAACAAAAGAAAACTAGTCAGTTGTGGCAATCCCAAAACTTTCTTCTATCTTAATCATATTAATACTTCCTGAAAAATAGAGAATAGCGTCGCTACCGGTTAGATGATTTAAACCAAAATCTACCCGGTAACAACTTATGTCAACTTGTAACTAAATGTGAAGTTTGATTAAATTCCGTGCATTAGTTTTTGAGATTGAACTATAGCAAAACCTTGAAAAAAGTCTGTATAACTGCGCCAGATGTTGGGTGATGTAAATCAAAAACTAATCAGGATCAATTTTTTATAAGGTACTAACTGAATTTGAAGTTTAATGAAAATCCATGCATTAGTTCTTAAGGATCATTTATTCTGAAATCGTGAAATGTGCAACATAGCAGCAGCATGAGTAGGGCGATTTACACCAAAAAGTAAACAACACTAATCTATATCAAATACTAACTGAGTCTGAATTTTTAGAAAATTCCATGCATTAATTTATTGAGATAGTACTATTGCGGTAATCACAAATAATGCACTATGGCAAAACCACCTGTCGAGCTATTTGAACCAAAACGTAACCAGCACCAAGTTATATCAAGTATTAACTAAATATAAAGTTTTATGAAAATCCATACTGTTGTTTTTGAGATATGGCTATTGTGGAAAATGTAAATAATGCAGCATAACAGCGTCACATGTTGAGTGATATACACCAAAAACTAATCGGATCTAGTTTATATCAAGATTTACAAAATCTAGAGTTCTCTGAAATTCCGTGCATTAGTTTTTTAGATAGAGCTATTGCGCTAATCACGAATAATGCACCACGACTGCGCCACTTACTGAGCGATTTGCACCAAAGTGTAATCTGTACCATTTTATATCAAGTACTAAGTAAATCTAAAGTTTTAATAAAATTCATGCACTAGTTCTTGAGATATGACTACTGTGAAAATTAATGCATCTTATATATAATAATGCAAAATGGCAGCGCCTCTTGTTAAGCGATATGCACCAACAACTAACCAAATATAATATATATCAAGATCGAACAGAATCTTGAAATTCCGTGCATTAGTTCCTGTGATAGAGTGCCCACAAAATTCTTGTCACATACAGACAGACTCACAGGCAGACATTTTGTAAAAACATGTTTTTCGGGTTCTTTGACCTCTAAAATGTATAAATCCGCCGTAAACTGGATTTATAAAAATTTCACGAATTTATAAAGATATAAAAAAAGTAAAAATTTTAAATGTGCAAGAAAAAACACTAAAATTTCTTGTGAGATCAAAGTAAACAAGATTTTATGTAAGATTTCAATTTTCATATAAGTTTATTGTATGTAAAATTTCATACAGACAGAATCACAGGCAGACATTTTGTAAAAACATGTCTTTCGGGTTCTTTGACCTCTAAAATGTATAAATCCGCCGTAAACTGGATTTATAAAAATTTCACAAATCCATAAAGATATAAAAAAAAAAGTAAAAATTTTAAATGTGCAGGAAAAAACGCTAAAATTTCTCGTGAGATCAAAGTAAAAAAGATTTTATGTAAGATTTAAGGGTGTATTCGAAAAAACGGTTTTCCATCTTCAACAGCTCGAAATTTTCCGATACAATTTCAGACATATTTTTAAAAGTAGAAACATGAAACTTGCTGAGGGGGGTTTTGAAGAGACGTATAAGGTGCCGTGTGATGTCATTTTACGCTCAAATCATTAGAATTTGATTTATAAACAATAACCTTCCCAGTATGACCCTTTTTTTCGTTCGAAGTCCTCCCACTTCGGAAAATTCGGTTCAAAATGCTGTTTTTGATTGCTTTTTTTGCAATATTTTCTGCATTTATCAGAGAACCGATGATTACGGCACCTTGTGCACTTTCTAAATAAGAGAATTTGAAAGTTTGATGCATTTGAGAGAAAAAGTTAACCTAAAAATAAATCGGAAAATAAGCAGTTTGAATCGAAATACACCCTTAAATTTTTATATAAGTTTATTGTATGTAAAGTTTTGGTATCTGAGAAATTGTTTTTTTTTTTTTTTTGTTTTTTTTTTTTTTTTTTGTAATTTGCATTTGAAATAATGTTTGAAATGTGCGGTATGTAAACTCCCTGAAAACATCACTAACCAACATAATATATAGTGGTATGTATACAAAATTCATTGTCTCTGCTTCATTGTGTACGAATATTTTCTATTATAGTTTGTGCAAGAGTTTTTTCAATTTATTTACAACAATAGTACCATAATTTACATGAAAATTAATATAATAATGTACAATCTATGTTAAAGTAATTTAACATAGATTGCAATAAAATAAATTTGATAAATATGGAATAAAATAAATTTGAATGACAATAAATTCCTTGGAAAAAAGTATTTTATTTTTAAAATATATCTCTGTTTCACTGTGTCTGACACTCTATCATTATGGTCCGTGCAAAAGAATTTTTGATTTATTTATAACAATCTTATTATAATTTACATACGAATTACTGTAGTAATGTATTTCCCCCACCCCCAACCTAAATTAAAGTAATTTAAAACCACATACAATAGAATAAATTAGAAAAGTAACATATATTTTGAATGGAAGTATTTCATTTTAAAAGTCTTTCTGCTTCACTGTGTACAATTAACTACCATTATAGTCCATCCAAGAACATTTTTAAATTATTTATAACAATTCTATCATAATTTATATGAAAATAAATACAATAGTATATAACCTACACTTAAGTAATTTAAATATACATACAGTAAAATAAACTAAAAATATAATAAATACCTCACTGTGAAAAAAAAAATAAAAATAAAAAAATAAAAAATAAATAAACTAGTTAAATTTACGGCCAAAAACTTCTGGCAGCAATGTTGCCAGCAGTTTTTGCCGTAAAAATTGCAGTAAAATTAGAGGTAAATATTTTTATTACAGCTAATTTTACTGCAGTTTTTGTCGTAAATTTAACAGATTTTTTTTTTTTACACTGTTTGAATGAAAGTATATCATTTTAAAAATGTTTCTGCTTCACTGGGTATAAGTACAATAATATACAACCTACACTAAAGTAAACACAAACATATTTCTTATCATTTCACTGATGTCTATGACATTTACAGGAAAATATATCAAAATTACTTTGCAAATGCAATTCAAAATAACATGTTTAAGATTTTCAGATGAATAATGTAGACATGACAGTTTTAACCGCTTAGAAATTATAGAGATTATAGATAATGCGAGAAAGAGGGAGTGATTAGTGTTATCACTGTATGTTGCACAATCATCTCTTTCTGATTCTTCGTACGCTTGACACCATGTTAGTTACAAATGCCATGTGATGTAACAACTATTACATGGCAAGCAAGAGTACTTGTTAATTCCAAATGTTAGATTATCCCTCTCATTTAACCTCCACGATCAAATTATATACTAAGAGTAGAGTTAGTTTTAGACTTTATAAATACAACCAGTTACATTAAAATTTAGTTAGAGGACATTTTAATTATTATTATTATTATTATTATTATTATTATTATTTTATACGGCAAATATTATATAGCATTCTCTCAACTCTCTCCTACTTGCTCATGTTGGTTTAATTCATGTCATGTGACCGAACAGCACGGGTAGCTATTATCTTTCGAAGTTAATTATCTTTGCTCCGCGACGTAAGAAAAATGGCTTTTCTTGAACAGCGTTGCAGCATTAAATTATGTCAAAGATTAGGAAAACATCAATGGAGACAATAAACGCGTAAGACAACCTTCGCTGAGGCCAGATACAGGTACTTTCTGCTTGAGGATGCACCAGCACATCAATATCAACTTTTAAAAACGTTTCCTCGTCCAAACAATTCCTCGTCAAAACTCGCACTAATGTGCTTCCAAATCCCCCCTATCAACTGGACATAATCCTGTGTGATTTGTTGCCATAAATGAAAATTTTACTGTTGCCATAAATGATAGCCATTTTACTTGTTGCCATAAATGAAAAAAACATATACAGGGCCGTCGTTTTTAATCATCAGTTGCTATGAAAACAACATCGCAGGAGTACTTATGGGAGGCTGGAAAAAACGGCTTCCAGTGATGCTTCCAGAAGTTATACGAACGCTGGCAAAAGTATATCGTCGCCCAAGGTGACTACTTTGGAGGCGGATATGCTTTGGTGTTGTGAACTATTCATGGAAATGTTTTTTACAACTTTTCCACGAACTTTTAAACCATGGTATGTATATATACATTCTAAATAAAAAGGAGTGACTGTTCACTCAAAATGAGACAATACTCGACCTATCGCAGACTCAAATATGCCCAACCCCTTTAGAATAACTATTCACTCTGAGCAAAAGCGGAATTATTTATTCTCTGAAAGAGTGAATACTCACTCCTGAGAAGTGAATATTTACTCAAAACTGGGGTGTATAATCACTCTGTCGGATGATTGACTATCCACTCTAAAGGAGTCCAAGCTATCCATGTTAAAGGAGTGCATATTTTCTCCCCAGGTCGTGGTGAATATTCACTCTTTCATAGTCACACTTTCTTTTATATATATATATATTTAATGAATTATATTTTTATTAATTAAGTAATTATTTATTTCTTTTGTTTAAATCCCTTAAACATTTATTTTAAATTTTAAGATATGTCTTTTTATTACGTTACTTTATATTTTACAGCAAAATGCTTTATTTTTATAGGTATTATGCACAAACATATTTCTAATAATTTTAATGTCTATGACATTTATGGAAAAATACAGCAAACTTACTTCGCAATTGCAATTCAAAATAACATGTTTAAGATTTTCAGATGAATAATGTAGACATGACAGTCTTAACTGCCTAGAAATTATAGTGGTTACAGATAATGGTAGAAAGAGGAAGTAATTAGTGTTATAACTGTATACTGCACGAATATCTCTTTCTGATTCTTCGTATGCTTGACACCATGTTAGTTACGAATGCCATGTGATGTAACAACTATTACACGGCAAGCTTAGAATACTTGTTAATTCCAAATTTCAGATTATTTTTCTCATTTAAACTCCACGATCAAATTGCATGTTAATCTTAGTTAGTTTAGACTACTACTTTATAAATACTGCCTATTGCATTAAAATTTAGTTAGAAAACATTTTAACTATGCTTCAGAAAAAATTGTTCTATATTTAAGCTTACGTTACAAAAATGTGAACTAAACATATTTTTTTATACGACATACTTTTTTTAGTATAGTATAAATTAGAATTTCATTTAATAAGTAACATTGTGACTCATCTAAGTGTCATACGTTCTCTGTATTCTGCCAAGAATATAATATTTAATGTGTGCATATTAAATGGCTTATAATTTATTTATGTTTAAAAACATAAAAATGTTTAAAAAGTTGCGTGATAGTTTTAAAAACAAAATTTTATAGATTTTTTTAAAGGCTATTTAAATTGAAATTATAACCACATTGTCCAACTTTTTACTTTTCTCTTATCATCCTGACCTAGCCCAATGGCCTTCTCGTACCCGGAAACGGTAAATACAAAATTTTTTCAAAATCTTTAGAGCCGTTTTTAAGATAAAATTTACTCAAACACACAATTTTTGATTAACTGGATAGTTATTCATTTCTTTTGTTTTTAGTTTTCATAAATTCATCCTCAAATATCAGTTATGTCGTTGCATTACCTTACGTTATATTTTACAGCAAAATGCATTATTTTTATAGATATATTTCTAATAATTTTAACATATTTCTTATAATTTATTTCATATTAATTTGTTTCTGATAATTTTAATGCCTATGACATTTATGGAAAAATATATCAAAATTACTTCGCATTTGCAATTCAAAATAACATGTTTAAGATTTTCAGGCGAATAATGTAGTCATGACAGTTTTAACTACTTAAAAATTATAGAGATAATAGATAATGCGAGAAAGGGGAGTAATTAGTGTTATCACTGTTATATTACACAATTATCTCTTTATGATTCTTCGTAAGCTTGACACCATGTTAGTTACGAATGCCATGTGATGTAACAACTATTATACGGCATGCTAGAGTACTTGTTAATTCCAAATGCTAGATTATTCCTGTCATTTAACCTCCACGATCAAACTGCATATTAGCAGTAGAGTTAGTTTAGACTACTACTTTCTAAATACTGCCTATTGCATTAAAATTTAGATAGAAAACATTTTAACTATGCTTCTGAAAAAGTTGTTCTACATTTAAGCTTACATTGCATAAATGTACCATAAATGTATTTTCATGCGGCTTTTTTCTTTCTTTTTGCGTAATGTGTTATGAATTTCATTTTAAAAATAATTTTGTGACATATATGAGTGTGTCATAAATTCTCTGTATTCTGTTAAATGAATATATTTAATATGTGCATACTAAATGACTCATAAATTATACAGGTTTAAGTATATACAAAATGTTTTAAAAGTTATGTAATGCATGTAGTTAAACCAAATTTTTTTTATACATACATAAACAGAAGGGTTACTAAATTAAAATCATAACTACATTGCCAAACTTTTTAATTTCTGCTGTCTTCAATAGAAGAAAATATTGTAATTGAAATTTTTTCGCCGGATTTACTTCTTTTAAAAGTCAGAGATCCCAAAAACATGTTTTAATTAAATGTCTGTCTATCTGTGTGTCGCAATTGTGCCATCGAAAAGTGTATGAAAATATGCGTAGAATTGAACCAAATTTTCTGTGTATATTTTTTGGCTGTGGCAAGCAGGTCCTTTTACATTTTTGAAATATTCCGCTGTAAGTGAGTGCTTTAATAGCGGTTTTTGTGAAATTTTCAGTATTGTACCATCGAAAAATGTGTGAAATTATGCATAGAATTGAACTAATTTTTTTTTTTTTTTTTTTTTTTTTTTTGGCAGTTACAAACAGGTACTTCCTGAATTTGGAAGAAATCTGGCGGAAGGGAGCACTGTAATAGCGATTTTTTTTATCTTTCAATATTGCATCATCGAAAAGTGTATGAAGTTATGCATAGAATTGAACCAAATTTGTGGAGTATGTTTTTGGCTATGGCCAGCAGGTCTTTCCTGAATCTGAAAAAGAATTTCTCCGGAACGGGGCGCTTTAGTTGCGATACCAGTGACACTTTCATTATTGTACCATCTTAAAAGTAAATGAAATTATGCATAGAACAGAACTAAGTTTTATCTTCTATCTTCAGTAGAAGAAAGTATTATAATCGAAATTTTTTACAATTTCCGGTTTTTGACGGATTTGTACGTTTTAGTAGCTACCCGTAAAGCATGGTGACGTCACTGCAACGTCGTTGTGAAGTCACACTGTGACTTTGTAACCATCGATTGTCGATGTGACGTCACATGACGTCGATGTGAAATCACTGTGACTAAAATGTGAAGTCGTTATGGCCGTTTTAGAGCTCTTTTGTGACGTTTCACAAAGTGGTCACAATGTGACAAATTTGTGAAAAATGTGTCATTTGTGACTAATTTGATATTAACATTGTGACGAAACTGTGACAAAAGCGACGATATTTAAATTGCCAGAAACATGTTTTTTAAAGTAAATAACATGTTTTGAAGGGTATTTGTAAATTTCTAAAGATTTTTAAGAAAGTCACATCTCAGTCAGAATGTGACGTCACTGAGTGGTGGCATTTTGGTCACAGATGTGATATGACCAAAGTGACTCACAGGGACGTCACTGTGACGTTACTCTGACCATGCATGCTATTAGGGTAGAGATCCCAAAAGATATGTATACAAAATGTCTGTCTGTTCATATGTATGTATGTTGACATTGTACCATCGAAAAGTAAATCAAGTTATGTATAGAATTGAACCAATTTTTTGTAGTATGTTTTTGGCTATATGTTTTGGTCCTCCCTGAATTTGAAAAAATTCCTCCAAAATAGAGTGCTTTAATTGCGATACCTGTGCCATTTTTATTATTGTACCATCAAAAAGTGTATGAAGTTATGCATAGAACAGAACTAAGTTTTACCTTCTTCTATCTCCAATAGAAGAAAGTACTATAATCGAAATTTTTTTCAACTTCCGATTTTCGACGAATTTACACATTTCAGTAGTTGTAAATATGATTTAAGAGTACTAAAAATTTTGAAAGAATTGATTGAATACTTTTTTTTTAATTAATTTCGATGAAGGCGATGACGAAACGAAATAATTACAAGAAATCTATTGAAGAGTGTTTTTGGCATCATGCCAAAAGCGAGTTGCTTCTCTTCTGAATTCAAGATATTTCAAAGGACTTTTAAGTTTTATTTCTGCTTTAAAAGAAAAAAAAAATTATTTATATATATATATATATACTTCGTGTTTTTTTAAATTTTTTTAGATAAACCAACCAGCGTAGTGGGCGAAGGCCGCTAGTTTTATAAGAAAATGCGAAAATGCATGCCGTTTAGGGAAACATGGTGTTAATTAGCGACAAGTCTTTTTATTAAAGGGTAGGAAGAACTGCATTCTTTCCCTTTTACAGTAGTCATTCCGAACGTATGATCACACCCGCCCGTCAGTCATTTTACATTATTCCTATCACAGCTGTTCAGTAACATATTCAATTAACCTATTTATGAATAATTCGAGATATGGTAGCATTGAAAAGAACGTCTTCTATGAAGTAAGCAATAAGCAAAAGCTTTATTCCTTAAATTATAATCTTTGGAGTTCAGAAGATGATAAAAAAGAGAATTTAAATGATAAAAAAGTAAACAAACAAACAAACAAAATAAAATAAAACGGTTTTTAAACACGTCAGCAATAACTAGTGTTGGAATCTCAAGCCTGGAAAAAGAGTAATGCTTTTAGTACAGTCGGGGACATCCCTTAAAATGTCTGCGCATTTATCCTTTTACTTATTCGAACTAGGTCGTCTCTGATTGTTCGAATAATCAGCGATGCATTTAATTTCTGTTTGTCTTCATTTTTAATTAATTAATTTAGTATTTTGTCAGTTTAATGTAACCGATTTTAGTATTTACTTCATTAATGATCATATTTAATAGATTTCACGTTTTTTTCTTAATGCATCATCATTAGATATTAAGGTAGCAGCCAAAAATATACACATTTTGTGAACTCTAACATTTTTTAACGGTTTGGATATAGCGAACAAAACCTTCGGTCCCTTGAAGTTCGTTATAACGGGGTTCAACTGTAGATGAATTATAATACGTAAAAGAACATAGGCTATATTTTATCTATTTTATTCAAATAATTTTCTGAACAATTCAAAATTTCATTATTTTTCATATTGAATCAAATGACATTTTTCCAATAAAATTTAATCATCTTTCGTTCTCGTGGCGGGAAAAAAAATTTGAAAACTTGATAATCATTTCTCCTCTATAGTTACTTTTCAATTGAAAGATTTTCATGTGAAAAAAAAAATAAGAAGAAGAATTTTAAAAATTTATGTGAATCTGTCGTTATATTAGAAATAAAGCGTAAATTTTACATACAGAAAACACACATTTCTTAATAATAATAAGTACGGAAATAACATCATATATGGAAAATAAAATGGATACGCTTTGATGTTAAAATAAAATAGTTTTGAGTTACGATTTCAAATCTTATTATTCAAAGAAAATTATTAGAAATACTTGTCATTTTATAGTCTACGCATAGTTAACATAAAAATTAAACTTATATACTAAAATTGAAAAAAATAAAATAAAATAAAATAAATAAATAAAAATTATTATTTAAAAGAAAAAATTAAAATCCTCTATATAATAAAAGCCTAAGTCATGTGACTGTCAACACTTCCGGGCTTACCCACTTCACTCTTTATATGCTAAGCAGCCAATTTCATGTCAGCCAGCGCAGGTAATAAGTCGCCAATCTATATTATAAAAGCCCAATGTCATCAACACTTCCAAGTCTCCCCACTTCACATTTTTATATGCATAATTGTCATTTTGGTGCTTTTATGCTAGCCGAGTGCAGGTTTGCCAAATTTTATGCCATATGCCAGTTTCATTTGAAACATAAAACTATAACTTATTTCATTTAAAATGCATAACTTTTATTTATAACACAGATTAAATAAATAAAGAATACTGCCCAGTTAAACTGATGGCATTGAGCTCACAGGCTACAAATACTAATTGTACATTAAAGCCTTATATTTTCAAGGGTTAATTCCGTTCGAAAAAAAAATTAAGAAGGGGAAACAGCTCTCCCCTTTCCTCTTTTTTTTATACTTAATCATTGAATCTCCTATACTATCAAAGACATGCTTTATCATATAAAAAATCTATATCCAAAATTCAGAGCAAATTAGATAATTCTTAATAAAAACCCATTTAGCATTTATATAATTTAAAAGGAGTTATCCCCTTCTTTTATACTTAACCATTAAACTTCCAAAACTATTCAGAGATTTGAACGAAATCTGAAAATTCTGCTTGAAAAACCTATTTATATAAATTAAGAGGGCATTAAGAGGGGGGGGGGATTAGAACCCCTGTTGCCCCTATTTATACTTATTCAATGAACACTTAATAGCAGTCACGGAATCGCCTCATCAGAATGATCTTAATCTAAATTTTGAACGAAAACTTAATTCTGCATGAAAATCCCATTTATATCAACTAACGGGGGGGGGGGCATTAGAACCCCTGTTCCCCCTATTTATACTTATTCAATGAACACCTAATAACAGTCACGGAATCGCCTCATCAGAATGATCCTAATCTAAATTTTGAACGAAAACTTAATTCTGCATGAAAATCCCATTTATATCAACTAACGGGGGGGGGGCATTAGAACCCCTGTTCCCCCTATTTATACTTATTTAATGAACACCTAATAACAGTCACGGAATCGCCTCATCAGAATGATCCTAATCTAAATTTTGAACCAAAACTTAATTCTGCATGAAAATCCCATTTATATCAACTAACGGGGGGGGGGATTAGAACCCCTGTTCCCCCTATTTATACTTATTCAATGAACACCTAATAACAGTCACGGAATCGCCTCATCAGAATGATCCTAATCTAAATTTTGAACGAAAACTTAATTCTGCATGAAAATCCCATTTATATCAACTAACGGGGGGGGGGGCATTAGAACCCCTGTTCCCCCTATTTATACTTATTCAATGAACACCTAATAACAGTCACGGAATCGCCTCATCAGAATGATCCTAATCTAAATTTTGAACGAAAACTTAATTCTGCATGAAAATCCCATTTATATCAACTAACGGGGGGGGGGGGGGGGCATTAGAACCCCTACAAAATAGAATACAAAATTTCAAGTGGATCCGATATTTTTATCATGAGTTATCGCGTTACGCACATACGCACATACATACAGAACGGGCGGGCACATAAGCTCTCAGGCTATGATAGCCTGTGAGCTAAAAATATGTATATCAGATTCATTCATCTCATTTAAAATACAATACTAAATGTATTTTTCCAGCATAGATAATTGGCAAAAGAAAGTGAGTGCTTGGCGAGAAAAGAAATTTGACAAAATCTTTTCTCGCAACCTTTTTATTTTTTCATATGCACAATCACATACATAAATAATTAATCCTATCAAAAACATGAATGTGAAAGAATGCCAAGTTCGTTAAAGGTTTCGCTAATAAAAGAAGTGAGATCTAACTGCAAACCAAGTTCTTTCGAAGGTTCTTAAATTTTAGCTCCTGTCATGCATAATATTCTTCAATTGCTTAAAATGATTTGGTATGTTACTTGTTAGTAGTAGGAAAAGGACAGTACGGGGACATGCGGAGGGGCAGAGGGGCCGTCCCTCCGCATCCCTCCGCGCCCCTCCGCATCCCTCCGCGTCCCGCCTGCGGTGCCGCCTGCCCCCACCGTGCATCCCCCACCACAAACGCCCCCTAGTGGAAAAAAAGGAACATTCTATTATAACATGAGAGGTGAACAACCTTTCCTAATTAAAAAATATTATCAGTCACATCTCAACTCGGAATCATACTATATGATGAAGATTAAATTTATATTTGAATTTTGAACAACCATAATTTTAATGAGTATTATTAATTAAGCGAAACACCGGAAAAATATCAGTTTTTAACCATTTTATTTAGATTTCTTCAACTACAAGATGAGATTATCAATTTAACTCAAGAAAGTTAAACATATATTTGAATTTTGCTTCATAGACATCTTAATGAGTAGTATTAATTAAGTAAAAACAATAGAAAATATCCAGTTTTATAGAAAAAGACTGATTTCTTACGATTTTTATCAACTATATGATCAATGTAACGACTTAAAAGTTGAAAGTTAAACATGTATCCTAGTTTTTCAACAGCTATAGCCTTAATGAGTATCGTTAATTAAGTAAAAAAACAATGGAAAATATCAAGTTTTATGGAAAAAGACTGCTCTCTTACGATTTTTATCAACTTAAGAGAGAAAACTTAAACATACATTTCAGTTTTTCAACAGCTATAACCTTAATGAGCATTCATAATTAAGTAAAAAACAATGGAAAATATCGATTTTTATAGAAAAAGGCTGATTTCTTACGATTTTTATCAACTGCAACATGAGTGTATCGACTTACAAGTTGAAAGTTAAACATGCATTCTAGTTTTTCAACAGCTATAATCTTAATGAGCATCGTTAATTAAGTAAAAAACAATGGAAAATATCAAGTTTTATAGAAAAAGACTGATTTCTTACGATTTTTTCAACTCAAACTTCAGACTATCAATTTGGTAGAAAGAAATTTAAGCATGCATTCGAGTTTTGGACAACCATTTCCTTCATGAACATTATTAATTAAGCAAAACAACAGAAAATATTAAATTTTTAACTGATTTCTTCATATTTATTTATTTTTTTTTATATATATATAAAATCAGAATACACAACTTAAAATAGAAATTTAAACATATTTTTTAATTTTTGAACAGTCGTTACCTCAAAGAATTTCAATAATTGAACAATTAACAAAGGAAACTAATGATTTTTTAACGAAAAAAGACGAATTAAACGAATTTGGTTAACTTTTACTCTAAATGGAAATTTCATCATACTTTTATATACTAAGTAGAATTTTAATGCATAAACGAACACATTTCAGTAAATATTCAACGCACACGCAAATATGAAAGCAACACCTGCTTCTTGTGACGTCATATTGAAACCAAAAGTTATTCCTCCGAAGTCCCTCACCATACCTTTTCACCCCCATCTCCCCCAATTTTTTACCTTAGGTAGGGAAATGGACAATGCAATGACCTCTCATTCTTGTATATTTAGAAGTCTGGGAAAAAAAAAGAGACATTTTATACACTTCAATTTCATAACAGTTACCGCAATATCCCAAAATTTGAATTTTGGAAGACATAATCAGTATAATTAATTAAACAAAATAATAAAAATATTATTTTTTAAGGTGAAAAGGTGAATTTAAGCGAATTTGATTAGTTTTACAATAGTCTTTTGAACAACAACTTGGAAATATAGATTTCTAACAGAAGAATTAAACGTATATTTTAATTTTAACAACAAAAACTTAACAAGTATCATTAATTCAACAAAAATAAATATCAATTTCAAAGAAAAGACGAATTTGAATAATTTTACACTAGTATTTTCAAAAGCAACATAGAAATATCAATACTTATTCACATATTTCACTTATTCACTGTATTCAGTACTATATTTAATAAATATGGATACAATTTAAGAATTTTCTAATCTATAATTAAATATTAGCTGTATATTTAATGTTACCCATGTTTTCAACATTAGTTCATAATCGTGAATTTTGTATTTTAAATACCATGTATTCAGGTTCAGATTATTTTCACTTGAAATCATACAGAATTTTTTAACAGAGTTTGTTTTTGAAATCATTGAAGCAACTGTATTTAATATTTTTAACACCAATTTTCTAAGATTTTCTAACATTTTCCGATTATACATTCTTCAGAAGTACATTTCTAAATGTTACAATCACTTTACATATCGAAAAGATATCATTGAAGCAACTGTATTTAATATTTTTAATACCAATTTTCTAAGATTTTTTAACATTTTCCGGTTATAGATTCCTCAAAAGTTATTATTACGTATTCTAAACAATAGAAAATATTAATTTTAAGAATAAAAAGACGAATTTAAACAAATTTTATTAGTTTTACACTATTTTTTCTCACCTCCAACACGGATATATCAATTTTAACAGAAGAATTAAACGTATATTTTAGTTTTTAACAACAAAAATGTAATAAGTATCATTAATTAAACAAAAATAAATATCAATTTTCAAGAAAAGACAATTTTTTACACAAATTTTCAACTTTGAAATACATTTGCTTACATATATTGTTACAGTATATTACTAAACTTAAACTTTTTAAAAAGTTTGAATGTCTTTACAAAGGTTCATACTTATATTTTTCACGTCTTGACTGCATTCGAAATCTTACAACAAAAGTATACTTTTATTATTATTATTATTATTATTCTAGAAAACCTAAAAAATCGTTTCTTGCTGCTTTAGACACTTGACATATTAAAACTACTCTACCCATATAATTAATCAAATTAGGACATGATTCATCTTACACTTCAAAATTTCTGAATTTTTACAATACTTATTTTCATCAAACTTTATTCTTGATCCTATATATTTTAATAGCACAGAATTTTAACATCTGTTTTTATCTACTTATCAAAAAATTATTAAAACACCCAACAACATTTTCCAAATATGAATATTATCTTTACAATTTAATAATGCAAAACATACACGAATACAAAGTTTAATTTTTACAAACATTTCATATTTCAAATCAAACTATTCGAAATTTTCACAACATAAGAGCAAACATTAGACGAACTTTTTAACATTAATATTGCTTACATCTTTTCATCATAACTTTTAACTATGATAATTATCCATTTTTAGGTTGATTGTCGAAAAACTGTAACTGAAATTACATAAACTTAATGTAAAAAACCATGTTCTCACACAATTTCTTGAAATTCAACAAAGAATTGACTATTACTCCAATACTTATCTACTTCAATCTCGACTCTCGATAGTATATAGATATTGCATCATTACATACTTACAACTCTTTTCAAACGTTTATCAGAAAATCAAGTCAATCAAAGTCTAGTAGTTATTACATACCTGTTCCTCAGAAATATTACTATCATATGAAACAGTAAAGAAAATTAATAGATATTTAATATTTAATAACTTCATACGTGAAATTACTACTGAATAAGAATACTAATAATAAAAAAAATCAACTGTTGGACAAAAAAATAGTACAGATTACCGAAAATTCAAATCATTTTTTCTACAAAAATTACAAAAATTAACAAATGAATGACAAGTTAGAGAAATAACTAAAAAAAAAAAATAATGAACATATTTACAAATTTATTAAAATCACACCTTTTTCTGGATTACAAACCACAATTTCTTGAAAAATTTAACACCGAATTTGTAAGATTTTAATCCTAGTATTACATACACTCAATAAATATTCAAAATTAAAAAAAAATAATTTTTTAGTCTCATTAATAAGCAGAAATTCTATATTAAAAGAATATTTTCATAGTAGTACTTATAAAAATGAGAGTTTACAAACTGATTTTCATAATTTTATCACATTTAAACTTAATATTTTACATAAAACATTATTTAATCAAATTTTATGCTTTCTAATTCAGTAAAATTCAATACTTTTTTAGTTTTTAAACCAATACCACAATATTTATTTACATCAAACTTGATTCTTCACCTTTTATATTTCCACATTACACACGTGAGATAAATACTAACTTGGATCAGGAGTTGAAGTCAATTGATTCCATTCGATTTTCATCATGTACGCATTGCTCCTACACGAAATTTCTTACTGCTATAATCATCTAATGTATTAAAACTAATCTACTCATATTTTTAATCAATTCATCAGATGTTTCATCTCGCACTTCTGAATTATCGTGCATCAAGTTGCTTAAAATATAAATACTATCTTTATAGTTTTAATGATATATAGTATACATGGTTTATCTTGAGTTAGCACTTCCATAGTATTAATCAAATTATATGTTTCATCTTGCACTTGATCTTAATGTTTTCATCTTGCATCTGAATTATCGTCCATCGAGTTTTTTTAAATAATAATATATTTATAGTTTTTGATTATACATAGCATGTACAAATACAATCTTTAATTTTAACATTTCATATTTCAAATAACCTATTTCCGAAACCAAGCTATGTGAATTTTACCACAATGCTTATTATCATAGAATAATTTGTGTTTCACACTTTTCTAAAAATTATCAGATATGTACCCCTCAGAGAAATTACTATCATATGAATAAATGAAGAAAATTTAATTTATATTAAATGTACACGAAATTGATTGCAATATACATGTATTTAATAAAAATAAATAGGCGATTATTTATACATTAAACCTTTACTAAATATATATTTCTTTCATTATACAGATGTTTCAACAAGATGAATCAAAACAGCAGCAAACTTCAGAAATTAATGACCCGAATGATTCATCCCTAGCACATGTAGCGTTAACGAATAACACATATGTGAGTACTTATATGAGAAATACTAGAATTCGTATATGAAACGTAATTAGAGTAAATACAAAATGATTTGTCTTACTACCTACACTTTAACAAGTGCTTTTTACCTATATTATTGAAGAGAATCCTAACTGTGTTTATTTATTTCTACTACAGATGTGCTCTATTTGCTACAAACACTTCTTAAGTAAATGGAATTTAACAGAACATACAAAAATCTATACAGCTGAAAAACCTTACACTTGGAAAGATTACCATAAATGCTCTTTTCAAGGAGACGTGAATCAAAAATACACACATCATCATATAAAGCATCATCAGATATATGTAAACTTAGCGAAGATATTCAAAAATTAGTCAGACTTTTGAAGAATTTAGAAATAAAGGAAGATATTTAGGCTATTTATCCATCATATTTTCACAACATTTACCACAATATATCAAACTTAAAATTTGGAAGACATACACACTGCTGAAAAGTAATTTTGTGATTCTTCTAACCAGTATGAATGTATAGATGTTATTTTGCAGTGTATTCTTTAAATGCTCACATTAAATATTCTTTTATATGCATATATCGTTGTGTTTATTTTTCTAATACCTATTACATTAATGAAATACATAACATTTTAAGTGAAATAACACTCTCACAACTTAAAAAATGCATAAGAACATACAAAAATAAACAGATGTATGAAAAAATATGCAAGTTTACAAAATATTTTCATTGTTTTCTAGAAATATTAACAAAAAATATTTACAATATGAAAAAATTGTAAAAGTGAAAAGAAAAACATAAATGTAAAAACAAAAACCACAAAGTGAAAAACTCATAACAAAGTTTTTGAAAAAAAATATTTACAACAAATTTTTTTTTACAAAAACCAAAACTTCCAAAAATATTTTTTTCAAAAAATTTTTTTTTCAAAAACATTTTTTACAAAAAATTTTTTTTTCAAAATAAGTTTTTACAAAAGTAAAAAAAAGAAAATCACAACGTTAAAAAAATGAAAAATTTTTGTTAGAAAAAGTGTAAAAAAATTGCAAAAAAATGTTGCAAAAATTTCAAAAAAAGTTATGAAAAAAGCTTCAAAAATTTCGTTGGTTTTAATGCAGTATGCAACGGTTTCGCCATTGCATTTGCTATTAAAAACAACAAAATTTTTGAAGCTTTTTTCATAACTTTTTTTGAAATTTTTGCAACATTTTTTTGCAATTTTTTTACACTTTTTCTAACAAAAATTTTTCATTTTTTTAACGTTGTGATTTTCTTTTTTTTACTTTTGTAAAAACTTATTTTGAAAAAAAATTTTTTGTAAAAAATGTTTTTGAAAAAAAAATTTTTTGAAAAAAATATTTTTGGAAGTTTTGGTTTTTGTAAAAAAAAATTTGTTGTAAATATTTTTTTTCAAAAACTTTGTTATGAGTTTTTCACTTTGTGGTTTTTGTTTTTACATTTATGTTTTTCTTTTCACTTTTACAATTTTTTCATATTGTAAATATTTTTTGTTAATATTTCTAGAAAACAATGAAAATATTTTGTAAACTTGCATATTTTTTCATACATCTGTTTATTTTTGTATGTTCTTATGCATTTTTTAAGTTGTGAGAGTGTTATTTCACTTAAAATGTTATGTATTTCATTAATGTAATAGGTATTAGAAAAATAAACACAACGATATATGCATATAAAAGAATATTTAATGTGAGCATTTAAAGAATACACTGCAAAATAACATCTATACATTCATACTGGTTAGAAGAATCACAAAATTACTTTTCAGCAGTGTGTATGTCTTCCAAATTTTAAGTTTGAGATATTGTGGTAAATGTTGTGAAAATATGATGGATAAATAGCCTAAATATCTTCCTTTATTTCTAAATTCTTCAAAAGTCTGACTAATTTTTGAATATCTTCGCTAAGTTTACATATATCTGATGATGCTTTATATGATGATGTGTGTATTTTTGAT
The DNA here is from genome assembly GCA_964019185.1 of Maratus speculifer. Taxonomy (NCBI): domain Eukaryota; kingdom Metazoa; phylum Arthropoda; class Arachnida; order Araneae; family Salticidae; genus Maratus; species Maratus speculifer. The sequence goes on along the minus strand of OZ025297.1, from coordinate 149,056,033 downwards.
TCACGTCTCCTTGAAAAGAGCATTTATGGTAATCTTTCCAAGTGTAAGGTTTTTCAGCTGTATAGATTTTTGTATGTTCTGTTAAATTCCATTTACTTAAGAAGTGTTTGTAGCAAATAGAGCACATCTGTAGTAGAAATAAATGGACACAGTTAGGATTCTCTTCAATAATATAGGTAAAAAGCACTTGTTAAAGTGTAGGTAGTAAGACAAGTCATTTTGTATTTACTCTAATTACGTTTCATATACGAATTCTAGTATTTCTCATATAAGTACTCACATATGTGTTATTCGTTAACGCTACATGTGCTAGGGATGAATCATTTGGGTCATTAATTTCTGAAGTTTGCTGCTGTTTTGATTCATCTTGTTGAAACATCTGTATAATGAAAGAAATATATATTTAGTAAAGGTTTAATGTATAAATAATCGCCTATTTATTTTTATTAAATACATGTATATTGCAATCAATTTCGTGTACATTTAATATAAATTAAATTTTCTTCATTTATTCATATGATAGTAATTTCTCTGAGGGGTACATATCTGATAATTTTTAGAAAAGTGTGAAACACAAATTATTCTATGATAATAAGCATTGTGGTAAAATTCACATAGCTTGGTTTCGGAAATAGGTTATTTGAAATATGAAATGTTAAAATTAAAGATTGTATTTGTACATGCTATGTATAATCAAAAACTATAAATATATTATTATTTAAAAAAACTCGATGGACGATAATTCAGATGCAAGATGAAAACATTAAGATCAAGTGCAAGATGAAACATATAATTTGATTAATACTATGGAAGTGCTAACTCAAGATAAACCATGTATACTATATATCATTAAAACTATAAAGATAGTATTTATATTTTAAGCAACTTGATGCACGATAATTCAGAAGTGCGAGATGAAACATCTGATGAATTGATTAAAAATATGAGTAGATTAGTTTTAATACATTAGATGATTATAGCAGTAAGAAATTTCGTGTAGGAGCAATGCGTACATGATGAAAATCGAATGGAATCAATTGACTTCAACTCCTGATCCAAGTTAGTATTTATCTCACGTGTGTAATGTGGAAATATAAAAGGTGAAGAATCAAGTTTGATGTAAATAAATATTGTGGTATTGGTTTAAAAACTAAAAAAGTATTGAATTTTACTGAATTAGAAAGCATAAAATTTGATTAAATAATGTTTTATGTAAAATATTAAGTTTAAATGTGATAAAATTATGAAAATCAGTTTGTAAACTCTCATTTTTATAAGTACTACTATGAAAATATTCTTTTAATATAGAATTTCTGCTTATTAATGAGACTAAAAAATTATTTTTTTTTAATTTTGAATATTTATTGAGTGTATGTAATACTAGGATTAAAATCTTACAAATTCGGTGTTAAATTTTTCAAGAAATTGTGGTTTGTAATCCAGAAAAAGGTGTGATTTTAATAAATTTGTAAATATGTTCATTATTTTTTTTTTTAGTTATTTCTCTAACTTGTCATTCATTTGTTAATTTTTGTAATTTTTGTAGAAAAAATGATTTGAATTTTCGGTAATCTGTACTATTTTTTTGTCCAACAGTTGATTTTTTTTATTATTAGTATTCTTATTCAGTAGTAATTTCACGTATGAAGTTATTAAATATTAAATATCTATTAATTTTCTTTACTGTTTCATATGATAGTAATATTTCTGAGGAACAGGTATGTAATAACTACTAGACTTTGATTGACTTGATTTTCTGATAAACGTTTGAAAAGAGTTGTAAGTATGTAATGATGCAATATCTATATACTATCGAGAGTCGAGATTGAAGTAGATAAGTATTGGAGTAATAGTCAATTCTTTGTTGAATTTCAAGAAATTGTGTGAGAACATGGTTTTTTACATTAAGTTTATGTAATTTCAGTTACAGTTTTTCGACAATCAACCTAAAAATGGATAATTATCATAGTTAAAAGTTATGATGAAAAGATGTAAGCAATATTAATGTTAAAAAGTTCGTCTAATGTTTGCTCTTATGTTGTGAAAATTTCGAATAGTTTGATTTGAAATATGAAATGTTTGTAAAAATTAAACTTTGTATTCGTGTATGTTTTGCATTATTAAATTGTAAAGATAATATTCATATTTGGAAAATGTTGTTGGGTGTTTTAATAATTTTTTGATAAGTAGATAAAAACAGATGTTAAAATTCTGTGCTATTAAAATATATAGGATCAAGAATAAAGTTTGATGAAAATAAGTATTGTAAAAATTCAGAAATTTTGAAGTGTAAGATGAATCATGTCCTAATTTGATTAATTATATGGGTAGAGTAGTTTTAATATGTCAAGTGTCTAAAGCAGCAAGAAACGATTTTTTAAGTTTTCTAGAATAATAATAATAATAATAATAAAAGTATACTTTTGTTGTAAGATTTCGAATGCAGTCAAGACGTGAAAAATATAAGTATGAACCTTTGTAAAGACATTCAAACTTTTTAAAAAGTTTAAGTTTAGTAATATACTGTAACAATATATGTAAGCAAATGTATTTCAAAGTTGAAAATTTGTGTAAAAAATTGTCTTTTCTTGAAAATTGATATTTATTTTTGTTTAATTAATGATACTTATTACATTTTTGTTGTTAAAAACTAAAATATACGTTTAATTCTTCTGTTAAAATTGATATATCCGTGTTGGAGGTGAGAAAAAATAGTGTAAAACTAATAAAATTTGTTTAAATTCGTCTTTTTATTCTTAAAATTAATATTTTCTATTGTTTAGAATACGTAATAATAACTTTTGAGGAATGTATAACCGGAAAATGTTAAAAAATCTTAGAAAATTGGTATTAAAAATATTAAATACAGTTGCTTCAATGATATCTTTTCGATATGTAAAGTGATTGTAACATTTAGAAATGTACTTCTGAAGAATGTATAATCGGAAAATGTTAGAAAATCTTAGAAAATTGGTGTTAAAAATATTAAATACAGTTGCTTCAATGATTTCAAAAACAAACTCTGTTAAAAAATTCTGTATGATTTCAAGTGAAAATAATCTGAACCTGAATACATGGTATTTAAAATACAAAATTCACGATTATGAACTAATGTTGAAAACATGGGTAACATTAAATATACAGCTAATATTTAATTATAGATTAGAAAATTCTTAAATTGTATCCATATTTATTAAATATAGTACTGAATACAGTGAATAAGTGAAATATGTGAATAAGTATTGATATTTCTATGTTGCTTTTGAAAATACTAGTGTAAAATTATTCAAATTCGTCTTTTCTTTAAAATTGATATTTATTTTTGTTGAATTAATGATACTTGTTAAGTTTTTGTTGTTAAAATTAAAATATACGTTTAATTCTTCTGTTAGAAATCTATATTTCCAAGTTGTTGTTCAAAAGACTATTGTAAAACTAATCAAATTCGCTTAAATTCACCTTTTCACCTTAAAAAATAATATTTTTATTATTTTGTTTAATTAATTATACTGATTATGTCTTCCAAAATTCAAATTTTGGGATATTGCGGTAACTGTTATGAAATTGAAGTGTATAAAATGTCTCTTTTTTTTTCCCAGACTTCTAAATATACAAGAATGAGAGGTCATTGCATTGTCCATTTCCCTACCTAAGGTAAAAAATTGGGGGAGATGGGGGTGAAAAGGTATGGTGAGGGACTTCGGAGGAATAACTTTTGGTTTCAATATGACGTCACAAGAAGCAGGTGTTGTTTTCATATTTGCGTGTGCGTTGAATATTTACTGAAATGTGTTCGTTTATGCATTAAAATTCTACTTAGTTAGTATATAAAAGTATGATGAAATTTCCATTTAGAGTAAAAGTTAACCAAATTCGTTTAATTCGTCTTTTTTCGTTAAAAAATCATTAGTTTCCTTTGTTAATTGTTCAATTATTGAAATTCTTTGAGGTAACGACTGTTCAAAAATTAAAAAATATGTTTAAATTTCTATTTTAAGTTGTGTATTCTGATTTTATATATATATAAAAAAAAATAAATAAATATGAAGAAATCAGTTAAAAATTTAATATTTTCTGTTGTTTTGCTTAATTAATAATGTTCATGAAGGAAATGGTTGTCCAAAACTCGAATGCATGCTTAAATTTCTTTCTACCAAATTGATAGTCTGAAGTTTGAGTTGAAAAAATCGTAAGAAATCAGTCTTTTTCTATAAAACTTGATATTTTCCATTGTTTTTTACTTAATTAACGATGCTCATTAAGATTATAGCTGTTGAAAAACTAGAATGCATGTTTAACTTTCAACTTGTAAGTCGATACACTGATGTTGCAGTTGATAAAAATCGTAAGAAATCAGCCTTTTTCTATAAAAATCGATATTTTCCATTGTTTTTTACTTAATTATGAATGCTCATTAAGGTTATAGCTGTTGAAAAACTGAAATGTATGTTTAAGTTTTCTCTCTTAAGTTGATAAAAATCGTAAGAGAGCAGTCTTTTTCCATAAAACTTGATATTTTCCATTGTTTTTTTACTTAATTAACGATACTCATTAAGGCTATAGCTGTTGAAAAACTAGGATACATGTTTAACTTTCAACTTTTAAGTCGTTACATTGATCATATAGTTGATAAAAATCGTAAGAAATCAGTCTTTTTCTATAAAACTGGATATTTTCTATTGTTTTTACTTAATTAATACTACTCATTAAGATGTCTATGAAGCAAAATTCAAATATATGTTTAACTTTCTTGAGTTAAATTGATAATCTCATCTTGTAGTTGAAGAAATCTAAATAAAATGGTTAAAAACTGATATTTTTCCGGTGTTTCGCTTAATTAATAATACTCATTAAAATTATGGTTGTTCAAAATTCAAATATAAATTTAATCTTCATCATATAGTATGATTCCGAGTTGAGATGTGACTGATAATATTTTTTAATTAGGAAAGGTTGTTCACCTCTCATGTTATAATAGAATGTTCCTTTTTTTCCACTAGGGGGCGTTTGTGGTGGGGGATGCACGGTGGGGGCAGGCGGCACCGCAGGCGGGACGCGGAGGGATGCGGAGGGGCGCGGAGGGATGCGGAGGGACGGCCCCTCTGCCCCTCCGCATGTCCCCGTACTGTCCTTTTCCTACTACTCTTGTTATTCAATAGAGCGACTTGGCAAGTTTTCTCTTATTCAAATTTCTCTATTTAACTGATCAGAACTTAAAGTTGATCACTTAATTAATTTATCAATACCTTAACTTCAATGTACTTATTCGAACACTCGATTGACTAGATCTTTGCCAATCAGATTCTAGATTAAATTGTATTCTGACTGAAACATTAAAATTGGTGGCTGAAAACTTGCCAAGTCGCTTTTTTGAATAACAAGTAACATACCAAATCATTTTAAGCAATTGAAGAATATTATGCATGACAGGAGCTAAAATGTAAGAACTTTCGAAAGAACTTGGTTTGCAGTTAGATCTCGCTTCTTTTATTAGCGAAACCTTTAACGAACTTGGCATTCTTTCACATTCATGTTTTTGATAGGATATCATTATTTTTTGTCAAATCACTTCTTTTATTAGCGAAACCTTTAACGAACTTGGCATTTTTTCACATTCATGTTTTTGATAGGATATCATATTATTTTTTGTCAAATCACTTCTTTTCTTAGCGAAACCTTTAACAAACTTCGCATTTTTTCACATTCATGTTTTTGATAGGATATCATTATTTTTTGTCAAATAAGTAAGTATTTGTTTCCTTTTTGAAACAAATAGGCTTAATATTAAATTAGGTTTATTTAATATCAATTAATCTTACAGCTTTTTCTTGCGTTTATTCACAGTTTTTTTTTCAATCAAATTTTAAAATTTTAACATTAGGAGTGCTTATGTTCCTTTAAATTCTACTAATATGGATGATTCTTTTATGTGATCGGATACTGCTTGATTATCTCGTCGACCAAAAAAGATTGTCGCCAACTAAACGATATATCGCGAAATTGACGCCAAAAGTGATGCTAATTTGGCGCTATTTCTGGTATTTCGCCAAATTCCCATAGACTCCCATTGTAATCTGGCAATTTATCCAATACTTTTGTAAGAGTAAGGACTGTCGCCATCATTTTGACATCTTTTTTTCAAATCGGTTCGCTAACTTCCCAATATTGTTTAAATATTGCTATTTAGAAAGTTTTTAGAAACTTTTCGTGCATTTTTAACCTTTTAAATTTTGTATTTGTTAACAAATGTTCTTAGTGATAATTTATATCTTATAAGTAATGAACATGGCAAATTTGATGTTTCTAGGCCCTTAACATACAGACATCGCATTTTTAGAAATTTTTTACTCTTTTAACCCTTTTGGATTAGTGGCATCGATATAAGATATAGCCTATATTGAAGCAAGGACTGTCACCATCATTTTGATATCATTACTTTTAAGATCGGTTTGTTGTTTGCTGAGATTGCTTAAAAATCCCAATTTAAACATTTTTAGAACGCTTTTCGCGCATTTTCACCGTTTTTGAATACCGTATTTTTTAGCAAATGCCCTTAGAGATCATTTATATTTTATAAATAATTAACATGCCAAATTTTATGTTTCTAGGTCCCTCAGTGTTAGAAAAGTTGCATTTTTAGAATGTTTTTTGCTTCTTCACCCTCTTATGGTTAATGGTATACTCATAAAATATAGCCTATGTTTGAACCGGGGCGAATACCATCATTTTGGTACCATTGATTTTGAAATCGGTTCATAGTTTCGCAGATTAGCTTTGATACTCGCAAAAAGTGACGCCAACTTGGCACTATTTCTGATATTTCGCGAAATTCCCATAAACTTTAAAATGCCAAACTTTATAATTCCAGTCCCTTAACATACAGACAAAGCATTTTCAGAACGTTTTTTGCTCTTTTACCCACTTTGGGTTAGTGGCATCGACATAAGATATAGCCTATGTTGGAGCAAGAACTGTCATCATCATTTTGATATCATTACTTTTAAGATCGGTTTGTTGTTTGCTGAGATTGCTTTAAAATCGCTATTTAGAACGTTTTCAGAATGCTCTTCGCAGATTTTCGCCTCGTTTAAATTTGGCATTTTTTAGCAAATGTCATTAGTGAACATTTATATCTTATAAATAATTAACATGCCAAATTTTGGGCTTCTAGGCCCTTCAGTGAAACAAAAATCACATTTTTATAATTTTTTTTACTTCTGAAGCCCCTTTTGGTTAGTGGCACAGACATAAAATATAACCTATGTTTGAACCGGGGCGAATACCATCATTTTGGTACCATTACTTTTGAAATCAGTTTGGTAGTTCAGAGATTAGCCCCGGTACTCGCCAAAAGTAACGCCAACTTGGCACTATTTCTGGTATTTTGTGAAATTCTCACAAACTCCCATTGTAATCCAATATTTATTTCCTAACCAACCATTAATATTTAATTAAGGGTGATTTCTGATTTTTTTCCTATTTATAGATCCAATAACCTACCTCCACACCAAATTTCAACTTCCTAAGTCACCTGGAAGTAGTCAAACATTTCTATGAGTGAGTCAGTGAGTCAGTGGTAAAAACAGTGATTTTCAGACGTCAATTTCTCGTGAACGGTAAAAGATTTTTAAAAAAAATTATAGGATTGGGAAATTAGAAGATGGTCTTACACGACACGAAAAATTGCAATTGTGTAGGTCAAATAGAATTTAAATTATTGAGGGGTCAAAAGTGGCCCGAAATGGTTCGGGTAATATAACCCACGGCCGGTGTGTCGCCTTTCACTTTGTGAACTTGGCTGACACACTGCCGTGTGTCTAGATTTTCTATATAATAAAAGCCTAAGTCATGTGACATCAACACTTCCGGGTTTGACAGCTTCACTTTTTATAAGCAAGGCGGCTGTTTTGCTACTTTTGTGTTACTTGGGCGCAGATGATTCATTAGCCAAATAGGTTTCCTTTGACATTTAAAATATGAAGTTATCGCTGACTTCTTTAAAAATACATGATTTTCAAAGTACATAACTTTAAAACACGTATATTAGATACATTTAAATTACACGTCTTTCTTTTATCTGGTTTAAAATACAATAAGTAAATATAAAAAGATGCTTTCTCAGTATATGTAATTGAAGAAAAGGTGCTTGGCGGAAAAAGAAATTTGGCAAAGTATTTTCTGGCAACCTATTTACTATTTCATATACCCAAGCATTTTTTTTCCAGTGTAAATACAATTTCAGTACTACTAGGTTATCCCGTCGACCAAAAAATTATCGCCAAATTATAAGATTAAATGCCAATAATGGATGACCATGAATGTCACATTCAATGACATTAAATATGATAAAGGTGTTTTAAACGTCATTAAGTGATTTTTATTTCAACTTTTTATTTGTATTTTTATTAATATTCTGCTAACTACTTGTTTTTTGGTGTTTTAAAATAAAAATTATGTCAGTACGTAAAGTTTTGGCTATTAGTTTGGCGATATGTATAATTTGGCGAAATGGGTCGACGGGATAACCTAGAATTACCACCATTTCTTTAATATAAAGAAGCCATTTTATCTATTTTTATTCAAAAACAGAAGTAATTTGTACATTAAAAAGATGGTATATCCGTGATGGTAAAGATGCGTGAGTGTGTATATAAATAATATATATATATATACTTTATTACATATATAAACAAAAATGAGTGTTTATCAGGTTTGTTTTCAGAGCTGTTTATATATTTTAGCAAGATATTTCCCTTTTTGAAGCCAGAATTGCATAATTTTTTTTTTTTCTTTTTAAAAAAAGCCGGGGTCTATATAATGGGAAAATATCTAAATAAATACTCAATAGTAATGAAAATAACTAATACAAAAACATCTTATTTCAATATTAAAACGCTGTTTCTAATTTACACATCCAAAATTTAAAAGCTAGCAAGGTGGAAAATGCTGTTGACGGTATTTTAATCCGCCTAACGTAAAAGTTCAGTCAATTCTACTGAAAAGTTTTAACAAAAAATAAAACTGCTTAAAATTGAATTTTTTTAGAAAAATCCTTAATTTTTTTTTTTTTTTTTTTTTTTTTTTGAGAAATGAGTTGTATTTTAAAATATGTATTTGTTTCGAGATAATTTCAGTTAAATTAGATTGACAAGTCAGATCTCTTTCCATCCATGTAAATAAAAAAGTTTTTCTCTTCTTCAGTGAGCGAAAAAAAAATTAATTTATGGAGGCAATCATTCACATAGTTAGAATGAATAATCTTCACGTTATATTCACTTGATTTCAAATTCGTTGCACATTTTTGATACTTCATGAAGAGATGTTTAGTTCGAAGTTTTTCTGTATTCACAAAGATGTATTATTTGTTTATCTGTTAATTTAAATAAGAGCTACATCATTAAAAAGGTACGGCATACTTTTGAAGATAAATAAGCACTGAAAATTAAAAAAAAGGTAATAGATTTGTAGAATAGATCAGCTTCAGTTGACATCCATTATTTATTAGTTTGGTAAATAATTTGACGAAAGTTTTTTTTTTCTCTTTTTTAATAAGAAATAGTTGACAGTTATCTCAGATGTACCCAAAACAGATATTAGCAACAATATTTTGGTTTAATGTAAGTGTGGACATCATTAAAGGCTTTTTTTCAGAAAAAGTCAATGACCAAATCCTGAGACCTGGAGACCAAACTGGTCGCCAGGGCGGCTAGTGAATAATAAATGAGAATAATATACAAGACAAAATTATATATGCTGGAAATAACGTCATGATTATCGGAAATAGTTATTTTCATCTTTAAAAATCTAAAAAATTAATTCGATAATTGTGTTGTGTGTGTGTTATTTTTTAACATTTCTTCTACCATGATGTCACCTAAGACTCCAGAGCAACTTTACCGTAGTGTAAAAAATGTATAAGTTTTAAAATTCAGAAAAAAAGTTGAGTTTGTTCATTTTATATTTAATTCACTGAGTGCCACATCAGTCACCGGTGACGTAGCACTCAATGAATTAAACATTAAATGAACAAATTCAATTTTTTTTAATAACCAATATATAAAAAATGTCGTATTATCTCCTATTAAATGCGGTAAAGAGTTGATTAATTATATACGTTTAAAATTATAAGGAGTGAAATATTTTGCTTAATTAACGGACTTATATTTCTTTTATGATACGTGAACGACGTCACGGATAATAGCTAGTATGAAAATAAATCAAATTTTGATTTTTTATTGCAAAAAAAGTGTTTAGATTCAAAGGAAGTAATGCATATTACCATATTAAGGGTGTATTCGGAAAAATAATTTTTTACCTTCAACAGCTCAACATTTTCCGATACATTTTCAGACTCATGTTTAAGGGTGTATTCGAAAAAACGCTTTTCCACCTTCAACAGCTCGAAATTTTCCGATACAATTTCAGACACAATTTTAAAAGTAGAGACATGAAACTTGCTGAGGGGATTTTTGAAGTGACGTATAAGGTGCCGTGTGATGTCTTTTTACGCTCAATTCATTAGAACTTGATTTATAAACAATTATCCTCTCAGTATGATCCTTTTTTTCGTCCTCAGATCTCCCGCTTCTTACACTCTAAAAAAAAAATGTGTAAATTTACACATAAAAACAGGTATATCGATGATACAAAAACGACATGTCTGTGTGTGTAAATTGGTGTGTAAATTGCCAAAATACACGCCTAATGTGTAAATTTGAAAATACACATTTTAAAGTGTAATTTGATGATAAGTCCAAATGTGTAAATGTTATCTGATAAGTCTTGAAATACACACTTTAATGTGTAAATTGCAGAAGAATACACAGATTTATGTGTAATACTCTCACACACTCATATGTGTAATGTTCTGTGATTAAATGTATTTTTGTGTATAATACAAGAAACACATACTTTTGTGTTTTATGTGAAATACTCAATTTTTTGTGTAGTATGTAAATTACACAGGTTTTTGTATAATATTCAAAATACACAGATTTTTGTGTAGCATTCTCTTCATATAAATATTTCTGCTGAACATACAAAACACAGATTTGTGTGTAATAATCAAAATACTTAGATATTTGTGTAATATTCCAACAGACATATTTTTATGTATTTAGCGTTAACATTATATGTTTTAGTATGTTTAAATTGGGAATTAATTCCCAATGATTAATAATGATAATTTTAATGATTAAAAAAATTGTACAAAGAAAAATATCATTTACTGATTGAGATTATATTTTCTGGTAGCTCTGTTTGATGCTCAGAAAATAGTGTACCAGCAATGTATTTTGGCAATTTTCACACCACACTAAATAAAAGACAAATCATTTTCGTATCACCGATATACCCGTTTTCATATAAAGCATGATAAACTGAAATTTTAATTACCAGTTTGTAATTTCTTTTAGAGTTGGTTTATAGTTATACAATCGTGAGATCACAATTTATGCGCAGACTGTGCATAATTTCAATTCCTTACAATTTCTGTCTTTTAAATTCAAGTTAAAAAGAAATTTTTTCGCTCATATTTACTGCTATAACAACTCATATTGTTTTTAATATTTTAAAGAGCAATTTTTTCAGAAATATTTATTATTAATAATATTAATAATACATTTTAATATTAGTAACATTAATAGTATTAATAATACATACTTATACATTAATAATATTAATACTAGCTATCCAAGTACATTAATTAGTGTTTCACCAATATTTCATAATCTGAAAGATAACGAATGTTGTTATTTTGCGTATTATTCAATATACATATGGCCATAGGCTAAAAAAGAATTTTGGGAAATGTTTAGAAAATATTGCATTGCAATAAGATTTAATTGATATTAGAACTTTCTCCTACTTTCTGCGCATTATTAGACATGATTCTTTCAAGAAAGTAACTTTTATCTTAAATTTAAAGAGTGAAATATGATGTTTGAAATAAAAGAATCGCAAACAGCGCAGAGAGAATTAACCAAATAATAATAATAATAATAATAATAATAATAATAATTATTATTATTATTATTATTATTATTAAATGCTTAAGAATAAAATGAAGTCATATAGTAAATGCATAGATATATACTAACATTAATGCATGTAAATATCACCAAAAATATTTCTTAAAACAAAATAATACCCCATTAAAAGACGCGTACTATGAGTAGTACATCATACCTGAAAGAACTGAATCAGATTATTTTGATATAAATTGGAATTTTATGATTTTTGTCCCCAATTTTCAAAAACTGAATGACTACCAAGGATTTTAGTCTACCAAGAGAAAAAAAAAACTCTAATTGCTAACATAATCTGTGTCTTTATCCTTTAACTAACATAACTAATAGTTCATAGTTACAGACATTATAAAAACTACAAAGTAGTTTTATAATGTCTGTAACTATGAACTATTTTTAGTAGTAGTTTCCTTTGTACCATATAATAACATTATATACATTAATATTTTGCGATAATATTATGCAATATTATGCAAAACTATATTAAATACAGGGTTGCCGGCTTTTAGCCGGGCCAAAAAAAGCCGGCCGGCTTTTTTTGGTTTTATCCACTTAAAAAAAGCCGGCTAAAATTGAAAAAAAGCCGGCTTTTATATTTAAAGTGTTAATTTGTATTGAATCCATATAAAATTTGGATTGATTTATTTTTAATACATTTTTAATAATTTACTACTAAAAAAGTTATAAATTTCTATTTAATTTTTCAAATAAATAAGTCTTTATAACTGCTAGGACTCATCTGTGAAGGCATTATGTCTGAAAAATATAAATCTTGGAAAAAAGAAAATATACTCAAAAAATGTGTTTTAAACTTCTACATTTCATAGTTCTACATATATTACACATTCTTAAGAATTATATTTAATGGAATTATGGCAAATTAGTGTTACCTATAGATACAATCAGGGTTGCCGGCTTTTAGCCGGGCCAAAAAAAGCCGGACGGCTTTTTTTGGTTTTATCCACTTAAAAAAAGCCGGCTAAAATTGAAAAAAGCCGGCTTTTATTTTTAAAGTGTTAATTTGTATTGAATCCATATTAAATTTGGATTGATTTATTTTTAATTATTTACTACTAAAAAAGTTATAAATTTCTATTTAATTTTTCAAATACATAAGTCTTTATAACTGCTAGGACTCAACTGTGAAGGCATTATGTCTGAAAAATATAAATCTTGGAAAAAAGAAAATATACTCAAAAAATGTGTTTTAAACTTCTACATTTCATAGTTCTTCATATATTACACATTCTTAAGAATTATATTTAATAGAATTATGACAAAATTAGTGTTCCCTATAGATATAAAAAGGGCATGGTGCTATTCACTAAAAAGGGCACTACTGCATCATAAAAGGGCACTTTTGCAAGAAAAAAAATTATTACCTTTAGAAAGGGAAAAAAGAAAGCAGCAAAATACATAATTTTTAAATATGATAAATCAAGTAACATTAATTTCGAATGATTTTATAATATAAAAGTTAGAAATACAATTAAATTAAAACATGATTGAATAGTTTCATGTTCTTTTTCTTAAAGAAATGAAAAAATTCTATCATTTTTGGGCACACAAATTTAGAAATACTATGAAAAAAAAAAAATATTTATCAAAAATCTCTGGGTAAAATCGGAGGTGCATTTTACTACTTTTAAAAAGGGTAGGGTGCTGCACCCTTCAAAAATGGCCTAGAATGAACACTAACAAAATGAAACATATCAAAGCATTCATGGAAACATTGTTACAGGTCAATATGTAAAGTTTAAGTCATAAAATGAACAATGTTGAAAGAGAAATTAGGAAGGATTCAATATTTGAGGAAAGTTTAATACATAATTACATAAAATTAAACAACAAAAAATGTTCTAATAAAATTTGTTGAATTAAAATTTTGAATAGCTCTTTGTTATTTAAAAGATCATATATGCCCACTTGCATGAATGAATATATTCATGCGTATGCTAATTGAGAATACTGAAATAAATTGTGAAATATAATATATTATGAAATCTGCATAATTTGAAATAGTATTTTCAATAGTGAGAAATGGTGTTTTTTTATATGTATGATTTTAAATGTTTATAGCGAATAAAACATGACATTTTAACAACTCTTAAAATTAGTTAAGTAATAAAACATGTAACTAAGTAACCTTTAATTTTATAAAGCAGTAAAAATGGAAAAACAAAGGTAGGATTAAAGGTCAATGTAAATCAGAAAAAGCACTTGGTATGGTCATTTTATAATTTAGCTGACATATTTGCAATTCAACCACTAGCAACTCCATCAATGTGTTATTCTAGTATCAATTTCTTCATTATTGAAAATTTGGGCTATAACCCAATTTCTCATAATGAATCATAATTAAAATCCTAATTGTTCATATTAATAAATAAATTTATTAAACTCAAAGTAAATTAAACATCATTGAAATTAGTTAAAATACACTTAAAAATGTGTTGCTTATAATAAAAAGGCTTCACTGTATAAAAGCCAATTATGGCCAAAAAAGGCCAATTTTGGCCAAAAAAAGCCGGCTAAAATCAATAAAATCCACACGGCCTGGCTTTTTTTAATTTTAGCCGGCTTTTTTGCAACCCTGATTAAATACTAGTGATATTTACATTTATTCCAATTATTAATAGCTGCATTTAACATAAACTATTAACACTATTTAAAATTAATAATTATTAAACAGCAATCTCTGTATTTAGGAACATAATATACATTTTTAATTAGCATAAAATTAGTAATAATATAATTTTTAATTAGTATATAACATATTTTAATTACTAAAATGATTATTAACAATTTAGTGCTCATTCTAGAAAGAAAAAAAGGGAAGATGCTAGTTCCAAAAAATACATTATTTCATGGGGAAATATACTGAGCAATGTGTTTAGTAATTATAAAAAGCATTCAGTTTCTCATTATGATAAACAAAGTGCCATTAATTTTAATAATTTTATGAATTACAAATTGAAAAATACAATTAAATAATAACATGTTTTAATTTTTTTCTAAAGAAATAATCCTCTATCACTTTTATAAGATCTTGGGAACTTGGATTAAGAAATAATGTGTAATTTGGAAGTTGTATTACAAGAAAGCTGTGTTTACTGTAAGTGAATTTAAATATATTTTAATAAGGTAGCATTTTGCCAATTTCATAAGAAGAAAGTTTTTCCACCCTAAAAAAAGTGCTTAGAGGAAACAGCAAATAGTTACAGAATTAATAACAATTGCAAACAAGTAATTTCATCAATTAGTAACACAAATAACAAAATTAACAAATTTATTTGCATCTCATTTTGAAATCTGTCAAGCCTGAATCTAAATTTACATCCACGTTTGCATGTATTAATCCCCCAAAATATATCAGCACATTCATACACACATACAAAGTAAATATAAGGAATAGCCAATTATATATGAAATCCTCAAAACATTAAACAGCGCCATTATTAGCACTTAGTGGAAGTTCTCAGCACTTAGTGTTTCAGACAGTTTTGCTTCCTTAATTAATCATGAAAATTTTTATTTGGATGTATATGACTTGTAAAAGTAAACACATTCAACTTTTACTGAATAAGCTCTTGCTATGCTTAATATTTTATAATTTTTTTTTCTCATGCCTTCTTTTGCAATAGCGATTCAGCGGATGTCATTATTTCATTCTATTTTTAGTTCCAATATCTGCTAGAAATTTATTATTGCAGAAGCAGAATGAGAAAATAAGATTTGACTACTTTATTCGTTTATTTGGAGAAAATTATTATACTTGCTAGCCTATATTATATAAAAAAAAATCAATAATTTGATTATTAATAGGAATATATAGGGATCAATAAGGAAATTATGACTTTTATACCAGATTTATACCAGATTTGAATAGCATTTTTAAATTAAATGATTTTTATACTTAAAAGATAAAAACTATGCTTTTTACAAAATTATCATGCTTAAGTCTTTGACAATACTCAGAAATTAAGCTTAGAAATAATTATTTAAAGCTTTTTTGTGTATATTCAAAAGTCAGTACCTGTAGAAACTTGCCGAATTATGGTAACCTTAGATTTTAATACTTTTTTCTGTCATATTAAATCTTTATAAAATTTATGATTTTAGTCAATGATTAAAAAAAAGTTGATTTAAATCACGATTTAATTACTGGTTTAAGTCAGCTTATTAAAATCGTTCGCTCCCTAAGAAAAAATAATAAAAGCTTAGTTTGCATTTATTCATTTATTTATTGTGATTACATTATTGTGATTTATTGTTGATACATTACTAGAAGGGTGTCCATTACTGGCACATCTATTTATACTGAAGTATAATATGTAATACTTTAAAATAGCTTGCTTCAAAAAACGTCCCCCCCCCCCAAAAAAAAAAAAAAATGCGCGCATGACTTTTTTTTTTTAAATTTACTTATTTACATTCCTATATATATATTTATTTATTACAGGTTTACATAATACATCTGAAGAAGTATCAAAATTTGTTTATAAATACAGAAACATACAAAAAAGCATAAATGAACTAAAAAAATGCAATCTATTTAATTTTATTATTATTATATTGATGTACACAAATTTATTACCTTTTTATGATAATAAATTCACAAATACTGAAATTAAAAACACTAACTAATTTAATAAAAATATTGGGCTCAGTTTTAAGAAAGTTCATTTATACGGTTAATTCAATTTCTAACCAAAAATAATCTTATTCTTGCAAAAATGTATCATTTTACAAATAATCTCATTTTGTCAAAAATGAGACATTTTACAAATGCATAGATATATACATATACATATCATGTATATAATTCTTTTTAGAATAAGTGTTCAAAGTATTTCACTAAATGTGTTAAATTAGTGTTTAAATTCAAATGTCAATTCAATAACTAATACATATATGTATACTTCTCTTTATTCATAATTATAGCTTTCATAGAATAGTTCATAAGTATGCTTAATATGAAGGAACGCAGTCACCTTTGCGACACCTTTGCAACTCGGACAACGATTAAGATTTTCTAATGTAAATTTTACTAATTCAATAAAATAATCATAATTTAGTTGAAATATGATAGAATTTTTTATGATAAAACTTTCATAATACACAGAAATCATAAACATTATTTTACATTTTTACATAATAAAAGGAATCTAAGCTAGAAAAAGATTAGATATATTCAAATAGAAAAGAAACGAACAATATTAGAAAATAAAGCACCGAAATTTTATCATTTTCTTAAATATAATAATGCTGCTAATACTTTTAATGACATTTAAATTCCTTAATTTTTGGTTGTATGTCAAAAAACTTACAATTTAAATATGAAAAACTGAACCATGAAAATCTGTTAAATTAGTTGTCAATTGAAAAGCTTTATTTTCATTAGAACAAAACATTTACATACCTTTGTTATAGAATATCCCACTTTTTCATGCCTGTAAAATCACAATAGAAAAGAAAACACAGTTCAATTTTTTCTAAATATGAAGACAAACATTCTATGATAATTAACATTCCTCGATTATTTGTAATTGTATTATGATTTATTCTTATTTTTTGAGTTAACAGAGGAGAACAAACTTTCCTCTTTTAACATGTTCCATTCAATCCAAAAATGGCGAAACTACGATACAGCAGATGTTTTCAATTTTAATTTTTCACCTGCGTATTTGCTATTATACAAAATGCAGACGAACATTTACAATAACACACCAGTGCATGTAAATCCAATTTTACACATTTGTCTGGGTAACCAACCGACAACAACTTGCAGTCTTAATATCACAAAATAAATGCACATAAAAACAAGTAATTCTTTTTACAAAATGTGTAATTTTCATGACAAGTGTGTGATTTTAGAAATTTACACACTTATCAGTGTATATAAGAACTATGCGTAAATTACAATAACATACCAATCTGTGTCAATTTAGGTATTTTTCTACTTTTACACACTTATTTATGTTTTTCAAGTGATAACAAATTACACACTTAGTTTCAAAAGCTAAATACACATAAAAACAGGTAAAATTCTGCAAAAAAATGTGTAAAGTACATGGCAAGAGTGTAAATTTACAAATTTACACATAAATGTGTGTAAATTTGACTAATTTACACATTTATTTTTTAGAGTGTAAAAATCTGTTCAAATTGGCAACTTTGGCAGCCTTTTTTGCAATATTTTCTACATTTATCAAAGAATCGACCATTACGGCACCTTGAGTACTTTCTGAATAATACAATTTGCCAGTTTCATGCATTTGAGGGCAAAAATGAACTTAAAAATAAATTGGAAAATAAGCAGTTTGAATCGAAATACACCCTTAAAGGTAAAGATATGAAACTTGCTGAGGTGTTTTTTGAAGAGAGGTATGGTCGTAAGAGAAGTTTGGTCCATTTGAGAGCAAAAATGAGTTTAAAAATAAATCAGAAAATAAGCTGTTTGTATCGGAATGCATCCTTAACTACAGAAATCATACGAGATTATATAAAATACCATAAAGTGAGAATAATTATTGTCATCACTATATACTTCATAATTATCGATTTCTGGTTCTTCATATGCTTGACACCATGATAATTACTAATGCCACATGATGTAATAATTATAACACGACTGAGTCAAGCACTTGTTAATTCCTAAATGTAAATTGATCCTCTCATGTTAACGTTCACGATCAAAGTGTATATTAAATGTAGAATTAGTTTAGAATATTGCTTTATAAATGCTACTTATTACAATAAAGTTTAGTCCAGAGAATATATTTCAGGTGAATTTATTAGAAATTTAAGCGCAGATTAAATAATGAAAATTAAATATTGTCTTAAATCATCTATGAGAAATAATGAAATAGATTTTTAAAAATTATTTATATGGCATATATATATATATATATATTGGTATCTTTTTTTTATTTTCTATCCTATTTAATAATGTTATTATGATTTATTTTTATCGTTTTTGTCCATTTTATTTTGATTTTATGTCTGTTGGTAGTCCCGAATTCGAATTATTTTGCTTTTTCATGGCAATACGAAGATGAAACTACACACTTTATTTGTAGTTCCAAAGTATTTGTAGGTCTGAAGATTCTACAAATTTGGATTACATTCATTTTAATTTATTTTTTCCGTGGTTTCAATGTGTGGTAATTGGTATTAAATTTAATGGTATATATATATATATATATATAAATCTCCTTTGATTTTTTACTATTGACTGTATATTTTATCAATTCATTTTATTAAAATTACTTTATATTTCCATTTATTTAGATAAAATATGATGTATTTAATATTATTTTAATAATATAATATTCTTAAAAACAGTTATTTTTAATTATAATATTATATATTTTTTCCCTTCCATTATATATATATCTTAACTGTATACAGTCTCTAGTAAAACAGGTATGCACATTTTTTTTTTTTTTTTTTTTTTTTTTTTTTTTTTTTTTTCAACACGTTGGCGACTTAGTATAATGTAAATTTTCTCATTTCAGTTTCTGTTTTTAATGGCCAAACAATTTGTGCTAATCGATTTTATCATATAATTCAGATTGTATGTATGGTTTCATGTATTCTGGTTTATTGGCTTATATACTTTTTGATTCTGATGAATCTGGCAATGTAGAAATTACGAGTTAGGACCTTTTTTCTGATTTCTACCTCAGAAATTAATCGTAATTGTTGTGTCTGTGCGGTATTTCCCTTGATTACGAGCCACGTACTACAACCTCCAATTTTATTTGTAATTTTTCCAATATAGCCAATTAAATTTGATTGTCTAGTCATGTTTAAGTTAATTTTTGGCTATTTGGCTCAATATTGAAGTTAATATTCGGCTATATATATTTATATACATTACATTAATTTAATATGCCATATACATATATACACATACTAAATAATATTTAATGCTATAAATTGCGGTGTTCTTTTTAAAGAGTGAAAAGCACATTAATTTAAACATTTCTGTATGAAATTTCAAAAGATTATTATACCCTTAACATTCTATCCTTAGTTTGAACGTACTACAATATTTTCTTCGTCTTGTTCATTTACACCGCTATTGCAAAGCGGTATGGTATGTTTTGTTGCTTTAACTCGGCTGTTATGCCAGCGTGTGCTTATAAAAGGTAAAGCCAAGAGAGATTGTGCACAAAAGGATTCGGGAGGACGCAGGCGTGTGCACGCAGCGATTCCAGGTAGTTATACAACAGCAAAAGCGAAATGTCTACTTAAATGTGCAGGTTGGTTGATTTGAACATCTTGGATAAAGCATTGCTATTTTGATTCATTTTCCCAATAGTCCGAGAGCTGATAACACAAAAAATCTAACGTATCGAACACAAGGAAGAAAAAAAAAGAAACTTTATTTTACGTACGAGTAGAAAAAAGGGAATCTAATGTTCCTTGTCTGCCGGAAGTGAAGTGATGCAGAAACCAAAAATTAATACTACGAGTGGTGTACTCGTAGTTCCATCATTGTGTTCGTCCTACAATCATTTCATACCTTTTATTAGTGCCATTGTACCATTGAAAAGTGTATGAAGATATGCATGGAATTTAACGAAATTTTTTGTGAAAGTAGTTTTTCTTCAAATTGGAAATATTCCGCCGAAAGGGGGGCGCTATAATAGCGATTTTTGTGCAATTTTCAATATTGTACTATCGAAAAGTGTGTGAATTTATGCATAGAATTGAATCAAATTTTTTGTGCATATCTTTACCTATGGCCAGCAGATCTTCATTGAATTTGGAAATATTCCGAGAGAAAGGAGTGATGTGATAGCGATTTTAGTATCTTTTTTTTAGTATCATCAAAAGTGTTTGGATGTGGCTAGTCGATCCTTCCTGAATTTGTAAAAAGGGCGTTATAACACCAATATCTGTGCCATTCTTATTTTTGTACCGACGAAAAGTGAAAGAAGTTACACATAGAACTGAACCAATTTTTTCTGTATATTTTTACTTATGGTAGCAGATCTTCATTGAATTAGGAAATATTTCTATGGAAAGGAGCGCTGTGAGAGCGATTTTAGCATCATTTTCTCGATTCTTCGCAATTCTTTTGTCTATCGGCTCCTGAAGATACGGGATACTCGTGTCCTGATAATCGGGCTATTTTCAAACAGCTGATGATAACAGAATAAGGAAGAATATTGATTTTAATAAGTATTATGATCTACATTAACTTTTTTTTTCTTTTTTACTCCAATTAATTGACTGAAGCAGAAATTTAAGATGAAAACCAAAGTTGGAACAGAATTGAACTAATAATATTGAAGTATTAACATGTGTAGATATTTTTTGAAAAATTGAAATATACGCATGAGGTAGAAGAAATGTTTGGGATTGGCATATCCAACTAGTTTTCATTAGATAGCTGAGTTTCCTTCAATCTGTAACCACACAGATGGATCCTCCTTTGACATAATCTGAAAATGGATTTTTTTTTCAATTAAGCCTAATTCTAATAATTAAGGTTGTATCCCCATCCAAACTGCTTATTTTCTGATTTATTTTAAAATTTATTTTTGTAAAACCACCAAACTTTCAAATTCTCTTATTTAGAAACTACACAAGTTGCCGTGATTGTCGATTTTTTGATAATTGTAGAAAATGTTGCAAAGAAATGCTGTCAAAAACGGCGTTTTGGACCAAATTTTCCCAAGCGGGAGATCTGCGAAAGAAAAAAAGGGTCGCGCAGAGAAAAAAATTGTTTATAAATCAAATTCTAACGGAGTGAGCTAAGAATGAAATCACACGGCATCTTATACGTCTCTTCAAAAATCACCTCAGCAAGTTTCTTATCATTACCTTTAAAAACAAGTTGGAAATTGCACGTGAAGCGTAGCAAATGAGGTGCGTTCGTACGATAACGAAGTTTTAAAAATATCACTCTCATATATCAATCTCATAAAATTGTAAATAATTACAATTAAAATGCGCACCAAACAATGTTCTCCCTATACCATTATGCAATGGAATACTTTTGTGCGGCCTTGTAATAAAATAACAAATATTCTTTGCACCACAGATTATGCAAAATGTATATTATAATATGTGCTTTATAAATGCATATGAATTTTATTATGTTCGAATGAGTGTAACACCATTAAAATGCATTTGAAACATTTTTTCCCCATTGACTGTAATGTAACGAAATACTTTTGATTGTCCCTGTAATTAAACTATGCAGCCGATTTTGATAAAATTTGAAATAACTCGACAAAATTATGCAATAATTATGTATTTAAAATTTCAAACGATTAAAATGCATTTGAAACTTTTTTCCCCATTGACTGTAATGTAACGGAATTCTTTTGATTGTCCCTGTAATTGATCTATGCATCCGATTTTCATAAAATTTGAAATGACTCGACAAAATTATGTAATAATTATATATTTTAAATTTCAAACGATTCGGTTGGGTAGTTTTTGCGTTGTTATATGCGGACGGACAGACAAGACGGACGGACGGACTGAACGACAACAATAGGTGCTACGTATTTACATAATTACGAACGCACCTAATGAGTCTGAAATGTATCGGAAACTTCTAAGCTGCTGACGGCAAAAAATTATTTTTCCGAATACACCCTTAACTAACAAGACTTAATTTCTCACTAAAATCTTCAAGTAGGGTTAACAGTATTCTGAAATTTTACTTTTATTTTATTTAAGAAATTTCTCATACATGTGAACTATAATTTAAGGGTGCTCTTAAATCAAAAAGGGTAACTTTGTGGCATAAGTTTTAATTTATTTTTGTTCAGAAATGCATGAAACTAGCAGATGTTATTATTTTGAAACTGTCTAATCGCACTCATTTTTTATTTTTATTTATTTATTTATTTATTTATTTCCAAACGCAATAGATTTTTCAGAACAAGCCGTCTAAGTTGCATTTCCTGGCGAAAGCAGAAAAACCAGTCTTTCAAAGGCAGAAAAACTCGTGATCACGTGATCAAATCGCTTATTAATTCGATACGAAATTTAATCGTAGAAAAATGGAAAACAAAGCTCGATTCGAAATCGCTTCCATAGTGAGGCTTTCTAATTTTATATTTTTCCATGAAAAAATGAATTTTTAAATGTGTAAAATTTTTTTGTGATTTTTGAGCAGATCAGTTGAGAACAGCCTTAAGGGTGTTCTTAAATCAAAAAAAGCAACTTTGTGACACATGCTTTATTTTTGTTCGGAAATGCATGAAAATAGCAGGTGGTGTTATTCAGAAACTGTCTAATTGCACTCAATTTTCTGTTTTTTTTTTTTTTTTTCTAAAACACAAAAGATCTTTTATAATAAGCCTTCAAATTTGACGTTTTTGGGCACATTTCTTCCCGACGAAAGCAGAAAAACCAGTCAAAAAGCAGGAAAAAAAGGATGATCGCGTGATTGAAATAGCTTAGAACTGGATAGGTAATTTAATTATCATAAAATGGAAAAATAAGTTCCATTTGAAATTGCTTCCATCGTGAGACCTTCCAATTTTATATCATTCTGTTAAAAAATGAATTTGTAAATGCGTCAAAATTTTTACGATTGTTGAGCGGAGCAGTTGAACCCTTAAAAACAGCCCTGTTAGGTTAATATAATAATACAGAATGTGAATGATTGAAAACGTTTTCTCTACTTTACCAATATAAATAAACAATTTTGCTGTTTGCAAAAATTTATTAAAGGATGTAATAAGGCACAAAAGGTGATGATTAACTATAAACAGAGATTTGTAGTATGAAACTTTTATGAAACCTTTTCATTTTTTTAAAATCTAAATCAAGATAACTGAATGCTCGTACATATAAGGCTGAAAATGATTCTTTTATTTTAGTAAAAGATATACAGATTCAAAGATTCTACACATCCAAAATTTGATTTTAATCCTTTATCTACCGCATAATAAATTCATGAAAATTTTACATTCTAAAGCATTTTACGTAAATTGTTTAAACTAAATTAAAATATTTACATAATCATTTAATAAATTTTTGAAGAATTTTAGAAGAATTGAAGGATTTAGAAGGATTAAATTTGAATTTACAAGCATTTTGTGCAATATTTATAAGCCCACTCATATCATCTATTTTAAATTATTTTCTTAGAATTTTGTAGAATTATAAAGTGTATAAATATGATGCTCTTACAATATAAATATAGAAATGAAAAATCCCACCCACCTCCCTCAGCGCCAAGAAAGCTGAAAAGATACAAAGGCAAAAGAAATCATCTTTTTAAAAATAATTTTGTTTTGTGTAACCAATAATGCTTTTGAAACAAAATAATGTATCTGTAACTCATTCTAAACAATATTACAACTAATTGACGTATTAAAAGAATTTTATAATAAGTTATTTTAATGGTACTTATAAGTACCGTCGGTAGATAAAGGGTTAAATAAGTAAAATTTGGAAATAACATTAAGTAAGCAAAATTGTATTTTTTTTTTTTTTTTTTTTTTTTTTTTTTTCGTTTGAACTAACTTTTGATGCTGCAACTATACAATGGTGAAATCTCGTTCAAGCATATGGAACTTTGGTTCAATATGAGATCTGATTTCACGATCGTATGTTTGCATCTACTGCAGAAACTAAAGTTGGTTCAAAAAAGCACAGATTTTTTTAACAGTGTATTCTTGGAAATATATTTTGAATGAAATATACAGAATATTGCATGGAAATATTGTTAGTAATAAAAGAGACACATTCGACAGAGTAAAATTATCTTTATTGTATTAAAAAAGTACATGAATATTCAAATTATATCATTATATTACCTGATGTAGATTTCCATGGCCATACTGTATTATTTTTATTGGAAGACTATTTGCATTGGAACTCATTGTGTTGTCATAGTATTTAAAGAAATCTTTCAAGTTAGATTTTTTTGGGGGAAGGGGAGGGGGAATAAACACCTTTCATTTTTAAAATGATAATTTATAAGGTCAATTATCATAAATAAGGTTTATACTTTTAAACACATAAACAAAAACTTTTATACTCCTGTATGATCAATTATACGAATTATAATTCATATAATTGAAAGCTACAGGGAGCTTTCACCTCTAGATTTATAAACATTTTAACATATTTATCATGAAGATGACAGCAGAAGCTGTTCAAAACGTCGATATTATGATTCAGCGCTAATTTTAGTTGTATAAGTTCATATAAAAATTCTTGTTTATGTTTACCATTGAGCAAGTTAATGTATTTTAAAGTATAAATCTTATTTATTATACAGGGTGTCTGAGAAAGATCCGTACAACTTCAAAAAACTATTGAAAAAGAAACAATAGGGTTACAGCGCAACTAATTAGTACATTAGATAGAATAACTCAAAAAGTTTTTTTCCTATAACTTAAGTTATTACCTTAAGAAATTTCTACATGAGACCCTTTCGTAGCACGAACAATAGCAAGACGATATTCCAATTCCATCCACGACCGTTTCAGCATGCTAACATCAACAGTAGCTACAGCTGTTTGGATGTTTTGCTTTAATTCTTCGAGACTGTTAACTTGCGTTCGGTATACAGTATCTTTAACACAACCCCAAAAGAAAAAATCCAGTGGTGTTAGTTCAGGAGACCGGGGTGGCCATGCAATGGGACCATCCCTGCCAATCCAACGCTGTGGAAAAGAATTATTCAGCGACTGAAATGTGCTTGCGTATCGGATTTTGTTTCGATAAACCACGCAACACCTTGAGCTTTCTTCACGCGATCCGCCATTGAAATAACTAAAATGCTTTAATATTCCTTTGCATGACATGTAGTGCCATCTATGGTCAGAAACATACTGCAGGAAAAAACTTTTTGAGTTATTCTATCTAATGTCCTAATTAATTTCGCTGTTACCCTACTGTTTCTTTTTCAATAAATTTTTGAAGTTGTACGGATCTTTTTCGGACACCCTGTATTTTATGTGCAATTGTCATTCATAAATCTTAATCAGATCTTTAATCGTCATAAGATTCCTTAGAACTGATCTATAAGTTCACATATTTTTAAGTTTTGAAAAATTGATTATTTGATTGATTTTCTTTTTTTTCTCAAAAACTAATTTAGGTACTGGAATACGGTAAACTGCAAATTACAACCAAAAACTGTCTCTAAATGTCCAAAATATTTTAGTGTTCGCATACAACCATTATTGAGCCTTTTTGGGGCAAAAAGACAAAAATACAGGCAAATAAATAAATAAATAAAATAAAGTAAAATAAATATCATTTTTGACTATACACCCTCTAAATAGTCGAATGAACTTAAAAACGGGTGCTTTTCTGAAAGCCATAGAAAGGCATTTTTATATATTAGTATATATTTGTGTTGATAATTTCAAGTTTTACTATTTATTTGATTTTTTTCCATGCTGCAAGATGTTCGTGATTCAAGTACTCTCATATTTTTCAGAAACAACATAGAAATTAAAAAAAAAAAAGAAAAGAAACCGACTGAGTCCAGTTTCTATTATCAGTAACAAAATAGTTTGACCTGTGCTCCATCAACCAACTCCCCAATTCCCCTTGCTAATGTCAAATCTATGGAAGTGGAATGTATATTTAAAATATTTTCTCAAAAAATTAATATGACTATCATTATTTTATTATTATTATTATTGTGTGAGCGCGCGCGTGTGTGTGTGTGCGTATGTGAGGTCCTTTTTTTTTAAAAAAAAAATTACTCATTTGCTTTTATATTTCAGTCGGCAAAATATTTCTAAAATATTTACCTTATTTTATTACAAATTTTAAAAGTTTACTCGTAGCTTGTCAGCTTTTTGCACGCAAAATATTAAATATGTTTGTATTTTAGAAATAGTTTGACAACTAAGAAAAAACATCTTCTAAATAAATAAAATTTAAAAAAATTAAAAAAATTAATTTTTGAGAAGATATTTTAAATACATTAAAGTAAGCTTATGCATATAAGTTTAACACTAGCGAGAGAATTGGGGAGTTGACTAAACAACCTTAATATAGGTAGAGAGTCCTATCAAAGGACGCGCCAGTCCTTACTAATTCTGCTACAAAAAAATTTAAATATATAGGTAAAAAGTAACTCGGTTTAATTTCTAATGATAAATGCTATGTATAATTTATATTTTTCTTCTTATCTCCCTCTCTCTCTCTTCTCTCCCTTCTCCCCCCCCCTCTCTCTCTCTCTTTTCCCAAGGATGTACCTGTATATTTTTTTACGATTATTTGCAGCAAAATAAGTATGTCATTATTTTTTCTATCACCATTATATATTTCTCATTTCCCATTAAAAAATTTTAATTAAACCTTTTTATTCTGAAATTTGCTATTTCTGTGTCCTTTACATGATAAATTTTTGGATTTAAACTAGACGGGTGAAAAAACTCTCTATTTATTTATTATATATAATAATTATTGTATTATATTATTATATGCTATCTTTCTTTAGAATTTGATTAACATCGTTCTATGAATTAGCTTATGTTATATTTTTTAGGGTAATGTAAAATATGTTTAAATCCTTATAACTATCAGCCTTTAGAACTTAGTCAACATCGTTATATGAACTTGTAAGATTAATTTAGATTCAAAGGTATTTTATATAAGGTACTGTAAGTTTATTAAGTTTTATAAAAATAATGTACAAAAAAAGTCTGGAAGAGTTTTATAAAAATAAATAAATAAATAAATAAAATGACTTCAAGCTTCCATTCTAAGATTTGAAAGTTCTTTTCCATCCACTAAAAAACACACTATTTCTTTCCCTCTTTGTGTGCCACAAATAGAAATTCTTCATTGATGCTAAGAGAAACCTGAAAATAATTTCTCAAAACTGAAAAATTAAACATTTCAAACATAAAACACGAAAAATTACACAAATACATATTATACATATATATAATACATCCATGATCAAAAGTCATTCATTTATTTTCACATGAGCTAGATTGCAATTAATAAATTGAAAAGTTGTAGACGTAGAGCTGTAGAGGTGCAGAATGTAAAAAACAAAAAAGCCGCTTGAAATCAAAAATTCGAAAAACTATATCAAAACATAAAGTATCAGTAACTAAATCAGTAACAATACAATATACGTAACAAGAGACATGTACAAAAGCTAAACTTATAAAATTCTAATATGTTATAAGTTTCTGTATTTAAACATTGATGTAACCAGGAGGAGTTCCCAAAAACACACTGCAAACACGTGAAACACTTTTGCAACACTAACTGAAGATAAAAATCAACATTTCTAACTAAAATAGTTTTTGATTGTGTTGTGAATGTGTTGTATGAAATAAAAAGTTTGTGCAAAAAATGTTCTTGAAAATTACAAGAGGAGAAAATGTGTTTTGAAAACATATTTCAAAGCATTAATTTTTTTAATTGTGCAATTTTAAAGGCACCATGTTGAAAATATTTTGAAAGTGTTTTATATGTGTTGTTTTATCGCGTTATAAATTGTGTGGTGTTGAAAATATGTTGTTAATTTGGGGACAAAGTGTTGTGCAGCACAACACTATTTTAAGAAACTATTTTCATCAACACTATTTACAACACTATTTCGACACAGTTAACAACAAATTTCTAGAGAGCAACACTTCTGCAACATATTAAGAACAGAATTTCAACACAAAAAACGTTTCACAATACATTAAGGTGAGGTAAATTAAGGGACAAAAAGTGTTCCTAAATGTGTTTGTTTTTGTGTTTGAGAATTTTCAGTGCAGTAATATTGTAGAATTTCCTTCTCCTTGATTCATAACAGAAAAATTTCTGGTTAGATAAGGCAAACAGAACTTTAAAAAAATTACGGATATTCAGAGTATCTGGGCACCCAGTCTGGTTACGCCAGTGTTAAACTACTAAGTCCTGCCTGCTCAATTTTTAACAAGAATATCGCAAGCATTCTTAAATTACCAGATTTTGTAAATAATCATCGTTAGTCAAGTTTGGAAATGAATTTAGTGAATATGATAATCCATACGTTTAAGCAAGTATCGAAGAAAGAATTCCATGTTTTCCTGTTGTTGATGTTATGAACCACATCTAAAATTATGAAAATGTTAAATGAAAATGTGACTTTAAATTCTATATTCTATAATTCTATGTGATTTTTAATTCTCGGCGTGCAAAATAGAAAGAATTGCAGCTAACGTAGCAAAAATGTTTGAAAATCCGGTTGTAATTTCTAAAATTCTATAATTTCTAAAATTCTATATGATTTTAAATTCTCTGCGTGCAAAATAAAAAAAATAGCAGTTAACGTGACAAAAGATGTTTGAAAACCCGGTTCTTATTCGCTATTAATTCCTCTTTTGTTGGTGCAAATAAATCAGCATAATACTGCCGTATTCACTGTAAAATTATTCTTATGCTAGTTTTTTCTTGACGTAATAAAAAAACATCTTAGAATGCATGTAAGTACGAATGTGTCTATAAAAGATGTAATAAAAGAAAAAAACAAAGATATATATTAATTGTAAATAGACATTTATCAACATGTGATTTTGATCTTTTAATAATCGTGCTTATTCACTCTTGCAAAGAGCTTTAACACAATTTGAAGAATCTTAAAATACAAGTGATTACAAATGTGTGTGTAAAAATGAAACAAAAGCCAGAAAAATAAAGATGATAAAGTAAAGCATTAAAGTAAGATACATTCTAAACTGAGATTCTTTTATTAATCGCGTTTATTCACATTAGTAAAAAGCTTTAATGTAATGCGAAAAATCTTAAAATGCGTCTGAATACAAAAGTGTATGTAAAAATGAAAGAAAAAGAAAAAAAGTAAATATCAATTAGGGTTATTAATAACGACATGCTTGCTAACATATATAATGAAAATGAATCAACAGAAAGTCGAAATTTCCATGTTCTACTTTGTGTGCCACTGTGTTGTGTATGCCAAGTTAACATTTTTTATTTTCCTTTTTTAACACGATGAAAATTCGCGTCACTAAGAAACTTCTCATTTTAAAGCCATTTATTTATATTTTATTTACTTATTTATTTTGACTTTTAATTATTGTTAAGCAGTGCGCATTTTAATAGCTTTCTGCACACTTTTTTAATTGCCTAATAAATATTTATTATGTTATTTCTATTATTTTGTAACATAATATAAAACAAAGACAGAATTAAAATAAAGTGAAAGATTCAAAATAAAATACGTAGTAATTTTATTTTAAAAATACAATTTTATAAATCTTTAAATTTTCAGATTCAAGGTCTGGTCTTTATAACTTTCCAGTCGTTACTTTTGCATATACAATTTCTTCCAACTAACGTTTTAAAATGAGTCAGAACTATACGACTAAAGTAATGCCGTGGAAATGTTGCCAGATTGTAATTTTTTTTTAAATTCAAAATAGCTACCAATTTCCATTAACAATACTCGGTTAATCTAATCACGAAGTGTCAGTCATTAAATAAAGCAAATACTACTATTCTGAAATAGTACTAGGTACTTTAAATGAAAAATTTTAAACTTTTGCGAATTCGTGCAATATGGCAACATTGCAGGTATGGTTTGTGCAAGTATGTTCATGCAAAGTATTTTATTCGCATTAAACATGAACTGAAATAAACAAAGGAAAATGACAAAGGCTTAGCGGGCCTGGCGGGTTACGTGTTTGACAAGGCTGTTCTAGTTGAGTAGACTGCAACAAAACTTAGAAACGTTCAAGAATTATCTGTGAAAGCTGAAATGGAATAACTGAAATTCTAATAATAACATAACAAATTGATTTTCTTCATGATTATTAGTGAAGCAAACAAAAAAAATGACAATGTAAAAAAGATGCAAAATGCTCTTGACTATGCACTCATAAATTCTCATGCATCATAATTACAAAAATATATATAAACTATATATCACGCAAATATTCTAAAAAAGAGCATCAAAATATAATTTAGAACATTTAATTAGCAACTAATGAGTTCTTTGACGTCATCCGTACCACTACACTACTGGAAAAAGAAAATTTCTTGAACGGTAGCCAAAAGTGGAAAGTTATTGGAATGATCGAATATGTATAAATATCACGATTTCCAAATGGACATTTTAATTAATCTATCTTAAAATGTTTTAAAAAATACTTCAGTATTTTTTTATTTATACAGCAATTTTCAAAATCAAAAAAAAAAAAAAAAAAAAAAAAAAAAAAAAAAAAAAAAAAGCCTATATGTCATTTATTTTACTGTGCGGAAGAAAACATGGTAGAAAAAAAGTTTTTCTCACACTTAAGGATTAATATTATAAATACAAATTATTATACATAGTTAGTCACACTTATAGGTGAAGATGGGGCACATTGGGACATGGCCCACCTTGGGACATCTTAATTTTTAGGCTTGATTTTGCAGTCAAAACTAAACACACATAAGTGCCAATATACGAAACTGCAATCTACTCTCAAATGTTTTTTGGAATCGCTGGTGTTTACTGGAAACAAATAATACCATTATTTTTGTTTTGAATGAGGTTGAGTAACATTAATGTGCATTTTGAAGAAAGGATTTTTCCTTAAAGAAATGAAATAATACAAGTGGTAGTATGTTGTAGGAGAAAATATGGATTTTTTGTTATTTTAATGGTAAAAAATAGACTATATGTTAAGCTTAAGGGTGTATTTCGATTCAAGCTGCTTATTTTCCGATTTATTTTTGAATTCATTTTTGCTCTCAAATGCACCAAACTTTCAAAATCTCTTATTTGGAAAGTACACAAGGTGCCGTGATTGTCGATTCTTTGATAAATGCAAAAAAGTTTGCAAAAACGGCATTTCGAACCGATTTTTCCGAAGCAGCAGGTCTTGGAACTAAAAAAAGGGTCATGCTGAGAAGGTAATTGTTTATAAATCAAATTCTAATGAATTGAGCGTAAAATGACATCACACGGTACCTCATACGCCCCTTCAAGAATCCCCTCAGCAAGTTTCATATTTCTATTTTTAAAAATGTGTCTGAAATTGTATCGGAAAATTTCGAGCTGTTGAAGGTGGAAAAGCATTTTTTCGAATACAACCCTTAACTGTATAAAAGTTTTTATTAAAATTATTATGTGAAATGGGGAGCATGGGGCACTTAGTAGTAGGGCACCTTGGGACATATCCAAAGGTGCTGAAAGAAAAAGATGCAGGTTACTATGGGAAAAAAAGTACAGCGCCGGTTACAATTTTCATCAAAATGTGAGGATGAGGTAGTTGCACTAGCAAAATTGATGAAAACTACCTAAAGAAGGAAAACAAATATAAGTAATTTGTATGATGGCAGTAGTGATAGTTAAATTATACATGTGTTTCTGATTTTCCAACAGATTACAAACTTGAACAAAATCGCTTCAGAAACTTACAGGTTCATGGAAAACCCACTGTGGGATAATTGTGAAGTTTGCAGGAAAACAAAGCATTGTTGCATTTGTAGATCATGTTCAAAATGTTGAAGACAGCGAGCGGCAAATATGAGATATCCAATTCTAGAAGATGAGATCAAGAAGTGTCATTTTTTTAATCTTGATAAAAGTGACAGCTCATTTGTGTATCAAACAAATATTCTTATAGAATTTAGCTTTCCTAAAAAGACAATAGTTCAAAAATGTGTTTTATTAGAATTTAAAGAACATCAATTTGTTCGCATCAAATACAAGACCTGTTAATGAAAACATGTGTTACAATTCAAATTATTAAAGTTTCAATGTTTAAAGTTTTTCATGTTCATCTAAAGATTTATAAATAAAGCTTTTTTCACCACTTAAATATAAAATTTTATAACTGTTTGTTTGTTTGTTTGTTTGTTTTTTAATTGGTGTCCCATATTTTCTGTTTTGTTTTTATTATTTTCCTAAGTGATATATTACATTATTATGAGGTTTACTTCAAGCAGAAATGTATATGCTACATGTCTAATTGATTTTTTAAGAAAAAAATAAACATTAATAAGATTTTGAAAAATCATTTGCTAAAAAATATCCCAAGGTGCTCCATTTCCCTCTAATGTAATGACAATAATATGAGTGGTTCACAACCATAATAGACCAAGTCTATTTTGAAAATTAGTTGGGTGTGGCAATCCCAAAAACTTTAACCCTTATTTAAATCTTAATCTTAACCTTGTTTATATCTCAAAACCTCTTAGCAATCTATAATACCTATCAACTAGACTAGAAAGTAAACTACAAATCATTTCTAACATTTGATCATCTTGATGATGAGATTAATTCAATTAATAATAACACTATTTAAGTCACGACTTTGTTTGAAAAAGAGAGAGGGAGTATAAGTAAATAGACTAAACAAGAATTTTATTTAATATTTTTAGAACGTATATCTGTAGTAACAAGATCCAATATACAGATCCAAACAAGTATATCCAAACATATTGTGTTAAAATTGAATGATAACGCATTTCAAATTTACTCGGGAAATTGAATTTTACTGAAGATCCAGTTATTCACTAATTTTAAAAACTAAATTAAATTATTATCATTAAAAGTAAATGTGCAGTCTTCTGTATTTCTAACGATGTTAATTTAGAGAGCTTATTCTAAATTTATCAAATAACTTATCTATTATTTAAGGGTGCATTCGAAAAAATGCTTTTTCACTTTCAACAGCTCAAAATTTTCTGATACAATTTCAGACTCATTTTTAAAAGTAGAAACATGGAACTTGCTGGAGTAATTTTTGAAGGGATGTATAAGGTGCCGTCTGGTGTCATTTTGCACTCGATTCATTAGAATTTGATTTATAAACAATTACTTTCTCAATATGACCCTTTTTTTCGTTCCCAGATCTCCCGCTTCGGAAAAATTGGTTCAAAGAAACAACTTTGATTGTATTTTTTGCAATATTTTCTGCATTTATCAAAAAATCGATAATCACGGCACCTTGTGTAATTTCTAAATAAGACAATTTGCCAGTTTGATGCATTTGAGAGCAAAAATAAATTAAAAAATAAATTGGAAAATAAGCAATTTGAATCGAAATACACCCTTAACACCATCTCGGTTTTTCTATATTTTCTGTAATTTTACAGAAATTTTTTAACAATGTGGATTTAGGGAACGAAGAGTTTAATGAAAACAAAACTACCTAAAATATAAAACAATAAAATAACTTACCCAAGTACCTTTAGAAAAAAAGACTTTCATCTTCAACGTAAGCAGAACAAATGTTTTATGTCACGATTTATGCTGCAATCAGCGTCATTCGCAAGATACCTGTAGAGACGAGCTTCTGAATGCTAAGCAGTCTACAAAAGCCCGGATCTACAGGGTAGTTTACGAACGGCTAGAGTACGAAAGGATAATAATGGGAAGAATAATGGCAGGATCATCCTGAAAAGAGAGAAAGAAAAACAGTTATTGTTTTTATCCAAATATACGTTGTTTCAGAAAAACAATTTTCAGAATCAGACATGAGCCTGTAGTCGAAGAGCCGACCGCACAAAACCCTAAGTTATCCAGTACAAAAAAAAAAAAAAAAAAAAAAAAAAAAAAAAAAAATATTTGTATTATGGAAGAGTAGTCACAGGGGAATCTGATGATCCATGTCTGCCGGAACTGAAGTGGTGCATAAGCCAAAAATGAATGCCACTAGCGGTTGACTCGTAGGCTTAGCATTGTGTTTTCCTGCGCCCAGTTTTCCGTGTTTTCATACTTTTGATTGTACCGCAAACCCAGTGATAGGTTTACGTGCGAGTCACGTGTGAGTTATGCACCACTTCACTTCCGGCAGACATGGATCATTAGATTCTCCTATGATTATTCTTCCATAATATAAAAGTTTTCTTTTTCTTTGCTCGATGACTTAGGGTTTTGTTCGGTCGGCTCTTGGACTGCTGTACAAATTTTAAAGAAAGAAATGTTAAGGGTGCTGGTCCCTTAGCTTCAGAATTCTTCTCCGTAATGTAAAAGTCTATGGACGTTTGATGCATTCGTATATTTTAAATATATCCTCAGGAAATTAATATTATTAACTCTTTTTTTTTTTTTTTTTTTTTTTTTTTTTTTTTTTTCGTATGCTCTCCTTAAAGGATGCCACTTGTTTCCTTAGTTCTCAAAGTATTTTTTTTTTTTTTTAAATCAATGCTTAGTTTAATATTTCATGTTTTAAAAGCTGACGAACTGTGAGTAAAATTTTAACGCTGCATATAAAATTAAGCACATATTTAAAAAATATTTTGAGAACTAAGAAAAAAAAAGAGACACTCTTTAAGAGAGTACACAGAAAAAATGAAATTAAAAATATTAATTTTCTGATGAAATATTTTAAGTATACGAATGCATGAAACACCCATAGACTTAACATTAGTGAGAGGAATTCGGCAGCTGAGTAACCAGCACACTTAAAGCTTATTCCGTTTCCGAATTCCCTTTGGTAATGTTAAGGCTGCTAGTTACTCAGCTGCTCTCGGAATTCCCCTCACTAATGTTAAGTCTATGAGCATTTGATGCATTGGTATGTTTAAAATATCTTCTACGGAAATTAACATTTTTATCTTCTATTTTCATTGTACTCTACTTAAAAGATGTTTTTTCTTTTTCTTGGTTTAAAAAAATTTTCTAAAATATATACTTACTTTTGCACAGGCATTCATAACAGAGATGAGATTGACAAAAAAGTAAAAAATCTGAAAACTGCCTGAACAACATTTGAGTAATAATAATTATGAGTTTCAAGCGGAATAAATATTATAATTGCTATTAAAATTTATATATTACATACAATTTAGCTTTAAGCAAATTAAAAAGAAACTGTTAGAAAGAATTAGACAGAAATTATTTACTTACTGCAGTGAAAAGTCTATTTTATTAAGATACAGATCATGAATAAAAAAACTGACATGAATATTTTTTTTATTGAAATTTTAAAAATAGTGGATACTTTTCTTGAAACAGCAAATCAAAATAATTGCAACTACATTATACATATGATGGAACAGAGTTCCTATTCTTTTAACAAAAAAAAAAAAAAAAAAAAAAAAAAAAAAAGTTTAAAGTTGCAGTCATAATTGATTGTTAAAGGTGCAGCAAGACAACCACTAAGAATGAAAATTTAAGGAAAAATAATTTAAAAAAAATTAAGTGTTATTTAAAAGACAAATTACTAATACTACGGAAAACATTAAAATTTCAAAGCTTTAAAAGGAATTCAGAAAAAATGAATTATTATATCAAAGTCAAAAACAAAAGGAAAAAATTTAGGAAAAAATATAAAATTTCCCCAAAAATTTAATTGGGGAAATTTCTTTAAAAATTGAAGAAAAGTCTGAAATTCAGACTAAAGTCTGAAGAATCTCATCCCTGTCATAAAAACCAAGCTCCTTTTACTGCGATCGATTTTCGGAAACATTTCAAATAGCATAATTTTTACAGTGTAGTAGTCATTATTTATACGATTTTTTATGCTACATATTATCAATGAAACATTTTCATATTCAAGAAACATGCTTTACAGATGATCAAAATAACTTAATATTATCATCAAAATAAATTTAAAATTAAAAATATTTAAAAAGAAACTTTCTTTAAAATTCATAAAAGTGTAATTCTGCTTTTGTGAATTTCACAAATTAACCACCTATCGCTAAGTTGGCTTAATTTACATCAATTTATTATTGTCGCAAAATTTGGCGATAACTAAATAAATTGACCAAAATTTCGCGATATTACAGTAATCCTGCTATTAGTACTTTTAAACAAATTCTTATTGTTAAGATGATACTAATTTCTGTGTAAGAAATCAACCGTTGTACCCTCTTCCCCCTCTTAGGAATCGAATTAAAAAAAATAAAAAAAAAATCAATATCAATTCATGTATTGCCTTCAGGGGTACATATATATTACAAATTTCAAAGCTCTATGTCAACAGTATGTGGGTGAAAAATAAATCACAAGATTTCACTTTTATGTACGAGCAAACTTTTGCTTTCTAAAATTAACTGATCCCTGAAGCTAGAATATGTGAAAATAAATTTATATTTCGTGAAAAACACAATTTAATCACAATATTATTTTCACTATTTACTCAAATAAAACTTAATTTCAGTTTTAAAATTATGTAAAACAATAAATATCTAATGATCCTTGTTATTTACCAATTTCTCTCTTTTATCCACAAAAATGAAGCAATTTAGTTTCTATCATTACCGAAAAGTCACTAAAAATAACGAAAAAATTTGTACCTCGAAAACTAATTCCAAATTTAAATATTTACGACCACTTTTACCATTCTCGTATTAGCTGGCATTAATTTGTTCGCCCAACTTTCCATATTCTAAGAAGTATAGCTGCGAAATACAAACTGACAGTCACTTTTAAATGTAATAGATCAATGAAGTTTTAATTTCTCTATGAAAAATTACCTGGGACAAATGCTAAATTATTTATTTTGCTTTAAATGCAAATGGATTATATATTCCCAATTGCAATTGGGTTATAGTTTACAAGAAGCCGCTTAAACAATAAATCGAGTACTTGTCCCAGTGCCATCATAAAGTGATTTAACTGTGATATTTATCTGTTAACTATAAATTTTAAACGTGTTTTAAACATCATTTTATGACTTTATTCACATTTACACATTTTAATTTGATACTTTTTACTTTTGCCTGTTTTCTGTTAAGAACTTTATTTTGCCTTTTGTTTTTTAAACTTACTAATATATTGATATATACTATGTTTACGACTGCTTAACAAGATTATAATTATGTGTTTCTTTTTTTCATTTGTAGCTTCTTAATTTAAAAGAAGATAAATTTAAAGATTTAAAAAGTTGAAAACAACTATTCGCTTTTTAAATTTTCAACCACTGATTCGTAATTAATCGAACGACATCATTTTTCACTACTTTTTTTCTTCGCTGTTGCTTCCTAGGTGAAGAAATTCGAAAGATCCATATATGAGATATATCACATATTAATAATTTTTAATAAACAGAATAAACTCCATGATGAAAAATCTAAGAATAGTAACTGTCA
The DNA here is from genome assembly GCA_964019185.1 of Maratus speculifer. Taxonomy (NCBI): domain Eukaryota; kingdom Metazoa; phylum Arthropoda; class Arachnida; order Araneae; family Salticidae; genus Maratus; species Maratus speculifer. The sequence continues at coordinate 149,018,018 of OZ025297.1, read as the reverse complement.
TATCGATATTTTAACACTGAAAAAAATTAATCATTTTAATCAAAATTCCTTAAATGTTTTAATTTAAATTTTTTAATTAGATGACTTAATTATTTTGCTCCAAGACTGTCTAGTTAAAAACTTTAAAGGATGCATTAGACAAAGGTTTTAATTAAAGATCTTTTTTTCACCGCGTTATTCTTTATAATTAACAAGTCACAAAAACTAATTGATAAAGATTTAGCTTCGATAATTATCATGGTAAGTAATGAGAATTTCGTTTATAAAAAACTTTGAAAACAATGAAATAAATTACACAAAATGTATAAATTAAATAAAATACGTGAATAAAGAAATGCGATAAAAGTGGGTTTTATAAACTCGGCTAATCATATAGACATTTAAATTACTTTTAATAAATGAAAATGAAATTAAAAATATTATTTAATAACTATAGCGGAAAAATATTTTAATAGATATTAAAACGTCTAAAAAATCATTACGTATAAAACTAGATTATAAAAAATTAATACAGAAATTTATTAAATCTAATAATAAATAATTCAATAAATATAATAACATGCATATACTACCTATTGAGCGATAAATAAAAACATTAATAATATTTACTAATTCATTGACAAAATAATGCAGTAAATATATAATAATAATGAAGAAATGAACATACCACATAAAAATACTGATAGATAAGATTGAATTACTGAAAACATAAATATATTTTCAGAAAACATAAAGTAAAAACGGCATCTTCAATTCAAAACTGCAAATATTGTTTAATTCCTGCACAGAGTATGCAAAAATCCACAAATAAACTGTGATCACTGCAATATAAGATCACATGCCTGCATTCGTCAAATCCAATTCATTACAAAATACATCTGAGTTTTACATAAAAGACTACTACCAGTAAAAATTTCTTAGTTTTCATGGAAACATATTTCTCAGAACGTGAGGAAGCAAATACAAATCCGCCCTTATATGCTGGTTTAAAGTAGGTTATCAGAGGAAATAACAACAATTTAAGCATTGTAACATATAACAGGAAATTTGAAACATCACTGTCTAATGTAATACGATAAGACATTAACGATATTTATTATTATTATTATTTTCACCGAATCCTTAGGGCGTTTGCCATTTGAACAAATTGTAGCTATACATTTCCTTTTCGATTGCTCATTTAGGTTCAATAAACAGTTTCAGAACGTAAACATTCCCTGCCCTACTATTTGTTATACGTATATATAAATAAGAAAGTGCATTAACTCTTCCATATACAGGGTGATTCAAAATAACGTGGACAAAATGATATGACAAATCAAGCATACAACAAGGATCAAAAATCACATAGGAACATAGGGTCGCAAACTACTTATTGAGTCACAAATACAGGGTGTTTTATTCCAGCTACACTCGGTTTGAAAGTAATAATTTCGAGGAAAATAAAAATATTGTAATGAAAATGCAACGATATGTACCTTATTTTGTGCGAAATGTGATAACATTACGAAAAGATCTCGAAAAACGTATTGTTCAAGCAATCGATGATACTGCATAAACTGATTATGACAGTCCAAAATGTGAGGTGCCAAGTGCATATTGCTGTTGCGCATAATGCAAACTTCTACCGTTTTTGTTTGGTGTTATCACACTTAAAACAAAGGTGAGAATGTCTGTTAAATGTTTTATTATAATATACTTCAGTTTTCTGAAATTTATTACCGTCAACCCAAATTGAGTTAGGATGAAACACCCTGTATTTGTGACTCAATATGTGGTTTGCGGCCCTGTGTTCCTGTGTGATTTTTTATCCTTGTCATATGCTTGATTTGTCATATCAATTTGTCTCCGTTATTTTGAATCGCCCTGTATATGTTAAATTATTGACTTAAAGCAGTAAACATTTTACAGTAATATGTTTTTGAAATACACTGAAAAAAAAAAAAAAAAAAAAAAAAAAAGGTTGTAAATCTACAAAACTAGTTTTTGTAAAAGCTACAATTTCTATGTTTACTAAATTTTTATTTGTACAGTGTAAAGAAAAAATGTGTAAATCTACAAACTAGGATTGTAAAGCAGCAGAAATTTGTGTTATTGCTAAAATAAATTTCAATAAGCTGATATAATTACATGGGGTTATATATATATATATATATATATATATATTACATAAAATGGTCTAGGTATCCCAGTTTCCTATAGAAAATTCTTAGTAACCTAACAGATTTCTCTTACAGATTTTCGTACAGATTTCAGCGTACATTTCTGTGTACTTAGTGTACTATGTCTTTTTCTTTGTTTAAAATAAACAATATCTTAGAGAAAGATAAAAGGAGATAATTTTATGAAGAATCTATTTAAGTAATGAACTACAATTATTTTACTAAAAATTTTAACTATCACAAAAGTATAATTGAAAAGATCATCACCTTCAAACAATGATGTATACCAGCTTATTCAAAAAGATTTCATGAAAGTTTTAATATAGTCAATATTATTATTATTATTATTATTATTGAGAGACAAATGGACAAATCGAAATCAAAAGTAATTTTTAAATGCCTGGAAATAGTTTCAAGAATTTTAAATAATTAAATAAGTTGGTATGAATTGAAAAGGTAGAAAGAACTTCTTAACACCATAAAATTTTTAATAAATGTGTAAAACTTTTCGAAAAAAAAAAAAAAAAAAAAAAAAAACTAGAAGAAAGACTGGTTCTTTCAAAAGGGCTTGCGCATTTATTAAAAGTGTTATGGTGATTTTAAGAAGGTATTTACTTAATTCCAAGAATTTGAGGGTAAAACTATACTTAAACAAGTTGGAAATTGCACGTGAAGCGTAGCAAATGAGGTGCGTTCGTACGATAACGAAGTTTTAAAAATATTACTCTCATATATCAATCTCATAAAATTGTAAATAGTGAATTACAATTAAAACGCTCATCAAACAATGTTCTCCCTACATCATTATGTAATGGAATACTTTTGTGTGGCCTTGTAAATCAATAACAAATGTTCTTTGTACCACAAATTATGTAAAATGTATATTATAATATTTACTTTATAGTTGCATATAAATTTTATTAAGTTCCAATGAGTGTAACACCATCAAAATGCATTTGAAACATTTTTCCCCATTGACCGTAATGTAACGGAATACTTTTGATTGTCCCTGTAATTGATCTATGCATCCGATTTTCATAAAATTTGAAATAACTCGACAAAATTATGCAATAATTATGTATTTTAAATTTCAAACGCATAAAATACATTTGAAACTTTTTCCCCATTGACCATAATGAAATTGAATACTTTTGATTGCCTCTGTAATTTATCTATGCACCCGATTATCAAAAAATTTGAAATAACTCGAAAAAATTATGTAAAAATTATGTATTTTAAATTTCAAACGATTAAAATGCATTTGAAACTTTTTTCCCCATTGACCGTAATGTAATGGAATACTTTTGATTGCCCCTGTAATCGATCTATGCATCCGATTTTCATAAAATTTGAAATGACTCGACAAAATAATGTAATAATTATTTATTTTAAATTTCAAACGATTCGGTTGGGTAGTTTTTGCATTGTTATATGCGGACGGACAGACAGACGGACGGACTGAACGACCACTATAGGTGCTACGTATTTACATAATTACGAACGCACATAAAAAGGGGGGGAGACAAAATTTTTCCTTCGTAGCATTCACTACTATTAGCTTATGCAATAATTATTAGTATAATATCATTTATTAGCATTAATATACAATCATTTAGTTAAATGTCACTAATATCATCCAGGATTTTCAAAAAATTACTGAGTGAAAACTAGCAATATTTTGACACAATACTGCGACGCCTTTCACTATATGTGTACAAATACTCTATATTTCTAAACTAACAAAAGTTATGTATATGATCAAAATACAAAACAGTAAAGGAAAGAAAACACGATTCCATACAAGACTATTCATATGCACTAGAACACAATCCAATTATTCAGTCAAAAATACAAGCTGATTCACACACCAGCCAAACCCGGATTTTTTGCACATATTTTTAAGACAAGAAAAGATATTTTAACAATACTTTTAACATACTGGTGAGGGGGGCATTTGGGGTTACCTCTCTCCAGACCATTAAAAAATTGAAATGCATATAAAAACCCTTGTGTTATGATAAAATTATGATCAAAGGTGAAGATCCTCAAGTATAAAACGCTAATCTTCCGGATTTTTTTTTTTTTTTTTTTTTTTTTTTTTTTTTTTTTTTTTTTTAAATTTTGTATTAGGGCTGTAGTCGTAAACATAACAGAGGATATACGCTCTAAGCAGAGGGTATACGCTCAAGGTAGAGAGTATACCCTAGAGTGTGTATACTATAGTTTTCTTGAAAAACAGAGGGTACTAGGCGCTCTTTAAAAAAAATCCAGAAGGTATACGGCGGCGTATACCTCGTATACCCTCCACTACATCCCTGATCCGTATAACTTCTGTTTCTCAAATAAAACTATGTTGTTTAAGCTAGGTTTGACGTTCATGAATTTAGTATGCGGTATGCGCTAACCGCCTATACGTATATCTGCTTTTTTTTTTTTTTTTTTTTTTTTTTTTTTTTTTTTTTTTTTTTTTTTTTTGATTGCAACATTGCTTATAATGTGTAAAAATCAAATTTGAAGAAAAAGTTACCAGCAAAACATTTTGCCAATCAATTGCTTCAGGGTTTCATAGCAGGAGACTTTTTTTCAAAATAAAATTAATGTAAAAAAAGGTTAGCAGCAGCAAAGTAGCACGTATGTTATTGCTATTATGCTCTTGTCCCCTCTTCTTCTTCTCCCCCCTCGCAAGGAAGATTGAAAGAGACGCTCTTTTATAAAATCTATTATAATTTATTATGGTTCTGCGTGCATTTCAATGTGTTGGGTTTTATATGTCACACAGTCATTAAACACCAGCTTATACTCATGAAACGCTGTATATATTTAACAATCTTTTAAGAATCTTCCCAAATAAAGAGTTGGCTGCGAAACATCTATGTAAGTTACCATTCTTCATGCTTCATTTTCTTCGGCGAAACTACAGCATACAGGCCTTCTTTTATGACAAATGACATCATCAAAAATACAGTAAACTCTGTCTTAAGGGTGTATTTCGATTTAAACTACTTCTTTTCTTTTTCTTTTTTTTTTTTCTTTTTTTTTTTTTTCAAATATAATTTTGCCCTCAAACGCATCAAACTCGCAGATTCTCTTATATAGAAACTTTAAAAGGTGCCGTGACTGTCAATTTTTTATAAATGCAGAAAACATTACAAAAAATGCAGTCAAAGTTGGTCTTTTGATCCGAATTTTTCGAAACGGGAGGTTTGCGAACGAAAAAAAGGATCATACTGAGAAGGTAATTGTTTATAAATCAAATTCTAATGAATTGAGCGCAAAATGACAAAACACGGCACCTTATACGTCTCATCAAAACTCTCCTCAGCAAGTTTCATGTTTCTACTTTAAAAAATGCGTCTGAAATTGTATCAGAAAATTTCGAGCTGTTGAAGGTGGAAAAGCATTTTTTCGAATACACCCTTAATTAGAATTGATAGGGACCGAGAAAAATTTCCGTATAGTAGACAATATTCCGCCTTATTTTACTCTATGCCTATGGATTCACAGGAAAATCTTTCCGACTTAGAGCTATTTCAGTCTTACACAGAACAGGGTCCGCTTTACTGAGAGTTAACTGTACTGGAAACGCAGTGTCTGTAGTTCGGGTACTGATACCGCATGCATTGTCACTTATTTAGATTTTGAAATACGGAAAAAAAAATTACAAAGTTATCAGGAAAATACCTTTAATGATTAATTTATAATTTCCTCTTACATCTTCAATTTAAAAAAAAAAAAAAAAAAAAAAAAAAAAAAACTGATTTAAAAAAGTGGTAATTTGGAAGAGTAATTAAGAAAAATAAGAATTGCTCGAAGAAAAGGGATTACAAGAATAATTTTAGAATTCTGAAGCTAAGATATCGCAAATAAACATTACTTTAAATGTTTAATTAGAAAATAAATTAGAAAATGGCGACACAAATTAGAACAGTTTCTCTTTAGGTTTTTATGAAGCATTTCTTCGATAAATTACTCTTTGTATAAAATTTTATTGTTACTAAAATACAGCTCTAAAAATAGAACGGATCTAAACAATATTTCTCCTGTGACTGTACTTGTTCCACTTACAGTGAACAACATTCTTTCAGTATCGAATGTATTTTCATATATCATAGTATTAAATATAAGATCAGGGGGAAAACCAGTTAATAATTTTAGACATAACATTGAATATAAGATCAGGGAAAAAAATCGGTTAATAATTTAAGAAGGTTCGAGATATAAAAATCTTTAAATTTTCTAAAAACAATTTACTGCATATATTTATTTTTTTTTTTTCTGTTCAAAATAGCGCTAAAATAATGTTTCTATCTCATTTGCAACAGGAAATATTATTATTATTATTATTATTATTATTATTTCGTTTTAGTTTGTTTTCAAAATCTATCTTTTAAGCAAAGCTGTTATGAAAAGAACTTCTTTTGAAAATGCGTTTTTCTTCATGATGGAATCTGACCATTTCTCCTATTTAAATTGTTATAAGTCAATAACCGTTAAAGAAAATAGTTTAAACTTGGAAAATGTCTTTTTTAACTATTTTACTTTAATTTTGAATCAAAAAATTTGAAAAAATTATCTATTTTTAAAAATAATTTTTAAGTACACTTTTTTTCAAATTTTTAATTTAAATATTTTACATTTTTATATAAATTAATATTTTTTAAATGCTGAAAAAGAAATAAAGCTTATATATTTTTGTTTATTTAAATTTTAAAAAATTGAAATTCTACAAATAATATTTTGAGTTATAACGATTTTAATTAACCCTACTTTTTAAATAAATTTAAAATTTTAATTAAAATAAAGGAGTTTTACTATGTGATTTTGTTTACAAATAATATGTCTAATCATCACAAAAAAAAAAAAAAAAAAAAAAAAAAATCATAAAAAAACTATTTAAAATGTATCCCGGACTATCCATAAGGATACTAAAAATAAGGCCCCGTAAAACAGAATTATTTTACATACTTAATTGTAAACGGAAACAGAAAATGGTAGCATAAATTTGATAAGTATTTTTTAAGTTTTTGTTCCTAGCTCCAACATTATTTCCCCCATTATTTGCTCATTTTTATAAAGTTATCAAAAAAATACTTTTAATGTATAATGATTTCCTTTTAAATCCTATTTAAAAAAGTGGTGTTTTTTAAAAAAAATAAGAATGTAAAAGCAGGAAAGCTCGAAGAAAAAGGATCACAAGAATAATTTTAGAATGTTAAAGCTTAAACACCGTGAATAAACCTTAGTTTAATTAGAAAATAAATTAGAAAATGGCGACACGAGTTTTAGTAGTTTCTCTTTAAATTTCATGCAGCATTTCTTCCATTACCTTGATCTTTTTATAACATTTTCTTGTTGCTAAAATGCAACTCTAAAAATAGAAAGAATTTAAATAAGATGTTTCGTGTGACTGTACTTGTTCCATTTACAATGAACAAAATCCTTTCAATATTAAATGCATTTTCATGTATCATAATACTAAATATAAAACAAGGAAAAAAATCAATTAACAATTGAAAACATAAAGTTAAATATAAGATCAGCGGAAAAATCAGTTAATAATTTAAGGCATAATATTGAATATAAGATCAGGGAGAGGGGGGGGGGAATCAGTTAATAATTTAAGAATGCTAAAAATAAGACATCGGGAAACAGCATTATTTTATATATTTAATTGTAAATGAAAACAGAAAATGGCAACACAAAAGTATCTTTTAAAGTTTTTATGTAGCACTTTTACTCACAATTTGCTCATTTTTATAAAGTTATCTGAAAATTACTTTTCGTGTTTAGTGAATTCCTTTAAAATCCTAATTAAAAAAAACTTATTAAAAAAGTGATAATTTTAAAAAGTAAGAATTTAAAACATAGAAAACTAAAAGAAAAAGGAACACAAGTATAATTTTAAAAGGCTGAATCTAAAACATTGCGAATAAAGGTTAATTACAAAAGAATACTTTGGTTAATTACTTAGGTTAATTACAAAATAAATTTGAAAGTTAGAGTAGTTTCTCTCTGAATTTTATGCAGCATTTCTTCCATATCTTGCTCTTTTTATAAAGTTATCTTGTTACTAATATACAGCTCTAAAAATAGCCCTATGATGCACGAATTTAAACGAGATGTCTCTGACGTCAATTAGATATTGATTTATCATTTTTCAGCCCATATAGCAGCACGCATTCCTCAGGTAAAAGTACCAAATGGACTGTAGAATCAATGGTGCTATGATATAACATTTTGAAATAGTTTAAAAACGTAATAGAACACATTTAACTAATATTTCGAAATCTAATTTTTATTATTAATATTAGTATTGATTTTACATAATAACCATTTATTTTGTACAACATTTAAGTACATAATTAATTCACAATAAACATAAAAAATCCATTTGTTTATTTTATTTTTTTATTGTAAAAATATTTTATATTGTTATTTTTATATTCTTAAAAAATCGATTTTCATTTGTTTAAGGGAATACACTATCTATGAAAACACCTTTTCAACTTTTAATAATGCTGTAACAATATGTAGTGGCACAATACTTAATACTAAAAATTAAATAAAATGCAAAACAATAATCTTGTAAAACAGCCTATTTTACTAATACTTAATTTTTTAAGAACGAATTTACCTTTTCTAAAACACCAGCCACTTTTATAAATATGAAAATTCTTGCTTTATTTTTTTTTCCACGTTCATTAGAATATACTACATAAAATAAATTTTTAAATATATGGGATTTTACATTTAATATGATTTTTTTTCTATCGTGTATATTTAAAAACTAAGGAATTTCAACAAACTTTGAATTTAAATATATATATATTTTTAATAACTATAAACAAGAATGGTTAAATCCATGCACGAAAATATTAAATGCACCATGAAGAACAATAAAAAAATTTTCAAACCTCTACCTAAATTAGCAAAAAAAGTTAGTATTTATCGAACAAGCAAGTTATAAAAATATTAAACAGAGAGAAAAAAAATTAGTTTAAATTTTTCATTTGTATGGGTGGTTGCGCTGGATCTATTAACAAAATTTACAATACCTCACGATATAATTGTCAAAATATTCACAATTAAAGAAGCTTTAGATCATGCCAATCTAGTAACTTGATATAAAGTGATAAATTTGACGAATAAATATGATTTTTACGTTTTTTACTTACTTAAAAAAATGATAATATGAATTTTATAAAAATATACCTATTCATTTCTTTTTTTTCTCTCTACTTGTTAAATACAATTTACTTTGCTTTGGACTGTTCAAATGAACTTTTCTTCTTTGTTTTTTATATTTTTAACCAGCGCAAAAAAATAATGTTTTTAAATTCATAAAAATATTTAATTTCATGCATTATTATTATTATTATTATTACTATCTACTCTTTTAATACAATTTGGTTTGTACTGAATATTCGAAATACATCATTTTTGCGGATAGCAATGTCTTCAGTTATTTATTTGCAATGCTGCGTGGAGTCTATAAAATTTGTAAACTTTATAAAATAAGAGAAATTTCACTACATTTATAAAGCATGCTTCTTAATTTGATAGTATCAATTAAAAACAAATTTCGTTAATATAGTTTCTGAAACAAGTTATAATATGTCGTAGTTCGCTCATACACATGACTTTTCTTCCCTGCTACCACACATTTAATTATGAAACATTAAAAACTTTAAATTTACTAAAAAAAATATCCATACATTTACTTCTTTCAAGTCCGCGTAATATAATTTAGTTAAACTGAACCGTAATAACTTATTGACGACATTTCAGATGACATGAAATATATTTATTTTTCAAATATATGCAAATTCGTCTCCTAAATAAATCAAATTTTATGCAGACCACATTTAGATAAACATTTATTCTCTTCTTGATATTGAAAACATAACGGGGGGAAAAAATCAGTATTACTGAAAAAAAAATTATAATAAAAAATCCTTCTCAACTCAAATTCAATGTTTAAATTCCATAGTAAGAGAAATCCTTCTCATCTACCATATAACAAAAATTTGTTCAAGCGGAATTAGTTTTATTTTTATCGTATATAAGAAAAGAACATGAAAAGCATTCCAGTACTTTCTCTTTTTCTGTCATTTCGGACAAAGTTCTCTGTAATTTGATTACGATGGAAGTGGGGAATAGGAATCGATGAAAGCCTGTCTTCAACACTCATTGATCGAAAGCGGCTCTACGTTTTCTCGTTATAAGGGGAAAGTTGAGGGGAGAAAAGCCTTTATTATAGGATTCAGAGAAGAGTTTGGGGGAAAAGTTCAGATCTGCGTGCATTTTGTTTTTCTGGTTTATTTATTTCCGCTTCCTATTTATTCATTTATATATATTTTTTTTTTTCTCCAAATTTCTTTCAAAACAAATCGAAATCACCAGAGTTTTTTTTTAAACAATATTTTGAAAAGAATAGTAAATAGAATTTGATTTATAAAAGGGAACGAAAAGTCAAGATAGAAAAATGGCGTATTTGTTCTTATTCGTTTTGACGTTAGTGCAGCACAGATAAATAGGTATGCCATAGTTAAATATTTTTTTTATTAAATAATTTTGAATTTGCGCTAGATTTCTTTCAAAACAAATCAGAATGTCAAGAATTTTTTAAATAATATTTTGAAAAGAATGATAAATAGAATCTATTTTTTATTAGATAGAACAAAAAGTCGGATAGAAAAACGGCGTGTTTATTTATATCGATTTTGACAGTACGTCAGAAGCAAGAATACTATAATTAAATATTTTAAATTAAATAAATTTAAAATTAAAAGTACATCTTATTTAAACATTTATACGAAAATTATTGCATTTGATAATGGCAGAAGCAATAATTAGTACCAAACATTTACAGATTTAAGAGATCAGTTTACCTCAAAATTGGTCAAAAAATGGATTTTCTTTTTTAAGTATTAAATGAAAACTCGTTTAACTGTGAATATTTTGACAACTCATTTTTACCCATACGCAATTATATCGCGAGATATTGTGAATTTTGTAAATGAACCCAGCGCAGTTACCCATATAAATAAAAACTGTAAATGTCTTTCTCTCAAGAATTACCCATAATAATATTCAGTTTTATTTTTCAAAGAAACTGAATTTAAAGAAAAATATTCACTGAAAAAAAAAATATAAATAACATAAAAAAGTACATACATCTGGAAACTTAAAATGCATTTACGTAAACCATGTATTCTCACTAATTTTAGAAGATAAATTTTTAGCATATGTAAAATACAAGTAAAATGAAATACAATATTAAACAGAATCAAATAAATAAAACATAAGTTAACCAATAACCAAATATTTGATACACCCCAAAAAAGATACGAGGTATCGTTTATTTGGGGAAAACTATGTCAATACAAAAGCTTGGAGATAAAAGAAAAGGTCTAGAAGATAAAGGAATAAAAAAAAATGTTATTTCGGACAGGGGGAAAAAAAGGTAGGGATTTTTATCATGATTCCTGTCAACGGAGCGGCAGAGAATAAAAATCTAGCTTTCAGTGGATTTATGAAAAGATCTGAAAGAAATGACAACCTATCATTATAGTACGTCTTGAATTCTTTGATATAAGTAAGTAAAAGAAATGCAATATTTCGGATGCAGCTTTCCAAGGAAAAGTATTATATGTCGATATATAATACACATCCATACAGATACACCCCCCCCCCCTTTATATGTATGTACGTTTTTGAAAAAGTCATCAGACAGTAACGATATTTCTTACGGAAAAGGGAAAAACTAAAACTTAATAGCATACGTTTGGTTTTGCTATGATGACAGAATTTGTTTTTACATTCTTCTATCTTTACAAGAAGTACTGAATTCGTGAAAGTTTTCGACTTCCGGTTTTTGATGGATTTATACGTTTTAGAAGGGAGAACGCGGAGGATTTTGCGAACACGATTTGATGGTTTTTAGAAAATGACTGTCTGTAAGTCTGTCTGTCACAGTGTCACCAATGTTCAATTTAGAAACTTTTCTCCGGGAGGTATTTCTGTGGTTCCAGGGAGGAACATTATTGATTTTCGGTGGAGAAATTGCACTTTTTGCCCATTGAAAATACAAAATTTCCGGTGGGAACATCTCACTGCCCCCCCCCCCCCTCCAGACCACTCTCTGAAATCAAAACTACTTTGTCACTCTGAATGTGACAAAAAAAAAGGTAGGCACTCTATCTCAAGTACTAATGCATGAAATTTTACTAAGCTGTAGATTCAGTTAGACTTTGATAAAAACTAGAGCTGGTTAGGTTTTGGTGTATATCGCTCAACAAGTGGCGCGGCTATGCTGCATTTTTTGCAATTTCTGCAATAGCTTTATCCCAAGAATTTATGCATGGATTTTCTACAAACTTCAAATTCAGTCAGTACATAATAAAAAATTGATCCTAATTAGTTTCTGGCTTACATCACGCAACAGGTGGCGCTGTTATGCAGAATTGTTCAAGATTTCCGCAATAGGTCAGTTTCATGGACTACTGTACGGATTTTGATTAAACTTCAGAATCAGTTAGAAGTTAACATAAGTTGTTTCTGACTAGATTTTGCTGCAAACCATTTAACTAGTGGAGCTGTTAAGCTGCATTTTTCATGAATTACTAACATGTGTGAAATAGAAGAAAGATTTGGGATTGCCACATCCACATCTGACTAGTTTTATAGATGGAGTAATGCATTTGAGAAGCTATCTCAAAATTTTAAATGACTATTTTCTCGCACGAAAAGTCGATTAAAAACGCTTATTTTAACATTATTTTCTAAAAAATATACTGGGATTGAAAAAAAAAAAAACAAAAAAAAAAAAAAAAAAAAAAAAAAAACAGAAAAATGAGTTTGATTTGATAGCTTCTGAACAATAACACCTGCTAGTTTCATGCATTTCAGAACAAAAATAAATTAAAACTTATCTCATAAAGTTACCCTTTTTGATTATAAAACAGCCTTAAGTAATGATTTAAAAAAAAAAAAAAAAAAAAAAAAAAAAAAAAAAAAATGTTTTTTTTAGTTATAACAAATGAAGTAATACGAATTTTGAGTAATTTTATAAGCATTTAAAAAAGCAACATGATTTAATAATTTTTGCGTTTTCTCTTAAGGGTGTATTCGAAAAAACGGTTTTCCATCTTCAACAGCTCGAAATTTTCCGATACAATTTCAGACACATTTTTAAAAGTAGAAACATGAAACTTGCTGAGGGGATTTTTGAAGAGACGTATGAGGTGCCGTGTGATGTCAGTGAGAATTTGATTTATAAACAATAACCTTCTCAGTATGACACTTTTTTTCGTTCGCAGACCTCCCGCTTCGGAAAATTCGGTTCAAAATGCTGTTTTTGATTGCTCTTTTTTTTTTTTTTTTTTTTTTTTTTCAATATTTTTTGCATTTATCAGAGAATCGATGATTACAGCACCTTGTGTACTTTCTAATCAATATAATTTGAAAGTTTGGTTCATTTGAGAGCAAAAATGAATTTAAAAATAAATCGGAAAATAAGCAGTTTGAATCGAAATACACCCTTAAGAAATAAGGAAATTCTATATTTTTTAAAAGATTTCGTTTACATGGATTTAGATACTATGATATTAAGGATTTTTTTTTTCTTTTGACAAGAGATTACTAAATACAACTAAGGTGTATTTCACAGATTTTTTTTTTAAACTCAGGGTGCATTTTGCCTTAAAAAAAAAAAAAAAAAAAAAAAAAAAAAAAAAAAAAAAAATCAGGACGCTGCATTTTTTGATAATGGCCTAGAGAAAATACATTAAGAGAAGAACTAATAGAGTGGCAAAATTTTGGCAACAAACACATTGCATTTATTCTCAAAAATATATTTTCACGAGCTCTGGGAAATAAACTTTTAACGTTGAAACAATAAAATAAAAAATAAAACAAATAAACGACAATAAGTTAATCAGACATTTGAGAATTCCAAAAAGATATGCGGCATCGTTCATTTGAGGAAGGAAAAAAAAATACGTTAATACAAAAGCTTGAAAATAAAAGAAAATGGCGAAGATGGGGGAATAAAAGAAAATGGAATTCTGGATATTGGAATAAAAGTAGGATTTTCTATCATGATTCCTGTCAACGAAATGGCAGGGAATAAAAATCTTGTTTTCAATAGATTTATGAAAAGATCTCAAAAGAAATGACATCTTATCAGTATAATATGGCTCGAATTCTTGGTAAAATAAATACAATATTGCGAATACAGATTAAATGTGATATACAATGGAACTTCCCTATAACGAAGTCTCTATTTAGCGATTTTTTCTGCTGAACCTTGATTTTGGACATTATAAATGGTGTATTCCAATCCAAAGTGCTTGTTTTCTGATTTATTTTTAAATTCATTTTTGCTCTCAAACGCATCAACCGGAAAAATTCTTTTATTTAGAAACGTCATAAAGTGCGGTGCTTGTCAATTTTTTGATAAATGCAGAAAGTACTGAAAAAAAATCCCTGTCGGCTGGGCCTATAGGCGGAGGTAGATTTCGAAAAGTGCTCATTTCAACAACAAAAAAAAAATATATATATATATATATATATATGATTAGAGATAAACCCAGTTTAATAACTTGATTTGCGCGTTTATGAAAAATTTTTAATTTCATTTTTCTGCAAAAACTGGTTTTATCAGAATCATCTTAAGAAAAATTCAGCTCAAATGCCCATGATGACAACATATTTTGAAATAGATTCTAAATTTATTAAAGAATCGACCAAAACAGTACATTATACAGTTCCAGAATAACAAAAAACTGTCAGTTGAAAGCATTTGAGAAAAAAATTGAATTTAAAAAAGAGTCATAAAATAACCGATTTGTTGTTTGAATACATCCTTAATTCTTTAATCATGATTGCTTCGGAAAATTTTGTGCGAAATACTCACTTTGACAGCATTTTTAAAAATATATTCTATCTTTATCAAAAAACTGGCCAATGCGTCACAGTATATAGTTCCTAAATAAGAGGATCTGTAAATTGGATGTATTTGAGAGCTAAAATGGATTTTAAAACGAGTCATAAAAAACGCAATTTGCTATGTGAAAACTTCCTTAAATTTTCAAATCTGGAAGACTTCGGGAAATTCTGTTCAAAATACCCATTTTTGGTAGCCTTTTTCAAAATATATTCTGTCTTTATCAAAAAACTGACCAATGCATCACATTATATAGTTCCTAAATAAGAGGATCTGTAAATTGGATGCGTTTGAGAACAAAAATGGATTTAAAAACGAGTCAGAAAAAAACGCAATTTCTTATTTGAATACTTGCTTCAATTTTCAGTCCCGATTACTTTCGGAAATTCTGTTCAAAATACCCTTTTTGGTAGCCTTTTTTGAAATATATTCTGTCATTATCAGAAAATTGACCAATGCGTCACTTTATACAGTTTCTAAATAAGAGGATCTACCATTTGGATGCGTTTAAAATCAAAAATGAATTTAAAAATGAGTCAGAATATAAGCCGTTTGGATTTGAGGTTTTTTCTCCAACTCCTATTTTTGTTTAATTTCTTTTTGCTATACGAATTGGTCCTATGAAAAACTTGTCAATATAAAAGTTGTAGATATTTTTGAGAAAATGTAAAATAAATTTAATCAGATTTCATATCTTAAAAATTGACGGAGTTATGAAGTTTTGTCTTTTTTCAGCGCCCTTTTTCTTTTCGTTTTTAATTTTTTTCATCGGTAAAAGTTGGTCCTATCAAAAACTTGTAAATACAAAAGTTTTAGATAATTTTAAGAACATTTATAAAAAATTTAGTTGGACTTGATATCTTGAAAATTGACGAAGTTATGATTTTTTTTCTCTCAAAATCCCTGTTTTTTTCGCCCCTTGAGCCCACTTCTAAATTTATCAACAATCTGTCATGTATATACTTTTGGCCCATTTTTAAGATGTAATATAAACTTTAAACCGATTCGATATCTACTTTAATTAAGATTTTATGGCGTTTTTTCGGTTTTCACAAAAACGCCCCCTATTCCGCCCCCCTTGGTCCGATTTTGCCCATTAACGAACTCAGCCGAGATTTTATCCCCATTGATTTTATGTACCAGTTTGGTGCAGATTGGTTAAGAATTATAGAAATTATCGTGTCCATAAAAAAGTGAGATATATAGATAGATAGATATATATATATATAAACTGGTGCGATTGCAATAGGTAGTATTTCTTACGAAATCTACCTAAAAATGCTGTCAAAGTGAGCACTTTGAACCGAATTTTCCAAAGCGGGATATCTGGGAACAAAAAAAAATTATCATACTGAGAAAATAATTATTCATAAATCAAATTCTAATCAATTGGGCGAAAAATAGAACCCCACTTTTAAACCACTTATATATCTCTTCAAAAATCACTTCAGCAAGTTTTATGTTTCCAATTTTGAAAATGTCTCAGAAAATTTCGAATTGTTGAGAATGGAGAAATATTTTTTCGAATATAGCCTTAATACAAAAGCTTGAAAAATTTTTGTGCGTGTGTGTGTTTGGAATAACAGACAATCATATATATTATTATTATTTCTATTATTATTATTGTTATTGTTATTGTTATTAATACCGAACGAAAGAGCTAATACAAAAATAAGAAGCTATGAGTGTAATATAACATCTTCAGAGGAGCTTCATATTTATCATTCATAGTGACGCTATGAAATATATATAGTATGTATATGCGTGTGTTTGTTGTTGTTGAACGTAGTAACACATTCTTTTATTAATTCTTTAATTAAATTTAAATAATTCAATTAAATAAATAAATACAATTTTATTCCAGTACTATTATTATTAGCATAATTTTGTAACCATTAATTAAAATTACTTTTGTAATTAATGCATCTCGGAACTTGTAATCTTAAAAAAAAAAAGTATATATAATTTAGAAATTCCCTTTTGTAGATGATAATGTGCATTGGTCTATAACGTGTACAAAATGTACCTACATGAATATTACGTTGTAACTTTTTTCTTTTATTAATTATTTTAATCAAATATAAATAACTAAATGAATTAAATATAAATGCAATTTTATTCAAAAACTTAATTTCCTTCTTATTTTTGAACCATTACTTAAAATTATTTTTGAAGTTAATATTTCTCGAAATTAGAAATCTTTTAAAGAAGTTATAAATGATAATAATATTTTATTAAGTAACTCTAATTTTATTCATTCCCCAAAATTCTTTTAATTTTTGCTAAATTCTTTTAAACTTCTATTCTAAATTTAACTATCATCACAAATTTAAAATAATAATCCTCCTTTTCTTTTTTTTTACAATAAATAATTTATGTATACACATAATTTAGTATATATATAAATTTTAATATATGTAAAATGTTTTTAATATTTAAATAAACATATTATTGCTTCCAAATGATTAAAAAAATCTAAAATTAAAGCGGCTGAAAAAATATTATGTAAAATTTAAGGGGGTATTCGAAAAAACGCTTTTACACCTTCAACAGCTCGAAATTTTCCTGTTACTTGAGAAGATTTTTGAAGAGATGTATAAAATGCCGTGTGACGTCATTTTAGCTCAATTCATTAGAATTTGATTTGTAAACAATTACCTTCTCAGTATGACCCTTTTTTTCTTTCACAAATCTTCCGTTTCAGAAAAATAGGTTCAAAATGCCGTTTTTGATTGCTTTTTTTGCCTTATTTTCTAAATTTATCAAAGAATCGACAATCACGGCACCTTGTATAGTTTCTAAATAAGACAATTTGCCAATTTTGATACACGTGAGAGCAAAAATGAATTAAAAAATAAATCGGAAAATAAGCAGTTTGGATCGAAATACAAATACACCCTTAATGTAAATGTAACATAATATTGGTACTATACGAAACTGGAACTGTAAATATTTATATTCTGCTAGTTCAGTATCTTTTTTGCAACAAACGCTTTTAATACTTCAAACAGAAAAAAAAAAGAACTAAACGCGTAGACAGAAGAAAAGTAAAAGTAAAGCCAATTTTGATATGAATACTTCACTTCGCATACATTTTTTCTTCTCAACAACTGCTATATTACTGCAAAGAAACACGTTTTACAGGTGAAGCTTCGGCTTCTCTACATCGAGAGATAAAGCTTCTGCATTATTACGCTTTATAGTTTTTATGATGTTAACACTAGATATTTTCATTCTAAAATCAACTAATCATATAGTTAGCCACGTTCCTGATTTCCCTGTTCGTCATACGGGCAACCTGCTTTTCCCAATCATGATTTGCCTGTGCCACCTACGGGCATTGCAATCATGGTGTATTATTCTAATCGGTAAATTTTTTTTATAAATTTTTTATTATTTTTGATTTAAATGGACAAAAATTTCTGTTTTGAAAAACCGATGAGAAATTATTAAAAATTCTGTAAAAGCCATAAAAAATAGCCTTTTTTTTTTTTTTTTTTTTTTTTTTTTTTTTTTTTTTTTTTTAATTAGCTAAGTGGTTAAAAAAAATGGGAAAGAAAAACCAATAATGAAACGAACTTTTCCGCATACATTTGTTCTTCTCAACAATTGAGATAGTATTGAAGGAAAAAAAAAAAAAAACATTTTTTACAGGTGAAGTTTGGTTTTTTAGAGATTGAGTGATTAAAGCTTTTGCATTATCAATTATTTCGCTTTATATTTTTATAATTCTAATACTGAATGCATTCATTTTTTTGCTAACTAAACGTGAAGTTCGAAAAAAAAGGAAAGTAAAAGTCAATATTGAAACGAATACTTCCGTATATACTTTTTCTGCGCAACAATTATTGTATTGCTGCCAAAAATAAATAAATAAATAAATAAAGATTAAAATGATTTACAGGTGCATTGGAGCTTTTAAACGTTGAGAGGTGTATCTTTTGCATTATTACATCATAACACTTTATAATATAAAAAATGTTAATATTGGATGCATCAATTTTAATACTAACAACTTCAGTTAAAAGAAAAGGAAAGGACACGTCCATATTTAAATGAATACTTCCGCATATATTTTTTCTTCTCAACAACTGCTGCATTACTGCAAAAGAAAAAAAAAAACATGTTTTGCATATGAAGCTCGGACTTTTCAACATTGAGTGATAAAACTTTTGCATTATTACGCTTTATACTTTTTATAATCGTAATACTGGATGCATTAATTTTGATGCGAACTAAGCGTGTAGTTAGAAGAAAAGGAAAATAGAAGTCAATATGGAAACAAATACTTCCTTATATACTTTTTCTCCCCAACAATTGTTATATTACTGAAAAACAATCCGTTTTACGGGAGACGTTGGGGCTTTTAAACACTGAGAGATATAGTTTATGCATTACTACATTATAACGCTTTATACTTTTTACATTATAACACTTCTTATAATATTAATACTCGATGCATTCATTTTGATACCAAACACTTCAATTAGAAGAAAAGGAAAGGACGTGTCGATATTGAATTGAACTTCCGCATGCATTTTTTCTTCTCAACAACTGCGGTATTATTGCAAAGAAACACGTTTTACAGGTGCAGCTTCGGCTTTTCTATATCGAGAGATTAAGCTTCTGCATTATTACGCTTTATACTTTTTGTGATGTTAACACGAGATATTTTCATTTTAAAATCAACTAATCGTATAGTTAACCACGTTCCTGATTTCTCTGTTCGTCATACGGGCAACCTGTTTTTCCCAATCATGATTTGCCTGTGCCACGTACGGGCATTGCAATCATGGTGTATTATTCTAATCAGTAAATTTTTATTATAAATTTTTTATTATTTTTGATTAAATAGACAAAAATTTCTGTTTTGAAAAACCAGTGAGAAATTATTAAAAATTCTGTAAAAGCCAAAAAAAAAGCCCTTTTTTTTTTTAATTAGCTAAGTGGTTCAAAAAAATGGGAAAGAAAAACCAATAATGAAACGAACTTTTCCGCATACATTTGTTCTTCTCAACAATTGAGGTAATATTGAAGGGGAAAAAAAAAAACATTTTTTACAGGTGAAGTTTGGTCTTTTAGAGATTGAGTGATTAAAGCTTTTGCATTATCAATTATTTCGCTTTATATTTTTATAATTCTACTACTGAATGCATTCATTTTTATGCTAACTAAACGTGAAGTTCGAAAAAAAAGGAAAGTAAAAGTCAATATTGAAACGAATACTTCCATATATACTTTTTCTTCGCAACAATTATTGTATTGCTGCCAAAAATAAAATAAAAATAAAAGTGTTTTACAGGTGGCATTGGAGCTTTTAAACGTTGAGAGGAGTAACTTTTGCATTATTACATCATAACACTTATAATGTTAATATTGGATGCATTATTTTTTATATTAACAACTTCAGTTAAAAGAAAAGGAAAGGACACGTCCATATTTAAATGAATTCTTCCGCATATATTTTTTCTTCTCAACAATTGCTGTATTACTGCAAAAGAAAAAAAAACATGTTTTGCATATGAAGCTCGGACTTTTCAACATTGAGTGATATAACTTTTGTATTATTACATTATTACGCTTTATACTTTTTATAATCGTAATACTGGATGCATTAATTTTGATGCGAACTAAGCGTGTAGTTAGAAGAAAAGAAAAATAGAAGTCAATATGGAAACAAATACTTCCTTATATATTTTTCTCCCCAACAATTGCTATATTACTGAAAAACAATCCGTTTTACGGGAGACGTTCGGGCTTTTAAACATTGAGAGATATAGCTTATGCATTATTACATTATAACGCTTTATACTTCTTACATTATAACACTTCTTATAATGTTAATACTCGATGCATTCATTTTGATACCAAACACTTCAATTAGAAGAAAAGGAAAGGACGCGTCGATATTGAAATGAACTTCCGCATGCATTTTTTCTTCTCAACAACTGCTGTATTATTGCAAAGAAACACGTTTTACAGATGAGGCTTCGGCTTTTCCACATTGAGAGATAGAGCTTTTGCATTATCAATTATTTCCCTTTATACTTTTTATAATTCTAATACTGGGTGCATTTTGATACTAATTAAACGTATAGTTAGAAAAAAGGGAAAGGAAAAATCGATATTAAAACGAATACTTCCGTATATACTTTTTCTTCTCAACAATTCTGTATTAATGCCAAAAAAAAAAAAAAATAATAAAAAAATAAATAAAAATAAAAAAGTTTTATAGATGACGTTTGGACTTTTAATCATTGAAAAAAATATGGCTTTTTCATTATTACATTATAACACTTTATATTATAAAGGCCAAACGTATCTGTGTGTAATGCATACGTTCTTTTGCGAATGGCAACATTTTCCCCTGTAATTTCGATTTTGCAATTTTCGCTGCTGCAAATTTTGCACTTCTAAACATCACACATTTGAAAATTTTTCACCGTCATGTAGAGAAAAAATGTACTTTTAAATGCAATTCGTTTGAAAGCTGTATCTCAATTTATTTTTGAGATATTAATTTTTTTATAGTTTTTAGCACCAATTTTGTAATTGTGGCAACAGAATCACTCTATTTTCTCTTAAAATTGAAAAATAAATAAATAAATAAATAAATAAATAGAAATTAAAATGCGCAACATTTTTTCATGCAATATGAATTTTACAGTTTTTGCTACTTTTCTTTCTCAACAATTGCTGTGTAATTAAAAAAAAAAAAAAAAAAAAAAAAAAAAAAAAAAAAACACGTTTTACAGTGAAGTTGGGATTTTTCTGCATTGAGATATACAGCTTCTTCATTACTACATTATTACTACTTATACTTTTTATACTGCAAGTATTCATTTTGACAAGAACTGAAAGCATAGTTAAGGAAAAAACGATATTAAAGTGTATACATTTTTTCTTCTTAATAACTGTTGTAATACTGAGAGTTTTGAGTGAGTACTCAAAAACTGTTCAAGTCAGAAACTTCAAATTTTGTGTTTTTACAGTGGAATACCTCGTGTCACACGAAAAAAGATAAAAATTTTGAAAAAGTCTATTACTTTAATTAAAAAAAAAAAATTTTCAATGTCATTCGTTCATTTTTACGATTTAAATTTTAAAAGAAAAACTTAATCTCAACGTTTTTCGTGTAGACATCATAGCTTAAAGAAAAAGCGTCAGGTTAGTAAACAGAAGGTTCTTGGTTCGATCCCTGTTGCTGGAAAGCAAATTTTTGGATTTATTTCAATTATTAACAATTTGGATTTATTAATTAAGGGTGTACTCGAAAAAACGCTTTTTCACCTTCAACAACTCGAAATTTTCCGATACAATTTCAGATGCATTTTTAAAAGTAGAAACATAAAACTTGCTGAGGGGATTTTTGAAGAGACTTGTAAGGTGCCGTGTGATGTCATTTTACACTCAATTCACTAGGATTTGATTTATAAACAATTGCCTTCTGAGTATGACCCTTTTTTCGTTCCCAGATCTCCCGCTTTGGAAAAATCGGTTCAAAATGCCATTTTTGATTGCTTTTTTAGCAATATTTTCTGCATTTATCAAAGAATCGACATTCATGGCACCTTGTGTACTTTCCAAATAAGAGAATTTGCATGTTTGATGCATTAGAGAGAAAAAGAGAATGTAAAAATAAATCGGAAAATAAGCAATTTCAATCGAAATACATCCTTAAAGGATAAGTTGTTTCGAAAAAAAAATTAAACGAAATCCTCTGTACGATCTACGATCACACTTGCACTTTTGAGGGGGTTTTCTTTACGATTGTACATTTTTAATTTGATTAAAATAAATAGCTTTATTTTATAATTAATTTAAGATTAAATATACTGGCGCTACCATCTATGTAAGACTTTAACAATTATAAATTAACAATTTGGATTTATTAATTAAAGGATAAGTTGTTTTGAAAAAAATATATTAAACGAAACCCTCTGTGCGATCTGCGATCATACTTAACTTTTTTTTTTTTTTTTTTTCTTTACGACTGTACATATCCATTCACATATTAGAAAAAATAATTAATATTATTTTACAATTAATCATCGCACAGCACTTTCTTTAAAATAACGCATAGTTAAAATAAAAACTCAACCTTTATGATAAAAACAACTTTTAAAACAAAACTCCTGAAGAAAAAATACAGTATTTATTTAATTTTATGCATTTTATATTTAAATACTCTTCTTCAAGCGTAATTTATATTTACTCAAGAAACTGGGGCTCTAATTTAAAGGGAAAGAAAGCGTAAAGTGGTCGATTGACGCCCTAAAGCGGTTCATGCGATCGATAACGTTAGCCTCGTCCGCATTATTTCCATCACTGCAAACATATCCCAAATCCCGTGCTTTTCTATAAGCCAATCATGAAAAAAGAACGAATATGCAATAAATTCAGTGTTATTCAAAGATATTACATTAATGCTTTTGTGCATTTGAAACTGACTTCTGCAAAGAAAAAAAAACAAGCACTTAATTTTTAAAAAATTCTTCTCCAAATAAAACTCATTTTCTATTTAAATACTCTTCTTCAAGTATATTTGTATTTGCATCAGGAATTGAGTCTCTTTTCTGTCTCTTAAGATTCAACAAGAGAAAAATAAAGAAATATATTTGTTTAAGTACTTAGTTTTTTTTTTTTTTTTTTTTTTTTTTTATAAACAATTTCTATTTACTAGGTAAAAAAATGAAAATTTTGTTTAGAACGATATTTTACTTTAAGTATTTTCTCAGCTGCTTTTCTCGACAGGCGCAAAATGTTCATTTTTTAAAAAAAGATATAAAATTGGAAGCCCTGACTATGGAAGTGATTTGGAATCGAACTTGTCTTCCATTTTTTTCACATACAAAATTTTATTGAGTCATAAGTTATTTTGATCACATGACAAAGGCGTTTTTCACCCTTTTTTGAATGGTTATATTTCTTTGGTTCAAAACGCTTACTTTGACAATATTTTCTGAAAAATCTATTGCGGTTGTAAAAAAAAAAATAATAATAAATAAAAAAAAATATAAACAACACCTACTAGTTTTATGTATTCCGAAACAAAAATAAATTAAAACTTATGTCATAAAGTTGCCCTGTTGGATTTGAGAACAGCCTTAACGGTTTCTTAAATCCGATATTGCTAACTTTTCACATGATTAAAAAAATATTTCTTTTAAATTAGCATGAATTTCGGAAATTCATTTTCAAACTCTTTACTGCATAGTAAATTTTTAAAAAAGCGTTTGTGAAGTCTGGCAGTGCTACAGTAAGCGTAAATGTACTCTAATTGTCATGTAATTGATATATGTTGTTGTGATTTACTATGACATGCTAATGTATTCAAAATAAAGTGTGTAGCATTTATAGTTCGTTTACGGTGATACTCAAAATAATTCTGCTAAATTACAGACTATGGAAGGGAATACTGATGTTCCATTGTTTCAAACGTGTTGAAATTTGATGTTCATCAATGAGGTGCACTACAAGATGTTTACTTAAGAATATGTTGAATTTGATATGCATCAGTGGGACGAATTTCAAGATGCTCGTTATAGAATGCGTTGAGTGTAGAATTTATCGTTTATTTACAAAGACATACAAACAAATTCGCTTACGGTACTGTCTTTCAATGATAATTACTGGAAGTGCTTTTCTAAATTTAACTAGTTTTTCGCGTGTAAATTGATGTATGTGAATTTTAAAGATTATTTACAGTTTTGCACAAAGAAATCCGAATACTTTTTTAGACTGTATATTTTAATTAGTTAAATTCAATTTTTTTATATTTTATTTATAGATTTATAGCAGTGGTACGCATATGAATGAGTGTGAGAGCACAATTTAAAAGAAAAATGCGCCATAGGGTCGCACTTACGTTTTTGCAGTCATATATCTGCATATTATACTAAAATATTATTAAAATTAATTATTATTAATTCATAAACATTAACTTCAACCATTGCTATTCAATTTAATGTTAAAGACATAGCTAAGTCTCATTAACTAACAGGGTAGCATCCTGGAGATAAAATGGAATTTTACTCCTTTACACTAACAGAGGCGCTTGCCTTTCATTGACCTTTACAAGTTGAGACCGTATTTCTGCGATAACGCGGGGTAGATAACTGGGTACTATAAATGATTTTCACGTCAAGTGGTGATGGTAAATGTGTAGTTCATGCGTCTGCGAAGAAAAAATGAAGTATATACGTAAAATATTCTACTCATTCACTCATTAAACATTAAATCATAGAAACTTTGCGTTTATTTTTATTTTAAAAACCCAAGATTTAAAAAAAATGAATTTTATATACCTGCTTATATTTACATATATACATATGTATATTTAATTATGTGATTTGCGGGAAACATATGGTCAGCATGCCTCCAATAATGAAAACTACTGGTTTATGGGGACGAAGAAAGCAGAAAAGAATTGATGAAATACATAATAAAATAAAACAAAAAATATAAAGACAATAAAATTCAAACAGTACCAAATGTAAAGGAAGAGACAGTAAAAGGTTGGTTATTTCATTCAATTTGAAAGGCATTAGCTGTAAGTAGAGTTAATTTCTTGATCTGTATCAGAAAGCAGCACTTGGATTCCACAGAGTTGAATAAAGGTTCCAAAAGTATTTGATATATTTAGAAGTTCGATGAAAACAATCAAAACTGGAATACGAATGTGCGGTGTCGCAAAAATGCAACTGATCTAAAGTTTTGTTTAAGGGTGTATTCGAAAAAACACTTTTCCACCTTCAACAGCTCGAAATTTTCCGATACAATTTCAGACACATTTTTAAAAGTAGGAATATGAAACTTGCTGAGGGGATTCTTGAAGGGACGTATGAGGTGCCGTGTGATGTCATTTTACGCTCAATTCATTAGAATTTGATTTCTAAACAATTACCTTATCAGTATGACCCCTTTTTTTCGTTCCCAGACCTCCCGCGTCGGAAAAGTCGGTTCAAAATGCCGTTTTTGATTGCTTTTTTTGCAAAATTTTCTGCATTTATCGAAGAATCGACAATCACGGCACCTTGTGTAATTTCCAAATAAGATATTTTGAAAGTTTGGTACATTTGAGAGCAAAAATGAATTCAAAAATAAATCGGAAAATAAGCAGTTTGAATCGAAATACACCCTTAAAGCTGTTCTCAACGGCTCAGCTCAAAAAACGCTAAACACTTTGACACATTTACAAATTCATTTTTGGATGGAAAAATATAAAATTGGAAATCCTGATTGTGGAAGAGATTTAAAATCGAACTGTCTTTTCCATTTTTTTAATCAATAAATTAACTATTGAATTACTTAATAAGCAATTTTGATCACATGATGAACACATTTTGCACTCCAGATTGAGTGGTTGCTCTTCTGTCGTGCGGAAATTCCGTTCAAAAGCCCATGTGAAGATAACGAAAAAATGAGTGCGATTCGATAGTTTCTGAACAACAACACCTGCTTGTTTGATGCATTATCGAATAAAGCTAAATTAGAAACTTATGTGATAAAGATGCCCTTTTTAATTTAAGGGTGTATTCGAAAAAACGCTTTTCCACCTTCAACAGCTCGAAATTTTCCGATACAATTTCAGACACATTTTTAAACGTAGAAACATGAAATTTTCTGAGGGGATTCTTGAAGGGACGTATGAGGTGCCGTGTGATGTCTTTTTACGCTCAATTCATTAGATTTTGAGTTATAAACAATTATCTTCTCAGTATGACCCCTTTTTTCGTTCACAGGTCTCCCGCTTAGGAAAAATCTGTTCAAAATGCCGTTTTTGATCGCTTTTTTTGCAATATTTTCTACATTTATCAAAGAATTGACGATTACGGCACCTTGTGTACTTTCCAAATTAGAGATTTTGAAAATTTGGTGTATTTGAGAGCAATAATGAGTTCAAAAATAAATCGGAAAATAGGCAGTTTGAATCGAAATACACCCTTAAAGCTAAGAAAAGCATAAAAAACAAGCAGACACGAACTATTTATTTTGTACAATCTACTGCAATATTTTAATTTGTGTACGCTTTTATCTCGAACCACATCCAAATTATTCTTAATTTTATTCTAACCATCGAAATATGGCAGTACCATTATTAATAAAATTGTGAATAGAAATTCAGTTTCAGCTTGTTTCGCCCCCAATATATTTTATTGAAACACTGATCTAGGATGCATTTAAAAATTTTCGGACTAAATCTGAGAGAGTAGAATATTTATTCTTGCTGAGCTGTCATTATTTCGGTAGAATGCATTATTTATTTATTTTTAATTTAGTCTCTTCCTGACAAATAACCAATATATATTCCTGTAAAGTTTTTTTTTCCCTTTATTATTCGTCTTTGATGTTAAAATGTTTTTTTTAATTCGAAGAAGAAACCATGGAATTTAAAATTTTATTAATTAAAAAAGCCATAACTATATTTCTTAAATAATTCAACGTAGATTTTTTTTCAGTATAAATTTTACTTTTAAAAAGCTCTGTTTATTAAAATGTATTTTTGTGCATTTCAAAACATATTAATATCTTTAAATTCTGAAATATAAAACGTAAAAATCTGAAATATAAAACGTAAATTCGAAAAAACGCTTTTCCACCTTCAACAGCTCGAAATTTTCCGATACAATTTCAGACACATTTTTAAAAGTAGAAACATGAAACTTGCTGAGGGGATTTTTGAAGAGATGTACAAGGTGCCCTGTGATGTATTTTTACGCTCCATTCATTAGAATTTGATTTATGAGCAATTATTTTCTCAATATGACCCTATTTTTCGTTCCCAGATCTCCCGCTTCGGAAAAATTAGTTCAAAGAGACAACTTTAATTGTATTTTTTGCAATATTTTGTGCATTTATCAAAAAATCGATAATCACGGCACCTTATGTACTTTTTAAATAAGACAATTCGCCAGTTTGATGCATTTGAGATCAAAAATGAACTCAAAAAAGTGCCGTGTGATGTCATTTTGCGTTCCATTCATTAGAATTTAATTTACGAACAATTACCTTCTCAGTACGACCCTTTTTTTCGTTCACAGATCTCCCGCTAGGGGAAAATCTATTCAAAATGCCGTTTTTGATTGCTTTTTTTGCAACATTTTCTGCATTTTTAAAAGAATCGATCCTTACGGCACCTTGAGTAGTTTCTAAATAAGACAATCTACGAGTTTCATGCATTTGAGATCAAAAATGAACTCAAAAATTAATCGGAAAATACGCAGTTTGAATCGAAATACACCCTTAATTTAAAATTCTAATTATAATTAACTGAATATTGCATTTTTTATCTTAAATATAATTTGCATTAAATTTAAAGTTTACAAAATAAACTGAAAACTATCACTTTCTCCAAATTTCTGTTCTTTTTAGTGGATATTTCATTTCTCAACATGAATGTAATTATTTGCATATTTTTTTTTTAAAGTTTAACAAAGAAATTTTTGTAAATTATGATTTCAAAAGTTCCAATCTGGCAATTCAGAGGCAAAAATTATTATTATTTTTTTTTTTTTTTTTTTTTTTTTTTTTTTTTCTACGTAACTATGATAAAGGGCGTCTAACAAGGAAGGTCTCTATATTGGGCATGCTCAGAATTTTTTGAAAAAAATACTGATTAAACTACTCATGTATGTAATAAAGGATCAGTCAAATTTAGCGGCGGAATTACAGAAGAAACTCGGTAAAAAAATAAAATATTTTCGAGTATTTGGCGCGAAAAGACGAAAGCATCACCTGATTTGGCGAGCAGCATTTTCCCTCGCCAGCAAACGATTTTAATGCACCTGAAAATTTCTTGTCAATTAAATTTTAGAATGCTTGTAAATAGTATTTAATAAATTTAAATTTGAAAAATGAGAGAGTTTGACACATAAATGTATTTTATATTACATATTTCTGTTGCTTTTGCTGCAGTTATTTAATTTTATCACTTATTTATATATTTAAGCGTATGATATGACTAATTGAAGGCCAGATGAAGAATGTTGCAGTAATGCATTTCAATATCGGAAAAGTTTTTGTTTCCATAGAACAAAATTGAATCGACAGAGCTCAATTAGATTGGAGCTAATTTTGAGATTGAAACAATTTTAATTAACTTAAATTTTGTTTTAATTCATAAAATTTCACAGTTAATTTTTATTCTAAATACATTATGACAAAAATATCGTTAAAACAAACTAAAGCTGACAAAACTAACGTTATATAAATAAAATTTCTTTAAACAAATTCAAGATGAAACATTTTTACCTTAAAAAGAATTTAACATAAAAAAGTATTTTTTGAAATTTTATTTTGTCGCCAACCGATGATAAATTGCCAAATAAAAGAAATATTCATTATTTTTTTACGAACGTTCTATCGGGGTTCCGCCAAAAAATTTTTTACAAAAATATATATACACATGAGAAAAAGATTCTGTAATTTTTTCAGAATTTTCTGAGTATGCCCGTATGGAGACCTCCCTTGTAAGCCCACAGTGCTTAGATTTATTAGAAGGTCCCTCAGCCGACCAATCAATAAGACAGCAAATAAAAATAATTTTGCTCAATTCCATGGTTGATGATGGCTAAATGATTATGGGGGTTATAAATTTATAGTTTATAACATGGCTTTCAGTTATTTTCTTAATATATATATAATATTTGATGAAGGTACTACGGATAGAAAATACATATCGATTAAATGTGTGCTTATTTTATTTGAATACCAAATTGACATCATAAATACCTTTATTAAAACCCTTTAGCGAGTAGTTGTCATAAAAGTGACCCCCCCTCCCCCAGTTTTAAATTTAGTGGCATCCAGAATATTTAATTAAAGTTTTCCTTTTATAATGTATGTGAAATTAGGCCAGTATTTTTCCCCCTAATAAATTCGTTTGTAAATTAATTTTGATGTTAGTCAGTCATTTGATCACTTCATAAAAACAGTTATTCCTCGCAGGAGAAGTTAAAGACCGCGCTACTACATCTCCTACAATTATAATAAAACAGGTATAATAAATTAGATAATAATAAGTATAAATAATAATAATATAAATAATTGAAAAATAATAATTTAAAAAAATCGTGCAACATATGTATAGTTCGAAAGCGCTATTTATTAATAAATAAATAAAATAATGATGACAGAAGATTCAATTTCATAAATCGTCAATAGAAACAAGAACATTGATAATTCTTAAAGTTAAAACATTAATAATTTTGTGAAAGTAATAGTAATAATAATTGTTTACTCTTATTAAATTAAAGAATGATATTACATATTTCTCATAAAAGAATTTAATTTCAATAAAATAGAATTAAAAAAAAAACTTAAAGAATAGTAAATAATAAAAATATTTCTTATTATTTACAGTTAATTTTATTTACTCCTACTAATTAAGGAGTGAAATAAAATGTATCTCATGAAAATAAAAGAAAATAATAATACAGAAAAGTATTTCATAATATAATCATTTCTAAAACTGTATATAAATGAAAGTCACTTTAAATTAATTACAGGCAGTAAAATTATATTAAATGCACTCTTACTAAATTAAAAAATTAAATAAAATTAGTTTTCAGCTAACTTATAAGAGAAACTACCAAAATCGTGATTAAATAATAAAGCATCTTTAAAGTTACAAAATTAATAAAATGAAATTAATTATTAATAAAATTATTTATTTTATTTTAACTATCACCAATTTTTCCCCTCAAAGCTGTAGTAAAATAAATTTAATATATAAAATGAATTTAATAGTTTTATTTAATTAATTTAAATTTATTAAACTGAAACAAATTCACTGTACTAAATTAATAAAAGAAAAAAATATCATTTTTATTAATTTATAAAAATATTTCTTATTTAAAATAAAATAAAAAAAAAAAAAAAAAAAACCGAAAAATACAGCTAAAAGAAATAGCACATTTAAATTTATTAAAAAATAATAAAATAAAAGAAGTTTTTCATTCTTCATAAATCCATGGATAAAATTAAAATTTTTATATTATTTAATTTGTAATCATATTTTTAATTTAAAAATTATATTCAAAATGTCCTAAATGAAATAGTACTTTCAAAGCTATCATAATTAATTAGACGAAAATTCTTTTTAAATTGATAAATGAAATAAAACCACTGTTTTAATATAAATAAATAAAATAACATATTGTTAATAATAAAATAGTGCTTATTAAAATAAAATAAAAAACTTCCCAAATTCTTTCTTTAAGCTTATATATAAATGAATAAAATAAAATATTTTTAATCTTTCTAAAAGTTAAATAGGATTCAATAATAGATTTCATTTAACACATTTCTTATTTTAAAATTGCCTACAAAATTGTGCTAAATGAAATAATACGCCAAAGCTATTATAATTACTAAAATAAAATTCTTATAAAATTAATGAATAAAATCACTGAATTTAAATCACTGATTTCATAAATAAAATCGTATATTGTTTACCATAAAATATTGTTTATTTAATTTTTTTTAATTCATTTTTTTAAGTTTATTAAAGTTAATAAAATAAAATAATTTTAATCTTACTAAAAGATATAATTACTAATTTCATTTATTTTTTTCCCCTTCACTTAAAAATGTTCCAATTGAAATGGTCCAAAGCTATATTATAATAACTAAAATAAAGATTCTTATAGAATTGATGAATAAAATAAAATAAATTTATAATAAATAAAATTACGTATCGTTAATTATAAAGCATTGCTTATTTAAATAAAAATAAAAAAAACCTTCTAAATTTGTATCTTTAAGTTGACTAATTCGAATAAAATTATAAAAGAATAATTTTAATCTTACTTAAAGTTAAAACGGATTTAATTAATGCTGCCATTTAACACATTACTTAATTTAAAATTACCTACAAAATTGTGCTAAATGAAATGATAATTTCAAAGCTAGCGCAATTAATAAAATTAATTAAAGTATTCTAAATGAGGAATAAAATAAAATTTCTTTCCTCCTCTAGCCTATAAACATTAATTTAAACAGTAAGACTAAGCAACGATTAAAACTGATAGACTAATATCTCCCAATGACTCACCATATTACACTCGACGTATCCGCAGTACCACTTAGCTAATAAACCTAATAACGCTTTTATTAGAGCCAAGAGCTGGAGGTTATCCAAAGAATTCATCTGGCGTACATCAGAGACGATCAATATTATGAAAATTTCAGTTTTTCGGAGAATTCTCCGGGTTTTATCTTAAAATAAGTTGATTTTGACAATTATATGAACATTACTTATGCTTAAAACTTAAATCAGTGAGAAATAATTACCTAATTCTTTCGTTATTCATAAAATTCCAGAGGTGCGTCAATGACCAGGTTATGTAATGGCGAAAAGGCTAACAGCAAAGAAGGTCATTGTCAGATATTGCCATGTGCTGCCATCTTTTGTATAACTTTGTAACTTTTTGTTAATTTTATTTTTGAAACAAAAATTGCAATGGACGAGTTTGCCTTACGAATTTTCATTTTGGAAATATGTTTTTTTAAATTAAATTTGTAGTTAGATACCAAAAATTTTAAAGAGTAATTCTCAACCTTGTTTATCAGCAGATTTCAGTGATTACATCAGACCTATATTTTTATTTAAATATAGTAATAACTTGAAAGTGAATTTAATTAATGAAAATTAAATTTTAATTGATTCATATTTGAAAAGTAGGGCAGAGCAATTTGGCTTTGCATCTGAGAAAGAACCTCTTTAGTTGCTTTTACTTTGATTCATTCAAAAAATATATATAAAAGCAAAAACGAAAGTAAATATAATAAAATAAATAAATGTACTATGATTTAATTTATTTAAAGTCTTCCAATAGATTCCTCCCTCTCCCCCCCCCCCAAACACAAGCATTGCATGCTTTTATTTCATAAAACAAAAACCGTAGCAATGAAATATAAAATTCGCATTTCCATTTTCTCTTCTAAAACTGGGAAATGGGGGGGGGGGGGGTCATCAAATTTTAGCTTCCGTTGCATTTTTCTGTTAAATTTTCTTTTTGTTTTAGTTTTTAATTTTATTTCAGCTGTTAGAGTAATTATTTGTAAGAGAATTAGAGAGTGTTAGAGAATTATTTGTAAAATTTTAATATCGATGTTATATATTCTCTGTTTGTGTTGAATCCCCTATCCCGTCGTACTTTTTCCATATATTTTTTAATGCAATAATTTAAAAAGTAAATATTTTTTTAGCACTTCAAACATGAAAACTTAAAATAATTTCTATTTATTTCTTCATTCATTTCTTTTATTTTTAATCACTTCTGTAGTTTCTCAATCAAGTTTCATTTATTTAAATTCATATCGTGCAATCTGACTTCATTATTATTATTATTATTACTATTACTATTATTATTATTATATTGTTAATTTTTACTTTCTTCTATCTTTACAAGAAGAAAGTATTGGATTCATGAAAATTTTCGACTTCCGGTTTTCGACGGATTTATACGTTTTAGAAGGTCCTGAACACGTTTTGACTATTTTTAGAAAATGTCTGTCTGTGAGTCTGTCCGTCTGTCTGTGAGTCTGTGTGTCTGTCTGTGAGTCTGTCTGTCTGTATGTGACAAAAAATTTGTGGGCGCTCTATCTCAAGAACTAATGCTCTAAATTTAATAAAATTTTATATTCAGTTAGACCTTGATATGAATTAGTGCCTATTGGTTTTTGGTGAAAATTGGCCAGCAGGTGGCGCTGCTGTACTACGTTTTTCATGATTTTCAAGATTGCTATATCTCAAGAACTAATGGATAGAATTTCACCAAACTTCAGATTCTGTGACTCCTTGATATACATAGACGCTGATTAAGTTTTGGTGTAAATTGGCCAGCAGGTGGCGCTGCTATGCCACGTTTTTCTTGATTTTCATGAGAGCTATATCTCAAGAACTAATGCACAGAATTTCACCAAACTTGAGATTCCGCGATACCTTGAGATACATAGCCGCTGATAAGGTTTTGTTGTGAACTGCCCTATAGGTGGCGCTGCTATGCTACATTTTGACGATTTTTGCGATTGCTATATCTCAAGAACTAATGCAGAGAACTTCATCAAATTTTAGATTCTGTTACACTAGAATATATAACATAATTAGACGCTGATTACATTTTGGTATTAACCTTTCAACAGGTGGTGCAACTATGCTGCATTTTGCACGATTTTTCCGATAGCTATATCTCAACAACCAACGCACAGAATTTCATCAAACTTCAGATTTTGTTATAAAATGACGTATAACATAATTACACGATGATTACGTTTTGTTATAAATCCTTCAATTGATCGTGCTGCTGTGCTATATTTTACATGTTTTTTTTTAAACTAGCTATATCTCAAGAACTAATGCACAGAATTTCATCAAACTTCAGATTCTTTTACACCATAACATAATTAGACTTTTTTTACATTTTGGCATAAATTGTCCAAGATATGCTGTTGCTGTGCTACGTTTTGCAAATTTTTTGTTATATCTC
The DNA here is from genome assembly GCA_964019185.1 of Maratus speculifer. Taxonomy (NCBI): domain Eukaryota; kingdom Metazoa; phylum Arthropoda; class Arachnida; order Araneae; family Salticidae; genus Maratus; species Maratus speculifer. The sequence goes on along the minus strand of OZ025297.1, from coordinate 148,983,414 downwards.
AAGAACTAATGGACGAAATTCCATCAAATTTCAGATTCTGTTAGGTCTTGACATCAATAGATGCTTATTAGGTTTTAGTATAAATAATCCAACATGAGGCACTACTAAGCTCATTTTCTCAGAATATTAATTAAATTTTGCGTTTTAGGCTTTTCGGATACCAGAATCTCATTAGGCTAGGTCAGATGTTCGAGGAAATTTGATAGTGGGTAACTTTGAAGTCACCACTTTTATATATATATATATATATATATATATATATATATATATATATATATATATATATATATATATATTAAAATGTATTTATGAGATAGAAGAAAGTTTCGGGATTGACACATCCAACTAGTTTCATTTTATTTGTTAAAATCAATGTGATTAGGGTGCATTCCAATCCAAACTGCTTACTTTGTGATTTATTTATTTTTAAATTCATTTTTGCTCTCAAGCGCATCAAATTGACAAATTCTCTTATTTAGAAACTACACAAAGTGCCGCACTGGTAGATTTTACACACACACATATATATATATATATATATATATATCTAAATGCAGTAAACTTTGCAAAAAAAAAAAAAAAAAAAAAAAAAAAAAGGCTGCCAAAGTGTGCGTTTTGAGCAAGATTTTCCGAAGCGAGATATCTGGGAACGAAAAAAAGGGTCATACTGAGAAAATAATTGCTTATAAATCAAATTCTAATGAATTAAGTGGGATATGAAATCACGTGACATCTAATACATCTATTAAAAATCACCTCAGCAAGTTTCATGTTTTAACTTTCAAAAATGAGTCTGAAAATGTATCAAAAAATTTCAAGCTGTTAAAAATAAAAAATTGTTTTTTTTTTTTTTTTTTTTTTTTTTTTTAATACATCCGTAATTACAACAAGTTTTTATTTAATTCTTTCACCTAACTGAATAAACAACTGAATTAATAATTAATTCAAATAAGATATGAGGGGATCACAGTCACAGTCCATTTTGGGAAAAAAATGAGATAGTTTATACAGAAGATTATATAAAGTCGGTTTTATCCACTCCCACAATGAACCAAGCTTGTTTTTCCATATTTTCTCATACATGGCAATTTTTTTCTGACTTGATTCACTGCGAGTGAATAAAACAGGTTTAAATGACTACGTCATTTTTTTAATTATTTTTGAAAATGGCTGGTGTTTTTGGTCGCGAGTGGGCCTTGTGGTGTCCGCATTTTATAATAATAATAATAATTATTATTATTATTATTATTATTATTATTATTATATTATTATTATTATTATTATTATTATTTACCACTATTGACGTCCGTTATCGTTTAGTTTTTCTTCTTTTTGCGGTCCTCTGGTGGAGTCCAGGTTTCGGGGGGGGGGGGGGATTCAAAAGTTAAAGAGGGGCAGGTTTGGAAAAAGAAGGTTGATTGGGTCAAGGACGCCGGGGAGCGGGAGGTGTGGGCTTGGGGCATTGGGCTCTGGGGCTGCCGAGTGACCGCAACTAGGTCGAGCTTGTTACTGTTGAAGCATTAGCTGACCATTTGCATTGAATTAACTTGAATCTGAATCCGGTAAACTTTCGTCATCTGAATCTGAATCTAATATGTCAAAGTATTTAGAATTCCGCTAGCCAAGTGGTTGTTATAATTTTTTAAGTTATTATTTATTTATTTATTTATTATTTTGTTATTATTATTGTTGTTGTTGTTATTATTATTATTTATCAAAATGGATTTACATTAGTCTACTACAGTTGTGATTCCTCATATTTTATACTCTTTTTTTTTTTTTTTTTTTTTTTTTTACACTTTGCGTATTTACATCATTATATATATTTTATTTTTATATTAGAAGTATTTTTTATTTACATTTTGTATCCTTAGGTCATTCTAACTAATAGTAACTAAATTTCATTTTACTTTTATCTGCGACACAGTAATTTTCCTTCAATTCTGAATTCACACTTCTTCAATCGCATCAATTGTTTTATTCATTTTTCTTCAATTGCTTCTTATTTTTTATTTACCATTTTTTATATGTTTTTAAAAAATATTTATTCATTATTCAATTATTATGCTGTTATTTAATTGGATCCATGATAATTATTTTAAAATTTACTGATATTATCAGAAGCGATTTTTATTGATTCCTTCAGTTTTTTACTTACCCATCATACGTGGTATAGGGTAAGTCTTGCAATCGTTTTGAAAATCGAAAAAATTTTTTTGACGGATTTACACGTTTTAGATAGTGGAGATTCCGAAAAACATATTTTTAGAAAAAAAAATTTGCCGTCCGTATGTCTGTCTGTCTGTCTGCCTGCCTGCCTGTCTGTCTGTAAACGCTCTATCTCCCGAACAAATTGAGATAGAGACTTGAAATTTTGTATGTAGTTAGTATGTAAGAATGGGACAAAGCCTATTTAATATCAGCAACCTCGATTATCCTGAACTATTTTTTTCGGACTCTCGAAAAATTCTTTCTGATGAAAGGTACATAAAAATTTTCGAATGTTTTTGTTCTAAGGAATGAACGTAAATGGCAATAAAATAACACATATTTTGCATATAGAACGAAGTCGATCGGATTATTAGTTGCCGAGATATTTGTAATCCTCTTTTCCACATTCTTCAATTTTTCATGACCCTGTATTTCATTCAAATTTCAATTCAGAGGTATATTTTAATTGAAAATGTGACGCTTAATCCAACGCAGTAAACTGTTAGTTTATATTATAATTATTTTTGGAGTTATAAGGATGTTTCTTTTACGCAGTTCGGTATTACTTGAGTAGTTTGGCGTTTTATATAATTTGTCGAAATTGGTACATCAGCAATTCATTAATAGAGCATTGCTATGCATATTAACAATATTTAAATTTTGTTTTGGAATTGCAATACATTGTATAAATAGTTTTCACATGTTTTATTTTGATATGCCTATCCATGATGGGTAAGTATTGCGGTGGCCCCCAACGACTAGTTTTCCTTGTGTTTTTACCAATATTTGATTGACAAATAAATTATCAATATCTTAGATTGATTTTTTATTAACATCTTCCTTAATTTATTGATTACAAGTATCTTCGTTTTTAAATAATAACTTCTCCTTTGATTGATTTTCATAAGAAAGATGACTTTCAATAACCTTCGATTAAAAATCTTGTCACATCTTATTTATAAACACCTGCAAACATTTTCCAAAATAAGCTTTAATAAATGTGAAATGTTTTTTCATTGAATTCTTCAAAGTTGCTTTTATTTTATTTTATTTTTTATTTTGTTATTTTTATCAAGTACTTCGATTGAAAAAACTATTACTATCTTCAAATGATTTTACTTCTTTGATCGATTAGCAACTTATTCGATTTCTTCTAATCGTTATTACTTCTTCTTTCATTCATTGATTATTATAATTGCCGAATTCTTTATTAACATCTTCTTTGATCAATTTATAAAGGAAAGAATCCTCTTCAAATTTAGCGTATAATTATATAAACTTACGAACACTGTCCAATATGCATGAAATTTGAATTCTTCAAATTTACCCTTTTTTTATTATACACTTCGATTGGAAGATTTATCAATATATTCAATTGATTTTATTTCTTTGATTGATTAGCAACATATACGATATTATTATTATTATTATTATTATTATTATTATTATTATTATTATTATTATTATTATTATTATTACCACTGACTGTTTATTATAATTGTTGGATTAATTATCAACATATTCTTTAACTAATTTCCAAAAGAAAAATGATTTTTAAATAAAAATATGATTCGATGGAAAAAAAAGAAGAAGAAGAAGAAAAAGATTGATGAAAATTTAGTTGGCTATGCGACCTTTTTTCGCTAAATTCTTCAAGCTTGCCTTTCCCAAAGGCACCATCTTTTAAACTTCAAAAAATCTTTTGTCTAATAATTGTACCTCACTTTGATTCTATTAACGACACAGTTATTCACCTTCCTTCAAGTAAAAATTTCCGTCAGCCAATATTTCTTTGATTAATTAGCAACATATTCGATTTTTACCTATTTATTGCTTTTCTTCTTTCATTATTGACTGTTACAATTATTGGATCATTTATCAACATCTTCTTTGATTAATTTTTAAAACAAAGATTCTTTTTAAATAAAAATAAAATTCGGTAAAAGGGAAAAAAAACTGACATAGATTTATTTGACTATGCGATAATCTCTTGGGAACAGATAAAAATATTCCCAAAGGCATCATCTTTTAAACTTCAAAAAAATCTTTTGTTCTAATAACTGTACCTCATTTTGATTCTATTAACGACACAGTTATTCACCTCCCTTTGAGTAAAAATTCCTGTCAGCCGATCACTTTCTAAAATGGGCTTTAATATGCCCCGGTGCAAATGGGAGATCTATAATTGGTAGATCGTGCCTCATTCGAGTCCCATATATCATCGCGCTGCCCCACCCTGAAAAAAACCACTCTCTGTGATTATCTGCAAAAATTACGCAAAAAATGGATAAAAGAAAGACAATAATATAATGTAATAAACGTGTGACTCAGATTTTCGTCCCTGGAACCATAATTACTGAAATTTGGAAATAGAAAATGGAAAATGTTTAGGTTCCAGTTTCTGGCTTTGTTACCAAGGTGCAAAAGTTACACTAACTCATTATTACTGAAAAAAGTGACACAGTTGAGGTATTTTACTATTATTATAATTTGCTGTTGAGGAGCAAATAATAAAATGACAAAGATGGAATGATAGTCTTGGATAAACTTTGAACAATACTAATAATAATAAACGAAGGCTGCAACCTATAATATGAAATCACGAAAAGTGAACACATGAATTGAGCATGATTTTAAACTCGGAATCATGTAATATGTAACAGAGATGATTGAGCATATTGTGTGTGTGTGTGGGGGGGGGGGTGAATCATGGCCTGTCGACTGGAAATTAGAGCCCACCTGAGACCCAAAAGGTTTAGTCTAGTTTTTAGCCTCGGATAAAGTTTGAATAATAATAATAATAAACGATGGCTGCAATCTATAATATGAAATCACGAAAAGTGAACATGGGAAATGAGCATGATTTTAACGTCAAAATCATGTAGTATGTAACAAAAATGATCGACCTTTTTTTTTTTTTTTTTTTTTTTTTTTAAGGGAGGGCTTGTTGATTGGAAATCAAAGCCCGCCTGAGGCCCAAAAAGTTTCATATGATTAGAGTCCGAACACGATACTAAAAATATGCTACTGAAAATTGTTAATGACACATTTTAAGGGTGTATTTCGATACAAACTGCTTATTTTCCGATTTACTTTTAAAAACATTTTTGCTCTCATATGCATCAAACTGGCAAATTGTCTTATTTAGAAAGCACTCAAGGTGCCTTGATTGTCGATTCTTTGATAAATGCAGATAAATATTGAGAAAAAAACTATCGAAAACTGTGCTTTTCCAAAGCGGGAGATTTGCGAACGAAAAAAAAAGGGTCATACTTAGAAGATAACTGTTTATAAATGAAATGCTAATGAATTGAGCTTAAAATAACATCACACGGCACCTTATACTTCTCTTCGAAAATCCCCTCAGCAAGTTTCATGTTTTTTACTTTTAAAAATGTGTCTGAAATTGTATCGGAAAATTTCGAGCTGTTGAAGGTGGAAAAGCGTTTTTTCGAATACACCCTTAAATCGCTTCAAGAATGATTTTCGCATTTAAAATTACCTTATTAAATAGAAATAAATATTAATACTATACACTGTCTCATAAAAACGTTTCGTGTTTTTCATGTCCCTGAAAATGTGTTTATAATCGCAAATTTTATATTGATATCCAACCACCGACTCTAGTTATGTTATTCGATAATTCTGGGAAAAGGCGACAATAGACAGTGCATGACCCATGACCTCTAAATGTTACGAACAATAACCATACAAGTGTTTCAAAATCGGATTCTTATATCTCATCCCTAACTATTTGAAACTTTCTGAATTATTTTTAAAAGATTGTATGAATGAAATGCAAATGAATGCACTTTATGAAACTTATAATATATTCCTTTTTGTCATTTTTTTTTTTTTTTCTTTTCCAGTTTGTGAATAAATAAAGTTTTTGAGCCGTCAGGCGACGGCTTTTCTGACGGCAGCTTTTCTGAAATCTCGAAGGCTGTGGTACATATTTTGTGACGTAACGATAGCAGTGTTGCAAAGAGGGGGAAAGAGAGCGAGAGAGAAATGATTTCTCTAAAACAATAGTGGTGAGCAGAAAGCCGGAGACTTGGTCACTCCATAGAAGTATCAAGATTGATTTATTGATAATTCTATGGTCACTCTGGAAAAGCAATGCACTTCTATCACTACCTCCAAGTCACTACCTACAAGCCTTTTTGAAGATAGCCGTAACTGAGCTCGTCTCATCACTGTTATGCAGTAGTGGTGAGACAAAATTTTCAGTTGCATACTGCATAATATTTTGAATTGTAAGAAAACATAAGACCAAATACATGGAAAAAATTGATGGACCACTAAGTTCCATATTAAAACACATTTATTTACTTATTTATTAAGTTTTGAGTCTCAATTCACTCTTATTTCACTTATAAATTGACTCGATGCCATATTCAATTAATTGGTAGGAAAGGAAATTAATAGCTATGTCTCGATACAAGAGGTGGGGCAAGGTGGGCCCTTTTCCTCCAAAACATCTTCCTGTACTACTCTAGATTTTGTAGTATTTTACTAACGATATTATGTATATTACATTAAAAAAAAAAAATAATAACTGTATGTAATTAAAAGCTTTATGACCGGCAGGACGTCCGGATGAGATTGTTCTCTATTTTTTTCTATATTTATTTGTAATTAGATAAGAGAATAAAAAATAAGCTGTGAATTAGTCCTACCAAAATATTTCAAAGCCCCATTTCCCTTTATCAGACGGTTATTACCCTGTTCATTTATCCGATAAACGCTTTTATATTGAGATAGTATTTTTTATGAGTTAAGTTTTATTTTAAATTTTTAGAGATAATCGCAATATTGGTTATGGCATTAAACTACTATTTGATTAATTCTAAGCAAAGTATTTCTATATACGAATAAAAAAAGTCATTTCCATTATAAAAATAATTAATTTTCAGATCTTTGAAAATGTAATGACATTTATTTAATAACATATTTATTTAAAACATAGAAAAATTACTGGTATCAGAAACCAGTTGCTTTCATATAAAAATGTTGAAATATCTGAGGAATATAATCTAAAAATAAAAGATAGTTTCTTAAAATGAGAACTAATTTAGAAATTAATAGTTTTAAAAATGCAATACTTATGGTATTTGTTTAATAACAAAAAGTTTGTAATATGGGAGAAACTTCATTGTATTATTAGAACAGTTATTACCAATGAAAATAATCAGAAATCTTTGTTATATATATATATGTATGTGTGTGTGTGTGTGTGTGTATGTATATAACAATGTTGAAAGGATATAACCTAATGAAACAAAGATCTCTTCCTTTATGCTAAAAAAAAGTAAGGTCCTTTTTTCCTTTTTTTTTAAATACTTTCAGCAAATTTTGATTGGAAAGCTGAAAAGAGCAATTACAACGGAATGTTTTCAACGTTATATTGGATGTAATAATAATACTGTGTGGACGAATAAATATTTAACACATTTTGATATGAAAGAATGCCTATAATGAAGAGTCGTTATATTGGACTATATAGCACAACATATAATAAATAATACGTAAAAAAAAAAAAAATTTAAATTAGCTTCAGTGCAAAAAGTTTTCATATTTTTAATTTATGTACAACATAAAAGCTGCACAGCTACATCTTTAATGCGATGAAGTCTGATGAAGCAAAGCGAAAAATCAACCAAGGATGAGTCTAAATGAGAACTAATTTAGAACTCCGGGCGCTTTGATGAAGTCATATCCGCTTATCAAGGAAAATTTGTGCAATGTAACGGTTGTTAGAAATGTCTTTAATGTAGAAATCCTCCGTAGTATTGCCATTAAAATATTTAGAGAAAGACTTTGAATTTAAAATATGCGGAAATCAAGGGTTTTAACAGCCCCGATAAGTTTTAACGTTTGATTTTAACACTTATTGTTAAAAGAGAAAAGTAAGTTTTAATGCTTAATATGTTCAGTCAAGCCAGAAATTCTTTTAATACTGTTGCGATAACTGCTGAAATTTAAATAGGTAACGACAGTAATGAGTGTTAACATATTTTTTAATTTTAGTTTTTAGTGGATAACATTTTCGTAATAGAGAGACATTTTTAAAAGTAGAAGTTCTATACTGACATTATAGATTTCACATTTTCAAATTACGCATTGAAAGACAAGGAAGGAAAAAACGGTGATTGGAAGAATTTATTTACACACAAGGTTTGTTAGGATTAATAAATATATATTTTTTACCTCCGTGCTACATACTTAAAATATTCTATATGTATTTTTGAAGCAATGAAACTGCAAGCAAAAATATATTTTTTTAAATAAAAATCAAATTTCAAATTGCTTAAGAGGCGCAAATGCCAAACTAATGAAAAAATTTCCATGTCGGAACGCGAACCCGGGTCATTAGCTCACTGACGTTCTACTGACTAAACTACATGTAACGATACCAGCCTGGAACTTCGCACCACATTGGCAAGGCTATTATACATAAATTCAGCACAAGATGGGATATTTTTCTGTGAGTCAACGATATGGGATAAACACGAAACTAAATAAATCCAATATCTATTGAATATATTATGATTTGGAAATTTTTCCAGTTTTGCCAATTTTAAAAAAAATATAGTATTTTATAAAAGAAGTTCTATCATCTAATCCGCCTATATTATCCCATGTTTATATATTTTTAAAGAATTGGTTTTCATTTATAGCTACTCAAAAACATTGTTGAGAAAAATAATAATAATATTTAAAAAAAAAAAAAAAAAAAATCTATACCACACCTTTCTTATCTTAGCCATGAATTTTTTTTTTTTCAAGTATTAGCGATCATTTCAATGATGAAAGTATACTATATCCCACCAAATTCATATTACTGACAGATATTATTTGGATATTTCTTTCTTTTCTCCTTTTCGCTTGTACCCTACGATTAATCTTTAATCCCCACGAGAGGATTAGGTAAATGTTAATGCGACGAAATACCTATATGTTTAAGAAAGATTATCATATGCCATAAACATGCGATATAGCATAATTTCCAGGGATCAGTTCAGACTTTTCTCACAGGGTCCTATTTTTATGAAATCGTGAAGTTTTTCTTATATTTGTGAATTTTGTACTGATAATTTTAGGAATTTAAAATTATCGTTACATTCAGGATCTCTTCTTCATGCTAAGTAATATGTAATTTAATGAGTTCAACTGTTTTGTTACAAGTTCGACTTAGTTTTTAAATGATTCAATTTGTAAAAGATTCAATCTGAATGTAGAAAAATATTGTGAAAGTTCTATTTGTAAGAACCAAAAATTTTATGAAGGGTCCTGTTTTGAGATACAAATTTTGTTCAGGATCCTGTGTTGGGATAAAAAGATTTATGAAGAATCCTGTTTTAAGATTGAAAAAAAAAAAATTTGACGGATCCTTTAAAGAACCTAAAATTTTCCTAAACATATCTCTGATACACAAATGTAACCCATGAAGAAATGTGATATCTTGCGAGATATGTATTTCTAAATTGATTTTAAACTTTTAAAATTCCGCTTGTCAATACTATAAGACATGTACTGTCATGTTACTATATGAATTATTAATATAGGTCATGATAATTGTATCTGATATAAATTCTTACAAAGCAGCCACAATTTCACTTTTATTATTTATCTAATAGATTTGATTAAAACTTTATTTTGTTCCAATATTCGATTTTTCAGTCAGCTTTCTTTCTAAAAATGCAACATGCAAATTCTATGTTTCCAAAAACTATTATAAATGCAAGTTCCCTTCACTTGTTTATAACCTATAATTTTTTGATAAAACACAACTTTATTCTCAGAAACACCCCCAACAAGAAAAATATCCAAAGAAATTCTACAGTCCATGCTTTTCTCTCAGACACGATTTTACCATCTTAATAACGGACCAAGAAATTCTTCCCAAAGAGCCCCCGCTTTCTATCCCACCAAATTCGTGTAGCACGAGTATTCATTTGAATTTCTCTTTCTTTTCTTCTTTCCTTAAGGGTGTATTCGAAAAAACGCTTTTCCACCTTCAACAGCTCGAAAATTTCCGATACAATTTCAGACACATTTTTAAAAATAGAAACATGAAACTTGCTGAGAATATTTTTAAAGAGATGTACAAGGTGCCGTATGATGTATTTTTGCGCTCAATTCAGTAGAATTTGATTTATAAACAATTATCTTCTCAGTATGACCCTTTTTTTCGTTCGCAGATCTCCGGCTAGAGGAAAATCTGTTCAAAATGCCGTTTTTGATTGCTTTTCTTTGCAATATTTTCTGCATTTATCAAAGAATTGACAATTACGGCACCTTGTGTACTTTCTAAATAAGACAATTTGCCAGTTTGATGCATATGAGAGTAAAAATGAAGTCAAAAATAAATCGGAAAATAAGCAGTTTGAATCGAAATACATCCTTAAAAGTGCCGATCTGAAACAAGTCGAAAATTGCATGTCAGACGTAGCAAATGAGGTGCCTTCGTACTCTAATGAAGTTTTTTAAATATACAGTACTTCGGATGCAATACAGTAACCGAAATCTTTTGTGTGTCCCTGAAAATACTAACTATTTTCCATTATACAGGAAGTAACTTGTAGAAAACATCAGCAACGTATATCAATTTCATAAAATGCGAAATATTTTAATAAAATTAGATCGTACCCCAAACAATATTTCCCCCTAAACCATTATCTAATAAAATACTTTTGTTTGGCCTTGTATATTAATAAATATATGTATATTCTTTGCACCACAAATTGTGCCGTAGTTATTCAAATAAATCTTGGTGTATGAATAAAATTCTTGGGACAAAAAGCTATTTCTCTCACATTAATGTAAGAATTATTATCTATTTTAGCATAAAAGCAATAAAAGGTACTGAATGAACGATGTGAAATGTAATAGGTCTTTCTTCTTGTATTCTTCTTACAATTGTATTCTTAATGGATATTTCATGTTAAAATATAGCATTGTATGCAAATATCACTGATAAAATGATATGAAATGTCGTATTACATAATGTTTGTTGTATAAAATTTTAAATTGCGTATTATACACTGTAAAAAAATGATAATAATAATAAATAAATAAATAAATAAAATAATATTTATTTTTTGTTATTGATTTCATGTTAAAATATAGCATTGTATGCAAATATCACTGATAAAATGATATGAAATGTTGTATTACATAATGTTTGTTGTATAAAATTTTAAATTGCATATTATACACTGTAAAAAAATGATAATAATAATAAATAAATAAATAAAATAATAATAAATAAATAAAAATAAAACTTTTTATGTAACTGAAAAAAAAAGAGGTATAACAGATACAAATTTGCATTGTAAAACAAAAAAATCTTTAAAGTTAGTAAGAATTTTTTTAGGAAACTGGAAAACCTTGAACTTTTTGTGTCACTGCAACAATAACAAAAAAAAAAAAAAAAAAAAAAAAAAAAAAATACGTAATTATTCGGAATTACCGCTTAAATTTTAGCAAGTATACAGATATCTGTAGCTTTGCAAACCCAGTTTTGGAGATTTATATCTCTTTCTGTACAGTGTTCAGATCAAATTTTAGTAAACTTAAAGATTTCTGAAGCTTCTACAAAAACTAATTTTGTAGATTTACATTTTTCTTTTCTTTTCTTTTCTTTTACAGTGAAATACTGAGTGTCGCATAAAAATATTAGCCTAAATCTTGCCGACATGATCAAAAATTTTAAGAGGAAACAGGGTTGGCAAGTTTTTGACATGCGACAGTTTTTGACGGTTTTAACCATGGTTTAAACCGTCATGTCAAAAACCTCCTAATCAAAAATGTCTAAAATTGTCAAAAACCCATATTTATATGTAAATAAAAATATATATTTACATATATATATATATATATCTACCTATATTTATATTTAATAAGTAAAATTTATTTGCTTTTAATAAGGAAAATGTTTATAAATATGTTGTAGGAAAAATAAATTTAAATTTTTGAAAAACATATTTTGAATAGTAAACAAAATCTCAGACTTTGGAAAACTTATCTTTTGTAATATTATTTATTAAATTTTAATATGTCTTTCAAAATATGCTGGGATTATATTATGAAGAAATTTATTTATAACCAAACTTAGTGTATAGTTTAAAATAATATAAAAGATTAGACAAGTTCCGTAATTGATTAGAAACAGAAAATTGTTCAAAACTGGTTATGTGCTACCGTATGCTACGTGGGGCAAATGAATCACATTATTGAACTAAATTTCTACTTTGATAATTTCATTTGGATTGATTTAGATTATGTAATCAAATTAACTGGAAATATTTAATGAATGTTTTTTTTTATTATGTATTTTATAAGATAATAAAAAAACTACATAATAATTTGTGTTTTAGAAGTATTTTGTAGATTTTTTCTGTTTTGACTTTTACAATTGTTAGTTGGTTAAAAAAAAAAATCAGTAATTCTGAATTTTAAATTATCAGTCATTATCAGTCACAACAGATTGTAACTCTATGGGTTTTCGACAGGTTTTTGACGGTTTAATCCGGTCTAAACCATCGTCATGTCAAAAAACTCTTTTTGACGTCAAAAACCCAACCTTGGGAGGAAATAACTATTTTATTTTTTTTATTTTATTTATTTATTTATTTATTTATTTTTCATATTGCTCTATTCCTATAACTTTTTATGAAAACGCAGTTCTTGTATGAAAAAAATTCTTGAAACAAATGCACTTTTGCACTTTAAATTAAAAAAAGAAAAATCTGTAAGATTACTAAGAATTTTTCCGGATAACTGGATTCCTAGAACTTTTTATTTTACAACTTGGATTACAGATAAAATTTTAATAAGATTATCGTATTTTAGTAACATCTTTTGTAAAGCTACAAATCTCTGTAGCTTTTAAAAAACTAATTTTGCGGATTTACATTTTCTTTTTTCTTTTAAACAATGTACATATAAAACTTTAGTAAACATACAGATTTCTATAACTTTACATTTGTGGAATTGCAGTTTTTTTTTCTTTTTCTAACAGTGTAATTTTATAGATTTTTTAAATTATTATTTTTATTATATATATATATCTACATATATAGAACCATTAGATAGTGCTCACTCTAGAAATAAAAAGGGCATGATGCTATTCACTAAAAAGGGCACTACTGCAGAAGAAAAGGGTACTTTTGCAAGAAATTTTTTTTATTGCCTTTAGAAGAGGAATAAAGAAAGTGGGAAAATACGTAACTTTTAAGTATGATAGTTCAAGTAACATTAATTTTGAATGATTTTATGATATAAAAATTATAAATACAATTAAATTAAAACATGATTGAGTAATTACATGTTCTTTTTCTAAAAGAAACGAAAAAATCTATCTTTTTAGGCACCTAAATTTAGAAATACTATGGAATTAAAAAAATATTTATTAGAAATGTTTAGGTAAAACCAGTGGTGCATTTTACTGCTTTTAAAAAGGGCAGGGTGCATTTTGTAAATTTGAAAAAGGGCAGGGTGCTGCACCCTTCGAAAATGGCCTAGAATGAACACTACATTAGATAATACTACAAATTAACATCAAAATATGAAATAACTCATATACCGGGTGTCCCAAAAATGACTGATGGATTTTAAAATTCAACAACTTGCAAACGGTGACAGCTATTTAAAAATTTTTTGCAGGAGTGTTATGTATAATGTCAGGATTTTTTTTTTTTTTTTTTTTTTTTTTTTTTTTTTTTTTTTACCGTAATTTTATATTTTAGTTCGAATTTCAAACAATAGGGGGCGCTGACGGCGATTGAAGGCCGGGTCAACGCTTCATTCAGCACTCATCACAAGGCCTTCAGTCGCCGTCAGCGCCACCTATTGTTTGAAATTCGAACTAAAATAAAAAATTACGGTAAAAAAACTCCTGACATTATACATAACCCTCCTGCAAAAAAATTTTTAATAGCTGTCACCGTTTGCAAGCTATTGAATTTTAAAATCCATCAGTCATTTTTGGGACACCCAGTATATATATATTTGCAGTGTAATACCGAATATGGTATAAAATATACGCACAAATCTTGCTGATATGATAAAAAATCTTGGGATGAAATAGTTATTGTTCCCTTATTAATCTAAGAATTATTATCCACTTTAGAATAAAAGTTAAAATTCTTTATAACAATACTTATTTTTTTTTCTTCATTCCTACAGTTTCAATTTCACTGTTATCTTTCATTCCAAAACTGTAACATGGAAACTCTAAGTGAATTTTTCTTCCATCTCTTTATATCCTATAAATTTTTAAAAACGACACAACTTCCCTCTCAAAAAAACATTGTATATAACATATATATCGAAAAAACTTGTTTCCTCTCTTCCAGTCCTAATAACAGATCCAGAATCCCTTTCAAAGAGCGCCACTTCCTATCCCACCAAATTCGTGTAACTCGCAGGTATTCATTTGGATTTCTTTTCTTCTTTTTTCCTTGCGCCCTATGTTTAAGCGCCCCGCTAGAAGGTAGGAAAATTGTCGATGCGAGGAAATATCTGGCCATTTCTTCTTCTTTAGGGGGTGGTGTCCGAACAACGCAAGCGGGCGAGCATGACAGCAGATGATGGATTGGAGCTGGTTAAACTTCGATAACAGCAGAGAAATGCTGCGATTTTTTTTTATTTTTTATTTTATTTTTTTTCCCTTGTGCAAAAATCATTGGAAAGAGCAGTTGGTATCCTTTATTTCTTAAGGGGGTTGACTACAAAATATAACTTATTTTCCTACGTATAATAATTTTTAAGAAAGAACGTGGAATCCCTCTTTTTTTTAGGAGAGAAGGTGGTGATATTATAAATATTTGATTTATTTTTATAGGTATAATTCTTTCTCTTATTGTTACTTATGAACTCTTAAGGGTGTATTCGAAAAAATATTGTTACACTCTCAACAGCTCAAAATTTCATGAGACATATTCATGAAACTTGCTGAGGTGATTTTTGAAGAGATGTATAAGAGGCCATTAATTATTTTCGCAGTATGACCATTTTTTTCCCCCAGATCGATACCACTTTGGAAAATTCAGTTCAAAATGCCCACTTTGACAGCATTTTTTGCAATATTTTCTGCTTTTATAAAAAAAAAATCGATAATCATGGCACATTATGTAGTTTCTTAATAAGAGACTAAGCCAGTTTATTGCGTTTAAGAGCAAAAATAAATTAAAAAATACTCCCTTAAGGAGGTATTCGAAAAAACACTTTTCCACCTTCAGTAGCTCGAAATTTTCTGATACAATTTCAAACGCATTTTTAAAAGTAGAAACATGAAACTTGCTGAGGGTATCTTTGAAGAGATGTACAAGGTGCCGTGTGATGTATTTTTACGCTCAATTCATTAGAATTTGATTTATAAACAATTATCTTCTCAGTATGACCCTTTTTTTCGTTCACAGATCTCCCTCAAGGGGAAAATCTGTTCAAAATGCCGTTTTTGATTGCTTTTTTTTGTAATATTTTCTGCATTTATCAAAGAATCGACAATTACGTCACCTTGTGTACTTTTTAAATAAGACAATTTGCCAGTTTGATGCATATGAGACCAAAAAGGAAGTTAAAAATAAATCGGAAAATAAGAAGTTTGAATCGAAATACACCCTTAACGGTGTATTCGAAAAAATACTTTTCCACCTTCAACAGTTCAAAATTTTCTGATACAATTTCAGACGCATTTTTTAAAATAGAAACATGAAACTTGCTGAGGGGATTTTTGAAGAGACGTATAAGGCACCTTGTGATGACATTTTGCGCTCAATTCATTAGAATTTGATTTATAAACAATTACCTTCTCGGTATGACCTTTTTTTTTCGTTCCCAGATCTCCCTTTTCGGAAAATTCGGATCAAAAGACCAGCTTTGACTGCATTTTTTGCAATATTTTCTGCATTTATCAAAAAATTGACAGACACGGCCCCTTATAAAGTTTCTAAATAAGAGAATATGGGTGTTTGATCCGTTTGAGAGCAAAAGAGAATTAAAAAATAAATCGGGAAATAAGCAGTTTGAATCGAAATACACCCTTAATGGCTAAGATGGGACAATGTATAGCAAGTTAGATAGGAAATAGTCTTCTTTAATTATTTTGGTAATTTTCTGCTTGATCAAAATTATTATTAGTGTTTTTGTTGTTGGAGGAGATTTTGACTCAAAGAAATATTCCGATTTTTTACTCTCATTAACTTTTTTTACTACAAAATGTATGATTTAATGTATATCTATGATAATTTTTTTTAAATTTCTTGAAAAATAGGTTTGTTTCCTTTATTTTTATTACTATTTTTTCATTGATTGATCAGAAAATATGTTTTAATTTCGTATATGTGATTATTTTCTAAATTTTATTATATGCTTAATTTTCTTTTTCGTTTATCTCTAAATTTTCTGTTTAGTGAAAATCATTATTGTTATTATTATTATTATTATTATTATTATTATTATTATTATTGCTGTTATTGTTGCAAATAATATCAAAATTTCAGAAAAAAAAAAACATTTAAAAAGCTGGTTTTTTTTTTTTAAGGAGGGGGGGGGGGTAATTTTGACAACAATTGTTTGAAAAAGATTATACTTCTACAAACATGAAAAAAAAATCGCAATTGCATAGTTTTTGAATCAGAGCATCAGCTAATGTGATATGTTTCCGAATAAAAATTAGTGTTGAAAAGTGAAGCCAGTTTGGCTTTTCAGCTGAATATGCTTCACTAGAAGTTTGGAATATCGAAAATAAAAAAATTCAGTCGACAAAAATGTTTAACATCAGATACAAACAAATGAACTATGAACACTTTCACGAGAATTAACCATTTAAAAATTAAATAATTTTAATTGTCTATTAATAAGTAATAGTGATAACAAAACGCAAAAATGAAATGTATACATACACCATTGGAAAAATGGAAGGTAGACAATATATAGTAAAATTTCCATAATGGACATAGGACATTATTTCAATCCCAATGCTTATATATTTTTTATCACCGAATAGCAAAAGATCTCCGTTATTACAAAGTAATCGCTATTGAGAAATTTTCCTATAATATCTTCACCAAAATCGATTGAGTTAGATTGGGTGTATTTCGATTCAAACTGCTCATTTTCCGATTTATTTTTAAATTCATTTTTGCTCTCAAATTCACCAAACTTTCAAATTCTCTTATTTAGAAAGTATACAAGGTGCCGTAATTATCAATTCTCTGATAAATGCAGAAAATATTGCAAAAAAAAAAAAAAAAAAAAAAAAAAAAAAAAAAAAAAAAAGCAATCAAAAACAGCATTTTGAACCGAATTTTCTGAAGCAGGAGGTCTGCGAACGAAAAAAAAAAAGGGTCATACTGAGACGGTTATTGTTTATAAATCAAATTCTAATGAATTGAGCATAAAAAGACATCACACGGCACCTTATACGTCTCTTCAAAAATCCCCTCAGCAAGTTTCATGCTTTTACTTTTAAAAATATATCTGAAATTGTATCGGAAAGTTTCGAGCTGTTGAAGATGGAAAACCGTTTTTTCGAATACACCGTTAAAATAATTACTGATCTCGTATCACATAAAAATAACTGGTTAGTATTATTGATAAAAGAGATATTGGCAGACCTAATTAGAGCAGATAAAAATGATAGAAATAATTATTCTAATCGAATCAAGAAAAATTTCACAGAAAAATGTGTGGCAGGTATAGCGTTTTTCTTATAAAAATAAAGTGGAGCATTAAAATTGCAATCACTATTAATAAAAAGGCAGGGATTTAATTTATTTTTACAGATGCTTTACTGATATATCCTTCCTACAAAGCTTTTGTTAGTAAATGATATTTTAAATCAACCATCAATAAATTATTTATGTTTTTGAAATTTTTAAAGTTATCTGAAATAAATCTTCAAATATTTAAATTAATTTTGGGAAGAAAACAACCAAAAATAACCTAATTTAACTCTCAAACTCAATTTATTCGAGAAGATAAAGTAATAGTGGAAAAGAGAAATATCTCCATCCTCTTTCATCAAGAAATCTATCAAAAGAGGAAAAGGGATATTTATACCTTGAGAGGTGCTGCCATCTGTGAACAACATGAGAATTTAAAAGTGTATAACTTATTCGAACTTTGAAACATTTACGAGAAATTATAAGAAATACTGAGAGTAAAGTACTGATGAAAGGGAAAATAAAATTAAAAAATAAAAATAATTGATAAAAGACACAAACTCTAAAGCTCTTTCAAGAAAATGAATTTTTAGTACCTATTTTTTTAATTCTGACTAGATTTTGAAGTGACATATTTTTCTCATTTTCACAAATTTATATTACAATAAAAGTTTTAACGCAGTAGTGAATTTTATTTTACAATGCAATACATTTGAGTGTTATCGAATGAAATGTATTTTTTAATTAAAATTAATTTCTTTAAAACAAAAAGTGAAAAGACCATTTGTACTTATTGTTAAAATTATTGTTTCTAGGTATACATATATTTTTAAATGTGTATTTGACAAACACACATATATATGTACATTCTGTTCAAATGTGTATTTGGCAAATACATATATATATATGCATAAATTATGCTTAAATGTGTATGCAACTGCATATCTTGAATTTATCTCAAATTAAAATCTTTTACGAACTATTATTTCTTCAAACCCAATCTTAGTTTTTATAAATGTGCACGAATTTTTCGAGATAAGCAAAGAAATTTTAAATGTAACAAGTAAAGTAATTTTCTCTCTAACAAAAACTCTTAGGACATTCGTTTAAACAGTTTTTATCTCAAATTGTAATTTAAATAAATAAAACCGTAATAAATTAAATAATAAATTAATAAATTTTAAATTAATGAATAATTAAAACAGGTTATAATTATAATTATAATTATAAAGAAATTTTTAACCCTATTTATGAGACAAAAGTTAAGTATATTCTTTTTCATAAATACTTCGCATTGGTAATATAATGAAAGTAATATTTTTGTTTATTTCTTGCTACATAATATGGGCCATTTTTGCATTGTAAGCATTGTAAGTTTTCTTCAGAAGAAGCAAAATTAAGGGTGTATTTCGATTCAAACTGCTTATTTTCCGATTTATTTTTGACTTCATTTTTACTCTCATATGCATCAAACTGGCAAATTGTCTTATTTAGAAAGTACACAAGGTGCCGTAATTGTCAATTCTTTGATAAATGCAGAAAATATTGCAAAAAAAGCAATCAAAAACGGCATTTTGAACAGATTTTCCCCTAGCGGGAGATCTGTGAACGAAAAAAAGGGTCATACTGAGAAGATAATTATTTATAAATCAAATTCTAATGAATTGAGCGTAAAAATGACATCCCATGGCATCGTATACATCTCTTCAAAAATACCCTCAGCAAGTTTCATGTTTCTACTTTTAAAAATATGTCTGAAATTGTATCGGAAAATTTCGAGCTGTTGAAGGTGGAAAAGCGTTTTTTCGAATACACCCTTAATATTGAGAATCATGTGTAAAGGGGGGCGGGGGGATGGAAATTATAAAATTACATGGGTATATATGAGATTTTTTTTTTTTTTTTTAAATTCCGTGTATTTTCAAAAAAATATTTCCACCTTCAACAAATGGAAACTTTCCGATACATTTTCAGACTCATTTTTGAAAGTAGGAACATGAAACTAGCTGGATTGATTTTTGAAGTGATGTATAAGATGTGATTTCATTTTTCGCTTAGTTAGAATTTGGTTTATAAATAATCATTTTCTCAGTATGACCCAATTTTTCGTTCCCAGATCTCTTTGCTTCGAAAATTTTAGTTCAAAGTGCCAACTTTGAAAGCATTTTTTGTAATATTTTCTTCCTTTATCAAAAAATCGTCGTCAGTTTGATGCATTTGAGAGCAAAAGTGAATTTAGAAAAAGATCAGAAAGTAAGCTGTTTCAATTCGAATACAATTGGAATTGTTAGTCACCCTTCGATAATGTAAAGTTTATTGGCGTTTGATTTAACCGTATATTTAAAATATCTCCTGAGGGAATTATTATTTTAAACTTTTTTTTTTTCGGTAATATCTATAAGAATGTCAATTATTTTCAGTTGTCAAAATATTTCTAAAATTTAGGCTTAATATAATATTTTATGTTTTAAAAACTGACGAAATGGAAGCAAAATTTCAACACTTCATGTAATATTAAGCACAGAATTTAAAAATACTTTGAGAACTAAAAAAAAGTGACATATTTTAAGAAGGTTTCACAGAAAAAAGATGTTAAAAATATTAATTCCCTTATTAATTCTTATATCCTTATAAATGATTCTTATAAGAATGCAACAAACGCCCATAGACGCCCAAACACCAAAAAGCTTTTCGACCTTCAACAGCTCGAAATTTTCCGATACAATTTTAGACACGTTTTTAAAAGTAGAAACATGAAACTTGCTGAGGGGATTTTTGAAGAGACGCACAAGGTGCCGTGTGATGTCATTTTACGCTCTATTCATTAGAATTTCCTTTATGAACAATTATCTTCTCAGTATGACACTTTTTTTCGTTCCCAAATCTCTCGCTTCGGAAAAATCTGTTCAAAATATCGTTTTTAATTGGTTTTTTTTTTTTTTTTCTGCAATATTTTCTGCATTTATCAAAGAATCGACAGTCACGCCACCTTTTGTATTTCCCTAAGTAAGACAATTTGCCAGTCTGATGCATATGAGAGCAAAAGTGAATTCAAAAATAAATCAGAAAATAAGCAGCTTGAATCGAAATACACCCTTAAGGGTGTATTCGAAAAAACGCTTTTCCACCTTCAACAGCTCGAAATTTTCCGATACAATGTCAGACACGTTTTTAAAAGTACAAACATAAAACTTGCTGAGGGTATTTTTGAAGAGATATACAAGGTGCCGTGTGATGTATTTTTACGCTCAATTCATTAGAATTTGATTTATAAACAATTATCTTCTCAGTATGACCCTTTTTTTCGTTCACAGATCTCCCGCTAGGGGAAAATCTGTTCAAAATGCCGATTTTGATTGCTTTTTTTGCAATATTTTCTATATTTATCAAAGAATTGACAATTACGGCACCTTGTGTACTTTCTAAATAAGGCAATTTGCCTGTTTGATGCATATGAGAGTAAAAATGAAGTCAAAAATAAATCGGAAAATAAGCAGTTGGGGGATTGTGGACATTCGGTGGCTAACAGCTTTAAAATATATCCTAAAGAGATATTTTACGGCTGCTAGCCACTCAACATTTTTAAGTTCTTTTTTCTAGAAGTTCAGCTCAAACAAACCATGTTAAAATTATGTTTGTTTTAAATCATGATGTTTCAATTCAAACATCTTATTTTCCGATTTACTTTTAAATTCATTTTTGCTCTCAAATGCAACGAACTGGCAAACTGTTTTATTTAAAAAGAACACAAGAAGAGTCATGAAAGAAGAGTCATGATTTGCGTTTCTTTGATAAATGCAAAAAATATTGAAAAAAAAAAAAAAAAGCAATCAAAAATTTCATTTCGAGCCGTTTTTTCCCATAAGCAGGAGATCTGGGAACGAAAAAAACGGTCATACTGAGTATGTAATTGTTGATAAATCAAATTCTAATGAATTGAGCTTAAAAAGACATCTTGCGGCACGTCTCTTCAAAAATCCCCTCAGCATGTTTCATGTTTCCACTTTTTAAAATGTGTCTACAATTGTATATGAAAATTTCGAGCTGTTGAAGATGGAAAAGCGTTTTTTTTAATACACCTTTAAAAGATGCCTCATTTTTCCTTAGTTTTCAAAATATTTCTAAAATCTGCTGCGTTTAATTTTATATTAAGTATTAAAATTTTACTCCTTGTGCGTCTACTTTTAAAACATATAATATTAAACTAGACAAAGATTTTTAAAAAGAAAAAGAGTGACATCCTTTAAGAAGAGAATTTGAAATAAGAAATTAAAAAAATTAGTTTCTTCGGGAGATATTTTGAATATTAGAATGCATAAACGCCCATAGACTTAACATTACCAGGAAAAATCGAGAGCCCAGTGACTATTATGAAAGACCCTATTTTATAAAATGGAATTTTGTGAAAGGCACTTTGAAATTTTGTGAATGTGCTTTAATTTTTGCCGAAACGAGTTTTCACTACTGAAATCGAGTTTTTCAGTCTTTATATTTGTCAACTTACTTTTTCTTTATTTAAATTTTTTTTAATGATCTGTTTTTTAAACATGTGCAAAACCAAAACTTTCTAAGTTTGAACAGGCAACCTCTATTTTTTCTCTATGATTATATTAATTTTGAATGAATGAACAGAAATTTAATAATGATTGCCGTCTATGGGTGATTAGCAAATTCCTTTAAAGAAAATAAACACGTAATTTGATTTAATATTTCTATAAAAAGGTTAAAATTTAGTGCAAAATTCACTTGATTAATAATTAAAATTCATATAATAAAAGTAAATGTACATGCATTGACTAAAGGTTCATAAAACATAACATAAAATCATTTTAAAAAAAACATTAAAGTCGTTTTAAAATCTAAACATTTTCGACCGAACTTATCCGTTTTTCATCAGTGAAAAACTCGCTGATGAAGACTGTTGCACTGATGTAGACCGAGTAAGTTTCGGTCGAAAACGTTTGGATTTTAAAACAACTTTAATGTTTTTTTAAATGATTTTATATTATGTTTTAAGCTTCTTTAAGGGTTACTTCGATTCAAACTGCTTAGTTTCCGATTTATTTTTACATTCATCTGTTGCTCTCAAATGCATCAAACTGGCAAATTGTCTTATTTAGAAAGTAATGAAGGCTCCGTGGTTGTCGATTCTTTGATAAATGCAGAAAATATTGCAAAAAAAAAAAAAGCAATCAGAAACGGCATTTTGAACCGATTTTTCCGAAGCGGGAGATCTATGAACGAAAAAAAGGGTCATAGTGAGAAAGTATTTTTTTATAAATCAAATTCTAATGAATTGTATGTTAAAAGACATCAAATGGCACCTCATACGTCTCTTCAAGAATCCTCTCAGCAAGTTTCATGTTTCTACTTTTAAAAATGTGTCTGAAATTGTATCGGAAAATTTCGAGCTGTTGAAGGTGGAAAAGCGTTTTTTCGAATACACCCATAAGCAACTTAAGTACATTTATTTGCATTTTAGGAATTTTAATTACCATTTCTTTTATAGTACTTCTTTTATTCTTTTTTCACAAAAAAAAAAAAAAAAAAAAAACTTTGACAATGTTTAGTAAACTTTTTTTATTGTCATTTTACATATAGCTCTTGTGCTTTTTAATGGGGCTTATCTGATGGGTAAGGAAAATATGGAATCCCGTGTTAAAATATTTATTATTCTTGTTCATTCAAATTTGAAAATTTCAACAATATATTTTTTTTCTTCACTTAGATAGGAAGGTTCTTTATTCCTCTGCAAGTTCAAAATTTTTATGTCTTTTGCCACTCATAAGTTAAAAAACGATTAAATAATACTATTTTTACTTTCAGAATATTTGAAATTTTACGAAATTTTAAAATATTCGTAATCATCTTTAAAGTATTTTAAGCTTACTTAGGAATAAAGAACCTTCTAGAAGTACGTGCTGGAAAAGAAAAAATATATTGTTGAATTTTCCAAGTTTGAATGAACAAGAAGGATAAGTAATTTCCTTATAGGATAACATGAGATTCTCGTTAGTTTCTTCTCCATTTGATAAAGTCCCCTTAAAAATAAGGAAAGTGTGTTTTTTACTCTAGAAAAAAAAATAATAAATAAAAACTCATTTTTGTTAATTTATTTACTGTTTTATGCATTTAATTTTATTATTTTGTAAGTATCGAACAATTTCAAGAAATCAATATCATGTATTTATTAAGGGTGTATTCCGATCCAAACTGCTTTTCTGATTTATTTTTCAATTCACTTTTGCTCTCAAATGTACCAAATTTTCATATTCTCTTATTTAGAAACTACGCCATGTGCCTTGATTGTCGATTTTTTGATAAATGTAGAAAATGTTGCATTAAAAAAAAAAAAAAAAAAAAAAAAAAAAAAAAAGCTATCAAAAGTCGCGTTTTGGACGAAATTTTCCGAAGCGGGAGATCGGCGAACGAAAAAAAAAAGGGTCACGCTGAGAAAATATTTGTTTATAAATCAAATTCTAATGGATTGAGCGAAGGACGAAATCACCTCACCTTATACGCCTTATTAAAAATTACCTCAGCAAGTTTCATATCTTTACTTTTAAAAATGAGTCTGAAAAAGTATCGGAAAATGTTGAGCTTGTTGAAGGTAAAAAATTATTTTTCCGAATACACCCTTAATATATCAACTACAATTCTGAAATTGAGCATATGGGCATCTAAGACATTAGATATCGACTTTGATATTCCACATCAACCAGCGGAATTCAAATATTTTATATATACTAGGGA
The DNA here is from genome assembly GCA_964019185.1 of Maratus speculifer. Taxonomy (NCBI): domain Eukaryota; kingdom Metazoa; phylum Arthropoda; class Arachnida; order Araneae; family Salticidae; genus Maratus; species Maratus speculifer. The sequence continues at coordinate 148,958,776 of OZ025297.1, read as the reverse complement.
TAATATTTGTTGAACGACCGCGTATAAATAATTTGCAAAAAAGCCTATTGTCACAAATTAAGTCATTTTTATTTAACCAAATACTTCTGCATTTAACTTTATAACTATCTGAATTTTATATTCTAAGTAAAATGTATATTTTTTAGTAATTCATAACTTGGGAAATAAGAGTTTAACCTGGACAGAAAATACATGCATGGCGCGTGTGATCAATATTCAAAGAAGGAAAGAAATAGCCAGAGGCCGTATCCTGTAAACCTAACATATTTTCTTTTGTAACTGAAAGATTTCAGATTAAAAAAAAAAAAAAAAAAAAAAAAGAATAATCTATAGGTTTTACCAAATTGTCCAAGTAATTTAAATAATGTTTCAAAAGCGGGTATTGCCAATTAAAATATGGAAATTAGTATAATTTTTAATATGTTTTAATAAGGAGAACCTCTGAATAACCAAAAATAAATTAATAAAGTTAAATTGCAACGAAATTCAAATTGAAGTTCAGTAATCGATTGTTTAAATTCTACAGAATGACTATGTCACTTTTATTAATATGTAATTCTTGCCACTATGAATATTTCACTTTGTTAATATGTTCCGGTAATTGCGGATTCAAATTTTTAAATAAAATGAGTAAAGTGCATATATATATATATATATATATATATATATTTTTTTTTTTTTTTTCAAATTATGTTTTTCTAAATGTCGTAAACTTAAACAGTCATTTTAATGTTTTTTTTTTTTTTTTTTTTTTTTTTTAACAGATAATTAGAAAACTACTTGGGAACAAAAATAGAAATTGAGAATTTGCATAAAGCAGAACATAATAATTAAAAATATATAAAAAATATTGTAGGTTGCAATTCATATTTTTTTCGAATACTTATTTTATAATTCATAATTCCTATTATGACATTTTAAAGTTTACATATTTAATATATTTATGTTCGGGTTTTTAGTATTATATTCAAATAAAAAATTAGCACATTAGGATTATACTTTCAAGAGTTATTAAATGAAATATAAAAATAAAATGTAACATTAGAAGCTCTAATTTTGAATGTTTATAATTTAAAAACTTATCATCCAAACAATTTCACTTCGTTTTTAGGTAACAGTTTGAATCGAAGATTTAAAATATATTATTAAAATTGGGTGTTGCCATAAAAAAAAGTTTGATTTAGTTTTGATTTGTAGATGCCTCCCTAAGCAAATTTTATATGTTCCTTTCATTTTAAAGTAGACGTTATTTCCAATCGTTTGATACCTATAAATTTTCTCTATTATAATTAGCTACAGAATTAATAAAGGGTGCACTTTTTTTTCACGACTGTACATAAATATTTTAAACCTATTTTTACTGCTGTTATATGACAAGAGGTTTTAATTTAATTTTATTTGTAACTTCTAAACAAAGACAAAGATAAGTCAAGTAGTCAATGTATCAAAAAAAAGTTTGTGATTATGCTAGTTAAAAAATTATGTGAAAAATAACCATAAATCAAAACTTTAAACGAAAAATATTAATCATCTCTTCAAATCTTAATCATTTGAAATTGGAAGAAATATACTTAAAAGACTGTTCAAAAGGTTCTCACTGATTAATTCATTTCAAAAAACTATTCATATGTAGAAATCAACATAAATGCAGGAAGGCTAAATATTGGGCGATTTTCTTCTTTTATTTAAAAAAAAAAGAAAAGTTTTGGTTGAAAAAATAAATAAATAAATAAAGGTAAAACAATATAAAAAAGAAATGTAGAAACACAAAAAATCAGCAATACAAATTATGGTGTCTTAAAAAATAAAATAAAGATAAAACAATATTAAAAAGAAATTTAGGAGCACAAAAAATCAGCCACATAAACAATGGTGTCTTAGCCCCCGCCCCCCTCTTTCCTTCCCAAGCATCATAAACTGAGGCGTCCAGAAGTCAATCCGATTAACTCTAGCACATAAAAATGCTCATTTTAAACATTTAAGGGTGTATTGGAAAAAATGCTTTTCCACCTTCAAAAGCTCGAAATTTTCCGATACAATTTCAGACATATTTTTAAAAGTAGACCCAAGAAACTTGCTGAGGGGATTTTTGAAGAGACGTATTAGGTGCCCTGTGATGTCTTTTAACATTCAATTCATTAGAATTTGATTCATAAAAAAATACCTTCTCACTATGACCTTTTTTTTCGTTCACAAATCTCCCGCTTCGGAAAATTCGGTTCAAAATGCCGTTTCTGATTGCTTTTTTTGCAATATTTTCTGCATTTATCAAAGAATCGACAATCACGGCACCTTCAGTACTTTCTAAATAAGACAATTTGCCCGTTTGATGCATTTTGAGAGCAAAATATGAATTTAAAAATAAATCGGAAACTAAGCAGTTTGAATCGAAATATACCCTTAGTAAATTACCTATAAGAAATAGACATACGTAAATGTACATAAGAAATGTACATAGACATATTTTAACCAATGTGTCCACAATTATAACTTCAAGAATTTGAATAGGAGTCGTTTAAGTATTATGTAAGCTGTAAAGGGGGCAGGGATGTCCAGTGTCTGCTTATTTTTGCTGACAAGATAGAGAGGGTGGTCATAAGAGTTCTTATGTAAGTATTAGACAACGAAGCAACTATAATTTAGCAACAAAAAGTGAAAGAACATGATTTGGACGAGCATTCTGCAGATGTTGAATAACTTGAGAAAAAATATATAGAGTAAACAAAGACTGGAAACAAGGAACATTCCAGCCTACTACTACATTGAAAAGCAATAATAGACTATGCGGAAACATGGATTCAAAGATCTTGGACACCAAACTGGAAATGTGAACGCCAAACACATAATATTCCTATGATTCTTGTAAAAAATGTTAGTTATGTGCCTAAATAAGTTAGGGCCTGTTGTATTTCTTAAAAGTTTTTTTTTTTTTTTTAATTCAAAGCGATAAATAATAATATATGAACACCATTTTGTATTCAATGAAATGTATTAAGGGTGTATTCGAAAAAACGGTTTTCCATCTTCAACAGCTCGAAATTTTTCGATACAATTTCAGGCACAATTTTAAAAGTAGAAACATCAAACTTGCTGAGGGGATTTTTGAAGAGACGTACAGGGTGCCGTGTGATGTCTTTTTACGCTCAATTCATAATTTGAAGAATTTGATTTATAAACAATTACCTTCTCAGTATGACCCTTTTTTTCGTTCGCAGACTTCCCGCTTCGGAAAATTCTGTTCAAAATGCTATTTTTGATTGCTTTTTTTTGCAATATTTTCTGCACTTATCAGAGAATCGATGATTACGGCACCTTGTGTACTTTTTAAATAAGAGAATTTGGAAGTTTGATGCATTTGACAGCAAAAGTGAACCTAAAAATAAATCTGAAAATAAGCAGTTTGAATCGAAATACACCCTTAAACCAATTTTGTTTTCCTTCGATACCACACCCCCTGATATTACTTAGTCTCGCATAAATTTGCCGGACTAATATGTAATTTATCTCTAATTGTAATTTTTTATGGTAAACAACGTTGATGTTAGAATATATTAAAATCTTACGTAAGCACAGGAGGGGGGGGGGGGGCATTTGTTTGTTTTTTGTTGGAGGGGGGGGGGAATTCAAAATGACTAAAAATATGTTTACGTAATACTTGAACAGCCCCATGGTTGCATTACAAATAGATTTAAAAGAAACACTACCTTAAGGGTGTATTCGAAAAAATGGTTTTCCATCTTCAACAGCTCGAAATTTTCCGATACAATTTCAGACACATTTTTAAAAGTAGAAACATGAAACTTGCTGAGGGGATTTTTGAAGAGACGTATTAGGTGCTGTGTGATGTCTTTTTATACTCAATTCATTAAAATTTGATGTATAAACAATAACCTTCTCAGTATGGCACTTTTTTTTCGTTCGTAAACCTCCCGCTTCGGAAAATTCGGTTCAAAATGCTGTTTTTGATTGATTTTTCTTGCAATATTTTCTGCATTTATCAGAGAATCGATGATTACGACACCTTGTGTACTTTCTAAATAAGATAATTTGAAAGTTTGGTGCATTTGAGAGCAAAAATGAATTTTAAAAATAAATCGGAAAATAAGCAGTTTGAATCGAAATACACCCTTAATTTTCTAAATAAAATGGATGCCTCAAAATGGTGCCTTTTGTGTTCTCAAAAATTTCTTCCTCATTGAATATAACCTCTACCTAGTATAGGGAATAAATTGACATGTTTCTTATGACTGTCTTAGTTTGAAAATTACAAATAAAATAACCGTAAGTAAAACCTTAAACGTTATCATATGACAGCAGTGGAAATAGAGTTAAAATATTTATGTACAGTTGTGGGGATAAAGAAAATGTAAACATCCCCTATTAATTTTGCAACTAATTATAATCGAAAAAATTTCTAGATACCATACGATTGGAAATAACGTCTGCTTTAAAATGAAATAAGATTATAAAATTTACTTAGGGGGCAATCTAAAAATCAAAACAAAATCAAACTTTACTTATTTATTTATTTATTTACTTATTTTTAGTAACACCCAATTTTGATAATATATTTTAAATCTTCGATTCAAACTGAACCTAAAAACGAAGTGAAGTTGTTTGGATGATAAGTTTTTAAATTATAAACATTCAAAATTCAGAGCTTCTAATGTTACATTTTATTTTCACATTTTAATTAGTAGCTTTTGAAATTATAATCCTAATGTGATAATTTTTTGTTTGAATGTAATACTTAAAAATCCGACTTTAAACACACTAAATATGTAATTAAAATATATATATATAATAAAAATTGTGAATTAGGAAAGTATTGTTAAAAAAAATTGAACGTGTCTAAGTTACTACTAGATGATATTACTTTGCACAATTTGTACAAGAAAAAAAACATATGTGAATGAAATTTTTACTGAAGTCTCAATTACTGGTTAAGTGTTGATAACTTGGGGTAGTATATCAAAAATCATGTGCTCCCAAAATATGCAGTAAAAAATATAAAAAAATACATAAAAAATCACACTGTATCAAAAATTTAGTAAGATAACTGTTAGCATAAGAAAAGTTTCAAAAATATTTTTCAACATCTTTCATAAGAGCAAATTCGCACATTCATTCATTCAGAGCAAAAGTCACACTCACTGGCTCACTGGCAAACACACCACTCTGGAAACGTGTTTGGAGGGGAAGTTTTATGACTTTTATTTTTTTTCTTATTTTCTTTCCTTAACATTTTATGGTTTATTGAATGGCAGGGAAGTTCCGCATGGAATAGAGACGAGATGCCTAAGGTAAGGGCAAGACATAAATTATAGGCTTTTGGGGAAACGTACAGGGCAGCTGCTTCTCTATTTTAGTTTTAGTATAAGATCCCTGTATGAACATCTGCCTACCTTAGAAAATATTGTTCAACATATATAGGAGGTTTGTACTAAAATGCAAGCTGTATAAATATAAATACAGGTTTCATTATAGATTAAAGATACGAAATATAACTATTCGCGTTTCTTTATTTCAATATTTTAAACTCCCCTTTTTTTGGATATTATGAAATAAATTCATTATTGATATCACTACCAGAGACGTCGCGATGGGGGTTTATGGGGGATCCCGCCCCCTAATATATCTGAACTTGGGAAATTTGCGCTTAAAATATTAAAAAGTATGATTTTTTTTATTGTTGTATTGAGTGCATTATGATCATTACGTATCACACAATGAGTATATCATTTCACTAAAAAATCTAGAGCAATTTGTTCCAAGTTAAAAAATTTTTGAATTATAAGTTGGGAAATTTTTTAATCCCTCCCTCCCCCGAAAAATTATCTCTAGCTACGTACCTGACTACATCACTCTACGATGTAATGTACAAATTACATATTGCCTCGTTCATTAACCCCATTGAATAAATAATTGGAAATTAATATTAGTTGCTTATATTTTAGCTTAGTAAGATTTAAACTTTGAGAAATTTCATTTCAGTTTTTTCACTCATTTGAAATTAATTCATTTTTAAACATATGATATTTGCAGGCGTGATTTTTAAAGTTCCTTGAATTATAATAATTACCTCATCTCTTGTTTCAGGACGACAGTTTTTTTTTTTTTTTTTTTTTTTTTTTTTCTCTATAACAGAACTTAATTTTCTCTTTTAGAAGCTTATTTGCTAATTATTTGTTAATTTTTTAACTGTCGATTCAAAATAAAATTTTTAATTTATGTTATTTTCTGACTCATATGTAAATTTTGAAAAGTTTTTAATTTAAGTCACTAAACTGTTAAATGGCTAATCATTGATGATTTATACCATTTTCTATCTGATCCCGCTCCCCCTTATACACACACCGATAATAATTTCAGAAGGTGGCCGAAAAGAGAAACGCCCCCCCCCCCCCATACACACACACTCCCGGAGAAAAATATCCGATTTCAACATTGCGGCCTCCCAGTGTTCATAATGTTCTAGCATTAGTAAATAGCTTTACTTTCTCGTCCTGTTTAAAATGTACTCATTTAATTGCTATAAAAATATGATTAACATAAGGACAAAAGCTAAATATAACAAATAAATTTATAATTAACAAAAACTGTAGATGACAAGAAAACGAAGTTGCAAATCAATTTATTTAATGTGTGTTTTCAGTATACAATGACAAAAATTTGCATATTATTATAAAAGAAAAGAAAAAAAAAATATTTGAATATGTCGCTAAAAATTTTCTTAAGAAATTGTGAACTTATGTTTAGCATTGATTATTTATGTCACTTTCTGGAACTTATTAAATGTTTTGATTGAAGCCACGAAATTGTAAAATGATCTATTATTGATAATTCCGTGCTACTTTGTATCTGACAAGAAGAAAAATAGTGTAGATTGAAGACTAATTATAAATGTACTAGCATTTGTAATAAGGTTTATTTTCTAGTTCACTAGTAAACAGCATTTATTTATTTTTATTAGGATGAGCGAAGCGAATCCTCTACTAGGCCACTCAAATGACATTTTGTCGTACACTTTACAAAAAAACTATACAGTATTTTGACTTGAAATTAAACACAAATATAAATTATGATCTGTAAATTTGCAGAATATTATTATTTTTTTTACAGAAATACTTTTCAAAAAATTATTATTTTAATTAATTTATTTTACATGTTTTTCCATTATGAACGCATTTTTTTTCAAATAAAAAGTGAAACACGTACATTTTCAGAAGAAAAACTTAAATCATGGGGTCAGTAATTATAGCTAGAATCATCATTAAATAAATAAATAAATAAAATATATTTTCATTACTCTGATAAAATATCTCAAAAACTGCTTTCAGATTTTCAAACTATGCTCATTCCTTTAACTATGTATAGTTTCATGATTTCTTTTATAAAATGTATAAAATACTTTTTTTTTAGAAAAATTATAGCATATTTTTAATGAATTAAAATTTGCGAAAGTTATCTTATTAACATTCAATTATAAAAGTATTTTTCTGTGTTAGGAATTCAACTACACAATTTATTCTTATTTTGTGAAATCATTTAAGTAGACGATATTTATGAATTTTAAAAAATTACATTATGTTTTTGTGAAGTGGCAATAAAAGAATTGTAAACAAATAAAATTAATTAATATTTTGTATAATTCTACTTCGAAAATATTTTTATTTATACCAGTCTTATATCATAAATAAACAATCTGAGGAAATTCTTAGTTATTTGGTTGAAATACATTTTAAAATTAAAATTCGCCGAAACATAAAATTACATTTTTGCTTAATAAAGATGCAAAAATAATTTAAAAAATATATTATTACTTTCAAATATTTATCTTATAGCATAATAATTCGCGAATCCAAACAAAGCATGGCTTTTGCTAGTTTATTTATATTTTTATTTATTTTTTTATTTTTTTACTGATGTTAGTTAAATGTTAACTGTACTAAAATTGGTCACCATTTGGAATAATACAAGTGAAAGTAATATGTTGATGTAAAGCTATAAAGAACGGTAGAAAAGAAGGAAAATCAATACAAGAACTTAAAACTAATTCAAACTAAATAAGGTAAACAACAAGAGCTTTCAGGAACAAAATAATATAAACAATTAAAAGTTTTGTAAGGCATAATTCATACAAGAAAAATTAACTAAGTATTACTTTGCAATTTTCAAATAAATTGAAACTAAATCAGGATAAAATGCCCAAAGAGATGAAGTTACTAATTCAGTCTGTTTAATAATTGATTTAATATAAATAGTTAAAATTTTTATAAGTTATCATTTACACCAGAAAATTTACTGAGTAATTTTTTCTTAAATTTACAATGTAAAAATTTACTCTGTAAGCTTAAAATGAATTGAAACTCAATGAATCAGAATAAAATGACCCAATCCCCCGAGCTTACTCCTCAGATTGTTTAATATTTTATTTCAATATAAATAGCTGGAAGTTTTGTAAGATATTATTTATACAATAAATAAATAAATAAATAAATAAATATTACTTAGCTAACTTAACATAAACTGAAACTAAATCAGGATAAAATGATCTAATTCCATGAGGTTACTTACTTACTTAGTTTAACATTTTTTTTTTTTTAAATATAAACAGTTAAAAATTTTAAAAGATATCTTTTACACCAGAAAAAATTATTAAGTATTTTTGTTGTTGTTGTTGTTGTTGTTAAATTTACTAAGTAAAAACTTACTTTGAAAGCTTAAAATGGATTGAAATTTAATCAGAATAAAATGACCCAATCCCAAGACGTTATTTACTCATTTAAATATTTCATTTAATATAAATAGTTAAAAGTTTTATAAGACATCTTTTACACCAGAAAAAAAATTACTAAGCATTTTTTTCTAAGCTTAAAATGGATTGAAACTGGATAAAATGATCCTATTCCATGTTACTCAGTTAGTTTAATATTTGATTTATTAATTAATTTGATTATAAGTAGTTAAAAGTTTTATAAGACATCTTTCAGACCGAGGTTACTTACTCAGTTAAATATTTGATTTAATATAAATAGTTAAAAGTTTTATAAGATATCTTTTACACAAGAAAAAATTAAAATGCATTTTTTTTATTATTATTTACTAATTAAAAATTTATTTTGTAAATCTAAAATGAACTGAAACTTAATCAGGATAAATAATTCAATCCCATGAGGTTACTTACACAGCTAGTTTAATATTTGATTTATTAATTAATTTGATTATAAACAGTTAAAAGGTTTATAAGATATCTTTCACACCAGAAAAAATTACTATATATTTTTTGTTAAATTTACTAAGTAAATATTTACTTTGTAAACTCAAAATGAATTGAAACTTAATCAGGATAAAATGACTCAATCTCATGAGCTTTACTGCACAATTTGTTTAGTATTTTATTTCAATATAAATAGTTAGAAGTTTTGTAAGATATTATTCATACAAGAAAAATTTACTAAGTAATTCATTGCTAACTTAAAGTAAATTGAAACTAAATCAGGATAAAATGACCAATCCCATGAAGTTACTCACTCAGTTTGTTTAATATTTGATTTCAATATAAATAATCAGGAGTTTTGTAAGATATCACTCATACTAGGAAAAAATTATATCTTATCCCTTGTAATTTATTTATTTATTAATAGCATAGATATTTAGAAAGTAAAAATAAAAGGAAGATTTTTTAAATTATTTAAAACAAAATGAATCAATTTCATAAAGTTACTGACCAGTATTTATTTATTTATTTTCGGTATGCAATGTTTGAAATAGCCAGATAATTTTCCAAAGTACAGAAAAAGATATTTGAATTCGTCAATAAAAAATAATAAAGCAATGTTATATAAATGCAGAACTCATCTAATAAAACTAAAACAGTTAAATAATCATAATACAAACATCAGTATTATCACATTAAAATAATGAATAATTTTTATTGGAAACAAAGTGAAAATATTGTTAATTTTCAATAATAAAATGTTATGTCTGCCAGTCATTTTTCTCATTTCTTGATTGAGCCAACTCATTTAGAAGAACTGTAACTCATTATCTTGTTCGATTAATTATCCTTTTACGCGATAAAAACCAAAATAATCTGCTCATATTGCACAGTTATGCCAATTCCCAACTAATAAAACTCAAATCGTTAAATACTCATAATACCAGCATTATTATATCAAATATCAACCAGTATTATATCAAATATATCAATCATCATACCAATATTATTATATCAAAATAATGAATAATATTTATTGGAAACAAAGTTAAAATATTATTAATTTCCAATAATAAAATATTATATTCGCAATAATTTTTCTTACTTCTTCATTGAGACAACTCATTTACAATACCTGAAACTCATTTTTTTATTCAATTAATAATCCTTTTATACGCTAAACCAAAAATAATCTGCTCATATTGCACAATTAGTCTAATTCCCAACAAATATCTAATAAAACTCAAACCGTTAAATACTCATAATAATAATAATAATAATAATAATAATAATAATAATAAAACAGCATTATCATATCAAAATAAGGGATAATTTTTAATGGAAGTTAAGTGATAATATTGTTAATTTCCAATAATAAAATGTTATGTCTGCAGTCATTTTTCTCATTTCTTAATTGAGACAACTCATTTACAAGAATTGTAACTGTAACTCATTATCTTGTTCGATTAATAATCCTTTTATACGCTAAAACCAAAATAATCTGCTCCTATTGCACAATTATGCAAATTCCCAACTACTATCTTGACAACTAAAAAAGAAAGTTTTATCATATCAAAATAATGAATAATTTTAATAGGAAGCAAAGTGATAACATTGATAATTTTCAATAATAAAATGTTATGTCTGCAGTTATTTTTTTTAATTCTTTAATTGAGGCCACTCATTACGAGAACTGTAACTCATCACCTTTTATATCATAAACCAAAATAATCTGCTCCTATTGCATAATTATGCAAATTACCAACTCTATCTTGACAACTAAAAAAGAAAGTTTTATCATATCAAAACAATGAATAATTTTAATAGGAAGCAAAGTGATAACATTAATAATTTTCAATAATAAAATGTTATGTCTGCAGTCATTTTTTTTTTTAATTCTTTAATTGAGACCACTCATTACGAGAACTGTAACTCATCACCTTTTATATCATAAACCAAAATAATCTGCTCCTATTGCACAATTATGCAAATTCCCAACTACTATCTTGACAACTAAAAAATAAAGTTTTATCATATCAAAATAATGAATAATTTTAATAGGAAGCAAAGTGATAACATTAATAATTTTCAATAATAAAATGTTATGTCTGCAGTCATTTTTTTTTAATTCTTTAATTGAGACCACTCATTACGAGAACTGTAACTCATCACCTTTTATATCATAAACCAAAATAATCTGCTCCTATTGCACAATTATGCAAATTCCCAACTACTATCTTGACAACTAAAAAAGAAAGTTTTATCATATCAAAATAATGAATAATTTTAATAGGAAGCAAAGTGATAACATTAATAATTTTCAATAATAAAATGTTATGTCTGCAGTCATTTTTTTTAATTCTTTAATTGAGACCACTCATTACGAGAACTGTAACTCATCACCTTTTATATCATAAACCAAAATAATCTGCTCCTATTGCACAATTATGCAAATTCCCAACTACTATCTTGACAACTAAAAAATAAAGTTTTATCATATCAAAATAATGAATAATTTTAATAGGAAGCAAAGTGATAACATTTATAATTTTCAATAATAAAATGTTATGTCTGCAGTCATTTTTTTTAATTCTTTAATTGAGACCACTCATTACGAGAACTGTAACTCATCACCTTTTATATCATAAACCAAAATAATCTGCTCCTATTGCACAATTATGCAAATTCCCAACTACTATCTTGACAACTAAAAAATAAAGTTTTATCATATCAAAATAATGAATAATTTTAATAGGAAGCAAAGTGATAACATTAATAATTTTCAATAATAAAATGTTATGTCTGCAGTCATTTTTTTTTAATTCTTTAATTGAGACCACTCATTACGAGAACTGTAACTCATCACCTTTTATATCATAAACCAAAATAATCTGCTCCTATTGCACAATTATGCAAATTCCCATCTACTATCTTGACAACTAAAAAATAAAGTTTTATCATATCAAAATAATGAATAATTTTAATAGGAAGCAAAGTGATAACATTGATAATTTTCAATAATAAAATGTTATGTCTGCAGTAATTTTTTTTTTATTCTTTAATTGAGACCACTCATTACAAGAACTGTAACTCATCACCTTTTATATCATAAATCAAAATAATCTGCTTATATTGCACAATTATGCTAATCCCCAACTACTATCTTGACAATGAAAAAAAAAAAAACGAGTTTTATCATATCAAAATAATAAATAATTTTAACAGGAAGCTAAGTGAAAATATTGTTATTTTTCAATACTAAAATGTTGTTAGCTGTCATTTTCCTCATTTCTTAATTCAGACAACTCATTCACAAGAACTGTAACTGTAACTCATTATATTGTTCGATTAATAATCCTTTTATACGCTAAAACCAAAATAATCTGCTCCTCTTGCTCAATTATGCTAATTCTCAGCAGCTATCTAATAAAACTGAAACTGTTAAAAAGTCATAATAATAATAAAATAATAACTATTATTATCATATCAAAATAACGAATAATTTTTATAGGGGAAAAAAATGAAAATATTGTTAATTTCCAACAATAAAATGTTATGTCTGCAGTCATTTTTCTCACTTCTTAATTGAGACAACTCATTTACAAGAACTGAAACTTATAATCTTGTTCAATTAATAATCCTTTTATACTCTAAAACCAAAATAATCTGCTGCTATTGCGCAATTATGCTAATTCCCAACAACTATCTTGACAACTAAATCACTTCACATATATTATGCTGATATAATACTCTTAGGTCGAAAGGTGATGAAACAATAAGTGTAGCTTAATCCAAACTTGTCAGCAACTTGCCAAGAGAACTGACAGCCGAGTATTTTCGTGATCTCTTTTTTCATTCGAGAAGACAGCACCAACAGGGCGGGTCAAATTGTCAACGTTATAAGGGGGGGGGGGGGAAGGGAAGTTAGAAGTTATCCTCTTTGTAGGCTAGGCAGCTGTCAATCAAAAATGTAAGGGGAAGTGACTATGATGAATAGGTTCACGATGATTGGTTACAGTTTCGGAATGGGTCAATGAAGCAGTTAGCCTTTTGTTAGATGTCTTTTTAAAGATCGATTCGGATGCAATGAGTTTATGACGTCAGTGCGTGCGCATGATGCTGAAGAGGAATTAGTTAATTTTATGGGTTTTAAATAAACCTATTAGATACGCAATTGCGTCGCAGAGTATTATTTGCATATGTATGTATTTTTCTGTTATGAACAGTTAAAATTTGGTAAAGGAAATAAAAAAGAAGAGAAAATGCTGGATACAAAGTAACAAACTGAAAAAACAATGTGTATATTGCCCATTATAGACGAATTTATGTAAAGAATCAAAAATATAATATCAAAAATGTTCTTAATGTAAAATTACTGTTTAAATATTCTCGTTTTAATAGACTTATCTTAAATAAATTAATAATTTAAAAATAAATGGAAAGTATTTTAAATATTTGTGGCATTATTATTTAAATTAATAGATTTTTAATTTCATTTAATACGAGTTTATCGATTCCAGTTACAATAAAATCAGAAAATATAGTTTTATATTACTCAAAACTTAGCTAACAAGAAAATTATCAATTTGCTTTCTTTTTAAAACTTAGTAATAAATATCAAACAGCATTCTTAATTATAAATAAATAAATGTATTTAAATTCAAACATTGCAAAAAATACAAAACGTAAAATTAAATTAAAAGTAATTCAAACATAAATTTTATATGCTGTTGTTTAAGAAAAATTACAAAACTCTTTTAACAGTTTAAATTGGCACTTTTTATCTACTTAAAAAAGAACAAGAAATAAATAAAAGTTTTAAGATATTCTCCTAAAACAAATTACTGATTTAAGAATTTTAAAAAGAAACTGCTTCCGCATTAATAATACAAAAATACATATCATAAAATTGTCAAAACCCATCATATTAAGTTAGTTAAATTACGGCCATCATAAAGTTACGACCATGGCGTTTTCTCTCCTCTCTCTCGTAATGCAGTCATCAAAGAATCATAAAATCAATACAACGCTACATAACTTCACAGGGACGAATACTTAACGTTTAATATAAAATTCCTTAATTCATTCATTCCATAAGTTACTCCTTCAAGTATGATGCCACTCTCGCGAACGAAATAATCGCCGGATCTAAAAAGATATCGGAACAAAACTGGATGTAAAATTTAAAAGTTCAATCCGGGAGAGAGAGGCTCCAAATTCCGCCATTCGTAGAAGTCGGGGAAGCCGAAGGGCCGCCATGTTTGTTGTGATTTCCCCGGAACTTTTATGAGGGGTTTCTAATCGCCCAGGCGAGAACTTCGATTACGCTTTTTCAACAGAAGGAGTTAAAAACACTTCTTTTACTAACTTACCGTAATCTTCGACGATTGTTTTCTTCAGGTGAAAGTGGTTCTGCAGGTTCGAGTAGCGGAATTTCGGCAGAGGTCCCGTCGAACGGTTCTTGCACCCGGCAGTTCTCTGGCAGAAGTAGCGGCAAAGCGACGCCGAGACACTGCGCAAGGGAAAGCACCCCAGCAAACAGGCGCCGTTAGCAGAGAATTCAATATATATTCATAAACGCAGGGAACGGAAAAGCATTTTTCGAACGTTGCAGAGAGTTCATCCCTCCCCCCCCCCCTCTTTTCGTTTTCCCGGGCTTTCGCTTTTGGTTATAATGGCGGTCCCTTAATTATCATAATATGCTGATGAGAGACCGTATGCCAGGAAGAGGCATCTAGCAGCTTTATTCTTTTAAAACGAAAAGTTTTCGTTGTTTGTCTACTAATGAGTCCCGTCTTCGGAGATTTTCATCTTAATTTCATCGGATAATCGAGCTGAGAAAATGGGAAAAGTTTCGGTGGGGTTTTTTTTATAAAATAAAACAAAAATGGAATGCGTTTGTTTGAAGTTTTCTCCATCTTAGGAATTTCTGCAAAATGCGAAAAATACATATTTTCTTTTGAGATGGAAGAATTAATGCGCTTTTGAAAAGAAGCGAACGTGTGAGAATATATTTTGAACAAGAATCGATATAAAATGTTTCCAAGGTGAAAGTGTACATACGAATAGATCACTAACTGCTTAAATGAAAGTGTTTTTGTTTTTTTTACTGAAACTTATTTCAGCAAAGTTTTGGGGTATTTAAAAGGCTTCTTTGCTTTATTTAAGCAAATAAAGTAAATGTAAAACTGTTAAAATTTTCATAATATGCCTAAACATGAACAGTTATTTCTTTGTTATTTCATCAGAAAATAATTTTCTTTCGAAATGAAGAAATGAATGAGTTTTGAAAAGGAATCAATATGAAATGTTTCTAAGGTGAAAGTATATTTACAAATAGATCACTGAAACTTTATTAAAGTGTTTAAAATTATTATTATTATTATTATCACTGAAACTTGTCTAAGCAAGGTTTGGGATATACTTTAAAAACCTTATTTATGTTGCTTAAAAAACATAGTAAATGTAAAAGTATTAAAATTTGCATAAAATATCTAAACATTTATTATTTCTTTATTATATCCTCAGAAAATAAAGTATTTTCTTTCGAAATGAAGAAATTAATGAGGTTTTGAAAAGGAATCGATATAAAATGTTTCTAAGGTGAAAGTATACGTAGAAATAAATCACTGAAACTGGTATAAAGTGTTTATTTATTTATTTATTTTTACTGAAACTTTTTTGAGCAAGGTTTGGGATAACTTTAAAAAGCTTATTTATATTGTTTAAAAAAGCATAATAAATCTAAAAGTATTGAAATTTGCATAAAATATCTAAACATTTATATTTCTTTATTATTTCATCAGAAAATAAAAATTTCTTTTCAAAATGGAGAAATTAATAAGGTTCTGAAAAATAATCAATATAAATGTTTCTAAGGTATACAAAAAGATCACTAAAACGTGAATATTTTTTTTTTCTTTCTTACTAAAACTTGTTTAAGCGAGTGTGTTATATTATGTTCACATTTCTATAGCGCAATAAACAAAATTTCAAACGAAAATTAATAAAGAATGAAAATAATTCGGAATGGAAAAATTTCCGTAAATTTTATAAATAAAAGCCCGAAGAAAAAAAACGAAAAATTTCTGGAATTTACGGAAATTTTTCCGTTAAAAAACAGTAAATTGTGCACTGTCATCCGGATTACCAGTACAATTTTCGTAAAATCGTCCGCCTTTTTTTTTTTTTTTTCTTCAAACTTTACACATCAAATGCAACCACTGCATGGATTTATACAATACGAAGACTCTCACTTGGTTCGTTTTTTTAAAAACCATTTTTTTTTTTTTTTTTTTTTTTTTCAGACAAAAATTATCATAATTTTAACACTTTCCAACATACATGAAAAGTGTTTATGAATTCGATTTGTCTGAGTGCGCTCTAGCTAACTTAAATATACTAGGAATGGCGTGTACTTTTTATGTGTTAATGTGGTATGACCAAATATTTTAGCTATTGAAAATGAAGTGTGTGGCATTTATTGTTCGTTTACAGAGAAACACAAAATAATTGCGCTACAACATAATTTAGGCCCCGGTGGTCCAGTTGATAGAGCATCGAGATGGTTTCTCATGAACAATAACTTGCAATATTACTTATTTGAATTACTTACTTAGATATCTCATATAAAAAAACAAAAACAAAATATTGGAATAATATTCCATTAGTGTTGCACAGTGTTTCATAAAGTATAATTGATTTTTCTTTCTTTTTAGATTTCGCAGAAGATCATTACACAGATAATTTCTTCTTCAAAGATTTTTTAAAAGCCTACCACTAAAATTATTCATAGGAATTACAGCTATATTCAAAAAATAAATCAGAGGGAACCCTGCAATGATCTGAACAGAAAGAGTCCTGAATCTGACGAAACCTACCCGGAAATCAAAGCATTTAAAGTCAACCCGACCTGAAAAAAAAAAAAAAAAAAAAAAAAAAAAAATACCAATTTGAACCCTAGATCGGGTCGGATTCCGGTAAATTTGGGTTACTTATCCAATGCAAGCGTCTATTCTATTTGTGTGTGTGGTGTTCTGAAAAAAAAAAAAAAAAAAAAAAAAAAAAAAAAAATGCTTGCGTTTTTACAACAGCTATATTAAAATAAAATAAAATAAAATAAAATAAGTTGTTATTAAATCAAAAATCAGCTTTGATACGATGCAAATAGAACATAATCCAACACTGCATTGTTTAAAATAATAATAAAACTTCGTACGTTATTCATTTCTTTCTTTTCTTTTCTTTTCCTTTCTTTCCTCTTCCTCCTCCTCCTTCCTCTGCTTCTTCTTCTTTCTTTCTTTTTTTTTTTTTTTTTTTTCTTTCATGTCTATTACTTAATGCATAATGGATTTGTAAAATCGTAAAGAATTCAGGTACAAACAAGTTGGAAATTGCACGTAAATCGTAGCAAATGAGGTGCGTTCGTTGATAACGAAGTTTTAAAATATTCAGATCTTGCTGATATAGTAGAGCGTACTTTGGATACATCATAGTGGTCGAAATCTTTGTGTTCCTGTAAATATGCAGGGAGTAATTTTTATTATACTTCATTAACGTATATCTTATTCATAAAATGTGAAGTAGTTTAATATAATTAAAACATCCCCCAAACAATGTTTCCCCGTATAACATTATTTAGTCGATTATATTTGTGTGGCCCTGTAATTTAATAATAAATATTCTTTGCATCACAGACTGTACAAAATGTATTTTTAGTACATATTTCATAGATTCATGTCAATTCTGTTATATTCAAATGAGTGTAACACCATTAAAATGCATTTGAAACTTTTTTCCCCATTGACCGTAATGTAACGGAATCCTTTTGATTGCCCCTGTAATTGATCTATCCATACTATTTTCATAAAATTTGAAATGACTCGAAAAAATTATGTAATAAATATACGTTTTAAATTTCAAACGATTAAAATGCATTTGAAACTTTTTTCCCCATTGACCGTAATGTAACGGAATCCTTTTGATTGTCCCTGTAATTGATCTATCCATCCGATTTTCATAAAATTTGAAATGGCTCGACAAAATTATGTAATAATTATGTATTTTAAATTTCAAACGATTCGGTTGGGTAGTTTTTGCGTTGTTATATGCGGACGGACAGACAGACAGACAGACGGACAGACAGACAGACAGACGGACAGACAGACAGACGGACAGACAGACAGACGGACGGACTGAGCGACAACAATAGGTGCTACGTATTTACATAATTACGAACGCACCTAAAAAAAATACAATAATCTTCCCACAAACATTAAAAAAAAAAAAAAAAAAAAAATCTGACGGTAAAAAACTTAGAAAAAAAAGGAAAACTTTTTAAAAGTTAATAATAATAACAATAATAAATTAAGAGCTTTGCTAATAATAAAACACAGAAGTGAGATTTATTCAGGTGGTCAGCGTGTAGGTGGTCTTCTGAGAAAGTTTATTTCTTTCCTTTTAGAGAAGCTATTCTCTGAATTCCCGTGTTTGCCTAAAATGCCATGGGAGAAACTTTGTTAAGTGAAGCGTATCTCATTCTTAACGCAGTATAACATAAACATTTCCGTTTTATTCCTTTATTTATTTTTTATTCAGTAATTTTTCTATTTCATTCGAATCTAAAAAAAATGCTATAATCTGAAATGGCTTTTTTTTTTTTTTTTTTTTTTTTTTTCAAGTACTTCTTAATTAAAATGTAATTGATGATATCGAAATCGAAACTGATAGATGACGTTCATCATAAGAATAATTAATGTTTTTATTTCTAAAGTAGCTTTTTCAATTTCGATGATGTGACGATGACGCTTAAAAGCATATATATACGTAAATACTTCGCAGGCATAAGATATTTGCAAGACAGGAAGTTTTTATAATATATATATATGCCAATATACATATCCCAAAAATGACTGATGGATTTTAAAATTCAATAACTTGCAAACGGCGACAGCTGTTTTAAAAAAAATTGCGGGAGGGTTATGTATAATGTCATGAGTTTTTTTACCGTCAGTTTTTATTTTAGTTCGAATTTCAAACAATAGATGGCGCTGACGGCAATTGAAGGCCAGGTCATCAGTGCTGAGAGAGGCGTCGACCTAGGCTTCAGCCGTCAGCGCCATCTATTGTTTAAAATTCGAACTAAAATAAAAAATTACGGTAAAAAACTTCTTACATTATACATAACCGTCCTGCAAAATTTTTTTAAATAGCTGTCACCGTTTGCAAGTTATTGAATTTTAAAATCCATCAGTCATTTTTGAGACACCCGGTATATATATAATAATTCTCATTGTAGATATTTTTTTATAGATATGTGTTTTAAAGATTATCTGCTTCAACAACAAACGTTATTATTACAGAGACATGTCTTGGCCCTCTATTTATTTTTTTGCATATTTATTTAAAGAAAAGAGCAATAATGCAATAAAATGACATACCCCGAAATTTATTTAGAATTTCGAAATTACTCCTTTCAAAAACTTTTTTTCGAAAGAGTTTCCTAAAATTATTCCTATTACATTACATTTGGATGTGTTTTGTGTGTACCTTTATTTTGATCTGTCCATTTAGTATCGTATATAAACGACAATTTCTTATATAAATGATTATCTCTTTGAAATATTTCAAACTTATTTAAACAATTTTAATACACATGAATCAACACATTTTGCATACCAGAAAGATTAATTTGGAAAAGTTTTTGTGAGTTTCTAAGATTGTCGGTGCCGTATTGGTCCCATAATCCCCCTCTGAAAGGTTAAATATTTTTAATTTATGTAAAGTATTACAATTATGGATAATTTCAACTGTAAATTAAACAATAAATGAAAGAAACCAGAAATGTTACACGAAAATATGTATGGTATCTTTTGATTTGCATCGTCTTTAAGTTTACGATTAAGTTTAGTTTAATATTCCGACTCAATTCATTTCATATTATGGGATGTGAATAAACTATTTCTCGCCACATTTAAAGCAATGACTTTGCAATCATCTTCTTAACTTTGTATCTTTTAAGGTGTGAGTAGTCTTACTTTAACTGAGAATGATGAGTAATAAAATAATAATCAAGAGCAATAAATAATGATAAAATACGGCCTCGAAAAGTTTTAACTTATGTAAAGTATTACAATTACGGTAATTGATGTTTAATTATTTGATATTTTTCAACTGTAAAATAAACAATAAATGAAATAAAAAAGAAATGTTACATGAAAATATACATAGTATATTTCATTTTGCAACATATTTAAGTTTTCGAAAGAGCTTAGTTTAATAATCCGACTCAATTCATTTCGTGCTATGGGGCGTCTACACTGTCAGAAAAATTCGTCAATATACACTAAGTTATCGTTATTTTTTCACAAATAATTTCTGTTCTCCCAGAAAACGTATTTGTTCTGTGAGTTCATTCCGAGCGTCGAAAAATGAGGAAAAGTTTCCGTTTCTATCCAGCACGCATGCGCATTGGGTCTGTTAGTAATAAGTTCGAATTTATTTTTAAAATGAAAAACAAAAATATTCTATTGATTAAAATGTCTAATTTAGTTTTAAAAGACAAAAATGTTTTCGAATTTAAAAATAAATAACAATTACTTTCTTTATTCGTTCAAAAATTCTCACAAATAGAACATCCATGTTTTTTCTCTAACATTCTACGTAATATATTTAAAATTCACATTTTTATACTATATTAATACTAAACGTAAAAAAAACCCAGCCACAGTTTCATTAAAGATGAAATCTTTCCGAGATTAACTGCATAATTAAAAGCTTTTTAACGAAATACACCAACCCACACCATATGAAATGAAGAGTTCTATTTTAACGTACAGTTATCATGAGCAGCCGTAGCGCCGTGGATTAGCGTTGGTCTGGTAATCCTGGGGTCCTTAGTTCGATCCCCGCCTCTTCCGCATTGATTTTTTCCAAACTTTTTTCAAGTGACGGATATTTTTCCTCTTTTGACAGAGAAAAAAATAAACAGAAAATCGTCAATATACAGACAATTTCTGGCAGCAGTGCTGCCAGTGCATTTTCTGTGAAAAGACGGAAGTTTTTTTGAGAGTGTATAGTCTACTCCTCACTACTCTTCAAGCAATGACTCTGCAATTATCTTCTTTACTTTGAATCTTCTCAGGTGCGAGTAGTCTTGCATAAGCCGCTTAACACCACTATCTAAATATTTAATATCTAAATTTTTGTAACATACAAAAGGAGACAGCCAGACTGATGGGCGTTGTTCTGGATTTAAGCGAAAATCGAATGCTCAGAGAAAAAGTAACGCCGCAAACATCGATCGTAAGTTAAGTAAGGATGGGAAAATTTTTAAAATGTGAAATTTGATATTTATAGTAATTGGAGCTTAAGGGTTTGATAATTTTTAATTTTAAAATAAACAATAAATGAAAGAAACGAGAAATGTTACATGAAAACATATATATTATCTTTTGTTTTGCATCATGTTTAAGTTTTCAAGAGAGCTACATCTGAAAGGAGACAATTCGACTCCGATCATGTGATTAAATTTCAATTCGAACAAAAAAAAAAAAAAAAAAAAAAAAAAAAAAAAAAAAAAAATCTTGAAATAAGTGAAATTTAAAACACGCAGATTTACGTTAATTAAATCAATTAAATAATTTTGAATAAAATTTCGAGTATGACATATTACTATCAAAATTGAGGTAAAATTTCCAGACGTGCAAATGTTAATATTCGGACGCTATACATTTCGTGTTATGGGGCGTGTATAGTCTACTCCTCCCCACTCTTCAAGCAATGAATCTGCAATCATCTTCTTTACTTTGTATCTTCTCAGGTGTGAGTAGTCTTGCATAAGCCTGTTAACACCACTATCTAAATATTTAATATCTAAATTTTGGTAACATACAAAAGGAGACAGCCAGACTGATAGGCGTTGTTCTGGATTTAAGTGAAAATTGAATGCTGAGAGAAAAAGTAACGCCGCAAACATCGATCGTTAATTAAGGATGTGAAAAATTAAGTAAGGATGTGAAAAATTAAAAAATGTAAATTTTGATAATTATAATAGTAATTGGAGCTTAATGGTTTGATAATTTTTAACTGCAAAATAAACAATAAATGAAAGATACTAGAAATAATACATTTAATACCTTTTGTTTTGCATCATATTTAAGTTTTCGAGAGAGCTTAGTTTAAATTCCGACTCAATTCATTTCGTGTTATGGGACGTATATAGGCTCCTTACCACTCTTTAAGCAATGACTCTGCAATCATCTTCTTTACTTTGAATCTTCTCAGGTGTGAGTAGTCTTGCATAAGCCCCTTAACACCACTATCTAAATATTTAATATCTAAATTTTGGTACCATACAAAAGGAGACAGCCAGACTGATGGGCGTTGTTCTGGATTTAAGCGAAAATCGAATGCTGAGAGAAAAAGTAACGCCGCAAACATCGATCGTAAATTTGCGTGTGGGACAAGGGCGGGTGTGCTGGGAACATTTCGTTGTTACTAAGGGGTAGTAAAACTGAATGGCTATTTTTGGGACCTTTTGCAAAGGGGTCAAAGGAGTAGGGGAATTAAATTCATGCACCTGGTTTCCATGGAGACAAAAATGGGTTTATGCATGAGGGAATTTGATAGAAATTGATAAATATTGTTTTAGAATAAAAGGAATAAAAGTCAGCGGTTTATTAAATGAAAGTATGCTCTTCACATGATGTGTAACAAAATCTTCTAATCTTTCATAGCTGTCAAAGATAAAGCAATTTATTTTTTCTCTTCTGGGATTTTGGAGATAATCTATTGAAAAAGGATGACAGAGATCTTAAATAAGATGTAATATTTATTATCTAATTTGCCGAAAGATGTTTTTCCCTGTCTAGTTAATTTTTAAATAACATCAAAGACTAGGACATGATTTTTTCCCCCAGTTAATAGGTTTTCTATGTTAGAAATAATCGAGGTTAGAAGCACAAAATGATGCGCGTGCATATGTTTATGTATTTATTTATTCCATTTTATGTCTTTTTTTCCCTGTTCCATTCCTATTATTTTTTCATGTTTCTCTTGCAATATCACTATCCTTAAATCAATTCTACACCTTTTAGATTTCATTACAATTATTTTTTCTCTAATATATTCTATTTAAATTTTTATCTCGTTGAGACTATGAAATAAACTGATACTTTATATGATGTGTAACATAATTTTCTAATCTATTTTCTGTTCTTTAAATACTCAATTTTAGAAACACGTGATAATACTTTGCACATAATTATGAATTGGACAATTGCACCATAAATTATACTAAAAATATGTACCAATATAAATACAGATTACTAAATGGTACAAAAACAATATGTTTAAAATACGTTTAAAAATTATTAATGTTTCGTATCGCTTTTGCGAATATCTTCAGGATAAAATAGAAAGATGTTTTATTTTATCCTTATTTTATAATTACCATATTTACTCGTGTATAGGGCGCACGCTTGTATAAGGCGCGCCCCTAATTTTCATGTAAAGTAGCGATTTCTTAAAATCTCGTATATAACGCGCACCATATATTTGATACGCTAATGAAGAATGACCAAATAAATTTCATAAAAAAAAAAAAAAAAAAAAGTCGAAACAAACATTACACCAGACCAGAAAGCAAGACGAAAATGCATTTTTAAACTTCGGGTTTTAAGAGAATGACGGTAAATAGGAATGAGTGACGGTAAAGATAATTACTAATTAGCGTTTAGATAATGTCATTAGTTCTGTTGTATAAAAAATTGCAAGGAATGAAATAAATATGCAGTAATACTTCAATTAAGTAACATTTTCCGAGTTTTAATATCTTCTTTGAATAATTTCTTGTTTCATATGTATATCGTTCGACTGCATCACAGTAAAACATTATTCCGTGTATAAGGCTCACCTAGGAGTTTTGCAATCATTTTTTGGAAAAAAAGTGCGCCTTATGCACGAGTAAATACGGTATTTATTTTATCATCTTTTTTTTTTTTTTTTTTTTTTTTTTTTTTTTTTTTTTATCCTATGACGTTTTCAGAAGCGATACAAAATGTTGATAATTTTTAAGCGTACCTTACATATATTGTTTTTGTATCATTTAGCAACCTGTATTTATATTAATACATATTTTTAGAATACTTTGCACATTTCTTTTGGCTACATTTTTTCCCCCTATAATTTCTTTTTTCTTTCTACCTCTTTTAAAATATCGTGAATTGTAGAATAATTTCTCGTCATTTTGTTTAATTACAATTATTATTATTATTATTACTTTGCCTGATATGTTTAATGCAGTAAAACCTCCATAACAGACATCTCTATTTAACGGACAGTTTTCCAATCCCCATTCCCAAATCCTCAAGTTTTGTATATTTAACCTCTAAATAACTAACATTCCGAATAATGGACAGCAATTTTGGCACTAAAGAATATAAAAATATTCTTAACAAGAAAAAGAAAATGGGGAAAAAAGTGAAAATCCTCCGAATTTATCAGAGCAATGTATTACAAATTTTGTGATCACAGATAAATGTGTGGGGTGTTCTGGGGAAAATTGTTTTTCCCACTTCCAGTGTTAAATTCAGGGGGTTGCCCAGCAGGGACATTCCCCCTTCCCGGAGTATTTGAAATTTTATGTTTTTAATGATCAAAAAGTCCAATTTTTCCTCTCGGAACTCTATACCCTGAAGGATTACTGGCAGAGTTAAAACTTCACACTAAAAAACAAATTACAGGCAAATGCATATTTTTTTTGTAAGAATGTAATAAATAGCAGATAATAGTACGCACAAATTTTTTTCAGTTTTATTTTATTTATTTTTTTTTAATTTCTAATTAATCATTTAATAAAGATTTTAAGTCATATTAATGTCAATTAGTAAAACATTAACGATTAACCGTTTGTTACAAATTTTTGGAATCCCTGAGGTTTTTCCAACATTGGACATCTCCAAATAGCGGAAGTTTCCGCACTCCCTAGGTGTCCGTTATTTAGAGGTTTTACTGTATGACTTTTAACTGTTGAGATATTATGACAGAAACTATCAAATATACTTTTATAAAGGGGCGTAAAATACAATTATTCACTAAATAAAAGCACACTATACTACAGGCAGAGGCGCAGTGGTAAAATAAATCAGAGGACCCTAGAATCATGAACTTTCATGAGCATACTATACCGTCAGTAGCGGCTCGTCAGGGGGTGCTGCATCAATTAATTCACACCACTAAAATTGTATGGTAATTTCAGATTTAATTAATCAACAAAATTTTTCGAATAAATAATATGAAAGATTCTGTTAAATTTTAGTGGTGTGAAAATACTGATGCAGCACTCTCTGACGAGCCGCTACTGTATACCGTTATTTTAGAAACAGGGGGTATACGAATTTCCTTAAGGGTGTATACGAAAAAACGCTTTTCCACCTTCAACAGCTCGAAATTTTCCGATACAATTTCAGACATATTTTTAAAATTAGAATCATGAAACTTGTTGAGGGTATTTTTAAAGAGACGTATAAGGTGCCGTGTAATGTCTTTTAACGCTCAATTCATTAGAATTTGATTTATAAGCAATTACCTTCTCAGTATGACCGTTTTTTTCGTCCACAAATATCCCGCTTCGGAAAAATCGGTTCAAATTGCCGTTTTTGACTGCTTTTTTTGCAATATTTTCTGCATTTATCAAAGAATCGCCAATCACGGCACATTGTGTACTTTCTAAATAAGACAATTTGTTAGTTTGATGCATTTGAGAGTAAAAATAAATTCAAAAATAAATCGGAAAATAAGCAGTTTGGATAGAAATGCACCCTTAAGGGTATATTCGGAAAAATGCTTTTCCACCTTCAACTGCTCAAAATTTTCTGATACAATTTCAGACTCATTTTTAAAAGCAGAAACATGATACTTGCTGAGATGACTTTTGAAGAGAAGTATGAGTTGCCGTATGATGTCATTTTGCTCTCATTTCATTAGAATTTTATTTATGAACAATTACTTTCTCAATATGACTCTTTTTTTCGTTCCCAGATCTCCAGTTTCAGAAACATTGGTTCAAAAAACCAACTTTGATTGCATTTTTTGCAATATTTTCTGCATTTATCAAAAAATTGATAATCACGGCACCTTATGTACTTTCTAAATAAGGCAATTTGCCAGTTTGATGCATATGAGAGTAAAAATGAAGTCAACAATAAATCGGAAAATAAGCAGTTTGAATCGAAATACACCCTTTTTGATGCATTTGAGAGCAAAAATAAATTAAAAAATAAATCTGAAAATAAGCAATTTGAATCGAAATACACCCTTAAGGGTGTATTTCGATTCAAACTGCTTATTTTCCGATTTATTGTTGACTTCATTTTTACTCTCATATGCATCAAACTGGCAAATTGCCTTATTTAGAAAGCACACAAGGTGCCGTAATTGTCAGTTCTTTGATAAATGCAGAAAATATTGCAAAAAAAGCAATCAAAAACGGCATTTTGAACAGATTTTCCCCTAGCGGGAGATCTGTGAACAAAAAAAAGGGTCACACTGAGAAGATAATTGTTTATAAATCAAATTCTAATGAATTGAACGTAAAAATACATCACAAGGCACCTTGTACATCTCTTCAAAAATCCCCTCAGCAAGTTTCATGCTTCTGCTTTTAAAAATGTGTATGAAATTGTATCGGTAAATTTCGAGCTGTTGAAGGTGGAAAAGCGTTTTTTCAAATACACCCTTAAAAGAAACCAGAAGCTATACCCTCCACTACACCCATACTCACAAGATATGTAAACAAAATCTTTCAATCTCTGCAGCTAACATTAGATAAAACTGTTTACTTTTAATCCGCAATCATTTCGTAGATGATACAAATTTAAAATGATGACAAAGATCATAAATGAGATGAAATCTTTACTCTCAAATTTGTCAAAGTTTGTCGATATATCATCTGGAAAACTTTTAAGTAACAGATAATAACGCAGGATTTTAAACTCGACTATTACATATTCTTAACTTTAGACATCTCATGTTAAAAGAGCGGTTTATTAAATAAAATCCTGCTGAACACATTATTTGTAAAAGAACCTTTTATAACTGTCAATCTCTAAGATAAAGCTCTTTATTTTTAACCCAATTAAAGAGCAATTATTTCGACGATAACCTAAATTTAAAAGAATGGTGAAGGTGAAATATGTAATGCTTAATAAAGTAGTTTAATATATTAAGAAAGTCGCTAAGCACATTACGGGTAAAATATTCTTATACCCTTTTATAGTTGCCAATTTGAAAGACAAAACTATTTACTTTTAATCTGTGATGGCTTCAAAGATAATATAAATTGAAAAGAATGATAGTCAGAAACAAAGTGAAACATTTAGAGCTTAATTTTTGTCAAAAATATCTGTGGTTGTTTGACTAATTCTTCAAGGAATAGGGGTTGGATTTTCAAATTCCTTGATTTTCTATACTTTAAATACCTGAGCTTAAAAAGTGATCTGCTAAATGAAAAGATCATGTGGCGTGGCACATCGTTTGTACGATAATCTTTTAACACAATAACTGTCAGTCACAAAGATGGAACTACAGTCGAGTCTCTATATAACGAAATCCACCGTTCCAGTAAAAAATTCGTTGTATAGAGAAATTCGATGTATAGAGAATGATGTTAAAAGTCGTATTAAATGTGTGAAATTTGAATAAATATTATTTTTGATCTTTTGAATTAATGATTTGAAATGTTTAAAAGTAAATATTAACCTAACATTTTATTTCTTAATTATTTAAGCTGTTTCAAAAAAGAGAATAGACATTTATTTGAAAGCTTAATGAAAATCAAATAAGGAAGACTTGCATTAATTTCAGACGAAGAAATCTGTGATTTTTTGTTGTTTTGATTTTAAAATTGTTACGCTCTAAAGAAAAAAAAATGCTCAAATTTTAGCAAGGAATGAAAAATTGTAGTTAATATTTTCCTCCATTTGAAAGCCTCTTTATGTGCCTCTCATTGATTCCTCTCTTACATGTGCATCAATCCAATTGACTCTGTTTTGAGAAGGATGTGGAAAGGTGTGTGGGAGATGGGATGAATTCGTTGGATTTAAAGAACAAGGAGAGAAGTAATATAAAAAAAAACTCAGCATTGACGATAAATCAAAAATAAGTGATGGAAAATTGATTCCATATGATTTCGAAGCTTTTTTAAAACTCAATAAATTAAGATCAATTTATGAAAAAATTCGTTATATGGTGATCGAAATTTCGCTATATAGAGACTGTTTTTAATGTAATCATGCGAAAAGGGGACCGTTCCTACTAAAAATTCGTTATATAGAGAAATGCGATGTATGGAGTTTCGTTATAGAGAGACTCGACTGTATTTACTTTTGTGTCTCTGTGATTTCAGAGATAATCCAAGCTATAAAGGAAATTATTAAGACGAAGATAACAATTTCTGGAAAATTTATCTGTGGTTTCGGTCGAAAAATGTTTGTCATAGGGCCAGGTGTGGGGTAATTATGATCAGCTCCATATTGGAGAAAACTTTGTATACGGCAGAAAATTGTTTTACTACCAGATACTGACCTCATAATGTATCAATGTGAAAAATAACACTAGTAAGTCTTGATTACGTCCATTCATAACTATATCGTAATATTAATAATATATATTCCACAATAAAAAGTAAGAATTAATATTATAAATAAATATTTTGCTTATAAGACGTTGTTGTATTAATAAAAACATTTAAAATAGATAAAAACTTTTTTTTTACATGTTTCAACTCTTTTTAATCGAGTCATCTTCAGAATGTAAAACATGAGTTGAAACATGTAAGAAAAAAAAATTTATGTATTTTAAATGTTTTTGTTGATACAACAACCTCTTATAAGCAAAATATTTATTTATACTATTAATTCTTACTTTTTATTGCGGAATATATATTATTAATATTACGATATATTCATAATGTATTTTTCATTCTAGATATTCTTTATCACCGGTCTGAAGCATTTTTGATATCCGGATACCAGGTCTACCAACATTTTTCATAAATGGATTTGCTAGTTTAGAGTTTTAAGGGTGTATTTCGATTCAAACTGCTTATTTTCCGATTTGTTTTTAAATACATTTTTGCTCTCCTATACAACAAACTGGCAAATTTTCCTATTTAGAAAGTACACCAGGTGCCGTGATTTTCGATTCTTTGATAAATGCAGAAAATGTTCCAAAAATGCAGTCAAAAACGGCATTTTGAACTGATTTTTCCGAAGCGGGAGGTCTATGATCGAAAAAAAGGGTCATACTGAGAAGGTTATTGTTTATAAATCGAATTCTAATGAATTGAGCGCGAAATGACATCACACGGCACCTTATACGTTTCTTCAAAAATCCCCTCAGCAAGTTTCATGTTTCTACTTCTAAAAATGTGTCTGAAATTGTATCAGAAAATTTTGATCTGTTGAAGGTGGGAAAGCGTTTTTTCGAATACATCCTTAATGGTCACAATTAACCCCAAACACATGTGTATAGGGAAGTATATAGAGAAAACATGGTGATCATAATTTCCCCACTAGAGTGCTTTTAATTACTCTCAAACTTTTGTGATTGTGAGATTTTGATGGGGTAAATATAATCACCTTTTTAGCTCTTTTAACAATGTTGAAAATGTATAAAGTGGTCATAATTACCCGCCCCCCCTGACCCTGCTGTTTAACAAGTTTTAGAG
The DNA here is from genome assembly GCA_964019185.1 of Maratus speculifer. NCBI lineage: Eukaryota > Metazoa > Arthropoda > Arachnida > Araneae > Salticidae > Maratus > Maratus speculifer. Next base: position 148,928,828 of record OZ025297.1, on the reverse strand, counting down.
AATAGGGAAAGATGTTGGATTTGATTGACATTTTTTATTCTTTAAATACCGGATTTTCAAAAGCATTTTATAAATAAAAGCATGCTGATCACTTTATGCACAAGATAATCTTTTAACATTATAACCGTTAATCACAAAGATGGGGTTATTTTTTTTCTCCCCGCAGTGAGTTTGGAGATAATCTAAAGTATAAAGGATGACGAAGATAATAAGTAATAAAATACTTATTAGTTATTGTGACAAGAAATGATCCTAAATAAGTCAGTTTGTTAAAGAATTATTGGATATTTAGAAATCATTATAGAAATCATTATTAGTAAATAATTAATTATTGCATATTTCCTTAAAACATTATGATGAAAATTATGAATTTGATGAAATATTTATCATTTCATTTATTATTTCAATAAATAAATAAATAAATAAATAAATAAATAAAATAAATAAATAAATTCATTAGTACCAGGTTAATTTATAACTTATTTCAGAGAATAGGAAAGCATTTTCGATTCGATTAACATTCTTTTGCATTTCAAATACCTGTGATTAAAAAGCAGCTTTCTAAATGAAAGCAAGCTGCTAATATGATGTGTAAAAAATATATTTTAATCTTTCATAAGTGTCAAAGATAAAACTATTTATTTTAAAAAAAGGTGCGAACTTTAGATAGTTTAAATTAAGAAGGATGAAGAAGATCAGAAATAAATCACTGTTTACTAGATAATAAAAATTGTGAAGGTTGCCTATATTCCATGGTCCAAGGACATTTTTCAAGAATGCGGATGGCAATCGTGATCGGGAGAGGAAGATGGATGTTGATCGTTCGATGAGCGTGTGTGACGCGCTCCAGCATAATTCTTTTATTCTTTGTGTAGTTTTTTTTTGTGTAATGTTCGTCCAGTGTTAGTTATATAAATGTTTTTTATATATATCAAGGCCTCTCGTTCCTTTAGAAGAAACAACAGTTCTCATATGCATACTCAACTTGATAAAATGGCGCAGCTCGCCATGGATGTCTACCATGTTTGTTTCAAGTTCTTTAGTTTCTTCAAGTTAGATTATTAAAATCGCCTATAACAAAAATTATATCAAGAAGATAGCTTCTTATTTTTTTTATGTGAAGACGAGAAATATTCAACAATGAATCCAGTTATTATCAAGGTAATTTTTTTTTTTTTTTTTGAGTTTTGTCCCATCGAGAGCCATGTAAAATATATATTATTTAAATGGTTAAATATTTAAAGGGTATATGTGTGTTTTATATTATTACAGTGATAATACATATAAATAGTTGGAATACTTAAAAATTGATTGTAACAATAGTTGAAAAAAAAATACGATATTTAATTCGGTAATTGTATATGGACGTAAATAATAGTGCTGTTACAATGTACATTTGTTAATATTAATAGAATGTTCAGATAGAACTGTTCTGTTATAAATAATTATATTGAGTGCGGTAAATAAAATTTTATTATTTAATAAATATTTCGAAAATACATGATGTAACAGGGTGACTGCCTTCCCTAAATTATAGTATCTATAGGTGGCGCTATTGCCACCTTCGGCAAAATATCTTAAGATATTTTGCCTTCCTTTCTAAAAAGACATGAAACGAAGTGAAGTAATTGAGTTGGTAGTTAAGATGTAAGATTGGGATGTGTGTTCCAATACATCTCTCTTAGAGATGTTCTTTGTGCTAAGTAATTTTTATGAATATTCAATTGATTGAGAAGCGCTCGTCTTGCGATTTGTATATAGTGTGTTTTGTGCTGTGACGTCTACAATAAAAATGTGTCTGTAACATTAACATCTCTGTTCTATATTTTAAGTACAGAACGACATCCCACACTGGCGCCCAACGTAAAATGGAGTTCTTTCGGAAAAATTTTGTGCTTTCAAAGTCTTTGGGCCAAGTTCGCTGTTGTCATCCTGACAAAATTCCAGAAATTATATTTAAAGTAGAGTAATCCGTACTCACTTCTAAATTATTGTCACCTCGACAATAAAGGAAATTTTGTGTTCTCAAGTGCCGTGTTCGTCAAGAACAATTCATCCTGTGATTTCCAAAAAGTTCTATTATATAATGTGCAATATCAAGTATCAAGATATACTCCAGTTTTGTGCTAATTTCTTTAATATCAGTTATGTGTGGTAGTATCATCGCGACAAAATTCAAGAAAGTATAAAAAAAGGGTAATCCGTACTCATTTTAAAGGTGTTGTCAAATCTACAATGAATCAAGCTTCTGTTCTTATTTTTAATAGTGCTTTCTTCTTCTTCAATCGTGTGTTTTAAGTGCGTCATCCTGACAAAAAAGCAAGAAAATGCATTCGAAAAGGGTAATCCGTACCCTTCACATTGGAAATAATTGAAAAATATTGTCGACATGACAATAAATAATGTTCTTCAGTCTTCATAAGCAACAAAATATCTTCTAGTTTTTAAACATAACTGGTGTTTGTGATTGAAACTTCTTTATTTCGTCATATAAAAGCATTCTACTTATAATCTGATTTTGTTCTTAGACGTGTTCGATGCCTATTTACTTTTACGTGCTTTAATTGTTATGTGAATCATCGACAACCTTTATCTAAAAATAGATTTTTATTTTATTTGTTTTACCGGTAAAAGTTGAAATTATTTTTTTGATTGTTTGTTTCTCTTTTTTTTGCTGGCCAGCTGCGGAAAAAAGTTTTCATTTTCTTTTATTTATTAAGATAAATGCTGTTTCATATATATATATATATAATTTTTTTTGTTTGTTTTGTTTTATGTTGATTTTGAATAAGATTATTAAGAAACATTGGTTTTCTGAAATTGAAAGAGATTTTTTTTTTATATTGTTTTTAAAAGCAAGGATTCTGAGTAAGTGAATTTTGTTTTTGTTTTTAATCTGTGCACAGAGTTTAAAAATGATTTTGATAACTTTTATTATCTGCCTTCCCTAAATTATAGTATCTATAGGTGGCGCTATTGCCACCTTCGGCAAAATATCTTAAGATATTTTGCCTTCCTTTCTAAAAAGACATGAAACGAAGTGAAGTAATTGAGTTGGTAGTTAAGATGTAAGATTGGGATGTGTGTTCCAATACATCTCTCTTAGAGATGTTCTTTGTGCTAAGTAATTTTTATGAATATTCAATTGATTGAGAAGCGCTCGTCTTGCGATTTGTATATAGTGTGTTTTGTGCTGTGACGTCTACAATAAAAATGTGTCTGTAACATTAACATCTCTGTTCTATATTTTAAGTACAGAACGACATCCCACAATGATATTATTGTGAGTTTGGTATTAAAAGAAAAAATGAACTTCAATTATTGTATTATAATCTTATAATAATAACCTTGTAAACTTTCATTTGTTTAGAACACACGTAGTTAAAGAAAAGTATTTATCTAATTCTTGTTTGAAAAAAAAAAAAGAAAAAAATATTTACTTGCAGTACATAATTTGAAAATAGCTCTTTTTAATTAAGAAGCTAAAAAAAATAAATAAATAAATAAATAAATAAATAAAAGCATTTGCGAATAATTTTTTTTTATTCTGAAGACGTATTATTTCAAGTATTCTGTGATTTTGAAATATTTTTACGAATTTAGATTAAATTATGAAATTATGTCAGATTATCGTCTGCTGTGACATCAGACGAAAAATGTGATAATTGATTGTTCTTTATTTGATAATTTACAGATATATTTTTTTATTTGTTTATTTATTTTTTTTTTTAGTCAACTGAAAGTTAAACTATTTTGTTTGTTATTTTATTTTTCAATTTATTAAATGGAAGAAGAAAAGCACTGCGATTTGATTCGAGTTTCAAATTGCGATAAAGATATATGGTTATATCTTGAATATTGTTGCATTTAATTAAAGGGGTGTTGACGTAAAATTGTAATTTTTAAATATTTAGTTTCGTTTGAAATATAATTTAAGAAAAGTGGAAGTGTTTTAAAATTTAAAAATATATTGTAGTGTGTATATATATATATATTTTTTTTTAAGGAGGTATTTAAAAGTAGTTTCGGAAAACTTTGACAAACATTTCTTTTTATTAGACCACAAATGTTTTAAATATTTTTAACTTGACAATTTGGTAAAAATATATTTTAATTATTGCGAGAATTGTTTTGTTCATATATTTTATTTTTATTTATTGTGTTGCAAATGAGTTATACTTTATTTAGTAATGTAATACTAGTATTTAAATAACATAAAGTGCATTGAATATAATGGGTTATAAACAAAATAATGCTCAAGTTTACGTTAAATTTGGTTTAAGGCGTTCTTAGGGAGGTTTCCTTCAGAATAGAAACACTGTTTAGTATTGTTATATTGTTGCGATTTTCTGAAATTTAATTTATCGAAGATGGCTTATTTAACTCAAGGTACTAGAAAGCAAGACTTACAGCAAGTGGCTATTGAGCTTGGTATTGAGGATGTGGAAAGGTTGAAAATTGCAGAACTGAAAAAGGCTATACTAGAAGTGGATGGGTACGAAGTGGATTTTGTTAAAGGGATTTTGAATTCCATAGTTGAAGATAGGAAAACGAAAGAAGCAGAAGAGAAAGAAGAAAAGCGACGTCAAGAAGAGAAAGAAGAAAAGCGACGTCAGGAAGAAAGGGAAGAAAAAATACGACAAGAAGAAAGGGAAGAGAGAATGGCTAGGGAAGCGAAAGAATATGAATTGGAAATGAAAAAATTGGAACAATTACAGAAATTTTCAGAACAAAAAGATGAGTTAAAGGTTGATACAGCTTCGAAAATTCAACTGTCGCAGATTGTCTCGAAATTCGATGAAAAACGTGATGAAATGGGATTATTTTTGATAAACTTTGAAAGAAGAGCAGAAATGGCACAAGTACCAAAGAAGGATTGGGTAGCTTATCTGTTAGCCGTTTTACCGGTGGAGATTGCAAATATGCTAGCTAGAGAATCCCCAGAAGATGCAGTTAATTATGATTTCGTGAAAACTCTTATTTTAAAACGATACAAACTAAACAGTGAGAAATTAAAGCAGTGTTTTTACAGACATCACAAAACTCCTGACAAATCATGGAGAAACTATACCCAAGAGCTTTTAAGTTATTTCAATGAATGGATAACAGAATTAAACATTAACACTTTTGAGCAATTAAAAGACTTAATAGTAACAGAACAATTGAAATTTCGCGTACCTGTAGAAATAAAAGAACATTTTTTAGAAAATTGGCTTACATTTACAACGCCATTAGAACTAGCTGAAAAGCTTGATGATTATGAGAGCATTACAGACAGTTTTAGAAAAAATGAATTTCCAAAGAAGAATTTATCTAACCCTCGGAATAGAAGCTGGAATAATTCTAGTTTAGATTCAAAAAAAGATATGAGAGATAGTAAACCAAAATTTGAATTCAAGACAGAAGCATCTGTCGGTATGCAACGAGATAAAAGAGAGTTACGCACAAAATATGCCTGTTTTGCGTGTGGGAAAGAAGGGCATTTGAAGAAGTCCTGTCCCAAATTGAATACAGCAGGACAAAGCGGAGGAAAAGCTTCCAAAACTGATCTTGAGAAAAAGGGTATAAATGTAATTTGTTTGAATATGAATTTTCCGGTAGAAGAAACTGATGGGAGACTCCTTAAGGTAAATCTAGGAATCGTTAACCAGAAGTTTCAGGGAATCATTGATAGTGGTGCAGAGATTACAGTGCTACGGGAATCGATGGTGCCGGAAGAATATTTACAATCATGTGGGAAAATATGTTTGAGACCCGCAGTAGGGAGTCCTGTAGAAGCAAAGCTTGTTTCCGTTCCGCTCAGTCTTCGGACAGAAGATGAGGTCATTCCGTATGTACAAGTACAGGTTGCGGTAGTGGATGGATTACACGAAGAAGCTTTGGTCACTCCCCAGGTTTTTACTCTGTTAAAAGAACAGCAAAAGCTGTATTTAGGGGATGAGGTAGATATCATCCCGGTTGAAAGAAATAAAGAAAAATCTGTATTCAATGTGGAGGGAAGGTCAAAGTGTCCAGAAGGGAATGTGAAAGCAAATCTAGGTGATGAAGATAAAGATTCAGAAACTTCAGATTTGGAACTAATTCCTACTCCGGTTGAGGCAGCTGTTTTGCCCAAACAGGTTGGCAACGAGGACCAGAAGGAAAAGTCTTCGGTTTCACAAGCGCAATTGTTACAAAAAGAGCAAATGGCTTGTTCTATACTAAGAAAATGCTTTGAAGATGCAAAGCGGCAGAAAAATTATTATTCGATCGAATATGGTTTATTGTCTCATAGATGTGAGATTGGAGGACAAAGATATGTTCAACTTGTCGTACCTGTTTGTAGAAGACAAGAAATTTTAAGATTAGCACATGAAACGCCAAATTGTGGAAATTTAGCTGCTAAGAAAACAACAGTTAGAATTGCTATGTCATTTTGGTGGAAAAGAATGCCAAAAGAAGTAAAACAACTATGCGCTGCTTATCATGATTGTCAAATGTGCAGAAAAACAAAAGTAATAGATGAAGCACCTATTGAAGAAAAATCTTCTGAATTGGAATCTGTGAGAAAAGAACTGGAAAATAAGAAATTAGAATTGAATGATTTGAAACATATGTATGGAGTGTTGAATCAAAAGATGGATGATATTCAGTCTAATAAAGAAAATCTTCAAAAAGAACTGACTTCTGAAACTGGAAAAAATCAACTTTTAAAAGAGAGTGTTCAGAATTTAGAAGAAGAAATTGAACAACTGAAAAACTATAAAGCATCTGATGAGGAAAATATTGAGCATTATAAAACTGAGATTGATAAGCTAAATAAATGCCTTGAAACCAATGCGAAAGAATATGCCACTTCAAGAAAGGAGATGGAGTCAATTCTAGATGAAAAATTGCAAAAAGAAACTAAAATTTACACTGACAAGATAAGTTTACTAGAAGAAGAAATAATTGCATTAAAAACAGGCAAATCTTCATTTCTGAAAGATATTGATAATCTGGAAGAGAAATTATTTGAAAGTCAAATGAAAAATAGCAAGTCTGAAAAAATAATTCATGACCAGTGTAAAACAATATCTACATTAAAAAATGAAACCAAAATTCTTCGTAAAGAAATTGAACATCTTGAGGAAAAGGCTGCTGAATTAAAGGGGACGAAAGAAGTTTCTGAAATGGAATTACAGAAAGAGATATTAAACTACAAAAAAGAAATTGAAGAGCAAAAAGGTGCTGCCACAGAGTTTTCAAATTTTAAATCGATTTATCAGAATGATCTAGTGAAAAAAGAGGAAAAAATAGTTTCCCTCGAACAAAGTCTAAGTATTGCTGATAAAAATTTGGAGTCACTCCAAGAAAGATTTAAACTCCAAAGAAACTGTATTAAAAGAATTAGAAAAGGAAATTAATTCTCTTAGACAAGAAGTTTTTAAGATGACTGAAGAACTACGAAAATCAGAGTCATCAACATTTGAATTGGAGAGAAAAGATTCTAGGTTAACTGATGAATTAAAAGTTAGCCAGGATAAAGGCCAGCAGTATTATTCTAGACTTGAAGAATTAGGAAAGAAAAGTGTCCTTTTCAAAATAGAAATTCAAGAACTTTTAAAATATAAAGAGAATTTAAGTGAATCATCTTCAAAAGTAATAGCATTACAAAAAGAACTAATAGCACTTATCGAAGAATATAGAGTGGTTTTTGATGAAGAAATGGAGAGAGCCGAAGTTGTTTCACATAGCATAAATTTGAAACCTGGTGTTACAAAAGATGAAAATCTTATTATCTGTGGAAAGGTAGTTACTGTAGAAAATGAAGTTAATCAACTTAAAGAGTCAAAAAGGATTTTATTTGACACTATAAAGAAGTTGAAGGAAGAAATCAAAGAATGTAAAGAAGGCTTTGAAGAAAAAGTAGACAATTTCGTGCAAGCTTCAAATAAGTTGACTGCAGATTTCTTGTTGACTGTTATTAATTATGAACAAGTTAAAGATGAATGCTTTATGATATTGAAAACAGATCTTGACGAAATGAAACATGAGATAATGAAAAAGAAAAACAAAGTAAGAAAACTAAAGACAGAAATAGAAGAAGATGATTTTTATGATTTTCCAGAAGATCCAATGGAATTAATAGTAAACATTGGAAAAAGACATTTAGTAATGAATTTGTTGGAAAATAATCTTAAAAATGCCAGACAACGATTTAAAAATCTGTATAACTTTAAAACCAGAAAAAAGTGGGAATGTAATATAACATGGTAGAATTTTGATTTATTGAATGATAAATATGTATTATTCAAAAGCATTTTTGTTAATGTATTTTACTTAAATATATATATATTTAGCTGTTCAAAAATATGTATATATATAATATATAAATTATATTTCTTGTATTATTTCATTATTATTGGTAGTTAAGGATATTTCTAATATGTATACGTATAATATTAATGTGTATTTGTATCTGTTATTTTTAGTATATAGTGTGTGAGAATATGAGAATTTTCATATATATATAAGCAGTTCAAGTAAATGCTCTCGATGGGACGAGGGATGGGAAAAAGGTATAGGACTTTCTAAGTAAGACTTTTTAGGTAGAACTCTAAAGTAAGACTTTTGGTAGAACTTTTAAGAGTAGTTCCACAGTGTGGGACACCGTCCAACATGTGGAAACTGGAGGGAAGGTGTGAAGGTTGCCTATATTCCATGGTCCAAGGACATTTTTCAAGAATGCGGATGGCAATCGTGATCGGGAGAGGAAGATGGATGTTGATCGTTCGATGAGCGTGTGTGACGCGCTCCAGCATAATTCTTTTATTCTTTGTGTAGTTTTTTTTTGTGTAATGTTCGTCCAGTGTTAGTTATATAAATGTTTTTTATATATATCAAGGCCTCTCGTTCCTTTAGAAGAAACAACAGTTCTCATATGCATACTCAACTTGATAAAAATCATAGTTTCATAGTCGCTGAATGAAAAATAATTCATTCATGAAAAGAGCCACCCTTACAAATTTTTCAAGGATTTCGATTAATTTTCTCAACTTTCAAACAGGACAGATGGCGCAACTAACATGTGGAAGAAAAGGTGACTCTAAGAGAATTCTAACTCTACTGTAAAAGTCTAATTACAGGGTATAAAAAGGAATATGATCACTGCCAGTGGAGTAATAATAAGCATAGCTTGTATAACGTAAGTAGAGCTGTCCAACCCGACAGCTCGTGGTCACCCTTTTACTCTTCGGTAGTTTTTATAGTCTTTCGTATGTTAGTAAAATTTTGCAAAGATAAAAAATCCATTTTAAAAGAATTCTTTTTTTTTTTTTTTTTTTTTTTTTTTTTTTTTTTTTTTTAAATAATATTGCATATATTTTTTAAATTGTTATTAAAGCGATTAAGGTTTTAGGTTTCTTTCCTTACAAAACATTCTACCCAGAGCACCCCCTCCCTCTCCCATGCTCTTAAAAATGTGAATATAAATTTATTACAATTTATATTATCTCTTCTAGTTATTTTTACACAAAATTCTTCAACAGTAGAGTAGATATGTGCGTGCATGGTATAAGAAAATTAGTAGCCAGGGCTTAATTACCGCAAGGGCAAATGTCCACCAGTATTTCGGAATAGTAAATTTTGCCCCATGTATGGCAGAAATTTTGAATTTAAATAAGGTAGCGATTTCTATATAAAAATACTGGTGGAAATTAGCACCCCGCATTAATCAGCCTCTGCCACTATTAAAGTGAACAAAAGCGCCCTTCATGTTTGTAACCAGGGAGCCCCTATTTACTGAAAGTTTGGTCAGGCCTGCTCTAAAGTATCATTTTTTAACCGTTTTATTGATTAAACATTTCCTTTATAAATTTTACAACTTCGGACTAGAGTTCCGCATCTGCATGGTTAGCCCAATTTTACTCGACTCGCAAATCGGGTTGAGGTAATGTTTTTCTTTGTGGATCGGGTTGACTTTAATTGTTGCTAGTTGGTTTAAATTCTTACATGCCGGATTCGAAGTAGCCGGATATTTAAAAATCCAGAATATTTTCTCTAGATGAAAATAACTTTATATTTGATAACTGTAGATGTGCCCATTTTTCAATAAAAAATATAAAATTGATATTACATATATATTTGTACACTTATTTTTCATAATTGTATTGAAATAGGGATTAATATATGCACTATATTGCCATTGATTATTGGACACTTGTGATTTTAGACATTTTGTTAAATATCTAGAAAAATACATGAGGAATCATCTCGAAACTCTTAGTGTATAAATATAATAGTATACGTCATACATCTCCGTGCTACATCGTACATCTATTTAAAAGAATGTCCTAAGAGTTTTTGTTTGACAGAAAATTACTTTATTTGTTACATTTAAAATTTCTTTACTTAAAAAAAATTATCTGGAAAAATTCGTGCACATTTATAAAAACGAAGATAGGTTTGAAGAAATAATACTTCATATTTTTTTTTAATTTGAAGTATAAATTCAAGGTATGCACTTACATACACATTTAAGTATAATGTATGGGTATGCATATACACTATATTGCCATTGATTATTGGACACTTGCGATTTTAGACATTTTACTAAATATCTAGAAAAATACATGAGGAATCATCTCGAAACTCTTAGTGTAAAAATATAATAGTATACGTCATACATCTCCGTGAAGATTTTTTACCGAAACTCCATAGGGGACCGTCAACAAATTAAAAAAGAATGAATATCTTTTGAATAACCCTGTCAAAACTAATGTAGCAAAAGCGCTCAAGCTCTAGATTATGATTGAATGCCTTATTGTAATACACTGTGTTCATTTTTATGCATACTCGCAGAGTAATTAAGGTTTTTATAAAAATGGTCCCAAATTTTTCCAAGTTTTTCCTTATAATTTTCAGAGTTCTTAATATAAAATAATATTTTTTTCAGAAAATATGACAAACAACATTGCACACAGTACTATGTAATCAGAATTTAAAAATAATGAAAATTGTATACAAAATGAGTTGGTTTACTAAATAATTTTTTACTGCGCATGCGTCAATGATATCAAAATTTCATTTGCATATTATGTTAGCTAAATGTATAGAGCAACTTTTGCGAAAGTGACAAAATCATAACTTGAAAATTCTGAAAATAATCGTCAAATGAATATGTTGAAAATCCGTTATTCTCAAAATGAAGCAAAAACAAGAGGGGTTGTATCCATATATTCATTGATTAGTGTCAATATAGAATACACAATACGGGATGTACTACTACATTTGGATAAAATCCCTCATTTTTTTGTTTCATTTTGGAAACAACGGATTTTGTCCTTTTTCTATAGACGATTACTTTCAGAATTTCCAAGCTATGATTTTGAGACTTTTACAAAAGTTGCTCTATACATTTAGCTAACATAATATGCAAATGAAATTTTGATATCTTTGACGCATGCGCAGTAAAAAATTATTTAGTATACCTACTCATTTTCCATACAATTTTTATTATTTTTTAATTCTGATTACAGGGTGCTGTGTGCAATGTTGTTTGTCATATTTTCTGAAAAAAATATTATTTTATATTAAGAACTCTGAAAATTATAAAGGAAAAACTTGGAAAAATTTGGGACCATTTTTATAAAAACCTTAATTACTTTGCGAGTATGCATGCTATTTGCATAAAAATAAACACAGTGTATTACAATAAGGCATTCAATCATAATCTAGAGTTTGAGCGCTTTTGCTACATAAGTTTTGACCGGGTTATTCAAAAGATATTCATTCTTTTTTAATTTGTTGACGGTCCCTTATGGAGTTTCGGGAAAAAATCTTCACGGAGATGTATGACTTATATTATTATATTTATAAACTAAGAGTTTCGAGATGATTCCTCATGTATTTTTCTAGATATTTAACAAAATGTCTAAAATCGCAAGTGTCCAATAATCAATGGCAATATAGTATATACATATATTTCGGGTGCGAGTGTAAGATGTAAGCTTCAAGTAGATTTAAGATTGGATTTGAGTAGAAATTTCGGGTTTGCGAAGATCCACTTCTGCGCGAACCTGCACTTCTCTCTAGAACTTTATACAATTCTTTTTTTTTTTTTTTTTTTTTTTTTTTTTTCTGACTAATGATAAAAATGTTTTGATTTAAATGTCTACTTCGCTCACGCGAAAACATCTGCTCGCTAATTTTAATACCAGGGGAGAAATTGCAAAAAATATCTCGTTTACATTTCAATATTTTGAAATGACTTTCTTTTTTGCTTTGGATAGCTGAGGTTGATTGCTACAAAAGCCATTTTCTACTTTTTGATTCTGTTTGTAAGGTTTTTTTTTTTTTTTTTTTTTTTTTTTTTTTTTTATGCGGATACTTTTATTATGGAAACTGGTTCAGAAAATAAAAATAACCTTAAAAAAAATTCAAATAAAATCGAAAAATTAAAAAAACTGCCTTTGTAAAGATCAATCTCAGCTAGTCAATAAAAAAATTATTTATTTAAAAATATAGAAATGTCAGCGAGATATTTATAAAAACATTCTCTTATATGAATAACATTAACAAGTGAGTGATATCATGTGAGTGAAGCAGTCTATTGACGATGCAATTTTATTTTCATTCATCAGAAAATTTCGTATCGAAAATCCATTTTTTTATTAAAAATTTTGACTACGATCAATTTATTTTATTTTATTTTTATTTATTTATTTATTTATTCATTTATTTTTTATTTTTTGTATGCATTTAATTTTTTTAACCTTTCGAAGAAAGACGAGAAAGAAAAAAAGACAAGATTAATTTTTGTCAGTAAAGAATGTAACGTTTAAAACTGTAACATCATTTTTGCAGAATAAATCATAAAAGGAGTAAGATATCTGAAAATCACACGTTAACATACATTTAAAAAACATGTTGTGGAAATGAATAACTATTCTTTTGAATTTATTAACGTATGAAATATTTCTTTTTTTTTTTCTCTTATTAATTAAAATAGAATAAATTGAAAAAACATATAAATTTTCAACCTGATTATTTAAAATTCTTAATTTTCGAATTATTGTGTTCTTTTCTTTTAACAAATCGCACTTTCTTATTTCAAATTAAATTTTAAGAAAAAGTATAAAGTCAAAATCTTACCTTTGATTTTTCGCTGCCAGTTCGTTTCATCTCGTCTTTTATACTTACCACTGAGTTTCTTTCTTAGCTATATTTCTCCAAATACGATTGTTTTTAACAAAAAGTGAATGATTTTATGAAATTCTTTTTTAGCAAAATTTGTCAAGAAAATGTTGCATGGCATTTCCGCTTATTATGACTGCTTTTAATGAGAATTATTATTATCTCATGATATGTAATTTCTTTCGGCCATCAATTAAAATGTCACCTCAAAAAAAAAAAAAAAAAAAAAAAAAAAAAAAAAAAAAAAAAAAAAGACGTTCCGTTATATAAACCAGCTTTAAATGGATTTGGGGACACAAAAATATTCAAATTTTCAATAAATAAATAAAAATAAAAATAATTACATTATTATTATTATTATTATTATTATTATTATTATTATTATTATTATTATTATTATTATTATTATTTGCTTAAAAAATTAAGTTTAAATCATGTTTCTATCTTAACTGGAACAGTAAATATTGTTATATTCCATTTTGGTTCGATTTCTAAATCTAGTTTTCAAGCAACGGTTGTCATGAAAACGACTTCTCGGAAAATGCGTTTTTCTTCATGATGGATTTTTTCACCATTTCTCATATTTAAATTGCTATAAGTCAAGAACCATTAAAGATAAAGGGCTCAGACTTGGAACGTGTCTTTTTCAATTGGTTTACTCTCATTTTGATTCAGCAACTTTGAAAAAAAAATTTTTTTTTCAAAATATGATTTTTTTTTAAATATAATTTTTTTCTTAAATTTTTACTTTAAGTATTTTTAAATTTTATTTAAATAAATATTTTTTGAAATACTGAATCAAAATTAAAATTTATATAATTTTGTTAATTTCAATGATAAAAAATTGAAATTCTACAAATAATATACCGAGTTATAAAAATTTTTATTTACACCAGTTTTTTCATAAATTTTAATTTTTCTTAAACAAAAAATTCTGAGATGTCTTATGACGTGATTTTATTTTTAAATGATGTATTTAACTAACACAAAAAATTTCAAAATTTTAATTCAATAAATAAAAATTATTTTAAAACGTGTCCAGGGCTCCTCACGTCCCAGGGATTTCTAATCACCGCACATTTTTAATTTTACACCCATGTAGGGGAAAAAAAGTATTTTTTAAGGGTGTATTCGAAAAAACACTTTTCCACCTTCAACAGCTCGAAATTTTCCGTTACAATTTCAGACACATTTTTAAAAGTAGAAACATGAAACTTGCAGAGGGTATTTTTGAAGTGATGTACAAGGTGCCGTGTGATATATTTTTACGCTCAAGTCATTAGAATTTGATTTATAAACAAGAACCTTCTCAGTATGACCCTTTTTTTCGTTCGCAGACCTCCAGCTTCGGAAAATTCGGTTCAAAATGCTGTTTTTGATTGCTTTCTTTGCAATATTTTCTGCATTTATCAGAGAATCGATGATTACGGCACCTTGTGTACTTTCTAAATAAGAATATTTGAAAGCTTGATGCATTTGAGAGCAAAAGTGAATCTAAAAATAAATCGGAAAATAAGCAGTTTAAATCGAAATACACCCTTAAATAAATTACACCTTGAATTATAATAATTGCCTCATCTTTTGTTTCAGGACGACAGTTTTTTTCTTTTTTTTTTTTTTTTTTCTCTATAACAGAACTTAATTTTCTCTTTTAGAAGCTTATTTGCTAATTATTTATTAATTTTTTAACTGTCGATTCAAAATAAAATTAACTTATGTTATTTTCTGACTCATATGTAAATTTTGAAAAGTTTTTAATTTAAGTCACTAAACTGTTAAATGGCTAATCATTGATGATTTATACCATTTTCTATGTGATCCCGCTCCCCCTTATACACACACCGATCTTCTCATACCCTTTTTTTCGTTCACAGATCTCCCGCTAGGGGAAAATCTGTTCAAAATGCCGTTTTTGATTGCTTTTTTTGGAATATTTTCTGCATTTATCAAAGAATTGACAATTACGGCACCTTGTGTACTTTCTAAATAAGACAATTTGCCAATTAGATGCATATTAGAGTAAAAATGAAGTAAAAAATAAATCGGAAAAGAAGCAGTTTGAATCGAAATACACCCTGTTTGAAAACAGCATTTCAACTTATTTTTGACACATTAATTTTCTGTAGTTTTTAACAATTTTTATTTTATTTTATTTTATTATTGTTGGCAACTAAACTACTCCATTACGGTACAGAAAGTAAAGGAAAAATTTTGGGAAATAGTAACTTATTATATATTTTGGCTGTCATTTTCCCATAACAACTGAAAAAAATTCTAATCAAAATACGCGCTATGTTGAAGAAATATAAATTTTTGACTTCTGATAAAATAAGCAACCATTATAAACTATATTTAATTTTATTGAAGGTTACAAATATATAAATTATTAGATACTTAGATACTTTTTTCATAAGCCATTTGGAGAATGGCTGTTTTGTCGGTCGAGAATTGAGATATCTGAGTATATCTGAAATCTTGTGATGTCCAGATTTTTATTTGTTTTCTGTTTGGTCCATTTTTAATGTTCAGAAATGGAATACTTCTGCTGCCACGATGAGAAAAAAAAATATTAAAAACTACAAAACAATCTATAGCGGAAAAGTAAATTGAGATACAGCTTTCAAACAAATTGCATTTAAAAGAACATTTTTTTTCCCGTATACAACTGTGTAAAAATTGAAAATGCGCGATGTTTAGAAGTTTAAAAATTCGCAGTACCGAGTATTGTAAAACTGAAATATCATTTGAAAGTTGTTTATGTTTGGTCCTGGAATGTGTTTAATCCATGGCATACGTAATATGGTTCTACGTAAGTCACGTTTTGATTATAATAAGAATGATGTTTATTATTATTAATTTTTTAAATATAGAATTTATTTATAAGTCTAAAATTTTTGTTTTTGAAAATATCGTTTTCCAAATGGTCGTTGTAATTAGTTAAATTAGAAATATTTATTTATTTATTTATTTATTTTTGTTGAGTTTTGTGAATGACGACATCGCTTTTTGCTGAATTTTTGTAATTCGTTTTTTGCTGAATTTGCGCCCCGATAGTGACGTCGTATGCATACATTTTGTAGATTTGTTTAACACTGGATCGTAAATATGAAATTCGGTTTACGACATTCTAAAATAAAATATAAGCGTGTGTTGTGTGTCTTCAAACTGAATTATGCTGTGTGCTATCAATATTTGTGTATATATATACTTTTTTTTCTCTTCACCAAGGATGACACTAAATTCTGAAATAGAAAAATTTCTGTTTTCTAGTTATTTTTTCCCCTGTCTCTTCGCAGAGTGCTATATCAAGAAAAACTCAACTGATTCCTTTCTCTCTATCAGAATAATTTTAAAGACAATTACTAGTTTTACTTCAAATTTGTTTAGAATACTTTGATAAAAAAAAGCTTATTTGATATTACCCTCTATATTTGTTGTTATTGAGTATTTTTATTTGTCTCGAACTCTTTTAATTGCTTTTCTCAAACCCAAAGAGGCAACTTTATAACACAATTTCTAATTCATTTTTGTTCGGAAACACGTGAAATTGCCAGGTGTTAGTCTGGAAGTAATGTAATCAAAAAACTTTTTCCATTATTTTCGAAAACGTAGTAGATTTTTCGGAAAGTACAATCAAAGTTGGAGTTTCAAATGGATGTATCAAAACGTTTTTCGCTTGTTGAGCAGAGCAGTCCAGAACAGCCTTAAAAATACTGGAAATAAAAGTGGGAGAAAATAAAAAAGAGAATTCAAAATGCTTTTTCCCCGATTTATTTTTTAATTTATTTTTGCTCTCAAATGCATCAAACTGGCAAATTATCTTATTTAGAAAGTATATAAAGTGCTGTGATTATCGATTTTTTAATAAATGCAGAAAATATTGTTGAAAATGCAAAGTTGGCATTTTGAACCAATTTTTCCGAAGCGGAAGATCTGGGAACGAAAAAAAGGGTCATACTGAGAAAATAATTGTTCATAAATCAAATTCTAATAAATTGAACGCAAAATGATATCACATGGCACCTTATACATCTCATCAAAAATCACGTCAGCAAGTTTCATGTTTCTAATTTTAAAAATGAGTCTGAAATCGTATCAGAAAATTTTGAGCTGTTGAAGGTGGGAAAGCATTTTTTCGAATACACCCTTAAAAAAAAAGATTTTGGCATTAAAGAATTTTTTTTTTTCGTTTAAAGGACAAGCAAAAGAAGAAGAAAATAGCAATTTAACAAACTACAACGACCATATGGCGCAAGATTAACTAAAAAATTAAACTCCCCCCCCCCCCCCCCAATATATACATATATGTGTGTGTATAAATGCTTTAAAATTACCTTTGTTTTTTAAAAACTATCTATTTCTTGATAAATCAGAATGCTCCATAGGCTTTTATGTGACGTTCTTATTTGTCAGAAAATTGATAGTCTTTAAAATCAGAGCCAATTTCTCACGATATTTTTTTAACAGTGTACTAATTTTCTTCCCAAAAGGAAACCAATTTTTAATCACATGTAACTTGTCCCTCAATAAATTAAATTAATTCAATTATTCTGTTACATTTAGTCTATAAAAATTCTATAAAATAAGTAAATAAATAAATAAAAATAAATAAAATAAAAAATAAAATGCAGATATCTATTACCAAAAGGAAAATGTTTGAATGTTTTCCAGTGAGTTAATTAAAAATTACTAAAAAAAATATTTTTATGATGATCAAAACGTGGCTTACGTAATAATACAGTCATATATTACGTACTCCATGCATTAAACATTAATAATCCTTGACCAATCATTAAAAATCATCAGACATCACAAGGATTCAGATATGCCACAGATATCTCTATTCTCGACCGAAAGCAACAACCATTTTCCAAATGGTTAAAAAAAATTATTTTGAAAGTTATGCTGCAGTATTACCTTTTAAATTCTGGTATTGTTTTCATCATTTTTTAATTAATTGAAATTTCTTTTATCAAACAACGTATTTTTACGAAATCTGAGTCTATTATGTCAAAAATCCTTCTTTTGTATGATATTCCATTCATCATTGTGCGTTTTGATTGAGCAGAGAAAAAAGGATGTTGTGAAATCAAAAACAATATATTCTCTTTACAATTTCAATTTTCTATTACAAACACAAATGGACAAATGAGTATAAGGAAAGTAGTATTAATATTAAGATGAAGGATTTTTTTTTTTAGTTTTTCTCTCAATTTTCCATCTATTATTAAACCTTATACACTTGATGTCCTAAAATGGACTGACTGAATTGAAAATTCAACAACTTTTAAATACAGTCGAGTCTCTATATAACGAAATCCACCGTTCCAGTAAAAAAATCGTTGTATAGAGAAATTCGATGTATAGAGAATGATGTTAAAAATCGTATTTAATGTGTGAAACTTGAACAAATATTATTTTTGATCTTCTGAATTAACAATTTGAAATGTTTAAAAGTAAATATTAAACTAACATTTTATTTCTTAATTAATTAAGCTGTTTCAAAAAAGAGAACATACATTTATTTGAAAGCTTAATGAAAATCAAGTAAGGAAGACTTGCATTAATTTCAGACGAAGAAATCTGTGATTTTTTGCTGTTTTGATTTTAAAATTGTTACACTCTCAAAAAAAGAAAAAAAAATGCTCAAATTTTAGCAAGGAATGAAAAATTGTAGTTAACATTTTCTTCCATTTGAAGGCCTGTCTTGAGCCTCTCATTGATTCCTCTCTTACATGTATATATCAATCCAATTGACTCTGTTTTGAGAATGATGTGGAAAGGTGTTTGGGAGGTGGAATGAATTCGTTGAATTTAAAGAACTAGGAGAGAAATAATAATAATAATAATAATAATTCAGCACTGACGATAAATCAAAAATAAGTGATGGAATATTGATTCCATATGATTTCTAAGCTTTTTAAAACTGAATAAATTAAGACCAATTTATGAAAAAATTCGTTATATGGAGATAGATATTTCGCTATATAGAGACTGTTTTTAATGTAATCATGCGAAAAGGGGACCGTTCCTACTAAAAATTCGTTATATAGAGAAATTTGATGTATGGAGTTTCGTTATAGAGAGACTCGACTGTAGTGTCAAATATTAAAAAAAATTCTTGCATAAGAGGACTATGTAAGATGTCAGGAATTTTCTTTCTCAATTCTCATTTTTATTTCTAAAGAGCAACAATATATGGCATTACAAGCAGTAGACGCTTAGTGACCCTGAAATATAGAATCTCTACAGGGACTCATTCGAAATCTAATCCGAAATCACCCAACATTGATGCGAATGAAAGAGGCATGGAGTGGTACTTATGGGTACATTCCATATATTTAACATCCCACTTTTGAATCAACGGTGGATATCTTCGGATACGCTATCGAAGTGTGACGTCATTCACCTCCTGTCGTCTGCTTTGGTCACATAAGCCCAATCGCCCAGTGCTAAACGCCTAGACACATGCTTTAAAAATTCATATTAAACCAAATATAATTTTTCTAAAGCTTTTATCCCTTGATTTGGGTATCTTTATACAAGATGTATCAATTTCATAAGTGTGATTACTGTATTTTTAGCTCGGATTTGTGCATATTTGTTTTAAAATATCAAAAGCCTAATATCCTGATCCAAATCATAGACATTTCAGAAAGGAATGGCGCCATCTATGATCTGTAAAGGTCATTATTAAGGACTTTATTTAGGTGACATGATTAAAAAAAAAACTCTTTTAGATATCTTTTACTATTATTTGCACTATCTTCAAACACTTAAAAATTTTCAAAGATTTGCAGAAAATGTGCGTTTTTATTAATATGATTATTAAATAAAATTGATATACCATGCGTAAAACCTAAATATTGTTAATTGTATATATAAAGAGAAAAAGAGTAAGAAAGAAAATACTATGTCATTATCTTTAATTAAAAAACGTGAAAAAAAGATAATTTAATCACAATAGTTATTAAAAAAAACTTTATAAGAAATTTAAAAAAATTCTTATAAAGTTTGTTTTTTTAAATTTTTCTTATAAAGTTCTATTCTTAAAAAAATATATATATATCATGTTTTTTTTTTCTTTTTTTTTTATCATAGATATTTTTGTTAAATTAATTAGTTTTCTTTTAAAGTTTTTAAATTAAAAATTATGACAATATTAAACTACTCTTAAGTTAAGGAATTTTTAATAATACATATATTTATATATATGTAAGATGTTAAATAGTAGTAATGTATAATGGATATATATAAGAATTTAGTGCATATCTGCTAATAAGTACCAAAATCTTCGCCATACCTATATCAGTCTTGAGTAATGAAAATCAATAATTAATTTACAGTGCAGATACAAAAATATGTATAAATTGTTACTTTTTTAAAAATCACTTTTGATAATCCTGTAAATATATATGAAATTCCGTTTCTCCCTCAAACTATCATAACATAAAAAAAATACTAATGTCATATTTTTTAATTTAGTAAAAGGCAAATTAATATATCTATAAAATAATATTCATCTGAGAAAAAATTATAAGGAAACAAAATTTTTGAAAACATAAAAAGATCTCTGAATTTCAGGATTTTCATATTTCAAATCTAGCAGCCACATTTGTAAATGTTTATTAAAATAATGTAACATTAACAATTTTTAGTTTCTAAAGTTATTATTAAATAAAATTTTCCCCCTTTATTATGCAATGTAAATAAATTGTATTTTATGATCAGATTATTAAAATATTAATTCTCTTCTATTTTATTAAAAAAAAAATTAAACGATTGAAAATCGCAAATATTCGGTAAAAATTATGTAGGTAAATAAGATATTTGAAAATTATTTTACATAAATAAATATATGTACGCAGAAATTAGAAAAACTGATAATCTTTACTCAGAGATGGCGCCACTCCTACACTTAAGCAGCTCGGATTTGTGTATTAACGCTGACTTTTTAATTTTTAAAATTAAAAAACGTAAATTTGAGCTAAAAGTAACTGAATTAAATTTATGCAAATAATGCCTCTTATATCAATGTATCCAAAACAAGGGAGGAAAATTTTAGGAAAAGAAATATTTATTTTATAGCGATTTTTAAATATATCTGCTATGGGCGCGCAACATTAGCCGCTTGACTTCATGTGACCAGAGCAGACGAAACCAGAAGAAAGACGTCATCACTTCGCTAGCGTATAGCTTTCGATTGAGTGCCTAATTTTTACACCGCCATCTGTTGTTGCTATTTGGAACTAAAATTAAGAATTGCAGTAAAATACTCCTAACATCTTACATAATTCCGTTGTAAGAATTTCTTTAATATCTGTCATCATATTATTTATTAGTATTTTTTTTAATCTGTCTGTCTATTCTAGGACTCCCGGTCAGATGGTCAATCTAACGCGCGACTCCAAGATCAGTTCCCAAGGGACTAAAAGTTGCATGAACCTTTCCCATTACGCAGTCCTGAATTGAATTGTAGACCTATAACATGGTAGTACAATACGCTGACTATTAAACTACATTTGCTGTCGAATACTATGTTTAATATAAAAACAGAATAACTCAATTGAACGCTATCATAATAATCTTATTAAATTATGTTCGCATTTCGTTTTAAAATTCACAAAATTGATGCACGTTTTATAAATAAATTAGACGTCACTTTTGCACTTAAAAGTCATATATTCATATAATAACTCAAAATTTATCAAATCATTTAGCTTTTCTTAGTTACAACCTTTCTAAAATGTGTGAACAGCAAATTATATATATATGTGTGTGTATATGAAATAAATCAATTATTTTACAGTAATAAACTTTTGAATAGAATACAAATCTATATGTTTAAACAAAATAAAAATAGTCTTTGATTTTTTTTTTTTTTTGTTACAATTTACTTACATAGAAAATTTGAAGTGAAATAATTGAAGAAATATTACAAAACCTGTTTAAAAAACTACTCAGAATTAGGTCTGTTGTAATTGCAATTTCAAATATATATTTAATAGAATCCAAAACATATTTCTATTAGCAGTTCCAACGTAAAAACATTTTCTTATAATTTATTATTTTTTTTAGGTAAATATATGTAGATGAAAAACTTTTGCAATTAAACTCACGGTGCCTTTTTTTTTTTCAATCTGTTTTCATTGGCATTGATATGTTTCGGATTTCATTATTCGAAGAATTTTTTTTTTTTTTTTTTTTTTTTTTTTTTGAAATAATCCTTTTAAAACGGGATATTAAACTATGCTATTTTCTTTATTCATGTAAAATAAAACGGAAATAAAAGAGATCTTATTCTATGATGAGTTCACTGAACTGAACTAATTTTCAAACTTGATTGAAAAAAAAAATATTGCACTTGAGGGGAGAGGGGGGGGGGGATGTACATAATATAAAAAGCATGCAATTCTGATTGCTTATATCTTAAAATATGACTTTAGGTATAAAAATAATATTTCTAAATTTTTATACTTTCTGTAAATTTAATGTGTGAAGTATTAGATATTTTTGACAACTTAATTATTCAGTTTTCTTCCTAAATTCAAATTGTAAATATATATTTGTTTACCAAAGAAACACCGAATAAATTGGTGATAAATAATAATTAAAATAATACACTTTGTTAAATTTATCATAAAAAAAAAAAAAAAAAAAAAAAAAAACGAAACAATGCACGACGCGTTTTGATATCTAAAACAAAGCAGCCATTTATCAGCTGAAGCGTGTCTGCTTCAGCTGTTACATGAAGTTTTGTTGTTGCCGTTACATTAAAAGTTCTTGGAATACCAATTTCCGAAAAGAAGGAAAAAAAAAATTAGTAACCTTTTTTTTTTTTTTTTTTTTTTTTTTTTTACTGTGTATTGTTCAAACATAGCTCATACTTTTTTTTTTAGTGTACTGTTTAGACATTCGTCATACCTCGTGAACTATAACTTAATTTGTAAAGACACAGAAACTTTTTATCAAGCAATATAAGTTTAAACACAATCAGTTAATTGAAAATAAATAAGTAAATTAATGAAAATTCAACAATGTTATTAATTGAATTAAAAACTTGTGTCGTTTAGAATTAATTCAATTGAATGATGCTAAATCTTGAAAACTGGATAAGAAATCTGGTTAGTAAATTTTGCACAGAAAATGTCAGAAAAGTCACATTGAAATGAAATTTCATATAACAATGATTTATTTGCATTTAATATTTAACAAATGAAACAAATCATTAAATAAATTTTTGACAGTAGCATAATTTTTGAAAAAAAAAATTTCACTAAAGTATTCAAAATAATTTTAGTAATTGTAGTTATTAGATAAAGGTACGAAAATATTACAACATAATAATAATAATAATACTTACCATATTTAAGCCAGAACCTTTAAGTATTAGCTGAGCCGAAATAAGAAAAAGGAAAATAAGCATAACATTTATAAATTTTAAGAAAATATTTAAAAATTCTTACCAAAGTTTTTCTTGGAAGACAATATTTCAGCAAAGAAGCCTAGAATATATACATATAAAAAAATTATTTCAACATCATATTTAAAAGCTATTAAATACACACGCACACACACACACAAAAAAAAGTGCACTAAAGATATCCCAAGATCAATAAGGAAAAAAAAGTGCAATGGCTTTTAGATAAAGTTGTTGATTACATATCCCCCCCCTTCCCTTAAAGGTGTATTTCGATTCAAACTGCTCATTTTACGATTTATTTTTGAATTCATTTTTTCCCTCAAATGCACCAAACTTTCAAAATCTTTTATTTGGAAAGTACACAAGGTGCCGTGAGTGCCGATTCTTTAATAAATGCAGAAAATATCGCAAAAAAGCAAGCAAAAACGGCATTTTGAACTGATTTTTCCCAAGCGAGATATCTGGGAACGAAAAAAAGGGTCATACTGATAAGGTAATTGTTTATAACTCAAATTCTAATGAATTGAGCATAAAGAAACACCACACGGCACCTCATACGTCTCTTCAAGAATCCCCTCAGCAAGTTTCATGTTTCTACTTTAAAAAATGTGTCTGAAATTGTATCGGAAAATTTCGAGCTGTTGAAGATGGAAAAGCGTTTCTTCGAATACACTCTTAAAAAGAAACAGCATCAGCATATCTGTACATTGGAACAAACAGAGCCAATGTCCAAAATTGAGAAATTTGAGTTAAATGCACAAACAAATTCAGGATGCGATATAAAGTAATAGTTAAAAGGGCCTAAGTCCTCCCAAAGATCACTGAAAAAAAAATATTATTCGAAGCCAATGTTAAATTGGGTTTTCTGCCATTTGAGAAAAATGGACATTGGCCCTTTTTATTCCAAGGTACAGATATAATTGAAGACATATCGGTAACCCTTTCTTTTCTTTTATTTCTTTGTTCTTTTTGATTGCTTAGTATTTTTGCAAAATATTTGTTAAATTTCCATTTTCATAAGTAAAATTTATTATTCTGCAAAAAATTAATAAAATTTAGGGAAACACACACCAAAGAATGCCTCCATGTTTTGATCAATCTTCTGGTAGTAAATATTAGTTTTTGAAAAGGTAGGTAATAATTCAATTCTATGAAAAAAAAAAAAAAAAAAAAACTAACACCAGCAGACAATTGAACACATATATCGGTAATAATACCGTTTCTTTTCTTCATTTTTTTCATGATTCCTTAATATTTTTGAAAAATATTTGTTAAATTTCCAATTTTATAATTAGAATTTATTATTCTGTAAAATATTGATAAAATTTAGGGAAACACACATGAAAGAATACCTCCATTTAGATCCATCGTCTGATGGTAAATAATAAATTTTAAAAAATACTTTAGGTAATAATTCCGCTCTATGTAAAAAAAAAAAAAAAAAAAAAAAAAAAAAAAAGGAGTTTGTAATTTAAATAGTTTTTGAGCGCGAACGCTATGACGGACAAGCAGACAGAGAAGAGAGACTATAAGGATTTCCTGAGATGAATGGAGTAATAACCCTAAAAAGAAGCGGTTACTGAAGGATTTATGTAGTCATTATAACGCCAGAGAAACATTTAAACCATAATTATAAATCATAGTTTTGTAGTTTGTTTCACCACCTTGTCGCCATGAAATTGTTACGAAACATTCATATGTACTTAAACATACTCAAATTCAAATTGTTGTTTTTAAAAGTAAAGCGTTTTCAAGCCTAAATATGTCGTTGTCACAATGTTGACTCTTATTTTATACTTGATTATACAAATCTTATTATACAGATTTTACAGCCAAAATTGTACCAATTATTATGTATATACCTGTATTACCTATACCTATATACCTATATAATTATGTATATATTTTCCTACATCATTTAATTTATGTTTTCTTACATTATATAAATTACGTTTTCTCATATTATGTACTTTATGTTTTTGGTCCAAAACGAAAAAATACATTCAGGAAATTGTAGATAACCACAATCACAAGTATAATGCCTTCATGTATAATTTACTTTATTAAAAATACCAATTATAGGCATTAGTTTTAGATCTTTTTTAAAAAATCTCGAAAATAATTTTATATATCACAAAGTACATTGTCACTATCACAATAAAAGTGTAGTAAACAAAAAAGTTTGTATAATCCGAAAGTTAAAACTGATAACGTTTTCGTCCTTTCTAGGGCATCTTCACACGCTGACTGCAGATGTCCTAGAAAGGACGAAAACGTTATCAGTTTTAACTTTCGGATTATACAAACTTTTTTGTTTACTACACTTTTATTGTGATAGTGACAATGTACTTTGTGATATATAAAATTATTTTCGAGATTTTTTTAAAAGATCTAAAACTAATGCCTATAACTGGTATTTTTAATAAAGTAAATTATGAAAAAATACAATTAAAGTCATTGATTAAACATAAAACTACACTATGTGTAAATTACTCAAAGATGACAAAAAATATTTTAAAAGGTGTTAAATTACTTTTAATCCTATGTTATCTTATCCTATGTTATATAATCCTATATTAACTTTATTAACGACAGAAAACTGCAATCTTCCTTTTGTATGTCTTGATGTATTAGCAAGTAAGAGGTTAATTCTATTAAAGGGAACATGACTATAGGAACATATTTTCCTAGTTCTTTCTATGATAAAAAGGTGTTAAATTATTTTTAATCCTATGTTGTCTTATCCTATGTTATGTAATTCTATATTAACTTTATTTAAATAAGATTAAAAGTAATTTAACATTTTAAAAAATATTTTTGTAATTTTTAAGTAATTTACACATAGTATAGTTTTAACTTTTTAAATGATGAATATAGTCTTCTACTTATTTATTTGCTAAAATCATTGATATCCTAACAAAATATTTGAACCTGGCTTCAAACAAAATTATTGAATAGATTCTGAAGTGTTTTCGATTAAAA
The DNA here is from genome assembly GCA_964019185.1 of Maratus speculifer. NCBI lineage: Eukaryota > Metazoa > Arthropoda > Arachnida > Araneae > Salticidae > Maratus > Maratus speculifer. The sequence goes on along the minus strand of OZ025297.1, from coordinate 148,902,268 downwards.
AATAAAACTTTTCAAAATTGTTCAATTATTTTTTTATAAACATAATATATATAAATAATAACTTATTACACTTTTTGTGGTGACACATTAAAACAGAATCCTTGGTAACAATCCCTTAGAAGGATTTAAACAATGAAAATATTCAGAATAAACACTTAAGTTGATGAGTTAACTTTTGAGATAGCTGTCTAAAAGATTTTCGCATTGCAGAATGCAAAAATCGGTATTTTAGAAGTAAATAAAATATACAAATAAAAATAGAAGTATTGACTGTTCTTAAATTTAGGTCATTGATGATTTCAGTAAGATTAAAATAAGGGAAAAGCAATAGTAAAAATTGAATTTAATTTAATGATACATATCATGCTAATATATTTCTAATTAAATAGGCTTCAATGGCCTAGAGATTCAGGAACAATATTCTTTTCAGTCATTCTCTAAGGTATTAATGCATTTTTAACAATAAAAAATTACAAAAAAGCACTGTATATTTACTTCTTTCTAATCTATTTACTTTATAAAACACAACATAGATTTTTTTAAAATATAAATATTCAAATTAAATTTGGAAATATTTTTATACTAATTGAAGTTTTACTTTTCGATAAATATTAATTTTAAGCTTCAATATGAAGACAGGGTATTAAATTCCCCCGGAAAAACTATTGACTTAAAAATACAAATTTTATGAGTAATTTTCTGAAAAGTGGCAATTTTATATCCCAAGGATCTTAAAGACATATTTATTTAATTAAAATAAAAGAAGAAAGAAAGAAAGAAAGAAAAGTTATGTAAACTATTAATATTAATCATTCATGTATATAAACTGTAATTATTTGCTTATTAAAATTGAAATATAATATTTTAAATATCTTTTTGTGCGAACGTCATTCCCTCACTAAGTCCCCAGCCACACATGTAGAAAAGAAAATGCTTTCTCTGCCATTATAGTCTGTATGTTTATAATTTTTTTAATCCATTAAACATACTTAAATAATTATTTAGCCATTTAATTATATTTATATTATATATATGTATATATATATATATATATATATATTAAAAAAAAAAAAAAAAAAAAAAAAAAACTAGGGTATTTTTTGATGATATCCCAAGTTCCCAAGTATTTGCTTTATTCTCTCACATAAGTGTAAATTTGCCCCTATTTACTTAGTAAATTGCAGCACATGCTTTATAAAGGTCAAGAGAATTTGTTCAATAGTATAATGAAGCAATCAACTTGCTTTTTGCTCAAAACCATTCCTGAATAGCTAGCACATGGTTATTCACTAGATCAAAGTAAGTATTTTTATTACCCGTCATTCCCTCATCTATTATAAATTTAATAAAATGCAATGAAATGTCTTTTTACTTTGTTGTAATATTAGAAATGTGTGTCAAAAGATAGTAGCTAAAAATGTATCTAAGACTAATAATATTTGTATATAACACGGTTTTTAGAAGTATTTCATCATCTTTCACAGTCATTCCCTCATAATTTTAATATATGGTACAGTCAGGTAACATATAGTACATCAAGTACTATCAATTGCAGTTTGGTTCATACTATTTTTCGATAAATAAGCAATAAAGAACTTGAATTCTGAATTTTAAGATTTTTGATGCAAATTTATTGGGATTTAATTAAAAAAAAAAAACCAGTTATATTTTAGAAAAGAATCATGCATTTACGTTCAAAAAAGTGAAATTCTGAATATGTCAGTAAATTTCGCATTAGTGAGCATGCGGAGTAACATTTCAGAACATCTTAAAGATATGTTAAATTGATGTCCTTCTGATCATAAATAAACTGCATTTTCCAAATATATCACATGAAGAAGAATTTTAAAGAAGCAGTTAAAAAAACAGTGTTCATTTACAATCGAAAAATTTTCATCGATTTCCTTCTTTAGAAATATTAGTTGATAAAAGTGTTAATTTTCTCACCTTAAAGTTTCGTTCATGCTAACATGTCTTTCTAAATTTATTATTTTAAATATTAAATAAGCAGTTATTTTTAAACTAGGCTGTTTTTGCTCCTTTATGATGAAATTTTATTCCTTAACGCCATAAAGTCTTTTGACATTTCAGTACTGAGCAGGAGAACAAATAATTGCTTCGTTTTCGCCTAGGCTGTAATTTTCTCTTAAATCATAAATGAGTCGAGCAAATTACACGTTTAGTGTATAAAATTATAGGTATAAAAAACATATATGCAATTCATTTTCCGTCGAACGCGCTACTTTAAAAGTTAAGTTTTTTTTTTTTTTTTTTTTTTTTTTTTTTTTTTTTTTTTTTTGCAATTGTTTGAGTATTCATGCGTGAAACATAGAAATTACCATGTAGCACCTAAAATTATAATAAACTAGATTATAGTGAGAATTTTGGGAGTAAAATATTTTAACTTTTTTAGGTTGATTTGTAATTATGTAAATACTTTGTACCCATAGTCGTTGTTCAGTCTCTCTGTTTGTCTATCCGCATTTCAGAACACCTACCATAACAAGGTTACCAAATATATACACTGTAAAAGAAAATCCCTTAAATTTACGCCAAAAACTGCTGGCAGCAATGTTGCTAGCAGTTTTAGCCGGAAAAATTGCAGTAAAATTAGATGTAATTTTTTTATTACATCTAATTTTACAGCAATTTTTACGGCAAAATTGCTGGCAACATTGCTGCCAGCAGTTTTTGCCGTAAATTTAATGGATTTTTTGTTTTTTTTGTTTTTTATTTTTTTTATTTTTTTTTTATTTATTTTTTTTTTTTTTTACAGTGTAATTTTTTCATATTTTTGTCAAGTCATTTGAAATTTAATGAAAATATGGTGTATAGTTTAATTACAGGGACAATCAAAAGTGTTTCGTTACATTACGGCCAATGGGGAAAAATGCGAGGGGGAGTCTGAAAATAATTTCTCCTGACCTCTGAGAACAGAGATGTGTATGAAAGTCAAACAACAGAATGAGACACGAAAACTACGGCGCAACGTTACTTGTCAACACAAGTATCAAACATGTTGAGACATTTGTCATAATGTTTGATAAGCTGTAAAAAGCTCTCCAGGAAAACATCAGGGTTTTGCATACGGAAAAGCCGTTAAACTCTTCTTCGGTATGCAAAGCCCTTAATTTTTTTGGAAGGCCTTTTGAAGCTTATCAAATGATATAACAAATCTCTCAATGTTCTTGGTAATTATGTAGAAAAATAAATCTTTATCTTATCTTTAAGGGTGTATTCGAAAAAACGCTTTTCCATCTTCAACATCTCGAAATTTTCCGATACAATTTCAGACACATTTTTAAAAGTAGAAACATGAAACTTGCTGAGGGGATTTTTGAAGAGACATTTAAGGTGCCGTGTGATGTCTTTTTACATTCTATTAATTAGAATTTGATTTATAAGCAATAACCTTCTCAGTATGACCTTTTTTTCGTTCGCAGACCTTCCGCTTCGGAAAATTCGGATCAAAATGCTGTTTTTGATTGCTTTTTTTTGCAATATTTTCTGCATTTATCAGAGAATTGATAATTACGGCACCTTGTGTACTTTCTAAATTAGAGAATTTGAAAGTTTAGTGCATTTGAGAGCAAAAATGAATTAAAAAATAAATCGGAAAATAAGCAGTTTGAATCGAAATACACCCTTAATGTCTCAATCTATTTTTTAATTTTCATACACAGCTCTGACGATTGTCGACAGGGGAAACTTATTTTGAGACACCCCCCCCCCCCCCGCTCGTAGTTTCAAGTGCATTTTATTGATGTTGCACTCTTCCGAACATAATAAAATTGATATATATGTATGAAGTATTACTACAATATACATTCTGTATTATATGTGGTGCAAAAAAATATTTGTTATTCATTTACAGGGTCACACGAAATTATATCATTGCATATTAGTAGGGGAAAACATTGTTTGGGAGAGCATTTGGGGCGTAAAGAGATCGGGCAAAATGTCCAGATAGCTACTTTGCACTAAAACGATTTTTTATTCCTTTGAAATAACAAAATACTTCTAAAACTATTTTCATAAGAAAAAGGGACAGGTTGGAACATTAACTTTTGCAGAGAAAGGCTTACTCTCGACATTTGCAGTCTGCATATATATACTGGGGGCACTTTGTATTTCCCCATTTGTCTCTCTTTACTTTTACTTTATCTTATAATGATTTAATACTTAAAATATTACAAAACATAAGAACTTATTCTTAATGTCTGTTACTTTAGCTTGATTAAAAGGTAAAGTCAATGTGATGAATCAATGAGATTTGTTCATTTAACTATGCTGACCAAACTTGTCTAGTCTAGTTGGGCAAAGCGGCCAATTTACAGTCTTTTTTAAAAGTAACTTATAAATTCTAGTAAAAGGTAAATAGCACTTGAAACTAAGGTTATTATAGTTACTATTGGTATTTATTTCAAGAACTTTTTTGATTTAAAATGGAGTATAAAATTTCCTCAAATCTTAGTGCAGTCACTTTACCCTTCCTTCCCCTAACTTAATTGATAACTTATAAACTGCCTTTTCTATTACACAGGATGTCTCTTTCCTGCGTAGCTTGTGAATGAAAAAAACAAGAAATTACAGATATACATCGGCCCATAACTCTTTATTAGTTGGGCAAAGCGACTATTTTACAGTGTTGTTTTCCAAAATAACTTATAAATTCTAAAAAAAAAGATGAATAGCAATTGAAACTAAAATTATTATAATTACTGTTGGTATTTATTTCAAGAACTTTTCTGATTAAAAATGGATTATAAAAATTCCTCAAACCTTAGGATAGCCACTTTACTCTTCCTTCACATAACTTAATTGATAACTCTTTTAACTAACGTAAACTTATATCGAAAAAAATCACAATACTTGTATCTATTTATGTGCTGACGTATAGAAGTTATTACGTGATTATGGCTAAAAATAAACAGGAAAAGCTTTAATGACTTTGAAAATACCGATTCATCTTCCAGTGCAATCCGAGATTTCTCCACGCTTTAAGTATTTGATGGATCACCTATTTTTAATGCATTAGCCACATTATTATTTGAGACAGCAGTTTGTTTCTCGCGTGCATTACATTCTTAGTCGTGATTTTTGATGTTTGACAGTTTTTAATGTCGATGCTCTGTAAATAAGTAGTAACATATAAGCAAATATATTTTTTAATTACATGTTGTAATATTATGTTAAAGTTAACATGCATATTACATGCAATATCATTTAAAGGTTAAAGATGTTTTTAAGCTTTTAAAGCAAAATTGAACACGAAAATATATTAACTAACCATCTGTTCGGAAGAGTAGGAGGGCAAAAAATAGTTAGCGAGCTCTTAAAGGATAATTATAGCAGTAATGAGAAACAACATTAAACATCATTGCACGTGTTTGTTTTAACTTGAAAAGATATGCTTTAAGGGTGTATTTCGATTCAAACTGCTTATTTTCCGATTTATTTTTGAATTCATTTTTGCTCTCAAATGCAACAAACTTTCAAAATCTCTTATTTGGAAAGTACACAAGCTGCCGTAATTGTCGATTCTTTGATAAATGCAAAATAATTTGCAAAAAAAGCAATCAAAAAAGGCATTTCGAACCGATTTTTCCGAAGCGGGTGGTCTGGGAACGAAAAAAAGGGTCATACTGATAAGGTAATTGTTTATATATCAAATTCTAATGAATTGAGCGTAAAATGACATCACACGGCACCTCATACGTCCCTTAAAGAATCCCCTCAGCAAGTTTCATATTTCTACTTTTAAAAATGTGTCTGAAATTGTATCGGAAAATTTCGAGCTGTTGAAGGTGGAAAAGCGTTTTTTCGAATACACCGTTAAAGGAACCATGACATGTAACAAAATCTGTAGTGATGTGAGTGAGCTGGAGACGATCCAAAGAAACCACTGGTACCTGTTCAAATGTATATCTAGCCTTATCCGAGTAGTCCACGTAATCTTGCCACTATTTCATAAAAAGGGCCAGAAGATATCCTTTGGTTGTATGAGTGAGGTACAGGAAGTGATAAATCAACGCATGATCTAGTAGTTGCCTCCTTTGACAATATACCCGTCATTTCATTGCCTAAAATAGGGCTGAAACAGCCCTATGATTTTTATAGAAAGAAGATATTTTAGAAGTGATTTGATCAAAATAACTTTAGGATTTGTTTATCCAAATGCATAGATGACCAGCAGGCTGGAAAGACTATCGCTAAAAACTGAAATTGAAAAATTCATGTTTTGTTGGGAAATTCAGTCTAATGCTACAAAATGGCAAGGGTTTTCTTTGTAAAACAGAAATAGTATCATCCAGTCTACAAGACCACTGGTGAGTCACTGGTGAGTCACTTAGTACCCGTCTGTAGCGCAGAAAGATCCGCTAACACTGGTATTAGTGAGAAATTGGGGAAAACCATATTAGGTGGGAATTACTATCTTCCAGATAAAACTATCGACGCTGAATTATCATTTATGTAAAATATTACGAGATATTTTCATTCTCCAAATGGATAATGTTGTATTTAGTAAACTCACATTTAATAATGATGGAAATAGGTGGGATACCTGTGAAGATATTGAGAGCATCACTGAAAATGGTTTTATGACTCCTAGAAATTGCAAAAAAGATTATTTTTAAAGGAAATAACTTATTAAATGTGATTTTATAAGATTGCCTTCATCTATTCAAAAAAAGCTGTCCTATTGTCCATAGTACCAAATTTTTATTAATTAATTTTAATAGAGTACCAAATTTTTAACATACGCTCTGGTTCTTTAAACACAAAGATTTAGAGGTTAAATTTGCTGAATTTCATAAAAATTTAATAATTTTAGTTTAAAGCAGATGTAAGAATCCAGTTCAAGAATTGATTTATCGATAAACTTTAAAATTCAAGGTTAGAGACATAATGGAACATTGTCATTTATACTGATAAAGAGTTGTCTTTTAAGCTGATATGGTTTTGCAAATATAAGGGCGAATATATGGAATTTATTAGCTGAAAGTTAGTGATGCAATGATTCCAACAATTAACAGAAAATGACAAAAGTCGAACCAGTCTACAAGTCCAAACACCGACAAGCAGAGAAAATAAAGTCGAAGTGATCCGAAAACGCACAAAGCAAGTACTCAAGTTACCAAAATTCTGAAAAGAATTATATTAATAATGAAGATACAAATAATTGGTTCCAGACAGGAGCCCTGGGGACAACCCTCTTTCTGGAGATGGATAAAGATTTTGATTCCCCGGTTAATTCAGAATTTCAGAGTAGTTTCATAGTGTCAAAATTTAATCCTTTATCTGTTTTTCTGTGCATTTTGGAGTAATCAATTAGTAAATCGCACTGGCAAAACGTGCCACGCTCGTCGAAATGTTTTTTAGGATTAGTTTCATAACTTCCAAATCTTGTATTGCTATTTTTTAATAATAAATGTTTGTCTTATTTAGTGACAGAAATTCTGTTATTAAATTAAATGAAAACTTTTATTCAGAAAAAGTGCTGCTTAAAATTCAGTATTTAGGTATTGCATGTGTGAATTAGGTGCTAGTGCTATACCAAATGATTAAAGAATCATACACAAAATTTCATAGAATTTCAAATACAAAGTCATTAATTTCTTAAAACTAGAAACGCTCTGCATTTGTTTAATGAGTTTTAAAATAAAATTACTTCTTTCGTAAATATTCTTTTGATTGCAAAATACACTGAATTTCATAAAAAATTCAGTGTATCAAAATTTTACTAAGTTGTCGAAAAAATATTAAAGAAGATAAAAGGGATTTCTTTTTAAATTTGAGTTTTTCAGTGCATAAACGGCTAGTTTTACGATAAAAGTGTGCTTTTAAAAGGAAAAAAATTAAACATGCAAAATTAGAAAGGAAAGTAAAATAGAAAGATCATAAAAAGAAAAGAATGATTTTCCGTAAAGTTCATTTTTTTCTTTTTTACAGTAAAACGTTCTTTTTTTTTCAAATCCATGAAGACTTTTAAATAATAATAATAATTATTATTATTATTATTATTATTATTACTTTTATTTTATCGAGTATAATCCTATACATTACAAACAGTACATTATGACAGAGATAAAAAAATAAAGCATCAATAAATATTTTTTAATTATGTAAAGATATTTAAAAAAAAATTACATTTAATATCATGAACCATTTTTAAATAACACCATTACATCTTAATAAAAGCGTTATTAAAGATGTAAAATGTTTTAAATTTCGCTACTTTTCCGATAAAAGTTCTTCAAAGGCGAAAAAGTACACAAATTTCTCGGTTCCGCTACTGCAAAAAAAGGAATTGCCCCATTCATCACCTTTAAGTAGACGGGCAATTTGTCTAGTCTTTTGAATTTGATTGATGTGCGCCTTTGATGCATTAGCAAGAGTTATTACTTTCAAGACGGAGTAAAGATTTTCCGATTCTCGAAAGATTTTTATTCGTCAAAAAAGATTCATATTTTTAATATTTTCTATATGGAATCTCTATAATATTATGCAAGACATTCATGAGAATTCATATTTTTTTTTATTAGCTCATGTGATACATTTAATATATAATATAATATTCAAGACGTCGCATAAATCCGTTTACGTTTTAAAAATTCTTTAAAAAATAACTTGTAAAATAGTGCGGATTGTGCCATTAAATTTTTTTTATTAGCTCATAGTGCGGATTGTGCCATTATTTTTTTATTAGCTCATATGAATATAATTGTCAGTTTTTGTGGAGGGAAAAAAGTTTTCGAGCTTTATAACTAACTTCAAAATTCAAATATTTATTTAAAAATATATATTATCTCGCCGATGTGCAGTTTGCACGTTAAAGATTGTCAAATTATAGAAATTCTCATAACAAAAGCTAAATAGTACATTGTATCCTATAGTATTTGCTTTACCGTTTCGGAAAAATAAATAAATAAACAAATAAAATAGAAAAAACTTTTTAAAATTTACATCTCCATGTTTGTTCATTTTCAAGTACACTGTTAAAAACATTATCCTAGTTTGAACCAAATTTGGCGCGCCAATAGCTGCCACTGTAAGGTAGTGAAATCTTGAATCAATATTTGGAACTCCTGTTGAAGCATAGTTACAATAGGTGGAACGAGGTTGAAATAGGAAACTCCAACTGTTAGTATGAGATTTTATCATCTTATGGTGGCAGCTACGGAGCGCCAAAATTTGGTTCAAACTAGAGCAAAATTTTTAACAATATAGTTTGTATAATAGGTTTAATAGGATTTTCTTATCAAACGCGCTTTAAATCCTTTCACTCTACCCATATTCGGAAAGAATGCTATATCAAACTTCTGACTAAGCGAAGCTAGGATGAAACCACATTTTAAGGATCTTGTCCACTGATAATTGATTGAATTTCACTTTCTAATGTAAAAGCCTTGTTTGCAAATATGATGTTACAAATACTTCAATCATTCTTCATAAATTCATTCTTTTAAGCAGGCAATTTAATGCCACATTTCTTTAAGCAAGTGAATAGTCATTCATGTATTTCAGATGTCCTTCATCAATTTCATCGATGGTATGCTTGTAGCACAAATAAACGGTCGTGTTTAGTCCTTGTAAAATTTTCTCCATTTCACGTTGAAAAATGGAAGTAATTGATGCTACATCGAAAGGTAAACATGTATAAGCGTAATAGTCCTTTGGGTGTATTTATCACTACATTATAGATTACTTATCTAATTCTAATTGACAATAAGCATCTAACAAACAAAAGGAACTGCCTACAGATAACTAAGCAAATAAATATTTAATTTAAAGGAAAGGATGCTCTTTATATTCTGGTCAATTTGAAGTACTCGCAAATTTTAATTCATTCAGGCATCCTGCTTTACAACGGCTACCAATATTGTCTTCAAATTCTGCTGACTTTAGCAGTTCTAAAATATTTTCCTTAAATCAAATGCAGTTTTTTTCCTCAAAATTCTCCATTATTGTATATGAAACAAGTCGAACTTAAAAAAATTCAAAAACTAGTTATGATTTTCTCGTCAAATGCACTTTAAATCCTTTCACTCTTCCTAAATTTGGAAATTTTCCTAGTAGCCTAAAATGTTGTCTGTAATCCCATTTTTACATCACTGCCATCTCTTGCTGCTGTTCCGATTGCTAGCACAATCTCTAAATTTTTCTACAATGTTAATTTAATATCTGCCAGTAGCTTTCTGTGCTGGTTTCATCCTAGATACCGCAAACAATATGACCATGGCCTATTTAATCTAGTAAAGATCGAAAATTTCAATATTTTACCAAACTGAACCATTTTGCTACAAATTAGCTAGGAATTCACTCGCGCATTATACTTGGGCGTTAAAGTATTAACATTCCATGATTTTTGATGATATCGAGTCGAAATGAGAATTTAAAATTTCGATCAGTTCTTTTTAGGTTTTCGACATGTGAGCTGAAGAAAAGGTCAAATTTCGGTGTGGTGCGTAAATTCAGGGCCGAATAAATGTAAGAAAAGTCAACCGCTGCTAATTTTCACAGATATTTCATTTGTCATAGGCAGTCGTTCTGCATATTCGCACCAGGGTTCTCCAGATGATTCAAAATCTGTTATATTTCCTAATGAACCCAAAGTTGTAATTTAGCATCTGTATCGAGTTCTACATTCAATTTGGCCTAACTTTAGACTTAATTTCAGGATGATATCTTCAAAGTCTCTGTTTTCATAAGTAAAATACTTGCTTAAAGCTTAAAAATCATTAAAAATATATCTGTAATCCCATTTCTGTAACTATTATTGAGATTATCAATGTGCAATCTTATTTAATAACAACGAACTAAGGACAGATTGGAACAGATCGGCTTTATTCATTTTACTAACATCGAGGCTTCAAGATGTTAAGAAATATAAAAAACTCTGCGATTGACGGCAGCGAATATCTCTTGTCTAAATACAGACTCATTTAGAGTAAAAACTTCTTGGCGCATGTGCTATGTAAGTATATCGGTGCTCTCTTATTTATCATGATACTCAATTGGCAACATAGATTAAACTGAATACGGATAATAATGAAGTGTTTTAAAAAGCATTCTTCAGTGCAACTATACTTTTACTAAATTGCATGAACTAGTAAATGTTAATTACATTTTATTTTTAGCTCAATCAAAGTTACTGATAAAATTTTTTAAATTCTTGGAACTAAGTGAAAAAGTGTTGATGCCAGGAGTCGAATTCTCGACCTTATTTCTTAAGGTCCCTGTCCTCGCTCGAGGAAACGCTCGCGAGCTAATGCTATTCCTATGGGGAAGCATTTTTCTAATAACTCTTTCGCATTTTGACATTTTTGAATGATTTTTTTTGCATTGGATAGCTGAGCTGCATGCCGACAGCGCACTTTTTTTATTTTTTCGATTTTGGTTACAGATATATTTCTTAAAAAGCACTTTCAGTTTCGAAACTGGTTTTGAAAGTGAAACTAACTTTGTATAAAATATCTGCAACCAAAACCGAAAAAGTAGAAAAGGTGCGCTGTCGGCATGCACCTCAGCTATCCAATGCAAAAAAAAATTATTCAAAAATGTCAAAATGCGAAAGAGTTATTAGAAAAATGCTTCCCCATAGGAATAGCATTAGCTCGAGCGAGAACAGGGGCCTTAATATGACAACGTTCTATCGTTTGAGAAATACTGGACAACACCAACAAACACATTTAATTAAAGCGAATCTTTTTTTTAAATTGATCCGCTATGTAAACGAAGTTACAAAAACTTTCTGATTCATTTTTTAACATAAAAACATGATACTTGTAGGTGTGACTGATAAAGGGATTTATAATAAAAAACATTTATCTTTTCATTTTTCAATAAATAAATTGCATTTTGAGCTATAAGTGATTGTTACTTCAAGACGGTAGTTTTTCTTCTTTCTTATGGTCTCGTGTTAAAAAAATTGGTTAAAAATGCTAACTTTGGGGGTATTTTGGGGGAAAATCTTCTTTTTCTACCAGAAAACAGAAAAAAATTTCTGTTATATAGTTTTAGAATAAGAGCATCTGCTAATTTTATACATTTGCGAACATAAATGAGTTGAAAAAAAATCCCTGTCGGCTTGGCCTATAGGCGGAGGTAGATTTCGAAGAGTGCTCATTTCAACAACAAAAAATAAAATAGGATTAGAGATAAATCCAATTTAACAACCTTTATTTGGCTGCTTTTGAAAAAATTTTAAATCAATTTTCTGCAAGAACTAGTTTTATCAGAATCATCTTAAGTGAAATTCGGCTCAAATGCCCATTTTGACAGCATATTTTGAAATGTAATCTGACTTTATTAAAAAATCGGTCAACACATTATATAGTTTCTAAATAAGAAAAACTGTCAACTGAATGCGTTTGAAAGCAAAATTGAATTTAAAAATGAGTCCTAAATTAAGCAATTTGTTATTTGACTACATCAGCAATTCTTGAATCACAATTGCTTGGGGAAATTTTGTACGAAGTGCCCACTTTGACAGTTTTTTTAAAAATATATTTTGCCTAGAAACACTGACCAATACGGTACATTATACAGTTCATAAATAAGAGTACCTGTCAATTGAATACATTTGAGGTGAAAAATGGATTTAAAAAAGAGTCGGATAAAACGCAATTTGTTATATGAATATTTCTTCAATTTTCAATCACGATCATTTCGAGAAATTCTGTTAAAAATACTTATTTTGGCAGCCTTTTTTAAAAATAAATTCTGCCTTTATCAAGAAACTGGAAAATACATCACATTATATAGTTTCTAAATTTTGGATGCGTTTAAAATCAAAAATTTATTTAAAAATGAGTCAGAATATATAAGCAGTTTGGATTTGAGGATTTTTTCTTCAACTCCGATTATTGTTTAATTTATTTTTGCCATAAGAATTGGTTTTATGAAAAACTTGTCAGTATAAATGTTGAAGATATTATTGAGAAATGTAAAATAAATTTAATTGGATTTGATAGTTTAAGAATTGACGAAGTTATGGATTTTTTTCTTTTTTCACCACCCTTTTTGTTTTCGTTTTTCATTTTTTTTACCCGTAAGAGTTAGTCCTATCAAAAACTTGTAAATACAAAAGTTTTAGATACTTTTGAGAAACTTTGCAAAAAATTTAGTTGGATTTAATGTCTTGAGAATTGACAAAGTTATGATTTTTTTCTCCCCAAAACCCTATTTTTTCCCCTTTTGAGTCCATTTTTAACTTTATCAAAAATCTGTCATACATGAACTTTTGACCCGTTATTTAGAAGTAATATAAACTTTAAACTGATTCGATATCTATTTTCATTAAGAAGTTATAGGATATATATATATATACATATAAATTTTTTTACTAATGGTAGTTTAGAGGTCTAGGTGTCATGATCGGCGTAGATCTGCAAAAAATTTTTTAAAAATTCCAACATTGGTGCGAATGCAATAGCTATTATTTTATATGAAATTTACCTAAAATGCGCCAGTTTGGATTTGAAAAATGTCTTATTTAACAATAGCTTCTGGTTTGTCATGTAAGGCAATTCAGCAGAATTAATCGCAAATAAAAGAACTACAATAAAAAATTGATGCATAATTCTATTTTATTTTTAACTAAACCTCACAGATTCTTAAAGAAAGCGTATATATTGATTAGTTGAGTGATTGAGGGAAAAAGTTGCCTGGCCAAGAGTTAAGTATAACTTCAGGCCAAATCTATGTCAGAGGGTCCACCATAGTTTACATGACAGAATAGTGAAAAACACCGTAATCACTGGTGATAAATTGATAAATAAGCTAAAAAACTTTGTAAAATCACCATAAAAAGAAAATTTAAGCAGGATTTTCTTTTTATGGTGATTTAACAAAGTTTTTTAGCTTATTTACATGACAGAATGTTGGCATATTTCTCCAGACGTCCAGGTTTATATTCCTGGACTGAACACTTTTTCAGTCAGTTGGGAAAATGTCAACTTTGTGATACCTACATAAGTGTTTTAACACAACTGCAATTGTGAATTAAAATTTAATTACAGACAATCGCTTTCATTTTTAGCATTTTCCAACAAAGTTGAAAAGTGCTTATGTATTCGGTTTCTCTGTGCGTCTGTCTGTCTGTCCACGCTCTATATCAGGTAAATATACTCGGATTTTCATGCAATTTATAATGCTTATTTAGAGTCACAAAGAATGTTTAGTATTGCATATGAAGTATGTACGATTAATGGTTCATTTACAGGGACACTCAAAAGAGTTCGATTACATTATGGTATATGGGGAAAAATCGTTTTGAGAATATTTTAATGACATTACGTCATTTCAAATGTATTGAAATTAATATAAACCACCGAATTTCACTACGATTACTAATCTCGTTAAAACAAAGAATTCATAGCATTTTTATTAATTTACAGGGACACACAAAAGAACTCGGTTACAGTACTGCCTTTGCATAATAATTGCTCGAGAACACGTTTTAAAATTTGGATGTACTTTTAAATTTAATTTCTTTTTGCATATAACTCTTTATATATAAATTCGTTACCTCATACACGGAAAAAGCTGTCTTGTTGAAACTACCAAATTTTGGTTGATATAGCCCCAAACAAATATTTTGGTTGGAATGACCAAATTGTGGTTAGACTTACCAGATGATTTTGTTAATCCAATAAAATTTTGGTTAAAATTTGAACTTTCCAACAAAAGTTTTTGGTTGGGGGTTGAGGCTATATCAACCAAAATTTAGTAGTTTCAACAAAGCAATTTTTTCGTGTATACAGGACAGCAGAAAAGTATTCGCATACCAATTTCGTGATTAAAGGAAATTGTTGAAGAGGAATTTTCAACTGAAATATATGTATCTCTTAAATAAAATAAATTTTGGAATGCAAGTTATTAATAGACACAAATCTGAAAATCATATAAAAGTCTGCTAAAAAATTTGGATTATTTTCCGATAATAGATGGGAACAGCTGAAATTTGGTTTTAAAATAAGCGTTATACAATACCATGTGGTGAAATGAAACGTAATACACTGCTCAAAACAATTAAAGGATATTTGAAGTTTTATATAAAATAAAGATATAAACGAAATTTTTTTTTTGTCGAAAATAGAAGAAGAGAATCACAAATGCAAATTTTTCTGGTTTTCAAACTGTGGAGTATGCAAATTTTGAGTTCGACGTCAAAAACGTCGCTTCAGAGGCAGCGAATGAAATTTGACTTTCAACTGGATAAAAGAGAATGAAGACAAGGATGATCGGCATCCAGTGATTGCTTTGTTTCGATGAGTACGATGTCTCAGAAGACCAGGGCAAGGTCATAGACGGGCAACAACGCCCAATGAAGATCGGTATTTAGCGTTAACAGCTCGGAGACACCGAAACATGAAAGCTACTCTTCTCCAACAACACCTTCGCTCGGCTACAGGCACCACGATTTCAACTCAGACTGTCCGAAACCGGCTCCATGTTGTAGGTCTGTATGCTCGCCGACCGATGGTATGTGTTAGATTAACATCAAGGCATCGTCGCGACCGCAGGGAGTGGGCAACCGAGCATGTCAACTGGAGGAAAAATGAATGGAGCAATATTCTGTTTTCTGACGAGTCCCGTTTTTCTGTGCATCCGGATAATAAGCGTATTTTCATCCGGAGGGACCGTGGCAGTAGGAATAATCCTGCGTTCATGCACGAAAGTGTCAGATTTGGCGGTGGAGGAGTGTTGGTGTATGGTGGCATCTCCATTGACGGGCGCACTGACCTCTACATCATTCGAGATGGAGCTCTGACTGGTCGCCGATATAGGGATGAGATCCTCAAACCTATTGTATTCCCTTACGCTGCAGCAATCGGAGATAACTTCATTTTAATGGACGATAACTGCAGGCCACATCGTGCAAACTTGGTGGAGGATTTCCTTTTCGAGGAAGGAATCGTTCGAATGGGATGGCCAGCGTGTTCTCCAGACACGAATCCAATCGAGCACGTTTGGGACGCTCTAGGAAGACGAGTTTCTGGCCGCCAACAACCCCCACAAACTCTCCAAGAACTGGAAAGAGCTCTTCTGGAAGAGTGGGGCAGAATACCCCAACTCGTCATTAATAGCCTCATTGAGTCCATGCCTCAAAGGTGTTCAACGTTGCTGGCCGCCCGTGGAAACCATACCCCCTACTGAAAACTTTATTTGAAGAAAACAGCTTTTCTTATTCTTTTTTTCTCATATGTACAAATTGTGTTTTTTTCCTTTTGTACACAAATGCGCAATAAAATGCATTTTTTTCTGCCAAACATGTGTAATTTATTCTCATATAACCTACTATGTCTGTCGACCATGTATCAATCAGCTAAAAAGTTTCCCAGATACAAAATCCACCTAAATCTGCAATATTCTTTAATTTTTTTTGAGCAGTGTATTTCAATTTTTTAATCGGTGCAGTTCTGTTACATTATTCTTAATGTGTTGGAAAGTGCTTCATAATCTATGTTTGACGCATGATATTTTTTTTTTCTTATTTTGTTTTAAAATTATTGTTATTGGTCTGTATGATAGAAATTTTACTAAGACTCTAATTTTAAATATTTCATAAAACCCAGACCTATTAATTAATTTTATCTTTTAGATGGCAAATTAATTATTTTATGCCAAATGAATTACTTTAAAGCAGCTCATAAAATAATATCGCATCATAAATCATACCATGGAAGATGAAACAAAATAAAATTTTGGGCTTATGAAAAATAAGGATGCTTTATCTAGATTTTTTGATTAAAAACTCACTTAAAAGAAAAAATGCTTACGAAAATTTAACTTTATCGGCGAAATGTATCGGATAATAGAATGAACTCAAGTATTAATTTTTTCGTTGAAACAAAATTGCGATAAGCCTTCTGAAATATTCAGGGAAAATTAAAGGTTAAGCAATTTATTTTTCCACTTTAAGCTCTCTACAGCTGGAATGCAGCATTAGGTAATTTTAATGGATGGCCTGTTTTAAGCCACAATTAATTTGTTCGGGCCATTAAGAAATATTGGATTCTTCATTAGCGTTTGGAGTTTAATTGAAGGGGAAGTTTAACTATTTTAATGTGAAAATGAAAGTAAATGAACAGGTGGATAGCTTGTGGGAAAAATTTATTAGTAAATTAAATTTGAAATCTGATGTAAATGATTAGATTGTTTCAATGATCTATTTCGATTATAAATAACATATTAGGCTTTAAATTTGCGCATTTTAATATATGTTTCAGGGAGTATAAATAAAAGTTAGTATTTAATTGAAGTACTCGAAATAGTGCAGCATAAATGAAAAAAAAAAGGTACTACTCTGTTATTCCCGTCGACCGATTTCGCCAAATTATCCAAATCGCCAAACTAATAGCCAAATTATACATACTGACGTACTTTTTATTTTAAATAATAAAAAAAACAAATAATTAGTAGACTATTCATAAAAATACAAATAAAAAGTCGAAATAAAAATCACTTAATGACGTTTTAAACACGTGTATCGTATTTAATGTCACTGAATTGACATTCACGATCATCCATTATTGGCATTTAATCTTATAATCTGGCGATAGTATTTTGGCCGACGGGATAACAGAGTAGTACCATAAAAAATATGGAATATTCAATGAAACAATTATATCATAAAATAATTTTTAATATGTTTAAATCTAATTAAAGATTTTTTTTTTTTTTTTTTTTTTTTTTTTTTTTTTTTTTTTTTTAAGCAGAACCTATTTAAAATACAAGAAAATGAACTAACATTGCTATTGTTGTCCTCAACAGTAATCATACCAGTAGAAAATCATTAAATTACTTGAAATATTCTATAAAACCCACGCCTAGTGATTATTATTATTATTATTATCATTTTTATAGATCAAATTACTTATTTTATGTCAAATATATTGCTTTAAATTAGCTCATAAAATAACATTGCAGCATAAATATCCCGTGAAATATAAAACGAAATAAAATTTTGGGCTTATGAAAAATGAGGATGTTTTATCTAGATGTTTTGATTAAAAACTCGCTTAAAAAGAAAAAAAAAACATACTTACGAAAATTTAACTTTATCGTCGAAATTTATCGGATAATAGAATGAACTCAAGTATCAATTTTTTCGTGGAAACAAATAGCGATAAACCTTCTAAAATATTCAGGGGAAATTAAAGGTTAAGCAATTTATTTTTTCGCTTTAAGCTCTGCAGATGCAATGCAGCATTAGGTGATTTTGATGGATGGGCTGTTTTAAGCCACAATTAATTTATTCGGGCCATTAAAAAATATTGGATTCTTCATTAGCGTTTAAAATTTAACTGAAGGGGAAGTTTAACTATTTTAATGTGAAAATGAAAGTAAATGAAAAGTTGGAAAACATCTGGGAATAACTTATTGGTAAATTAATTTTGAAATCTGATGTAAATGATTAGAGTGTTTCAAGGAATGCTATTTTGATTATAAATAACTTATTAGCTTTTAAATTTGCGCATTTTAATTTGTGTTTTAGGTCGTATAAATAAAAGTTAGTATTTAATTGAAATATTCTAAATAACGTAACATAAATGAAACACATATGGAATGTTACAATGAAACAATTATAATGTAAAGTAATTTTTAATGTGTTTAAATCTAATTAACCAATTTTCAACAAAACCAGAACCTATCCAAAAAACAAGAAAATGAACTAACAATAATATTGTTGTCCTGAACGGTAATCATATCAACTTTACAGTTTTTTTTACTGTATGAAATCATTAATTTATTTGAAA
This sequence comes from Maratus speculifer, assembly GCA_964019185.1. Classification (NCBI taxonomy): domain Eukaryota; kingdom Metazoa; phylum Arthropoda; class Arachnida; order Araneae; family Salticidae; genus Maratus; species Maratus speculifer. The sequence continues at coordinate 148,883,501 of OZ025297.1, read as the reverse complement.
TATTCTATAAAATCTATGCCTAATAATGAATTTTATTTTTTACACGGCAAATTATTTATTTTATGCCAAATATATTGCTTTAAATTACCTTATAGAACAATATCGCATCATAAATCATCCAATGAAAGATAAAATTAAATAAAATTTTGTGCTGTAAAAAATACGGATGTTTTATCTAGATGTTTTAATTAAAAACTCACAAAAAAAGAAAAAAAAAAGTGCTTACGAAAATTTTATCTTACTGGCGAAATGTATCGGATAATAGAATGAATAAAGTATTATTTTTTACACGGAAACAAAGTAGCGATAAACCTTCTAATATATTCAGGGAAAATTAAAGGTTAAGCAATTTATTTTTCCACTTTAAGCTCTCTACAGCTGCAATGCAACATTAGGTAATTATAATGAATGGTCTGTTTTAGGCTACAATTAATTTGATCGAGCCATTAAGAAATATTGGATTCTTTATTAGCTTTTGGAATTTAATTGAAGGGGAGTGTTTAACTATTTTAATGTGAAAATGAAAGCAAATGAGTAGATAGAAAGCTTCTGGGAATAACTTATTCGTAAATTAATTTTGAAATCTGTTGTAAACGATTAGATTATTTCGAAAGATACTATTTAGATTATAAATAATTTATTAGCTATTTAATTTGTATGTTTCTAAGCGTAGGAATTTTTAATAAGAAAAATATGAATAAAGCTACCTTAAAATTTACTTCGTGTATCTTATAAAGCTAAAAAGCCTCCAATCTCATTCTTAAAATAACTTAAAACATTTATTTTTTCATAGACTGTATTCCCGTAGGGCATGGTGACGTCACTGCCCATGTCACATTGTGACTTTGTGACCATCGATCGTCGATGTGACGTCGATATAAAGTCACATTGACTAAAATGTGAAGTCGTGATGGCCGTTTTAGAGCTTTTTTGTTACGTCACATTGTGAAATATGTGTCATTTGTGACTACTTTGACATTAACATAGTGACGAAACTGTTACAAAAGCGACAATATTTAATTTGCCAGAAACATGTATTTTAAAGCAAATAACATGTTTTGAAGAAAATTTTGTAATTTTCTAAATATTTTTAAGAAAGTCACATCTCAGTCACAATGTGACGTCACTGAGTGGTGGCATTTTGGTCACAGATGTGATGTGACCAAAGTGACTCACCGTGACGTGACTGCTATAAGAGTATATATACCAGACAGCACCTAAAAAAAAAAAAAAAATTAAAAAAAGACAGAAAAAAAATAAATAAACAAGCCATCTAGCCTATCCTAAGTTATAAAAATCTGCCTATTATCAAAATATAATGCAATAAAATCAAAATATATTTGTTTTAAGCGGTTCTCTTTTATGGCGAATGTTATATGGCGATTTATCGCTTGAGAAAACACAGCGATAATCACCTTGACAACCCATGCAAACGCAGCTGTCAGCAGCTCATGCATGCAAGTCATGATAACCTGTGATTTGAAAGTGATGTTAATCGTGTATTGTTATCATACAACTCGTTAAATATCTCGGAGATTGAATAAATATGAGCATTATTATTTTAAAGTAAGGTGACCACTGTGTTCCATTACATTTGGTTGAACTAGTAATTTGAAATAAAAACGAAAATAACTTTCAGAAATGTAAAAGCCTCTAATAGCTGCTCTTAAATCTAAACTCGTTATTTGACACAACTGGAAGAAAGTATTATGCAACGAGAATAAAAATTCCCGGAAGACTGAACTGAAATGTTCTGTGTTGTATATGTAGTGTTGTTACGTATGTGTGGCTCATTATAATATTCTTAAATAAACCTTAAATTTGTTTGATTTTATATCTGCTGCGCACTTGCTGCTCAAATAGTTTATCAAATAATTGCCAGATAAAAATCGATTGAAAAAATAAAATTGTTTATTAAAGTGTATTTGCTAATTCCGGTGGGGTTTCAGCGAAAATTAGATATTTGGATTCATCGTTAAAAAGTACGCATAGGTATGTTAATTTTAAATCCATAAAAACAATGCAGAAGGACCTCGATTAACCAAGCTTGGCCTCGATTAACTAAGCTTCGATTAATCGAGGTTTCTATTATTCGAGTCAATAACAATGTCTGATTTTTATTCTTTGTGAACGAGCCTTAAAGACAGCACTTTTTAAGTTCACTGTCAGCGCTATAGGCTCTTTGTTAATTCAACGATTGTAAGTCATATTGAAGTAGCAATAACTGTCTTAAGGGTGTATTTCGATTCAAACTGATCATATTTTACGATTTATTTTTAAATTCATTTTTGCTCTCAAATGCATCAAATTGGCAAATTCTCTTATTTAGAAAGTGCACAAGGTGCCATGATTGTTAATTCTTTGATAAAGCAGAAAATACTGAAAAAAAAAGCAATCAAAAATGGCATTTTGAACCGAATTTTCCGAAGAGAGAGATCTGTGAACAACAACAACAAAAAAAGAGTCATTTGTGACATAAATTTTAATTTATTTTTGTTCGGAAATGCATGAAACTAGCAGGAGTTGTTATTCAGAAACTGTCTAATCGCACTCATTTTTTTTAAAAAACACAATAGATCTTTTATAACAAGCCTTCAAAGGTGACATTTTTCAACACATTTTCCTACGAAATCAGAAAAACTGGTCGAAAAGTAGGAGAAAAACGGGTGATCACGAGATCGAAATAGCTTAGAACTGGATATGTAATTTAATTATCATAAAATGGAAAACTAAGTACGATTCGAAATCGCTTCCAGAGTCAGGCATTCCAATTTTATATGCTTCTGTTAAAAAATGAATTTGTAAATGTGTCAAAACGTTTTGCGTTTGTTGAGCGGAGCAAATGAGAGCAACCTTAAAGAACAAATTAAGAAAGAATTTTCTTCGTGGCCTGATTAAAATCTATGCTTTTTCCTTCTGAAATCGTTAGCTTCGATGCGGTTTCAAAGGGAGTGTGTTGATTTTACAGTCGAGCGCGACCATCAAAGGTTCATTTCTAGCCAGCTTTGTAGCTTTGAAGGAATAAATATATTTTTTAATTGGATCGTTTGATGAGTTTTGAATTAATATCCCAAATAATTATTAGAAATTTAAAATTCTGAGTCTTAGATGAATAAGGATAGGCCTTATACTACACAAAAATTATCAGCATCATATGTGGTGTAGATTTCACAGGCCACCAGGCACACACATGTATATATGTGCCAACTTTACAAAAATATTGGGTTGGCTCAAAAATATTGGGTTGGTTCAAAAATATTGGGTGGGCTCAAAAATATTTTTGTAAAATGGTGTGACCAGTTTGTTTTTCTTTGCATGCTTGACAGATGGTGAATGATGATAATTTTAAGCCAAGCTATCATGTTTTAATAAAGTTGCAGTTTTATTAAATTATGTTCTCATGCGTTTTTTCTTATGAAGATATTGATGTTTATTGTTAAGTCATGATAGCATGAACATGACTACAATATGAATTAGCTAAAAGTTAAACATGGGGCAAAACATTTCAGTGATTTAATATTTATGGGTGCCAGTCGGCAAAATAAATTTTATTCTAAGGAGAAAAATAAACAATAAAATAATAGTGAAATAAATAACTAGAACAATGAAAGTTGGGTACGTTATGATTAAAAAATATTGGGTGTGCTCGGGACCCTCAAGCCCATATAAGTTGAAGCCACTGCATACACACACACACACACAGGCTGACACACAGAGCGATTTTTTTCCCCCTTAGTATAGATATCTTTAAGATCAACTAGAATCTTATTATTTTAGCTATACAATATATAATCATAGATTAAGCAGTCAGCGGTCACTTGAGCAGGAAGGATGATGTGAACTGCAATCAAAAACAACAATAATAAAACATGGTCAAGATTTGATGTTCAACTATTTTTTTTTTCTTTTTTCAAAATAAATATTACACATGGGAAAAAATACTTTTACGTCTAGATATCCTCACAGACATTGAACATTTAATCATATTGTTTCAATACAAATGCCATTCCTTAGAAATTTATTTCTAAGATATATTGAATTCATTTCTGACACCAAAAAATTTATTTAAAATGCATCAGATCTGAAATTATTGAACAAATTTTTCAAGACAGAAAAAAAAGAAAGTTTACATCATAAATGAAAAGTTTTATTATAGATGTTTTCAACGCATATTAAGGGTGTATTCTAAAAAATGCTTTTCCAACCTTCAACAGCTAAAAATTTTCTGATACAATTTCAGACTCATTTTTAAAAGTAGAAACAGGAAACTTGTTGAGGTGATTTTGGAAGAGACGTATAAGGTGTCGTGTGATGTCATTTTGTGCTCAATTCATTAAAATTTTATTTATAAGCAATTATCTTCTCTGTATGACCCCTTTTTTCGTTCCCAGATCTCCCACTTCGGAAAAATTGGTTCAAAAAGCCAACTTTGATTGCATCTTATGCAATATTTTCTGCATTTATCAAAAAATCGATAATCACAGCATCTTATGTGCTTTCTGAATAAGACTATTTGTCAGTTTCATGCATTTGAGAGCAAAAATAAATTGAAAAATATATCGGAAAATAAGCAAATTGAATCGAAATACGCCTTTAAGCTTGAAATTTTCATTAATCGGGATATTTTACGACTAGCAGTTAGCCGGCAATACTTAAATTTATTATTTTTACCTTCAAAGAAAAGAATTCAGCACGCAATGTAAAAGATACATTAATAAATTAAAAAAATATAATTTAATAAATTATAACAACTATTTGAAAAATGAAATTTTAATAAATTTGACAAGTTAGATTCAGATCCAGATGACAAAAGTTTAGCTGCTTCAAGTTAATTCGAGTTTATCCAATGCAAATGGTCAGCTAATGGTTAAATAATAATAAGCTCGATGCAGCTGCGGTCATTTGCTAGCTTCAGAGCTCTGAGACCACCCTTCCTTCTTTTCGGTGTCTTTGATTTAATCATTTTTTCCTTTTAATTTTTTTTGGTTTCAATTTTCGATTTTTTTCCTTTTTTCCTAACTTTTGCTCAGTATCCTGAATGTGAATCGAGATCTTTGAACCTGGATTCCGCAAGAGAATCACAATAAAATATGAAAAGCTAAAGGATCACGGACTTTAATAAGGGTTAAAAAAACTAAAATGCGGACACCACTAGTTACATAAAAAGTAAAAGGTAAAAAGAAAAAAAGATTTTCTTCCCGCATAAATGTTAATTTTTTAACTTTATTTATTATTACTTGTTAGTTTATTTAAGATTACACAGTCAAAAGGCGAAAAATCAAAAACTTTGCTTGAGATGACCTTTTACATAAATCCGAAATTCTTGTCAACGATAAGTTAAGGGTGTTTTTCGATTCAAATTGCGTATTTTCCGATTTATTTTTAAATTCGTTTTTGCTCTCATATGCATCAAACTGGCAAATTGTCTTATTTAGAAAGTACTCAATGTGCCGTGATTGTCCATTCTTTGATAAATGCAGAAAATATTGCAAAAAAGCAATCAAAAACGACATTTTGAACCTATTTTTTCGGAGCGAGAGAACTGTGAACGAAAAAAAGGGTCATATTGAGAAGATAATTGATAATAAATCAAATTCTAAAGAATTGAGCGTAAAATGACACCACACAGCACCTTATACGTCTCTTCAATAATCCCGTCAGCAAGTTTCATGTTTCTACTTTTAAAAATATGTCTGAAGTTGTATCAGAAAATTTCGAGCTGTTGAAGGTGGAAAATCGTTTTTCCGAATATACCCTTAACAGCAATTTATTATGAAACATATATCTAAAAAAAAAAAAAAAAGCTAAAGCACCGCTTTTACAATTCATGACGGATCGGGGCCTACAATGCCCAACTCTATTTTCTAAACCCTCGGGCCCTAGATCCTATGAAGCATGTTTCCCGACGAGGTGGTCAGCCCAAAGCGAGATCCTCGGTGGTCAGTTCCCAAATTAGTTTGGTATACTCATTTTTTTCAACCCTGAAGGCATAAAGGGTTCAGTGCGACTTGCCTAGTCGAGAGTCGAACTTCCAACCTGCAGTATGGCAAACAATCGTGCTGACCACAACACCACTGAGCTTCGAAACATACCTCACATTTTTAATTTTTGTTTTGTTGTAGCTTTATTAAGTATTACAAGAAATTTTCACATAATTTTAAAGATGATTTTAATTTTATTAGACTTTTTGATAGCAATCACATCATCAAGTGACCATACATATAAACATATATATATTCATAATTTTGGTAATCTGCCTTCTATTTCACTTCAAACTTCAAATGATTTTAATAAGATGATTGCAAAAATACTGGTTTCATTGGTTTATTGTATGGTAATATCTGGATTACTTTGGTTATATTTATAAAAGTATTTATATATATATATATATATATATATATACATAATTTTAAATGTTTGCATTATTTAGCGTTAGTGTCTAAGAATTTATTTTAAATATATTTGACATTATGCTATATTTTGTTATAAAAGCGCAAAAACATACTTATGTCAAAGGAATTAGTTTGATTCATAGATTAATGGGATTATTTCTGCTTCTTTCAATAAAATGTTTGTTATTTAGAAAGGCGATCCAAAAAAAAAAAAAAAAAAATTCTCGATTTAATGTTGGAGAAATTTTATTCTTCTTATAGTAAAAATCATACATTGAAAAAAAAAATAATCTTTCCTTTATTTCTTTCATGTTCATTCATATATTGAATCATTAATTATATTTGCTTCAATACAGATGTCATTCCTTAGTAGAAAAGTTATGGTTTATGGGATTTTCTATACCAGTATCTAAAAATCCATTTAAAAAGCACATGACCTTCTGAAATTCTTTGGCAAATGTTTCATACCAGAAAAAGAAATAATAATGTTTTTATTACAAATAAAAGATATACATCCTTTTATCGCATATTACCATGCTTTTTTCCCCAAAAAGATGTTTTTTAAAGGAATTCCTCTATGTTAAATTATTGATAGCCTTAAGAGCTATTATTTTCAAAATCAGACAAAATGTGTTAATTGTATTTTTTTATTTGCCTGATTTTTTTTTTTTTTTTTTTTTTTTTTGTATTTTGAAGTAGATTATATTTAATGAACAATGTGCAATTTTGAAGACCTGATAAAATTTCCACTTTCCTACAGAAAATTTCAAAGTTCAAGATTTTAAATATCATTTTTCATGAAAAGTGAAATGCTACTATATTTGCAGTATTATATCTCTAACAAGCAACAACATCCCAAAATTCTTTTGGCATAAACTGTTAGTATAACACTACATTCTTATTTAAATTTATTTGTTTCCTTGGACATTGCTACTTTACATTGCTATGTTGTCACAAAGTATAGTGAAAATGACGTTTTTGTCCGTTTTCCGCATTTAATATCTTATTCAAGCAATAGTAACCCAAAAATTTTCTTATAGAATAATAAAAGTGCAATACTAGGACAAGCTAAATAATGTAGTTCTGCGCGGATATATTGCTCCTGTCATCGGATATAACCTGTTAAATATTCAACATTTTCAAAATCTGCAACATTTAATGGTGTATTTCGATTGAAACTGCTTATTTTCCGATTTATTTTTAAATTCATTTTTGCTCTCATTTGCATCAAACTGGCAAATTGTCTTATTTAGAAAGTACTCAAGGTGCCGTGATTGTCGATTCTTTCGTAAATGCAGAAAATATTGCAAAAAAGGCAATTAAAAACGGTATTTTGAACCAATTTATCCGAAGCTGGAGATCTGGGAACGAAAAAAAGTGTCATACTGAGAAGGTAATTGTTTATAAAGCAAATTCTAATGAATTGAGCGTAAAATGACATCACACGGCACCTTACACGTCTCTTCAAAAATCCCTTCAGCAAGTTATATGTTTATACTTTTAAAAATGTGTCTGAAATTGTATCAGAAAATTTTTAGCTGTTGAAGGTGGAAAAGCGTTTTTTCGAATACACCCTTAAAGTAGTATTATTTCAAAAAAGTGCCACAGTTGAATGAAAAAAAAATGTATCACACAATAGTTCAACAAATGTACAAAAGCATGAAAAGAAAAAGAGGTGGGTTCTCGTGATATTTTTATTTAAAAATGACCAAATTTTCAAATAAACTATGTCAATTATCACACTTCTTACCTATCAGAAAATGAAAAATCCTATTTCTCTTTCCTCTTTCTATATTTTTCCCTATGAGAAAATGAAATGTCCCTTTTTTGTAATCCCTTTCCAAATTAGAATTGGGATGTTTCATTTTCTAATTTTCATTTCATTTTATCGATTCTGTTTCATGAATTTTTGCTGTTACCTGTTACATAAAAAGTTCTAGGAATCCCAGTTTTCTAGAAAAAATTTATTAACTTTATAGATTTTTTTTTTTTTTTTTTTTTTTACTGTCTAGATGAAAAGAACATTTATTTTTAGAGAAAATTGGCATTGATGTTGCAAATGGTTTCAAAGGGGGAAAAAAAAAAAAAACAGCTTCAGCTATTCAGAAAAAAAAAGAAAATCAAACAATTTAGTTTTAGGCAGATTTCGTATGAAATACTACCTATTGCGATCGCACCAATGTTGGAATTTCAGAAAAATTTTTGCAGATCTACGCCGATCATGACCCCTAGACCCCAAAACTACAGTCGAGCCTCTATATAACGAAATCCATCGTTCCAGTAAAAAAATTCGTTATATAGAGAAATTCGATGTATAGAGTATGATGTTAAAAATAGTATTTAATGTGTAAATTTTGAACAAATATTATTTTTGATCTTTTTAATTAAGATTTTGAAATGTTTAAAAGTATATATTAACCTAACATTTTATTTCTTACTTATTTAAGCAGTTTCAAAAAAGAGAAAAGACATTTATTTGAAAGCTTAATGAAAATCAAATAAGGAAGACTTACATAAATTTCAGAGGAAGAAATCTGTAATTTTTTGTTGTTTTGATTTTAAAATTACAATTGTTACGCTCTCAAAAAAAATTCTCAAATTTTAGCAAGGAATGAAAAATTGTAGTTGATATTTTCCTCCATTTGAAGGTCTGTCTCTCTTATGTGCTCTCATTGATTCCTCTCTTATATGTGTAACAATTCAATTGACTGTGTTTTGAGAAGGATGTTGAAAGGTGTGTGGGAGGTGGGATGAACTTGTTAGATTTAAGAATAAGGAGAGAAGTAATATTTATTAAAAAAAAAACCTCTCCACTGAACGATAAATCGAAAATAAGTGATGGAAAATTGATTCCATATGATTTCGAAGCTTTTTTAAAACTGAATAAATTAAGATCAATTTATGAAAAAATTCGTTATATGGAGATAGATATTTCGCTATATAGAGTCTGTTTTTAATGTAATCATGCGAAAAGGGGACCGTTCTTACTAAAAATTCGTTATATGGAGAAATTCGATGTATGGAGTTTCGTTATATAGAGGTTCGACTGTACCTTCAGTAAAAAAGTTTATATATATCTATATCTATCTATCTATCTATCTATCTATCTCTATATATATATCACTTTCTTATGGACACGATAACTTCTACAGTTTTGCTCCAATCTCTTCCAAACTGATACATAAAATCAAGGGGTATAAAATCTCGGGCAAATTAAAGGGCAAAATCGGTCCAAGGGGGTGGAAAAAGGGAGGGTTATTGTGAAAATCGAAAAAACGCCATAACTTCTTAATTAAAATAGATATCGAATCGGTTTAAAAATTATATTACTTATTAAAAATGGGTCGACCGTTTATGCGTGACAGATTTTTAATAAATTTAGAAATGGGCTCAAGGGGCGAAAAAAAAACAGGATTTTTGGTAGAAAAATATTCATAACTTCGTCAATTCTCAAGATATCAAATCCAACTAAATTTTGTGTAAATGCTCTCAACATTATCTAAAACTTTTGTATTTACAAGTTTTTGATAGAACCGACTTTTACTGGTGAAAAAAATTAAAAACAAAAGAAAAAGGGGGGTGAAATAAGAAAGAAATCGATAACTCCGTCAATTTTTAAACTATCAAATCTAATTAAATTTATTTTACATCTTCTCAATAATATCTACAACTTTTATATTGACAAGTTTTTCATAGGACCAATTCGTACAGCAAAAATAAATTAAACAAAAATAGGAATATGAGAAAAAAAACCTCAAATCCAAACTGCTTATATTCGGACTCATTTTTAAATTCATTTTTGATTTTAAACGTATCTAAATAGTAGATCCTCTTATTTAGAAATGTATAAAGTGACGCATTGGTCAGTTTTTTGATAAAGACAGAATATATTTCAAAAAAAGTTGCCAAAAAGGGTATTTTTAACAGAATTTCCCGAAGTTATCGTGACTGAATATTAAATAAAGTATTCAAATAACAAATTGCTTTCTTTCTGACTCGTTTTTAAATCCATTTTTGCTCTTAAAAGCATCCAATTTACAGATCCCCTTATTTAGGAACTATATAATGTGATGCATTGGCTAGTTTTTTGATATAGATAGAATATATTTTTAAAAATGCTGTCAAAGTGAGTTTCGAAGAAAATTTTCTGAAGCTTTCATGATTAAAGAATTGGATGTATTCAAATAACAAATCGGTTATTTTATGATTCATTTTTAAATTCAATTTTGCTCTCAAACGCATTCAATTGACAGTTTTTTTGTTATTTAGGAATTATATAATGTACTATGTTGGTTGATTTTTTAATAAATTCAGACTATATTTCAAAATATTTTGTTAAAATGGGCATTTGAGCTGAATTTCGCTTAAGATGATTCTGATAAAACCAGTTCTTGCAGAAAAATGAAATTAAGAATTTTTCATAAGCGGCCGAATTAAACTGGGTATATCTCTAATCTTACTTTATTTTTTGTTGTTGAAATGAGCACTCTTCGAAATCTACCTCCACCTACAGGCCAAGCCGACAGGGATTTTTTTTTTTATAATGGAAAGATTAGAGGAGCACAAAAGTGTAGACCTAGGAAGCGAAAAGGTTAAAACTGTGAATTTTTGTTTTACGTTTCATTTACTATTGTTAATATTATCATTATTATCACCAATGTAATGCCATCAGAGGACTAAAATAATATTTAAACTACTGTTGATTTTTATATTAAAAAGCCGACATCAGAATCAATATGCCGCTGTTGCAGCGTAATAAATGCAGCAATGCAACACCCTTATGAAATAAATATTTTGAATGGAAAGTCCAACAGCAGAAATAACATTAGAAAAATTAAAAATGTAAAAAAAAAAAAATAAATAAATAAATAAAAAATAAAACCTGCCGGCTTAACTTACAGATTAAGGTACATTTCAAAGTTATGTACTAATTTCAACAATAAATTCTGAACCAGGGTTAAAAATAAACCCAGTTTTTTCACGAAGAACGATATCTAGGGACATAAACATTTTGTGTAAATTTTAATATACAAGCATACACATATGTATATAATGTATGGCATAGATTTTAAAATGGCGAAAACAAATTCAGAGAGTCTCAAAATGTTAAAATATTCCAATATTTCCATTTTCGGGTTTTTATCATGTTTCAATATGTCTTCTCAAACACACATAACATTACATATTCACCTGATGACGTCATTATATTTCCAATGTAACGTAATGTTTGTTCACCTAAAAAACAGAAAATAACTGCTGTTAAAAAAAAAAAAAAAAAAAAAAAAAAAAAAAAAAATTGTACTTTTTTCTTTTTCTTTTTTTTTTTTTTTTAATTATTGCAAACTGGAGTCCCATAATAAAAAGTTATTAGGGATTTTTTTTAAAAGTTGCACCATGATAACGACTGCAGTAGGTAAAGCGTATCTTATAAAATCTACCTAAAAGTCATAATCAAAATCAGTATGGCCCTGCTGCAACATTTAATGCAATCTAAAGCATTTTTGAATGGATCAACAAAGAAAATCCAACAAAGGAAATTAAAAAATCGAAAAATTAAAAAGAGTGGTAATAAAGGAAAAAAAAAAAAAAAAAAAAAAAAAAAAAAAAAAGAAGAAGCAATTTTAAATTTAGAATTTTAAAACATGAAACGTTCTTTATTGGAAAATCTCACTTCTAAATTGCTCGAATTTTCATTTTTGAAGTCGGGTTTTATACAAAATTAGGATTAAGAAGTCGTATCATATAGTGTTTTGGAAATGTTCTGAATGAACACAAAAAGAAATACACATAAAATACAAAAGATAAAAAGAAAAATTGAAATATAGAAAAGTAATGTGAAATCGAGATTTCTAAAAACGCAAAGCATTCATTATTTGATGACGCTATTTCGAAATAGCATGAAAATCCGTTTTTGAAATCAATTTTCTTACAAAATTAAAACAAAGTTGTCATTATTACTATTAAAAATCGTTTTAAATTATTTGAATCATCGTAGAAGGAAATACCAATAAAAGGAAATAATTAAGAGTGGAAATTAAAAAACGAAAAAGGGGCATTTCAAATCGAGAGTTATAGCAACGCGAGACATTCATTACTGGGAGACGCTACGTCAGGACTTCTAGAATTTTTAGTTTTAAAGTTAATTTTTAAACAAAATTGAAACAAGAGGAAAATAGATTTTCCTTTTACCAGTGTTGGAATTAATTTGTTTCAAGAAAAACCGGTATTTATTTTATTACTATTTTTCAATTTTCTGAATGAAACCCATTTTTTAAAAGACTTTATGAAAATAAAGATGAAAACAAAAAGAGAGAAAGAATATATTACAAATTGTTGCTTTTTTATTTAAAATTTCCCACTCGACCACCCCAAATACAATCTATTTTTAATTTGACGGTATGATATACTACACAATATTCATTATAAAACAAAATAATACAAATAAACTAAAATAATTTTAATAATTTTAAATCGTGAGATCCAAAACGTGTAACATTTATTACTCGGGGAGCCTGATTGCCTGAATTTTCGGTTTTGAAGTTAATATTTTCTAGAAAATTGAAATAAACCGAAATAACAATTATTTTTCTTATTGTTATTATGATTGGGATTCATTCGTTTGAAGAAAAGCCGGTATTTGCATTATGCTACCTTTTTTATTATTTTCCATTTTTCTGAACGAAATTACAGTTATTAAAGGGGCAACCTTCCACTTGCTTTTTTTTTTGGAGGGGGGGGCAACACTAAATTACTTGAATATTTAAAATAACAATAATAATAATTCGAGTAAATTAAAATAACTCTTGTAATTTCAAATGGAGAGTTCCAAAATGTAAAAAATTCATTACTTGGAAGTTGATTAACTTTTGATTGCCTGAATTCTCATTTTCGAAGTTAATTTTTATACCAAATTGAAACAGAACGAAAACACTTATTCTTCTTGAAGTTTTTGGAATTCATTCCTTCGAAAAAAAGCACGTATTTCTTTTATGTCATCTTTTTTTTATTATTATTCTAAGCTGGCATTTCTTTTATGTCGCCCTTTTTTACTATTCTATAGCCGGTATTTCTTTTATGTCATCATTTTTTTTCTTTCTTCATGAACGAAATTACAGTTATTAAAGGAGAATTCTCAATAAATATCTACGAGGCGGGGGTGGGAGGGGGTAATGGTAGGTAACTTAAAACTTAAATAAAGTGATAATAATACAAGTAAATTAAAATAACTGTAGTAATTTCAAATTTCAAATGAAGAGAAAAATATATGTAAAATATCTATTACTTGGTAATTGATTAACTTTTGAGTGCCTGAATTCTCATTTTTGAAGTTAATTTTTATACCAAATCGAAACAAAAGGAAAACACTTATTCTTCTTGCCATTGTTGAAATCCATTTGTTTGAAGAAAAGCCGATATTTCTTTCACATCATCTTTATTACTATTCTTCATTTCTCTGAAAGAAATTGCAGTTATTAAAAGGACTCTCCCCCTACCCCCGTACACCCCTAATAGCATGCATGGTCACAGTGACGTCACTGTGAGTCACTTTGGTCACATCACATCTGTGACCAAAATACCACCACCCAGTGACGTCACATTGTGACTGAGATGTGACTTTCTTAAAAATTTTTAGAAATTTATAAACATCCTTTAAAACATGTTATTTACTTTAAAAAACATGTTTCTGGCAATTTAAATATCGTCGCTTTTGTCACAGTTTCGTCACAATGTTAATGTCGAATTAGTCACAAAAGACACATTTTTCACAAATTTGTCACATTGTGACCACTTTGTGAAACGTCACAAAAGAGCACTAAAACGGCCATAACGACTTCACATTTTAGTCACTGTGACTTCACATCGACGTCACGTGACGTCACCATGCTTTACGAGACATACATAAATTGAACAGGAAGGGGAGAGGAGAGCACACACATAGAGTGAGGGAGAGAGAGAAGCAGTGTTGCATTCAGACACTTTTCTCCGAAAGGGACTTTCGTAGCTCCGGGGGGGGGGGACATTATAGGTTTCCGGGGGAGAAATTGCAATTTTTTATCATTAAAAACACAAAATCTCAAATTTTCCGGTGGGGACATTCCATTGCTCCAATTGAGAATGCCCTCCCCCTCTTCCCCTCCGGGCCAATCCATGAATTCAACACTGGAGACAAGATGGTCCAGACTATTGCCTTTTTGATAAAAAAAAATTTCATTTTCCATTATACAAAACATAACCTGTTTAAGCACTTCATCTTGATTGCTTAAATTTTCATTTTTGAAGTTAATTTTTTGTAATAAATGGAAACAGAACGAAAACACATAATCTTCTTGCCGTTGATTGAATCCATTCGTCAGAAGAAAAGACGGTATTTCTTTTACGCCCTCTTTAATACTATTCTTATTTTTTCTGAAATAACTGCCTTGTCTTTTGAAGGATTATTAAAAGAACTTCTCTACACTAAATTAAAGAAGAAAGAAAGGTGAAGGTAGAAAGAAAGAAAGAGAGAGAGACGATATTTTGATGTAATAATTAATAGATAAAGGTAATAATTTACATATGTTATTATATTATATTATATTATATTATATTATATTATTTAATAATTAACATAGTTTTGATTGATCAATTACGTAAATGAGCAACTAATTAGAAAGAAAAATGAGATCAATTAAATGAATAAATGAGCAGTTGAGAGGGGGGAGGTTGTGGGTGGCGGGTAAAATAAAGCAATGTTTTAATAAGAATTGTAATCGTGCATAGAACCTTTGAAGGTTTAAATAATATATTCTCTCTCAAAAAAAAAAAAAAAAAAAAAAAAAAAAAAAAAAAAAAACATGTTTTTGATATAATTAATGATGTAAAGGTATATAATTAATGATAATTTTTACATAAAATATTTGTTAGAATTAATGATGAATATTGCTGTATATTATGTCTGATATAATTAATGAAATTAAGCAACTATTAAAATAAATGGCACACAAAAAATAAATAAATGAGCTGGGCGGAGGGGAGTAAAGAGGGACCAATTTGATATAAGATAAAACAAATATTGGCTTAACTGATAATGTGATATTATCATAAATGTAAGTAATAAATGTTATTTATTTATTTCATTTATTTTTATTTACGAGAAGGATTAATGCTCTAGAATAGACAGATATTGATAACAAAAAAAGTTTAATTCATTAAATAATCTAATTTAACTCATATGTAATTTTAATTAAGTTTTCCCTTAAAAGTTCAATTAATGTTACACACTATGAATTAAATAAATATTGTTAATAGCAATATATTTTATTCCAATCTTTACAACGCTTGTATTTGTTTTCATTGTATGTTTTAAAAGATACTATTCTTTTAAAATGCCCATAACAGCAATAATTAAAAAAAAGAATTCACTGCATAAAAAATTAACATTCCCTCCTATGAAAAAGTGACTACTCAGTCCTATCAGGAGTGAAAAAACGCACTCCTTTAGCAAAAATGAACACTCACTCCTCAGAAAGAGTGATTATTGACCCCTGTTTAGAGTGAATATTCACTTCCCAGAAGTGAGTATTCACTCTTTCAAAGTGAATAGTCACTCTAAGGAGATTGGGCATATTTTGAGACTGCGATAGAGTGAGTATTCACTCTGCCAGAGTGAATAGTCACTCCTTTTTATTTAGAGTGTGCAGTCGTTTACTTTCTAAATAATAAATACACGTCGTAAAAATCTCTCATTAATGATTTTTTTAACCTCTTTTACTTGTTATAAAATGAAACTGTTGTACAAAATAATTTTCTCGGTAAAAAATATAATATCAAGCAGTTAAATTTTAGGGGAAAAGAAGAAGAAGAAGAAAATTTAAAAACGTTTAGGCTGTTCAATTTTAGAAGTTTATACATATCTAAATTTTTTTAATTAACAAGAGTATAGTCGAATAGGGTTGACCTATCAAGGTGTCTTTGGGCTAAGAGAGAAAAAAGATTAAATCTGTTATATCACTTGAGTTAATGGCAAAGTTTTGATCTTAAAATATAGGTAGCAGCACTAGTGTGAGTTTGGTAGCTCATTGGAAATAATTCGTCCATATTCCACCATGGCAAAATAGATCAAAATTTCGTAAAGGTAGAACAAAGTTACCTTGATTGATTATCTCCAATAATTTTACGGATAGGTTTACCAATATAATTCATCAGCTTGTGTAGGGCGAGAGGATGAAAGTTCTTTATAGCAAAATTAAATAAAAAAACACTTTTTTTTTTTTTTTTTTTTTTGCATTTACGTTTGTTAAAAAAGTATTAATTCTATTGAAAACCTAACGTTGTTTTTGATGTTTTTACATATTTTTCCCTAATATTTACTAGAGTATCGTGTATAATTTTATGGATACATTTATCAATATAACTCATTAGTTTGTGTAGGGGGGGGGGGATGAAATTTCCTTATAGATGCTAAAATTGAATTAAAAACACGATTCTTTATATTTACATTAAAAAAGTATATTCATTCTATTGAAAAATCCAAAATAATTTAAAATGCTTAATTCAATTGAAGTTTGCTTTTCAATTTTTCAGGTTTTTATATTTTTTTCTTATATTTACAAGAATATCGTCTATAATTTTTCGGATACATTTATCGATATAACTCAGCATTAGTGTGTGTAGTGGAGGGGGTGAGGATGTCAGGATGACACTTCCTTACAGATTCTAAAATTTAATGTGAAACACGATTTTGTTCATATTTACATTAAAAAATATATATTTCAGGAGCCCAGAAGCCAAGGGGTACAAGTGACAAAATGTCGATTTGGAGTAAATTGAGTTTAAAGATAATTAATGTTAAATTGGAACATCAATAACAATTGGCTAAATTGAAATAGGAAACATCTGCTTGTTGCATTCTAATCTTTGAACTCTCATTTCAATAACTGTAAAAAAAATAGAGTACAATTTTCTTTAAATGTATAATTAATCAATATTATTTGTTTTTCGAAAAAAGTGGTTTATCTCTATAATTCCCCAAATAATCAGAAAATGACCTATATTTCTTTACCTGAAATGAAAAAAGCATATTTCCAGATACCCTGTGCACTTAACTCAATTTTTTCAATTTTGTCACTTATACCCCTTGGCTTCTGGGGTCCTCATATATATTCCTTCTATTGAAAAATCCAAAGTAGTTTAAAATATTTACTTCTATTGAAGTTTTCTTTTCATTTTACACATTATTTTTCTTATATTTTTCTTATATTTATGACATACAAGTGTATGTCAATGATTTTATGGATAAATTTATCAATATAACACAGTAGTTTGTGTAGGAGGGAATGGAACTTCTTTATAGATCCTAAAATTGAATGAAAAACACGATTTTTTTTTCATATTTACATTTAAGAAAATGTGTTCATTCTATTGAAAAAAATTAATCAAAATGCTTAAAAATACTTAATTCTAGTGAAGATTCTTTTTAGATTTTGTAATATATAAACAGATAGATAGATATATAGATAGATATGTACAGTGGTGCCAACTTATATGGGCCCATAGGGCGCGAGCCCACTCAATAATTTGATATCTCTATCCACCCATTATTAATTGAGCCCTCCCAATATTTATGTTATAGTTCAAAGATTTTTTGAGCCCATCCAATATTTTTCAAAAGTTGGCACCACTGGATATGTATGTCATTTCTTATATAGCTTTTAAAGAAAAAATAGTTTAAAGTTAGCAAAATGCCAGAAATTAAAAACCTCGAATTAAGAAAAAAGAATTTAAATATTGGAATTCTCATACATTCAAACTTAAAAGGTCTTTAAATGATTTTTTACACATTTATATGTAGGTGAATTCCCCAGAATTTACTAGTAATGCCTAAACACCTTTTAAGCAAGAAGTTTGCTTTTCAATTTTTGAAGTTTTTACATATTTTTTCCATTTTTTTTTACAAGAATGTCATTTACATTTTTATGGACACATTTATCAATGTAACTCATTAGTTGTGTCGAAGAGGGGAGGGGTGGACTTGCTTTTAGATTCTAAAATTGAATGAAAATCACGTTTTTATTTATTTATTTATTTATTTATTTTTACATTAAAAAAGGCATTCCTACTATTGTAAAACCCAAAGTAGATTTAAATATTTAATTCTAAATGAACTTTCTTTTTCAATTTTTGAGGTTTTTACCGATTTTTTTTCTTATATTTCTAAGAATAAACACTTTAAAGTTAGCAAAATGTCAAAAATTAAAAACCTCAAATTGAAAAAAAAAAAAAAAAAAAAAAAAAAAAAAAAAAAAAAAAAGAATTTTAAGATTGGGTTTACATTCATAATCATAGGGTTGCTATGTAGATTCCACAGAAAATACAAGGAATGTCTAAATACCTTTAAAGCAAGAATGTCGAAAATCCATACTTTCGTTGTTTTTCGCACAGTGGAAGGTACCGAAATTTTCGCCAATTAAGGGTGTATTCGAAAAAACGCTTTTCCACCTTCAACAGCTCGAAATTTTCCGATACAATTTCAGACACATTTTTAAAAGTAGAAACATGAAACTTGCTGAGGGGATTTTTGAAGAGACGTGTAAGGTGCCATGTGATGTCATTTTATGCTCAATTCATTGGAATTTGATTTATAAGCAATTATCTTCTCAGTATGACCCTTTTTTTTTCGTTTACAGATCTTCTGCTTCAGAAAAATCGGTTCAAAATGCCGTTTTTAATTTTTTTATTTTTTTATTTTAATTTTAATTTTAATTTTAATTTTAATTTTAATTTTAATTTTAATTTTTTATTTATTTATTTATTTATTTATTTTGAGAAAACTTTTTGCATTTATCAAAGAATTGAGAATTACGGCACCTTGAGTACTTTCTAAATAAGACAGTTTGCCAGTTTGATGAATATGGGAGCAAAAATGAATTTAAAAAGCAGTATAAAAGCAGCTAAAAATAAGCAGTTTGAATCGAAATACACCCTTAATGAAATGAAATACCTCTAGAAAATTTTTTAGTAATTTCCTTTTAAAAATACACATAGTTAATTCTAAAGTAAATCCAAAGAAGTTAACTTTAACCACCAGTTAATTTTATACAACTTTTTTAAGTTTTAAATTGTGATCCTTAACTAGTCGCTAAGAACGGTCCATATAAGTTATTTTTTCTCTTTAATTTTTTTAAACTTTTCGCAGATTAATAATTATCTTACTTTTCAAAATTCTATGTATTTATATGAAAAACCGGAAAATAATTATCAGGATATAAATTCGCCACTTCAATAGAAGGACTGAAACAAGAGAAATTTTTTCTAGTAAATATTTTGTGAATTAGGGTAATTAATACCTTTAGAAGCACAGACAAATATACATAGTTTTACAAAACAATATATTTATAAAAAATAATTCTTTTAAAATAATAAATATTCATATATTTGAAAATGAAAGTATCGTTGAATGCATAAAAGAACTTATATATATATTGTATTTTAAATCGAATGTCAATTTAAAACTGCTGTAAACTGTAAAAATGAAAATGACCCCACAGAAAACAAATTTCTTGAAATAGTAAATATTCGTATTTTTTAATTAAAAGGTAACAGGGAGAGGACCCTCCCCCTACGTTCTACATATGTTTTTTCCTCCACATCTCTATTTTTTCATCCGTGCAATGTAATTATGTTATTATTTTATTTTATTTATTATTTTATTATTATGTTTTAAAAAATCATTGTTTTTGAATTATGACTAGACGTTTTACTGCTTTAATAAATATTAATAATAATAATAATAATAAAACTGTCGTGAAATTACTGTACGTCATTTTCAAATATTCATATATATAAAAGAGATATTTATAGATTTCGACATTTGCTCTGTAAAATGTAAAATAAACATTCTACTTTTGAACGCCCGCTGTTGCTTAATATGATGATTTTAATGCATACATTACGATGAGTTAAAAAACAAGAAACAAACACTCCTTCTTAGAGTTTTTATACGAAAAGAAACCATGCGTAACGAGTTCATTTCAATTCGAGTCTAAGGGACATTCAAGACACAAGTTTTTCTTTCTAAAGTATATTTTGGTAAACATAAATTAAGGTTTTCTGTGTTTTGAGATGTTTTGTCTATTCTATCACTGCAATTATTTTTTCTTCCCGTGAGAAACTAAATGAATGGACACTGATTTCCAAGAAAATGTCTTATATAACTTTTATTTTATTTTCCTCCTGTTAAATCACAAACACAAAACTTTTTTTTTTTTTTTTTTTTATACTGGAGTTGAATTGTTTTTTGTAATGAAGTTCTTTCACTTTCACGCATAGTGTTTTAGATAAATAATCCAAAATGGAATTTGTAGGTAAATAGGTTAATAAACTCGTATAAATGAGCATCGCGTTTTATCAAAACCTGAGATTAAAATTGTGAAAATAAATAAGTAAACAAAAAGACAAAACTGTAAAAATAGGGACATTTAAATGTAAAAAGTTATTGACAATTACAAATGTTTTAATTATTATATAGATATAACAGACATAAAAAAGCAAAAACTTTATGTTCAGTTTAAAAAGAAGCCAATTTCATACTTTTTCTGACCCCAGAACTTTTTATTCCACTTTCCATTAATTTTTTCAATTATTAATTTTTAAATGAATTATTTTACTTATATTCATTTATTTTTATTTATTTCTCTTCTCAAATCCTTTTTTTTTTTTTTGTCTCTGTACCATTTGATTTATTATTTCTTTCTTTATTATTATTCATGCATTTCGAATTTTTGCTTGTTATTATTTCCAGTTTGAGTAAAACTTGCTGTTTCCTATACACATGCCCTTTTCTATGCAGCTTTGCTTATGCTGTCAATGTACTAGCTTCTCTTTTTCCAGCTTGATAAAGTAAGATTCTGTTCTTTCGAAATGTCTTGTACCTTTTATAATTTTGTGTTTGATATTTTTCTTCAAAGTTTTTTTTTTTATGCAGGGTGAGTCATAAATATCGAAACAATAGGCTATCTCCTCAAATATATCCCCTAGACCCATACTTCCAATTGCAAAAATTCATAAAAAAGGTAAAATTTCTGATAAGTTAGTTGCAACTCCATGGGGGGGTCTATTTAAAAAATACGAAAATTAAATTTTTATACGGCCCCCTTCGGGCAAAATTCCCAATTAGGAAATTATTCCTTATCCATTCCTAAATTGAACAAAACAAATTTCATCTCCGTATCTAAAAATCCCACAAAGATATTAAATCCCAAAATCCTCAAAAATTCCTGACTTACATCACTTTTCCCTGCCTCTAAACTGCGATTTCTTGAGTCAATTTCAACGCTTGTTAGGGAACATTCACAAATTGCAATTTAATAAATGTCGGTTTAAGATAGCGCTTTTTCTTTGGACATAAAATAGCAGCTTATAGTTTTTACGCTAAATTGGTATACCAGACGTCTGCCCGGGTCAAAATATCTAGGTCTGGTCCCAAACCGACCCATAGGGGAAAAAGTTCGGCGTGGCCTGAAAAAATGTCAACATCATAAAACGGACCGGTCTGGAAAATAGTTTAAATCATAGCCCGGTACAGTCGAAAGTTTCTACATAGTTTTTTAATTCGGCGTGGGAAAAAAATGTTTCATATGGAGGAGTTCTGACCAAAAAATTCTTTTATAGCTTTTCGTTTTTTATATTTATACTTTTTATTACTAAAGAAGCGCCAAAGGCTGTAATATATTTATTTTATCAATGAATCTCTATTTATATGTAAATGTTTCACTTATATTTTAATATCGTTAATCCATATCCCATGCGTTGGAGACTCTGAAAAATGTTATACACTAAAACTTTTTAAGACGGAATCACATAGGAAAGAAAAAATACGTTATAGACAAGTGCTCTCCCTAGATGATGTAATTGGAGCTTATTTTCTTTTCAGGTACTATTGCATTTATTTTGCATGGATCAACATATTTTCCGTTTAAGACAGAATTCCGTCGTAGGCAGATTTTTTTTCACTGGTTTTATTGTATTTAATTTTTTTGGCCTTTGAATAATCCATTTTAAAAAATAAATTTTAAAGTTTTTTTTTTTTTTTGTAAAATAAAGATTTTAAAATCTATGTGTTTTTTGTAAAAAATTCGATTGAGCCGAATTTTATTTATTTTATGTACGTATTAAGTCAGTCAGAGACAGTGATTTTAATACGGGTTTTGTCGAGACCGGGTTTGAAAATTTCATCCAGATTGCACCTAAGTTGAAGGAAGTAGTCCCCTCCTTTATAAAAAGTACGCTAGGCCCGGCCTGGCGGGTCTTCAGAAAAAAGTAATATCTCGGTCCTGGCCCTACCTGGGCCCAGAATACAGATATTTTAACATCGATAAAGGACGATAAAAAGCCTGAAGTTGTCAGATGTAAATTTAAAAAGAAAAAAAAAAAAAGACTTAATCTGCATCTTAGATAAAGCATTTTTTAAAATAACTGACGGACATTTAAATAATACACTTCGTTTTTCTGCATAATGAATTTTTTATCCTCTATTTCTTGTCTTTAAATTATTAAATGTTAAGAATTTTTAAAAGAAAAAAGAACTTGAAACACGTAATTTTTGTACATTAGTTTTGCTTCGGCAAATTTGAAAAAATGTTTGCTTTTGAAAATATGATTTTTTTTTTTTTAAAGTTATATTATTTTTTCAATAAATATTTTTAATAGTTTGGAAATTAATATAAAAAAAAAACCTTGGAACAAAACTAAAAACAGATTTTCATCTTTAATTAAATGGAAAGAAATTGAAATCCGATAAATAATGTTACGAGTTATAACGATTTTTGATTGTCCCATTTAAACCAGTACTAACCACATGAAACTTTTATAAATTGTATGAGAAATTTTAGAATGGGATTTTCTTAGCAAATTATAAGGCTAACCATCACAAAAAAAGAAAAAAATCAAAATTCTAACTTAAGAAATAGATTTTTTACGCGTTTTCTAGAACTGTTAAAGTAACATTGTTTTTTGAATTGCGCGCATTTCAATTTGTGTCTAATCTTTTAAAACCTGATCAATTTTTTAAACGGCTATAACTTTGCGAATTTTGGAGATATGAAGATGTTTAATTTTCGTAACTTTTCAACTAGACCCCCCCCCCCCTGGAGTCGCAATTTATCTTATCAAAAATTTCACATTTTTTTTTATGAATTTTTGCAATTGGAAGTATGAGTCTAACGGCAATATTTAAGGAGATAGCATATTGTTTCGATATTTATGACTCACCCTGTATATATTTGGTCCCTAGAACATGAAAACTGTTTTTTTCTTTTTTCTCTTTTGTAGAATTTTTTGGAAATCATTCAGGGTGTTTGTAGTCAGGTTATACCATGTTTCGTTGAATGTTGTACACAAATGACTACAAGCGATCAATTTTGTAATTCAGTCGTATGATCATTTCTCCATTTTAATTTAAGAAAACGAAAAAAAAAAGATTCTAGCAGAAAGGGACTAATCGATTTGGTAATATATTTTGACGCACAGCTGTTCCAATCGCATTTAGCACGTTTATATATTTCAAATAGTTGAAATTTTAACACTGATTTCGTCTAATCTGATCTGAGCATGCGCAGTGAGCATTTTATTTCGATCTTCTATCTTTAAACAGAGTTGGCTACCATTAAGGGTGTATTCGAAAAAACGGTTTTCCATCTTCAACAGCTCGAAATTTTCAGATAAAATTTCAGACATATTTTTAAAAGTAGAAGCATGAAACTTGCTGAGGGGATTTTGGAAGAGACGTATAAGGTGCCGTGTGATGTCTTTTTAGGCTCAATTCATTAGAATTTGATTTATAAACAATTACCTTCTCAATAGAACCCTTTTTTTTCGTTCACAGACCTCCCGCTTCGAAAAATTCGGTTCAAAATGCTGTTTTTGATTGCTTTTTTTGCAATATTTTCTGCATTTATCAGAGAATCGATAATTACGGCACCTTGTGTACTTTTTAAATAAGAGAATTTGAAAGTTTGGTGCAATTGAGAGCAAAAATGAATTTAAAAATAAATCGGAAAATAAACAGTTTGAATCGAAATACACCCTTAAGTGTGTATTTCGATTCAAACTGCTTATTTTCCGATTTATTTTTTAATTCATTTTTGCTCTCATATGCATCAAACTGGCAATTGTCATTGTTAAAACTATTGTTAGCTTTCGTTTTTTCAAAAACTAAAACAAAATCACTTCACCTTTTTTCATTCACGTATAAAAACATTTCATATTTATTTACTTACTTATTTTTCTACTGTCACAAATAAAAATTAAATTAAAGAGTTGACATGTTTCGGTTCATTAATAAGAACCGTATTCATAACATATAAAATCAGTAGAAAATTAAATGACACTGGATATAAATAATTTAAAAATAATCCTGGATATAATAAAAATTATTTATATCCAGTGTCATTTAATTTTCTACTGATTTTATATGTTATGAATACGGTTCTTATTAATGAACCGAAACATGTCAACTCTTTAATTTAATTTTTATTTGTGACACCTTCTAAGTAAATAAATATGAAATGTTTTTATACGTGGCAATTGTCATATTTAGAAAGCATAAAAGGTGCCATGATTGTGAATTCATTGATAAATGCAGAAAATATTGCAAAAAAAAAAAAAAAAAGAAATGAAAAACGGTATTTTGAACCGATTTTTCCGAAGTGGAAGATGTGGGACGAAAAAAATGGTCATACTGCGAAGATAATTGTTTATAAATCGAATTCTAATGAATTGAGCGTAGAATAACATCACACGGCACCTTATACGTCTCTTCAAAAATCCCCTCAGCAAGTTTCATGTTTCTGCTTTTAAAAATAAGTCTGAAATTGTATCAGAAAATTTCGAGCTGTTGAAGGCGGACGAGTTATCTAAGATGACAGAAAGAGGAATTCTGGTTCTCCAAAGGGAAAATGGTTTCAAACCCTGTAACAGAAATAAGATATTTTTCGGATATTATTTGTGTTTAATAATTTTTCAATTTGTGCTTGTTCTGAGTTCAATTAAATGAATTATAGTTTTTTTCCTTAATTAGAAGAAAAATTAAAAAAATTGTCTTTTCTTAAAAAAAATATATATATATAATTTACCATTCCCTATATTTTAATTAATTAATAAATTTGTATTTAAAATTTTGATATGTAATCATCAACTAAGCAAATTAAAATGATCTACAATTTTTGGTGCTTTTTTTTTTGTTACAACTGAATGCAAAAAAAAAAAAAAAAAAAAAAAAAAAAAAAAACAGTATTATTATTATTTTTGTTTTTCTGAGAAAAAAATGGGGGGAGGGGGTGGTAGATGAAAAATATTTACGTAAAAAACTCTAGTGTCCCTTTTTAGAACAGTAATGAAGTTAAATGTTACATTTGAAAAAACTAATAAAATTTTAACTTTAACTGTTTCTTTATTTGTAAAATTTTTAAAAACAAAAAATACAATTGTTCCTCTTTGGAAATGGGAACTGAATTCTCTGGAAAATGTTCTATTGTCTGTAATCTTGTAAAAAAAAAATTAATATGCATCCGGACTCGACGAATTTTAAAAGAAGAGTTTCTATTTCTGTTACTTAATATTAATAAATATTCTGTAATAATTTCTGATATTTTTATGATATTATGTACATTTTTTTCATATAAAATTTAAAATGTTTATTGTCAAGTTTTTATGAACACTTTATTGTTAATATTAAAATCGTATCTAATGTGTATTAAATAAGGTTACTCAATAAAATGAATTTTTGGTCCTTTAAGGTATGTGCCTATACCCCCAAACCGTAGTTTTTGTAAATTTCTTCGATTTATTATTATTATTATTATTATTATTATTATTATTATTATTATTATTATTATTATTATTATTATTATTATTATTATTATTATTATTATTATTATTATAAATTAAAGTTCAAACATTTAGGATTCAAAAAATGTTTCAGCGATAATTCGAAGCAAAGCTGTAGCTTAAAACATAAACCGGAAATAAACTTTTCGAAATCGGAAGTAACCGTTTAAAAAGCCCCAGGAAGGTAAGCAATACATTTTAATACACAAATATGTAATATATAACCTATTCAAAAACATTTAAACACAAATATGGTGGATTTAAAAGTTGTAAACTTTATACATAATATTTTGTGCCATATCGAAATCTTAATTTGCGTTTTTCTGGAAAACTGTGTTTTTCATTGTTTACATTTACTTTGAAATATTATTAATTCAAAAAATTTTAAGATACTGAAATAAAATTTTGTAACAAGATTTTTTAAATTTATTGGTATATTATGAAGCAAAACATACTTTGTAAATATACATGAATTTCATGAGCTAAGAGAAATATAAAGTAGATTTTGTCGTATAAGGCATAGCTGCCAACATCTTCTACTTTTTTGGCCTGGAAAAATTTTATACTAAATTTTTCCAATCCAAATCGTCGTAATTTGCCAATTAATTAAAGCAAAAATTTCTGTTAAAGATTTCCGGGGAAAAAAAATCAGAAGAGTTGGCAGCTATGTATAACGTTTAGCATGCACGCAATTCTTTATTAAAATTCGACTAAATATTGCCTGAATTTGAAACGTTAATTAAAATTTCATTAAAAATTTAAATGAATTCATAGTTTTATTCCATTTTTTAACTAAAAACACAAGTGTTTGATAAAAATTTCATATTTTTTAAAAAAAGTGCTACATTAATATAGGCACATAACTTAAATGAATTATTTACTTCATTTAAATAATTCAACATATTTTTTTGCCTTACTAAATATACGAAGAATAAAAAGATTCTTTAATCAGTGTAAAGAGAAACGCATTGTAAGAAGAATAAATTTAGTTCGGTATATTATCCTGGTGAAGTCAGAAATACAAAGAGATTTTAATTAATTTTCCAGTGTTATTTTAATTAATTTTCCAGTGAAAATATGCTCGAAATTACTGAATATTTAATAAGTAAACTATTACATTACTAGCTAAGCGTAGAACCAACAGAGCGAAAAATATCCAAGCCGAGAATTGAACCCGGAATCCTTGGAATAGCGTTCAAAGTGCTCTACCATTTAAACTTTTTGTATGGACATTTTTCATTCTGTTGGTTCTACACTTATCTAGCAATATGATAATTCCCTTAATAAATATTCAGCAATTTCAAGCGTAATTTCACTGCTGAAAATTTATTGGAAAATTAATTAAAATAATACCGATGCTGGGTTTCATTTGTGTCATGTTACGCCGCAGGTTTGTGTGCACATGTCATGTGGACGCTTCCATTTGTACTGCAGTTGCAGCCTTATCAACATATATGAGTGGAAAATGCCAAGCTGGGCATTATCCTCGTAGCTTTAATGATAGAGCACTCAAGGGTTTTGAGTTCGATTCCCGGCTTGGACATTTTCTCCTCTGTTTGTTCAACGCTTACCTAGCAATGTGATAATTCACTTATTAAATATTATCGTCGGTGTTTCCTTATCTTATAACTGTTGATATAAAAACATGACGAAAAATGTTATTACAAATTCGTAAAGTATATTAAAAATCTTTTTTTTTAATAACACAAGAAAAATTACACATGAGTAAAGTGCAAATGAAAATGTTATTAATTAGATAATGATTATAATCGATTAATTATAGTCATTAAGACTTTATCAGACGTATCAAAACGTTATTAATGAATTCTCCATATCTATCTATCTAACTATTTGATAATAATTCATTAACTTTTTGGTACTTTTGCTAAATTTCTAATGATAATTATTATTTGATTAAAATCGTATTCGATTAATACACTGGAAAAAATACGCAACACTCTAAGTGTTAGGAACGTATTATTCTGTTCACTAATCTCCAGGTTTCACTGCAAAATAAGCAATATTTAAGGTAATACAATTCTAAAAATTTAATGAATTTTCATTATATTTTAGAATGATCAATACTCTCAAAGATTGCACTCATATTTGTATTTTTTTTTTTTTTTTTTTTTTTTTTTTTTTTTTTTTTTTTTATGTATAATTTTTAAATAATCATATATTCTGAGCATTTAAAACAAAAAGCAGAGAAAATAATGTTACAATTTTACCCTTTTGCAAGACGCTCAGAAGGGTAAATATACAAAACTAGTCTTTGAAAGACTTTCAGAAATCTGCATGTTTACTAAAATTTCACAAGTAACCCGGGATAATTGCATGGTATTTTTTGTTGCAGCTACTTACTAAGCTCTGGACATTCTAGTTTCCTAAAAAATTCTTAGTTACGTTAGAGAATTTTTTTTTTTTTTTTTTTTTTTTTTTTTTTTTTTTTTTTTTTTTTACAGTGAAAACGTGTATCTAATATATATATATATACACTGCTCAAAACAATTAAAGGATATTTGAAGTTTTATATAAAATAAAGATATAAACGAATTTTATTTTGACGAAAATAGAAGTAGAGAATCACAAATGCAAATTTTTCTGGTTTTCAAACTGTGGAATGCAAATTTTGAGTTCGAAGTCAAAACGTCGCTTCAGCGGCAGCGAATGAAATTTGACTTTCAACTGGATAAAAGAGAATGAAGACAAGGATGATCGGCATTCAGTGATTGCTTTGTTTCGATGAGTACGATGTCTCAGCGAAGTCATTAGACAGATTCAGAAGCTTGGAGAATTGTTGGTAGGTTAGAAGGGGGCCAAACTCAAGCCGAAGTAGCGTAAGCCATTGGAGTGTCACAAAGTGTCATTTCCAGGATCTGGAACCGTTTTTTGGAGAGTGGATGTGCAGGCCGAAAACCAGGGCAAGGTCGTAGACGGGCAACAACGCCCAATGAAGATCGGTATTTAGCGTTAACAGCTCGGAGACACCGAAACATGAACGCCACTATTCTCCAACAACACCTTCGCTCGGCTACAGGCACCACGATTTCAACTCAAACTGTCCGAAACCGGCTCCATGCTGTAGGTCTGTATGCTCGTCGACCGATGGTATGTGTTGGATTAACATCAAGGCATCGTCGCGACCGCAGGTAGTGGGCAACCGAGCATGTCAACTGGAAGAGAAATGAATGGAGCAATATTCTGTTTTCTGACGAGTCCCGTTTTTCTGTGCATCCCGATAATAGGCGTATTTTCATCTGGAAGGACCGTGGCAGTAGGAATAATCCTGCGTTCGTGCACGAAAGTGTCAGATTTGGCGGTGGAAGAGTGTTGTGTATGGTGGCATCTCCATTGACGGGCGCACTGACCTCTACATCATTCGAGATGGAGCTCTGACTGGTCGCCGATATAGGGATGAGATCCTCAGACCTATTGTAGTCCCTTACGCTGCAGCAATTGGAGATAACTTCATTTTAATGGAAAATAACTGCAGGCCACATCGTGCAAACCTGGTGGAGGATTTCCTTTTCGAGGAAAGAATCGTTCGAATGGAATGGCCAGCGTGTTCTCCAGACATGAATCCAATCGAGCACGTTTGGGACGCTCTAGGAAGAGGAGTTTCTGGCCGCCAACAACCCCCACAAACTCTCCAAGAACTGGAAAGAGCTCTTCTGGAAGAATGGGGCAGAATACCCCAACTCGTCATTAATAGCCTCATTGAGTCCATGCCTCAAAGGTGTTCAACGTTGCTGGCCGCCCGTGGAAACCATACCCCCTACTGAAAATGATTTTCTTTGAAGAAAACACCTTTTCTTATTCTTTTTTCTCATATGCACAAATTGTGTTTTTTTTCCTTTTGTACACAAATGCGCAATAAAATGCATTTTTTTCTGCCAAACATGTGTAATTTATTCTCATATAACCTACTATGTCTGTCGACCATGTATCAATCAGCTAAAAAGTTTCCCAAACACAAAATCCACCTAAAACTGCAATATCCTTTAATTGTTTTGAGCAGTGTATATATATATATATATATATATATATATATATATATATATATATATATATATATATATATATATATATATATATATATATATATATATATATATAAATAATTTTTCTTTTGCAGTTATTTAAAAAGTTTTGAGCATCCCAGTTCCCTCAAGTACTCTTAGTAACGTTACAGTAGAAACGTGTATCTGATACATGATTTCTTCTGTTGTAGTCACATAAAAAGTTCTAAGAATCCCAGTTTCCTAGAAAACTCTTAGTAATCTTATAGATTTCTTTTTACAGTATAACATCTAAGAGAGTCCGGGACACATTTTCAAAAAAAAAAAAAAAAAAAAAAAAAAAAATTATTGAATTAAAACTTTGAAAATTTTTGTGATGGTTAACCATATTATTTGTGAACAAAATCACATGATAAAACTTTTTGGAAATTTTTTAAAAAAATTTAAAATTATTATTTTTTTTAAAGTGCTGTAATTTAAAATCGTTATAACTCAAAATGCTGTTTTTAGAGTTTCCATTATTTTTCGTTTACATAAACAGAAATATATAAATTTTAATTTTGATTTAGCTTTTTTAAAACTATTAATTTAAATAAAAATTACAAATATTTAAAATAAAGTTTACAAAAAAATATGTAACTTTATTTTTAAAAATCATATTTTTAAAAATAAATATATATACATAATTTTTTCAAATTTGCTGAATCAAAATTAAAGTAAAATAATTGAAAAAGAATTTTTTTTAAAAGTTATTGAGTTATAACAATTTAAATACCAGAAATCGTGAAAAAACTTATCATGATGAAAAAACGCATTTTCAGAAGAATCCATATAAATGACATTGCTTAAAAGCTAGATTTTGAAAACAAGCCAAATCTTTAAAAATGATATTTCCTGTTCTAATTAATGTATAAACATGATTTAAACGACATTTTAACCAAATAAATAAATAAATAAATAAAAAATAAAATAAAATAAAATAAAATAAAATAAAATAAAATAAAATAAATATTTGTAATAAAATAGTTTTTTTTAAAGAAAATTTCAAGATTTTTGTGTTTTGCCCCCCCCCCCCCCCATACTATAACTTTATTCATATGTAGTTTTGAGCTTGTTTATAATGGCAAATTATAGTATTTTATTCCCCTACATCAAATAACAGTCGTTAACCTGATCGTTAAAGAGACATTCGTTGCAATGAGGTTCTAATGTATATAAAATAATGGTGACAAAAGTACAATTCGCAGTAAAAACCTATTAAAAAAATCCAGATTATAAATCTCACAATTACAGCTGTAACATAATGCTAATACTTACCACAAAAATGTACATCATACAATGGTATAATCAATAACATTTTCTTTGACATAAAAAAACAAGTTTGCAATTAATTTGATTTGCTCTTAAAGTAAAATTTTAAAGAAATGTATATTTTTTAAATTAACCCGAAACATTCATTCTCCTTAAATAAAATTATTTAAGCTTTAAAAATTTCATACCGAATTAGAGGCCGCGTAAATTAACACATTTTTATAAAAGTAATTGAAAACCACTTAGAGATATAAAAAATTTGAGTGACAACTATTAGAACCATATAAGTTTTTCCGTATATTAAAGTTTATAGATTGGCTAGCCAATTTCAAGTGTTAGCCTAAAATAATTTAATGGGAAACTGGCGGAGGCAAAATAACAGGGGAAAAAGAAGAAAAAGAAAAAAGAAAAGAAAAGAAAAGAAAGGGAAAAATAAAAGGCTGTAAACTATACATTTTTTACACCTTTCCACACTTTCATGGCAGCGGAGCCATACTTTCTATTTTACTTTTTGATGGAGGGGGGCATTAGGAACTTAAAAAAAGAAAATTTCTGAATTTACACCGAGGAAAGAAAAGCATAACTAACATATTTAGATGTACATCCAATAAAATCTAACAAATTAGACTAAATACACATACTAGACACATTAATATACATTCAGAAATACTAATATTTAATTAAAGCTAAACGCATATGCGCAATTGTTGCAAGCAATTTTTTTTTTTTTGCATATTATTTCAGAAAAAAAAAGAAAAAAAATGAATTTTGTGCTTAAGGCTGCTGGTCACTCACTTTCCAAATTCTTCTTCGTAATGTAAAGTCTATGGGCTTTTGGTGCATTCTTATATCCAAAATATCTCCTCAGGAAATTCGTATTTTTAATTTCTTTTTTCGATGTTCCCTTTTTAAAGGATGTCTCTTTTTTTTTCCCTTAATTGTCAAAATATTTCTAAAATCTGTGCATAATTTTATATGAAGTGTTAAAATTTTACTTCCATTTCGTCATCTTTAAAACATAAAGTATTAAATTGTGCATAAATTTAAAAAATATTTTGACAATTAAGAAAAAAAAAAAGAGAGACATTATTAATCATATTATTATGAAGAGACCACCGAAAGAAGAAGTTAAAAATACATTAAATATTTTTAAAATAATTCATAAAAATACATAAAATATTTTTTCATAAATTGGTCATAAAAAACAATTTTAAAAAGCTTCGATATCATATGGAATCAATTTTCCATCACTTATTTTTGATTTATCGTCAAAGTGCCGAGTTTTTTTTTTTTTTTTTTTTTTTTTTTTTTTTTCAATCCCACCTCCTACACACCCTTCCACATCCTTCTCAAAACAGTGTCAATTGGATTGATACACATGTAAGAGAGGAATCAATGAGAGGCACATAAAAGAGGCCTTCAAATGGAGGAAAATGTTAACTATATAATTGTTCATTCCTTAGTAAAATTTTAACTTTTTTTTGAGAGCGTAACAATTTTAAAATAAAAAAAGCAAAAATTTACAGATTTCTTCGTCTGAAATTAATGCAAGTCTTCCTTATTTGATTTTCATTAAGCTTTCAAATAAATGTCTGTTCCCTTTTTTTGAAACAGCTTAAATAATAAATTAAATGTTAGGTTAATATTTACTTTTAAACATTTCAAAATTCTTATTTCAAAAGAGCAAAAACAATATTTGTTCATATTTCACACATCAAATACGATTTTTAACATCATTCTCTATACATCGAATTTCTCTATATAACGAATTTTTTACTGAAACGGTGGATTTCGTTATATAGAGACTCGACTGTATTTATTTCCTGAGGACTTATTTTAAATATAATAATGCATCAAACGCCCACAGACTTAATATTACGGAAGGGATTTTGAAAATGAGTGACCAGCTGCCTTAAAAAAAGAACATCTATCAACATTTAAAACTACATGCATTTTCACATTTTGATTGGGAAGAGAAGGAAGTAGCAAAGAAGGAGAAAGAGAAAAAAGGACTCGAGCGCTTATCAAAACAAAAATAAAACGAGATAGAAGTTATCAATGTAAAATAAATCAATATAACACAAGACAATTTTAATACAGTCGAGTTACACTGAAGAAATATCTACATGATTTTGGTTATCTATTCGCTAGAATGAAATTTTCTTTTAATAGGATTATTATATTTTTATTAAAATACTTCTGCGAAGTTTGTTAAACAATTCATACTAATGTTTGGTTTTCGTATTGTCGGATTTTGTTTTAATGTAACTTGACTGAATTAATTTTACACTCACATTTGAAATCAATAACAATTTAAATCAAAAAAAAAAAAAAAAAAAAAAAAAAAAAAAAATACAGATTATGCACATTTTTTAAAAATATGAATTCGAAAGCAGATAAAGTCAAGTGCGACCTGCAGTTTATTGCTACTATGATAAATCTCTCCAATGGTGTTATTATTATTATTATTATTATTATTATTATTATTATTATTATTATTATTATTATTATTACGACATTTTAAAATCTATATGTATTTGAAAGTTGAATATTACGTATGCTGTTGTAAAGAAAAAATTAAAAATATTTGTACAAATTTAAATTATAAGAATTTTTTTTAGAAAATTCTATTTTGGATCTAATCATAGAAAATAAGTCATATAAGTCATATTATATTTAAGATGTAACCATAATATATGATATACTAATACATATAAAACATGCAGCCATGCATGCCCGAAGAAATCGGGGGTCGAAGAAACATTGCGACTCTGTAGCCTGTAGAAATCACGAGATAAACAGTCAGAGGATCTTTAAACATCTAAAGATAAAGAGCAACACGAACTGCAGTTACTACTATATTACTTTCTGACTGCTCAGATTTCCAATCAAAATCTCTAACATTCTATTGTTATTATTATTATTATTACTATTATTATTATTACGTTTTAAAATCTATATGTATTTGAAAGTTAGAATATTACGATATACTTTTGTAAAGAAAAAATTAAATATATATATACAAATTTAGATCATAAGAGAATTTTAGAAAATAAAACATATTATATTTAATGTATAACCATAATATGAAACATAATACATATAAAACATGCAGCCATGCATGCCAGAGAAATGAAGGGATGAGGAAATATTGCGACTTTGTAGCCCGAACAAATCAGGAGATAAACAACCACAGAGTTAAAGATAAAAATAAAATCTTTTCTAGGAAGCAAAAAAGGAAAGAGAGGTACTCATCCGAGAAATTTGTATTGAATTCCACATACCTCTGAATTATAGAACCCAAAGATAATACCGCCATGTTGGAAGATGGCAGACACGTCTAGTTTTCTAAGCCCCCTCTTAAAACGTTGACTTTTTTTCTTCTCTCGAGTGGACCTGAATTTTCTTTACGGCTTTCTCTGCATCTGTGGTATTTCGGTGTTAAGGTTGTATTCAGGGGGTCTAAAAGGGTTGAAGTCTAGTTTGTAGGGTCCGTCAGAGGCGTTCTGTTCTAGGAGAATGGGTGCTTCCATCCAATCAATAGCTGACAGCAATGCGGCAAGTCCCTTGTGTGCCGGCGCAACTCTGCTCCGCTATATTAATAATGCCCGGATCACTAATGGAAGCCTGGCGAATAGAGGAGCAGCGAAATTCCAGAACAAAAAAACAGAATTTTCGACGAATGGTGGATCTTCTAATTCGGAGAAATTGTAGAAATTAGTAGCTTTTGAAGTTAGGGAAAGAGACAAGATGGGAGAGTGCATGGGTCGATAAATTTAGAGCAGCTTTAAACGAAATAAACTGTGTTACTTGCATTGATACTTAGGAGAGAATTTACAATGTGTCTGGAAACATGCTTGAATAATTCATTGAATGTGTCATATAAATTTTAAATTAATTTACTTAAATTTATTTTAATTATCCGGAACTTGATAATATAAACTGATAATAAGTCAAAAACACAGAATTTATAAACAAACAGACAACACCAACAAAATAATAATAGTCCTACAAAATGTAATATTAGATTTTGTAATTTCAAGAAATTGTAGAAATTAGTAGCCTTTGGAGTTAGGGAAAGAGACAAGATAGGAGAGTGCATGGGTCGATAAATTTAGAGCAGCTTCAAACGAAATAAACTCTGTTACTTTCATCGATACTTAGGAGAGAATTTACAATGTGTCTAAAAACATGCTTGAATAATTCATTAAATGTGTTACATAAATTTTAAATTAATTTATTTGCCAATCTGTTTTATTTGAATGAAATTTAATATCCGGAGACTGATAAAGTTCACTGATAATTGGTAGAAAACAGAGAGTTCACAAACAAACAACAATAAAAACAAATACAAAATAATAATAGTCCTACAAAATGCAATACTAGATTTTTTAATTTAAAGAAATTGTATAAATTCTAGCAGCTTTTGAATTTAGGGAAAGAAACAGAATGGGAGAGTGCAAGGTTCAATAAATTTAGAGCAGTATCATATGATATAAACTGTATTACTTCCTAAGTATCTCCTATGTACTTAGGAGAAAATTTACCATGTGTCTGAAAACATGCTTAAATAATTTATTGATTGTATCATATAAATTTTAAACTAATTTATTTGTCAATCCATTTTATTTGAATTTAATTTAATGTCCGGAACCTGATAATGTAACTCTGATAATAGGTAGAAAACAGAGAGTTCATAAACAAACAAACAAACAACAACAACAGAAAAAAACAACAATAATAATCATACAAAGTATAATAATAGGTTTTGTAATTCAAATTTAATATGTTTATACAAAGAGTTCAGATCGAAGATTGCATGGGTCGATACATTTAGAGGTATTATAGCCTAAATAACTTTATATTACTTATATTGATATATATGAGAGAAATTACAATGTAGCTGAAAATATGCTTGACTTCTACATTGAATGTGTCGCATAAATTTTAAATTAATTTATTTGTTAATTTAATATCCGTTTTAATTGTGGGAATTAAATGTTTCAAATTTTTCAAGTTTTCAAGTCTAATTGTTCAAGTGTTTGTTTCTTGTTTCAAATTGAGAAAAAAATATTCTCAGGCCGGCAATAAAACCCATATCCTTGGCTTACAGGAATGTAGTAGAGGGTATACGGGGGTATACGTTGTGTGTCTTCTGTAGTTTTTTTAAAACACTCTCTAAACTCCCTGTTCCTCAAATAAAGCATTAGCATATACCTTGTCTATGAAAGTTCATGATGCCAGGGTATACCTTCTGCATATACCGTATACTTTCTGCTTTTTTAACGACACTAACACTGCTTTCAGGGCCATTGCTCTACCGTTTAAGCTAACTGGACCGACAAACAGTGAGCATAATTCGCTCAGATAGGTCAAAAATTTGCCTTATAATAACATCTGGTCTGTCAAGTAGACAGCCCAAGATAAAAAAACAACAGCTAAAGGAACTCCATATAAACGATAGGTACGCAGATAAGCTATTATTTAAACCGTATCAAACTGATTGGTAAAGTTATCACATGAATTGACTATTTTATAAATAGTTTACACATATTATATTATGCATATCCGAGATGGTAAAGTATTACGGGGACCCTCAACGACTAGTTTAGGCTGATAATTGAAAAATCAAATATAAATATTTGAACTATTTTATATCCCACGTGACCTTAATTTTCCATTTAATTGCATTATCCTTAATTTAAGCTCAGCAGAAATAAGAATAGAGAATTTGAAAACAAACAAGGAAAAGACAAAAAATAGAATGACTGATCTTACTAACAATGCCAAAAAATATAGAAATTTGTAGTGTTTATACGGTTGAGATAAAAGACAAGATGAGAGAGAGCATGGATCGATAATTTTACAGCAGCTTCAAGAGAAACATACATTTGTTATTTATACTAGTAAGAAAAGTTAAAATATGTTTAAAGACATGTTGTAACAATTTAAACAGTTTATTACATAAGTTTTACTGTATTAAATATCTATATTATAAAGGACAAGCGTAACGCTGACGTCATTTTCACGGAGGCAATAGCAGACGATTAAACTTAACTTTTATTAACTTTTATTGTAAATTTTCAATATTGAAAATTTTATTGCAAATTTTGTAAATATTTTTGTAATTTTTGCATCTTTGAATAGAGAAAAAAAAAATGCACTTTCAAATGCGACTGTTTCAAAACTACATTGCGATTTGTTTGACAACTATATAACAATTTACTCAATTTTTATTGTTTTTAAATTAATTTTCAAGTATTTTTTAAATCTATCTCTGTCACTTGCAGACAGATAATTACAATAGATAAAAATATTTGCAATTAAATTAACATAAATAGAATAGTTCAGCATTTGTTTCCGGTTTATATTTCACAATAAAACTAAAACTTTATCAACCTAAAAATAAAATAATAAAATATAAGTAAAACTCAAATTTAAAACATGTAATCGAAGCATGCTTAAACCCCTGAAATTAGTAGAATAAAATAGATTAGGGATTGTTGACGATTATTTCGATTATTAATTATTGATACGAGGCCAATATGAAAGTATCTCTTCAATAAATGTCAAAATTTCATTTGAAAAGAAGTAATTGCTCATAGTTTTTCTTTTATTATTAAAAATGTTTTTATATCTGAAACAAGAAAAGCCCGGATTTTCCGGGTTACAGATACCCTTGCAATTTTAATATCCAAAGCAACTTCGCTATTCTTCTTGGATTTATATGATACAGAATTAGATTTAATTACTCATAACTTTTTTACAAGGTTATTATAAGGTAAAAATTGTTTCATTTCCCCATTAAAATTTAATGACTTAGTTGTTTTATATCTGACATTTTCAGCCATAAATTTTGAACATAAACAATTATAGTAAAATTAGTCATTGAGAGCCACTGTAACACTTACTTCTCATAGATATGAATAACATAAAACATGAAAATAAAACGTGTAAAGTATTTATAAAATGCATTGCGATTCCAAAACAAAATTTAAGCATAATGTTTAAATAATTTTATCAAAACTGGACCCTACTGGATAAAATGGGAGTCTGTGAGAATTTGAAGAAACACCGTAAATAGCGTCAGTTGGCGTCACTTTTGGCGAGTTATTCTTGTCGTCAGATTTGGCGATATATCACCTAGTTAGCTAGAAACTTATCAACATTTATTTATTTATTTTTTGATCGATGGGATAATCAAGAAGTACCAAATTGCGTTAAAAAACATCCTTACAATTCTAAAAAGGATAATCATATTAACTAACACTTTACTGTGTTAGATTTAGCGTCTCATGCCCAATTAAAAAATTACATATGAATTGACATTTAAATAAAATATAGGGTCAGGAAAAATCGAAGAGTGTAGGAAATATGATTACAAATATCTTGGCAACTAATTTATCCGATTTATTTCCTTTTTTATGCAAAATTTATTCTCTTTTTATTCTCTTTTATATGCATTCCTTGACATAAATAATTTCGAAAAATTTTATACACCTCTTTTTTCAGAACGAATATTTCGAGTGTCCGAAAAATGTAGTTACTGATATTCAACAGGTTTCTTCCCATTATTACATACTAAGTACGGACGACATTTTTTTCTCCTAAAAATATGTTTTTCGGAATCTCAAATGTAAGAATACCGTGCCGAAGTCTGCCTAACTGAAACGTCGTTAGCCGGAGTATTAGGATTTTTTCTCGTTACGGAATACCTAGATTCGGTCGCCGCGCTCAAAGCCCGCGATAAAAGCTATGCAATAGCTTAATAAATTACCAAACAAAATTTGGTCGCGCTACGAAAATTATATCGCGAATTATAAGCAATTTAAATTTTTCGAACCTCACCGTGGGAGGTCTCCTGTCACCAAAAATTAACAATGTCTCATAATAAATTACCAAACAAAATTTGGCCGCGCTACGAAAATTAGATCGCGAGTTATAAGCATTTTAAATTTTTCGACCCTCACCGTGGGGGGTTTCCTGCCACCCAAAATTAACAGTCTCATAATAAATTACCAAATAAAATTTGGCCACGCTACGAAAATTAGATCGTGAGTTATAAGCATTTTAAATTTTTCGACCCTCACCGTGGGGGGGGGGGGGGTCTCCCGTCACCAAAAAGTAACACTGCCTCATTATAAATTACCAAACAAAATTTGGCCGCGCTCGAAAATTAGATCGCGAGTTATAAGCATTTTAAATTTTTCGACCCTCACCGTGGGGTGTCTCCTGTCACCAAAAATTAACAATGTCTCATAATAAATTACCAAACAAAATTTGGTCGCGCTACAAAAATTAGATCGCGAGTTATAAGCATTTTAAATTTTTCGATCCTCACCACGGGATGTCTCCTGTCACCAAAAATTAATACTGTCTCATAATAAATTACCAAACAAAATTTGGCCGCGCTACGAAAATTAGATCGTGAGCTATAAGCATTTTAAATTTTTCAATCCTCACCACGGGGGATCTCCTGTCACCAAAAATTAATATTGTCTCATAATAAATTACCAAACAAAATTTGGCCGCGCTACGAAAATTAGATCGCGAGTTATAAGCATTTTAAATTTTTCGACACTCACAGTGGGGGGTCTCCTGTCACCAAAAATTAACATTGTCTCATAATAAATTACCAAACAATATTTTGCCAAGCTACCAAAATTAGATCGCGAGTTATAAGCATTTTTAATTTTTCGACTCTCACCGTGGGGTGTCTCCTGTCACCAAAAATTAACAATGTCTCATAATAAATTACCAAACAAAATTTGGCCGCGCTACGAAAGTTAGATCGCGAGTTATAAGAAGCATTTTAAATTTTTCGACCCTCACGGTGGGGGGTCTCCTGTCACAAAAAATTAACACTGTCTCATAATAAATTACCAAACAAAATTTGGCCGCGCTATGAAAATTAGATCATAAGAAACATAAGTTTGAGACTTGATATCCTAATATCTTAAAAATACCGCGTCAATGTCTGCCGAAGTCTACCGAAGGATACCGTGCCGAAGTTTGCCGAACTGAAACGACGTTAGCCGACATGTTAGGTTTATTTCGTTACGGAAGTGTTAGGTTTTCTCGTTATGGAATTTCTAGATTCGGTCGCTTCGCTCAAAGCCCGCGATAAAAGCTATGCAATAGCTTAATAAAACTTCTTTTCTTCTCATATAGATTCAAAGAAAACAGCAGGTTTCAATGTAGGTCTTATGTCTTTGGAAGAATAGAGATTTCCTGAACATAGGAGAACATATAAAAGAGAAAGGCGAGCATTCTACTAAGGGAAAAAAAAATGTTACAAATTAGTAATTCCATGAGTTAGAAAAAGTGACAAGATGGAGAGAAGAAATGGTTCGATAAACTACGCGCAGCTTTAGGAGAAACTTTGTGTTATACTGGCAAGAAGAGATTACACTGTGTATAATGTCAAGAGAAGTTACAATGTGTTTGTAGACATGTTATAATAATTTACGCACTTTACTATATAAATTTTCAGCTATGTATCATTTAAATATCAGTTTTAATTGCATTGATTATAATTTTAATGTCCAGCGCATTATGAGTAACGGCAAGTCTTGCCTTTAGAAGGATAAAGAACTTATGAATGAAGAAAAATATGTATGACATAAAGGTGGATATTTTATAATTGGAAAATTTTAGAAATTAGTATTTTCTTACAGTTAAAAAAAGAAATAATACGAGAGGAAATGGTGTGCTAATTTTAAAGCAGCTTCAATCGGAAGAAACTTTGTATTGAATATACTTATAACAAAATTTCAATATGTTCGAAGACCTATTATAATAATTTATTGAGTTTATTACATAAGTATTACATATCTGAGTATTAGTTTAAAATAAGCTTTAATTGGATTGATTATAATGGATTCAAATCCAGAGCGTTAATGTAAGTCTAGTTAAAAGGATGAGATTTTTTGAACAAAGAACAAATATATAACAGGAAGGTGGACTCTCCAATGTGTAAAAATGTTAACTTTTTTCATACTTAAGTTAGATACAAAAAGTTAGAGTGATAAACACTAAAATTAGTTACACCTACAAGAATTTGTATTTCTCGTTATAAAAAATAAGTAAAACGCGCTTTTCCAATCCACCCCCTTTCCCCGCTAGTCTTATATAACAGAATAGTGGATACTCTAATGAGAGAAAAGAAAAGATACAAGATAGGAGAATGAATGGAGCGATAAATTTAGAGCAGGTTTTGAGAAAAGAAACTGTTATATTTATGGTTAATTCATGTGAAAAATTACAAGTTGTTTTTAAAATTTACTAAAGCAATTAATGAAATTTATTAAATTAACTTTAAATTAGCATAAATTAGGACACATGAGCCATGTAAATTAAATGTAAACAGTATCTTTAGTTCTGAAATATTAATTTTTATAACTTTGATGTTAACTGTTTGTAATTACTTCTTACATATCTATATTATAAAGGCCAAATGTATCTGTGCGTAACGCATACGTCATTTTGCGCATGGCAACACTTTCAAATTTTAAATGAATTTCGGTATTGCAATTTTTGCTACTAAAAGTTTTTAAACCTCTTAATGTCGCACATTTTCAAATTTTACACCATCGTGTAGGGAAAAAAATGTATTTTTAAATGAAATTTGTTTGGAAGTTGTATCTTAATTTGCTTTTGAAATATTAATTTTTTTGTAGCTTTCAGTACCTTTTTTTCTAATCGTGGCAACAGGAGTACTCCATTTCTATTTAAAGCAAAGGAAAAATTTGAGTGCTGTATCTTTATGTTGCCATTTTCTCATTAAAAGGGAAAAAATTGAAATTTAAATATCTTCTGTAATAAAACCCGGTGAATTTTGACTTCATTTACAAAATTTGATTTACACGTAAAAGAATATCATTATGTTAATATCTATTTCAGTTAATAGCATTGAGACTTCAAGTTTTGAATCAAAATTATCAAATTAAAATGCAAATTTTTTGAAACGTGAATACAGATGTGAAATGGACATTTGTAAATTTTGATATGGCGAAAATGATGCCAGGTTTCGATTTCACGGGGAAAAAAAATTCCATGATTGAGTCAAAGTTTAATAAATTTTGCTTTTTATCATTTTGAAATACTAGCATAAGAATCTTAATTGATAACTTTATCATAAAAACATATCTTTATTATTTTTCATTACATATACGATTAAAGTTTAATTTTAACAACTTCTACAATTGCGTTTCATAGAAATAGTATTTTGTTAATTTGGCGATAAATATTGTTTGTTTAAGAGTTAGACGTGCTAATATAAATTGCATTTTTTACTATAAATTATTTTGTAGGTTTATTATAAGTTAATGAAACAGTTCCTTCTTAAACATTTTCTTTCGTCAAAATTTGACGGGTTCTACTTTGTAATAATAATATCAAGAACAATAGAAACAAACGGATTAAGAGTTATTAAAATAAATATTTATTTTAATATTCAAATCACAAGAGAAATCAAAACGTACAAGAAAATTACCGCTAAAAATCCAATGCTACCGCAGAATACAGTTATGTATAGTTTACATTTATCATAATATTAAAACAATAAAATAAGTGAAAGTAATAATTTTATTTTTTTTTCGAATTACCCTCTTCAGATCCAATATTACAATTTGACATTTTTTTTTTTTTTTTTTTTTTTTTTTCACGTATATAAATAATGTTAGGAAAAAAGAGAAAAGAAACTAGCGTAATTGAGTCTAATAGGTATCAGAACTAAACAAAATAGCAGTTTGTTTCTCATAGTGACTTTTAGCGAGATGCATGTTAACTTATATAGTTCTGAAGTATCCACGTGATACTTCCGAACCAAAGAAGTTAAACATCAGATAAACACAATATAAAATGGTGTTAATGTATCCAGGGCCTGGTTAAGCTTTGAAGCTATAGTAAGCACAGTGTCATTTCAGCCCCCCCCCCCTTCATCCGAGAAGAATTTTCTAAATTGAACATGCCCAGAAACTTACCAATGCTTACGAATATTATTCCAAACTATGGCTCAGTTGAATTCACATATTTTATTAAACAACTTTCTCTATGTTCCTCTTATACAAAAATTGGATACAATCGAGATATCCAAAAGGATTTTGCATGGAACGAGTATAAAAATGTAAGTTGGATAAAAAGGTTGAATTCAGAATGTATGCATAGCACAAAAGATCAATATTTTAAAATACTTCTCTCAATTTTGGCAATAAATTGTCAATGTTTTATGTTGCTCATACAAGCCAAATTCAGTATTATTTAAACTCAGTATACAAAGTACATATACATCTGAAATAAAAAATAAACTGAAGAATTTTGACCTGGCAGTTGAATTTCATCTATGACACAAAAAATTAATTTATGAAACCTATTTTTATGAAATACTTCTTAACCCATTAACACCCAGCGTCCTCGTTTGAGGACGGTTACAAAAACAGCAAGAAAGCGGTTTTCCCACCAGTAAAGAGGAAGAAAAATTTATACCTTATTTCACGAGACAGAATCCTTGATAAATTTAGATAAAAGTTAATTTGCTTTTAAAAGTGGTGGGAAATACAAAGTTTAAATTTTAGCGAAGAAAATAATTCGGGCGTTAATGGGTTAATATATATATATATATATATATATATATATATATATATATATATTACAAATTTAAAATTTTTTCGCCAAAACTAACCTTTATACTATCTTAATTTTCTTATAATAATATTCCGTAC
Source organism: Maratus speculifer (assembly GCA_964019185.1). NCBI lineage: Eukaryota > Metazoa > Arthropoda > Arachnida > Araneae > Salticidae > Maratus > Maratus speculifer. The sequence continues at coordinate 148,839,194 of OZ025297.1, read as the reverse complement.
TTACTTCAAATTATTAAATTAAAATCTTGTTTCTAAATCTAATCTGTTAATCCTTATGCAGACGATATAAATTCTTAATTTGCCTTAAAAAACATTATTCCAGTATGCGTAAATTTAAAAAGATGGCTCTAAATTAAAAATATTCTTAATTAAAACTTTATTTCTTAATATTCCAAATAAAACTAATTTCTTCTATGTTTTTATCAACCCTTTTTAAGAAAGTCTTATTAAATTTATTCCAAAACCATACCTTTCAAAAAATATCATTATTTTATTTTATCTATTTATTTATTTTTCCTACGTCAACCTTTGATGTGTGCATATTAATAAATTCATTTCATTTCTTTTTCTCTTAAAATTAATCATTTATAAAAATCGTCTGCGTAAGATATTTAAAATTCTGAGTCAATTATAAATTGGTTAAATAATATTTTTTTTTTAAATAAATTTATCGTCTGTTTAAAATAGCCTCGTAACTGGACAAGAATTCTGTTTACGAAAAGAATGATGGTTTGAGGTTACAGAATGTTCCAGGTTTTTCTTTTTTTAGTTTAGAAGGTGGAAGTCTCGAGATGAGAGAGAAGATTTCTTGGGTTGCTTCTTGGATGAGGACAGCTCGCTGAAATAATGATGGAATTTTTGCAAAAGAAGCTTTTCCTTCCTCATTATTACGAATTTAATAAATGAATTTACAGCAGCCCATGACTAATTATTGGATCTTCTACATTTATTATTTTATTTTGTTTTTTCCCTCGCTTGCCATGACTGCGTGTTTCTCTTTAACCAGTGGAAATAATTCGAGTTCTCCTTAAATCGTCACAACTAATCGAAAAGTCGACAGGATTATTTATCTGTGTTGCCGTTTTTAGATATTTAAAGAAAATTGCGATGGAACGAAGAAAAGCATGCTATCGCCGAAGTTCGATTGAAGGACATTCTATATGGTATTTTCGGCTTGCTAATGAAATCGGCTGTGGAACGAAATGATGATAGCTTTGTGAACCGCCGATTATCGACTTTTTATCGAATGTTTTTGTGCCTAAATCGCCGTAATTTCTTACTTAATTAAAGTAAAAGAAATGCTCTTTCTAAAGAACTTCACAGCTATGCTTGGAAAGAATTAGTACTTGCTTCGAGTCTGATGTGGATTTCCTGACGCTTGATGTTGATCTGTGCGCACAAATTTTGATTGAGTATTCATGGTCATAGGAAAATTTTTGAAAATTAATTACTTCAAAGTGCTGAGTATGCGAAAGGTATTTGATGAGGAATTTAATGAAGAATGGATTTTATTGAAGATTTTTCGTGAACTGTAAGTTTATTTTATTAAATGTTTTGATTATTATTTCTATTCTATTTATGATTGATGGAAAGTATTTATTATTTATTTATTTATTTATTATTTTATTGATGAGAGTAATTTGAAGTTAATTTATTAATTTACTAATTTATTTATTATTTTATTATTTATTGTATGTTATGGATCTGATATAGTAATTTTGAAAAAATATGTAATTGATAGAAATTATTAACTTTGAAATTTATTGCGAATGATTTTACGATCAGGATTTAATAAAGAAAATAGAAGTGCTTCATTTATTCTAATTAGTAAGAATCAAAAAATTATGGAAGATCCTAAGTTCGTACCGTTTGACCCGAGTTCTGGAATGAACATTTTGTCGTGGTTAACTTATTTTGATACATGTGAAAAGGAGAAGAAAAATCTAGAATGGAAATTTAATTCTATTGCGCAATATCTGAAAGGGGAAGCGCAAAAAATTTATATCAATGACTGTTTAAATTGTACGGATTATGAACAAATTAAGAAAATTTTGATAGAAAGATTCATTCAATTAGACATCCCGAGTTTTTCTGATTTTTCAAATCTGAAATTAGATAATTTAGACAATTTAGAAACTTATTTTCGTAAAAAAGTGGAAATTGGTAGGAAATTACATCTTAGTGAAAATATACTATTACAAGGTTTAACTGATGGTTTAAAACCAGAATTCAAAAACAATATTATTATAAATCCTCCTAGTAGTACCACAGAATGGTACCGGGTTGTCAAACAATTCGTGGAAGTTTCCACCCCACTAGTTTCAAACCAAGTAATAAATCAACCATCAGCTAGACAAAATTTTCAATCTTTTCAACCAACTAGGCCCTGGATTCAGCCAGTTAGGCCCAATAATACACCTAGGAATTGGATTCCCCAAAGGCAATCTCAGTTTCAAAGACCTAGAGTTTGTCAAAATAATTATATTCAAAATTCATACCCTTCAAGACCTTGTAGGATATACACAAAGAGGGGTGTCAGTAATGCTTTTCATTGGGAAAGAGAATGTATTTTTAGGAGTGAGTTGCCATCCTCTGATACTCTTCCAAGTAGCTCACAAAATAATTCTCATAATATTTGACTATTAATTGTGTATGGATATACAAATAATTATAAATTACCATTCGTTGTAGATAGTTCTCTGTTTGTCAGGTTTATTTATTTGATTATTTATCTGTGAATCTTACTTACTTACCTATTTATGAGTATTATTATTATCATTATTATGTGTTGGAGATTGAAATATTTTTATTCTTAAGGATTTAATTGAGGAGTATGATGTTCTTAAGATATTTACTGTTACTTATTAAGACTATTATGATATTTCTATGCACGATTAAAGGCAAGTTTGTAATAATAAGGTATAACTATGATATTTACAATTTCTATTTTTATTAGATAAAATTTCTGGTTAAAGTTAGCAGCTAAATATAGTTATAATTTTCACGATAATTTTGATCCAGATTTTTAAAATGGAGGGTAATGGTTTTGTGTGAGGCAGTTAAAATGCATACACCTCCAGTAGACAAGGGTACACGACATTTCGGTCCCGCCATTTCGGTCCCGCCGTTTCGGTCCCGCCGTTTCGGTCCCGAGACATTTCGGTCCCTGGACATTTCGGTCCCGAGACATTTCGGTCCCTGGACATTTCGGTCCCGAGACATTTTGGTCCCTGGACATTTCGGTCCCGAGACATTTCGGTCCCTGGACATTTCGGTCCCTGGACATTTCGGTCCCGAGACATTTCGGTCCCTTGCCATTTCCGTCCCTGGCCATTTCGGTCCTTAATCATTTTGGTCTCTTGCCATTTCGGTCCATTGCTATTTCTTTACCGGCTACTTTATAACTTGGTTTCTGATTGATGAAGGCCCACCTAACGCTGTAAACTCAACATTGTTCGGGCCTTTTTTAATATTTTTATTCTCCTGCCCCCCTTCCCTCAAATTTTATACAAAGCTATAATAGTCCAATAAGTTTAATCTATTGTAACTCGTGATAATAAAATCACAGCGAGTCGTAAATTTGATTAAACAATGTTATATAATTTTACACTGTCTTTATTATTATTATTTAACAGATTAAATATTTTAAGTTTTATCATATATTTTTTGTATTAGGTATATTATCTATACTATAAACTATTATTTTTACTGATTAACTTTTATTTTTATTGATTGTTTTCGCACACTTTCTTAGAATCTTTAAATTAGTGATTTCGTAACTAGGCGTGCTGTAAAAAATTTTTGTTAAAAAAATAAAAATGCTCCAACGACCTTTTTTTATGTAATAATTATTGGTTGCTTTTTTTTTTTTTTTTTTTTTTTTTTTTTTTTTTAACAGTTGTCTTACTATATGAAGACAATTTTTGTGAGTTAATTTTATTGAAAGTGGGCCTATTTCTTTGTAATAAAATGATTATTTTTAAATTTTATATAATAATGTAACTATTATTTTAAATAATTTTATTTTCGATTTTTAACTGACAAAACTAAGCTTTTTTAATTTATCGTTTATTTATTTATTTCCATTACCTTTTCGCTCCCACTTTCACAGAAAAAAATTGACAATTTTTATTTTAATTTTATTATTAATTGAATAAATAGTTTTTAAATTTCAGTAACTTTAAATATAAAATAAATAAACAGGTAAACGATAAGCTTCAGTTTATACTACAAAACATAATGATAAATTGAATATAAAACAGATTATTTATTGAGTTTATGTAAAGTAAAATTCGAAATGCATATTAATAATTTTATCAATTTAATTATATAAAGATTCATTAAATTAAAAATACATAAATTTAATAAAATATTAATTTGATTTTCATTTTAAAATCACTAACTGTTTTGAGATTTAATTTATAGCAATTATTCAACACCATAAGTTATTATTAAAAAGTTGTTTTCTATTTCAAAAAAGGAAATTATTATTATTATTATTATTATTTTGAAAAATCAATTAGTAACGTAAAGTAATAATTAATTAAACATAATAATGCAACACTGTAACAATGCGTAAAAATATTTCTTAAAAGGTTAGGTAACATTATTATCCAGATGCAGATTTAAATTTTTTGAAACAAAGTTATAGTTTACAGTTCGCAAAAATCAATCATATATTAATTATTATATTTAAAGAGTAAGAAAAATATGATAAACTAACCAATAAATGAATAAATAACATATTTATTTTGAGAATCCTTATCATTTTTATACATCTTAATGAAATTAATAACATTATAGTAGCTGAAATTTAAAAAATATGTTTTTTTCATTTTTGCTATAACTTCTATGTAGTTCTTGTACTAAATTTTAAACAAGTAATTGATAAATAAGTCACTTAAACAATTAATAGTTAAAATAATTTTGAATCCTTATTAATAAATATGTTTGATAAAAATAATTTAATTTTTGAGAATTTTTTAATTTAACAACATAATTATTAATGCTTTCAAATTTTCTAAGATGATGTTAATCATTTGATAAAATAATGTATAACATTAAGTAAATAACAAATCAAAACCGTGTGCTGAGAATTTTTAAACACTTTTTTTTTATGTTGTTGTTCCTATAAAATTGGAAATGTATGCATATAAGTATCAGCTAAGTACTACGATTAACCTCTTTTAAGCAAATATTCTGCATGTCAATCAATTGTCAACGCCCATCTGAACAAATAGTCCATCTTTATACAAGATAGCTAGAAGAGCTAGGTAGTTAGCTTTATTCTACGTATCTTGATCTTTATACACTTGTCAGATGAAACCCTTATTCTTTACAATGCCCTTTATACTCTGGAGTTCAAATGCGGACGGACCTCCCACATAATCGCTGGCATTTTTTAGAAGAAATATGAATGTTTTGAAAAGAACAGCATTTCTCGGTGTTTTTTATTCCTCTTGCTGTTATCTTCATTTCAAACGCTTTTAGTATCAATTAAACCAGCATAAAAAGTAGAATGGAATATTTTTTATCCTTATTATTACAGCTTATGAATGACATTGAAATATTCAAAACTTATAACATAACTAAATAAGATTGTTAGATAAGATATTTACCACCTAGACATAATATTTTAAGTTACCTTTTTTAATTTAACTTACTTTGACAGAAGGCTTTTTTTTTCATATTTTTTATGAGGGTTTTTATATTTTAATGTTAAAAATAATTATTTTATATAATAATATCAGCTTTAAATGAAATGACAAATTTCAATACGCATTACATTAATAATTTTGTAATTAGTTTCCTTAAGCTGGTTTTAGAAAATTTAACAGATGTGTTGTATAAATGTGATATATGCATAAAAGTATGGCAATATAATTTTTTTGCTGTTGCCGTTATTTTGGAAAACATTAATAAAAGCAGGGAAGCGTCAATATAATAAACATTCTAGATTGTAATAATAACAATAAAAAAAGAACTGTTGTCATGAAAAAATAATTGCTAATAATTCAAGATGTAATTCATTTTTCTAAAATGTAAAAAAAAAAAAAAAAAAAAAAAAAAAAAATCTTTAGGTTACAAATCATTTTAATAATTATTTCTGCTTGTGTCATATATTTATGTAATAAAATAATTGCAATGCTAACTACCTCCACGCGTTGCAATCTGGAAACTCTTTTCTTAATTTAAAAACGGAAAAGTTTAAAAGGAAAATAAATGCTAGTAACCAAAAACAATATATAAAAAATGCCATAAACAAAAAGAGGATTCAATGATAATTTTGGCACAGGGGGTAAAATACCACCAGATGCAGATGTTTTTTATTTATTTCAACATTTTTGCTCCTATGCGGGAAGTGGCGGGGGTGCAAAATAATCAAACACTTATAATTCTGAAAATTGGCTTCAGCGATGAAATCTTATAATATGTTAAGTGTCAAAATATAAATTCCATATAACAATAACTCTTTCTTTTCTTCTGGCAATTTAAAAACCTTTGTCTCCCTGGAGAGGAAACATGCATCTCAGAAGTTAAAATTTTACAACTATTATGGGGTGTGTTAATATCATAAGTTAATTGGGTTCTTTTATAAATTTAGTTATCAGTTTCCAAGTTAACTTCCCCGTTTCCTCTTTCAAGAATTCAAAACATTCTGGCAATTTTTAAAAATCCCATTCATCTGCGAATTTTTTTCAGAAATCTCCATCGATTTCTAAATAATTGATCAAGTTTTGGGGTACTTGTTACTTCTAATTAATCGCATTACACTAAAATTGTATGCGACTTTCAGTTATAAAATCAGTGTTGAATTCAGACACTTTTCTCCGTTAGGGACTTCTGTGGCTCCGGGGGGATTACACTTTTTTACCACTGAAAACACAAAATTCGGAATTTTTCGGGGAGGGGGGGGTAATTGATAGCTCCGGGGGGAATGACCTGCCCCTGAATTCAACACTCCAAAATGTTCCTTATATAATTATGTCAGATATTTCCCGTGCACAAAATTTCAGCTTGTTGGAGAAGGGACCGAAAAGTCCAGGGACCGAAATGTCTCGGGACCGAAACGTCTCGGGACCGAAATGGCCAGGGACCGAAACGTCTCGGGACCGAAACGTCTCGGGACCGAAACGTCTCGGGACCGAAATGTCTCGGGACCGAAACGTCCTGCTTCCAGTAGACAAAGCCCTCAAAATTGCGAAAGCGCGAACTCATGAATTTCACCTTAAAAGTAAAAGGCTCTATGATCGAAATTTTGTTGAATGCCCATTAAAAATACAAGACTCTGTAATTTATGAAGAATTTAAATACCCTAACACTCGAAAATTAGAACCTACTTTCTCTGGACCATATAAAATTATAAATAAACTTTCTGATGTAACTTATGAAATAGATAAATTTAATTATGAGACAGGACAGAATTCCGTTATTGTGCATGTTTCTAAATTAAGACCCTATTTTTCACCCGAAGATTTTAAACTGTTTCATGAGCAACCCAAAAAACAAACAAAACCTCAGATACAATCACAATCACTAGATCAAACTAAAGTCAAGACAATAGATTAAATTTTAATTCTTAGTCTTTAAATATTTTATCACCATAAGTTTCAACATCAGCAGGTATGTTCTTGGAGGCCTACAAGAATATTACTTGTTTTTGGGAGTTTTTGGGGTTAAATTGGGCTCCTTATGCAGGCATAAGGTGAACACTTTGATTGTAAAAGCTTTCAAATTGATGTTGATAAATTAAATTTAAGGGTGTTTAAGTCTAACTATATTTACTCATGTATTTGACCTTAGTATTATTCTATTTATTCAGCAGATATTTATGTTATAACAGTTATAAAATCTAATGATTCTACTCAAACCTATAACATAATATGTGATTTTCAGTGATTGTGAAAACTACAACTATTAAAAGTTTTTCAAAAAAGCACACTATTTTTATTTCCATTTCTCAATTAAGAATGACACCTTTTATTCCTATTTGTATTCTATTATTGAAGTTTATAAACCATGTGTAGATAAAACATTATTCTACATTTGACATTTGAGAACTTATAACCAAATTTGACAATTTTGTAAAAGAGTATCAGAGAGGAATTATTGTAAGGAAATACTGGTTGAGAGTCCATTTTCTAAATAGTTAGATTTAATTTTATTTGGATTTTGGAATTATTATGATTTTTTTTATTTATACTTTCGGCTAGCAAAAAATACTTTCTTATGCTATTAGAAGATAAGAAAATTATTTAGTTGCTATGTAATTATTTTTATCCTCAACCAGTTTTTTCCCTATCAATAATAAACAAATAGTGATATTTTCTTTTGATTATACTCTTGTTTTACTATTATTATTATGATTTCTATAATGAAGTTTAGTATTAATTATACTCTTATTGAAAAATATTAGGATATGGAGTCTTATTATATTATTACTTATTATTGTTGTTATTGTCATTATTTAAATTTTTCTATATTATTTATTATTGATATTGAGAGTGATGCTATTTATTATTGAAAAATTGATATATTACTGAAAGATGTTGGATCCAATATAACATTAAAACCAAAGATTAAACTAGGTTTGAAGATTTTTATTAAAGAGACTGTATTCAGAGAACATTGGAAAAGACTCTTTTATACATACTATTGAAAGACTTGTTTCATTTAAAGGACTTATTTAAAATAAACTATGCATTAAGTCATTGTAATTATTTAAACTTCCATGAGAACGAATTTTTATTGTTTTTATTATATTTTTATCTCTTGCTTATTAATATTCATAACTTATTTACTGTTATTATATGTATTATCTCCTCTGCACTTACAAATGGTAAGTGATGTTGTAACATTATTGTATTTCTTTCAGGGAAATGCTCCTACCTAAATTTAATTCAGAATTATTTTCTCTTAACTATTTTATTTTAATTGCTAATATTTTTTATATATTGCGTTAATTTTCTTTTCTTCCATCTCTTGGCTTCCTGAGTTTGACAGTTTTATTCCAAAATTTAACTTTTCTAAATTATTATATTTCTGTTGTCTGAACTTGTAGTTTTATTTAACTATCAATTTCATACAAAGTCTTGGGGAGGGGGGATAATATTACAAATTTAAAATTTTTTCACCAAAACTAACCTTTATACTATCTTAATTTTCTTATAATAATATTCCGTACTTACTTCAAATTATTAAATTAAAATCTTGTTTCTAAATCTAATCTGTTAATCCTTATGCAGACGATATAAATTCTTAATTTGCCTTAAAAAACATTATTCCAGTATGCGTAAATTTAAAAAGATGGCTCTAAATTAAAAATATTCTTAATTAAAACTTTATTTCTTAATATTCCAAATAAAACTAATTTCTTCTATGTTTTTATCAACCCTTTTTAAGAAAGTCTTATTAAATTTATTCCAAAACCATACCTTTCAAAAAATATCATTATTTTATTTTATCTATTTATTTATTTTTCCTACGTCAACCTTATGTGTGCATATTAATAAATTCATTTCTTTTCTTTTTCTCTTAAAATTAATCATTTATAAAAATCGTCTGCGTAAGATATTTAAAATTCTGAGTCAATTATAAATTGGTTAAATAATATTTTTTTTTAAATAAATTTATCGTCTGTTTAAAATAGCCTCGTAACTGGACAAGAATTCTGTTTACGAAAAGAATGATGGTTTGAGGTTACAGAATGTTCCAGGTTTTTCTTTTTTTAGTTTAGAAGGTGGAAGTCTCGAGATGAGAGAGAAGATTTCTTGGGTTGCTTCTTGGATGAGGACAGCTCGCTGAAATAATGATGGAATTTTTGCAAAAGAAGCTTTTCCTTCCTCATTATTACGAATTTAATAAATGAATTTACAGCAGCCCATGACTAATTATTGGATCTTCTACATTTATTATTTTATTTTGTTTTTTCCCTCGCTTGCCATGACTGCGTGTTTCTTTTTAACCAGTGGAAATAATTCGAGTTCTCCTTAAATCGTCACATATATATGTATATATAATTTATCTGCATAGTAAGATTGATAATTTGAAAAGAAATTAGCATTTTGGAATGAAATTAATTCAATATAAAATTTAAGGGCCCTTTTTTTCTCAATATCGACCCCCTTCAAAAATTTCTAAGAGAAGCACCAGCTTCTCGTGCCTGTTCGGTAATCAGGGCCTGAATGTATCCATGGATTTATGTCATCTATATGATAAAACCCCAAGTCCCATGTGTTTGTCATTAAAAGTTCCGGGCGGACCACTTCACTTTTTATATGCCAAGCGACCGTTTTGCTACTTTTATCTTAGCCAGGCTCAGGTGATAAATCGTCTGGGTTCCATCGACAACATTTCATCTATATTATAACAGTCCAAGTCACGTGAGTGTCATTAAAAATTACGTGTTGACTCCTTCACTTTCCATATGCAAGGCGACCATTTTTAATCTAAATTATTTTTTTTTTTAAAGAAAATTAGATAAAAGTTGCCATAATCGCCAAGAATTCTTAAAACTTTCATGTTAGCCGGGCACAAATCTCGTCAATCGCCTTTTTCTATCCGGCAGTTAGCATTTTCTAATTTTCCACTGGTAAATTTAAACAAACCTTCGATTTTGAAATTAAATGTCATGGTTAATGCTATTAGTATTTTACTTTATTTTTTCTTTTTGTTTTTTAAAGCAATAAGTGGGAGTCATTAGTTTTAAATGTTTCATTTTAAAAGTGCGTATTTTAAATAAAACGAATGAAAGCATTACATTTTAAATGGAATTAATGAAATACAAGAAAATTTGTTGAGAATATTGTTTGGCGATTTATTATCTGCGACTGGCTGACATTAATTAAAATAAAGGAAGAAACCCAGTGTTTTTTATTTTTCTATCAGAATTTTCCAATTCTGGCGAAAGACTGAGCAAAAAAATTAAATTAAGATCAAAAGATAATATAATACTTAGCATACATTTAGCGGAGAACAAACTGATCGTCAATGGCGACTAATTTGACAAATGCTTTCATTTCCTTTTTAATCTAAAACGTATTAACCTTTACCAAGAGTTAATATTTAAAATAATAATAATAACAAAATTTTATATTTGTTTAAATATATTGCAAGTTTTCAGATATACTTTTATCTTTCATTTAACTTTTAAAAATTCGCATTTATTTTATTTTTGTAAAGCGATTACCTCCGTAAAAGCTTTTAAAGTTACAGGAGAAAAATAAAAATATTTGTTACCAAACACTGTATCATCCATAAGGACAAATGGTATTGACTGAGAACGACCTTTAAACGGCCTCTAGACTTACAGTCAGCATTCTTTTGCTTTCTAAGTCTAAACTAATTTTAAACAAGATTAAAGTATCATAAATTACACAGTTTTAGAATATGCAGAATCTTTGTGATGTGTTTAGATTTAAATCGAAAAATCGATTTTTAAGAAAATTTTATGAAGATTTTTATTTATTTAAATAGAAAAATGCTTTGATTAAAAAAGTTCCTTACGAAAATAGTAACATTTTATTAGCATTTAAAAATATTAAATTAAGATACCAATTTGTTTTAAATTTGTAATTTGTAATTATTTTTTGATTAATTTGCAATACATCTATTTTTGTTTATTGTGGAACCTTCCTTATGTAATTTGACGTGAATATATTAAATTAAATAAGCTGAAATCGTTTGTTACACACACACATTTATGCATATACAGGGTGCCCCAGAAATAATGGAACAAACTTAAAGGGGAGATCTCAAGGATTCAGAACTGCATAGACACCCATGGGCGGAAACCTTTTCCTGGAGCGGTAATGACGACACAAAACACAAGAAAGAAAGGACACGAACCGGGACAGAAAACGTGTTTATTATTCTTAGTTCTGCAAAAATCCGTGATAACGCTGGAAGTGGTGAAGATTTTGTTGCATGTATCGTGGCAGTTGTTTAGTGAAGTTCGGGACATTTCCACTATTTCCGGAAACATTAGATCTTCCTTGCTCCGGAGATGGCCCAGGATCGTAATTCGAACACTGATTTTGATAATGCTCGTTGTTTTTTTAATGTTCTTTTTATTTCTTTTTTTGCTGTACTAAAGATAATAAAGATGATTTCTTTTCTTATTCTTGTCTTTAAGTCATGTCTTTCTCGGAATTTGTGTCGTCATTACCACTCCAGGAAAACGTTTCCGACCATCGGTTTGCTATACAATTCTGAATCCTTGTGATGTCCCCTACTTCCCCTTTAAGTTTGTCCCATTACTTCTGGGACACCCTGTATATTATGAATGCACTTTCGTTTCTCTTACTTGGAGATTCATTAATTTTATTAAGTTATTAATTTCAAACTTAACCAGTTTATATATTTAAAATATTTTGAAATTATAGGCGTTCAAAATAATTGGTGCATGATAAATACACAAGAAATCTCACGAGTTTTCTTATGTGAGATTGTTTAAGCGAATAGAAATACAATGAATACAATGATAATTTTATTTGAAGTAAATAAAGTATGATAGAAACCATAATATCAATATGAGAAAAAATTGCCTAAAATTTAAAAAGAACAAAAGGTTAAAATAATGTAATTTTTTTCTCTGTATAATTTTTTAAAGTTTTCTATAGTTGACTTTTATACTTTATTTATATTTTTTTTTTCAAACAAATTTTAAATTTTATATAAATGGTTCAATACCCTTCCACCCGCAGCAAAATTTGCATGTTTTGTATTTACTTTTGTTACCATTATCATTAAATATTCATCAATTTTTTTCTAATATTATTTTGTTAATGAATAAAGTGTTTCTTTTAAATATTATTTTCACTCAAACTTATTTTTAATTAAAAAAAATAAGAGGAAAGTATACCTTGTTCATTTTTTTACCGCTAATTTTTGGTATGAAAATGTAAAAATTTAATTTTAGCGAAATTTCAAATTTTTTATGATTTTGAGACTGAATAAATTCATACATACTCTCATCATAGCCAGGAACATTTATAAATAAATATTTTTTAAGCTTAAAAAATATGCTTTTTCAACAACTGAGGTTATTGAGATTTGAAACATCATTTAAAACTGAAATTTATCACAATGTCAGTACACGGTAAACAGGAATAATCTGATATTTGTAAGTTAGCATGGAAGAACGGTTTTTGAAAATAATTAATCAAAAGTAAAACAACAGCTGAATTTAATGACTTCGTTCATTTTTCTTTTTTCACTGTTAAACAAAAGATATGATTTCTATCTGAATTTTCCGCATAATGTAGTTTCATTGTTTTTAATCTATAAACAAACCAGTTTGTGGAAAAGTCATCATTTCAAATTCCATCAATGGGAAATGTTGACTATCGTGGAGGTAACCATGGTGGTTAATGACAGAAGGACTGAAATATTCGTGCATTTTTCTGTTTTCATTTGTTATATTTATTTGTCTATCTGTTTATCTATTGATCTATCTATCTAACCATCCATTATTATAACTATATCTTTTTTTTTTGTGCATTTGTCAATCCATCTGATCCCCAGTATCTATCTGTTTATTTATCTATTTATCTAACTAATATTCATCTATTTACATTGTGTCAATATCTATATTTTTTGTATACTTATCTATCTATTTATCTAAACATTTTTTTTATTATATCTGTCTCTATCTATCAATCTAACCACTTATATATCCATCTATTTATATTATATCCATAATTTTCTTTTTGTATATTTATCTATACATCGATCTAAACATTTTTTATATGATATCTATATCTATCTATTTTTAAATTGATCTATCTATATCGACAAATCTGTTTTTTTTACTGTTTTTTCTATCACGACAAAAATTGTTTTTGTATTTCTGTTTTTCAATTTTCTTTGCAATTTTGTATTTGTGATTTCATTTTTATTATCTGTCTACTTATTTATCTATCGATATATCTATCAATTTATCTATCCATCTAACAATCTAACTATTAATATACAGGGTAAGTCATAAATATCGAAACAATAGGCTATCTCCTTAAATATTGCCCCTAGACCCATACTTCCAATTGCAAAGTTTCATAAAAAAGGTGAATTTTTTTTATACGATAAGTTGCAACTCCATGGGGGGTCTATTTTAAAAAATACGAAAATTAAATTTTTATACGGCCCCCAGAGGATAAAACTTCCAATTAGAAAAATTTTCCTTATCCATTCTTGAATTAAATAATAAAAAAAAAATCATCTCGATATCTACAAATCCCCAAAAGATATTAAAATCCAAAATTTTCCAAAATTCGTGACTTACGCCACTTAAGCATACCTCTGAGCGCAGCGAAATCTGTTAATTTGAAGTACAATTCAGAGATCGACCATACATTTACGCATTGTTAAATGTCGATCCAAGACAATACTTTAACTTTTAGATATAAAATAAAAGCGTACAGGTTTTTGCTTTAAACTTCTTTGAAATATGCTAGATGTCTGCAATATCTCGACCTTGGCGCCAACCACGTAACGGCACGACCCATTGGCCGGACCGTCTTATTAAACACTTATTAAAAGTGTTATTAAATTAAGTGATATTAATTAAACTCTCATTAAAAGTGTCTTAAAAACTTATTGCCGCAGACAATAAATTTAGTAAAAATAGTAGTAGCGATATTGACACTTCTATTAACGGAATCATTGGAAATATATTTTATTAAACTACATAGAAATATTTTCAAAAATCTACTTTTTACTTCAAAATTTATGATGTTTTAAAACTATTTTTACTTTCTTCTATCTTTACAAGAAGAAAGTATTGGATTCATGAAAATTTTGAATTCCGTTTTTTTACGGATTCATACGTTTTAGGGCTCAGAGATACTGAAAAACATGTTTTTACAAAATGTCTGTCTGTGAGTCTCTGCACAATGAAAAAATTTGAAATCGACGTGATAAAAAAATGAGGTTTAAATCAACTTGCGCATTTAAACAGTAATTAAAGAAGGTGAGAATGACAAAACTTAAAATCTGAAATGGAAGCTATACAAGACGGAGTTAATCACTTAGAAACTTTTAAAAAGCATTTAAACGTTAGGAGCCCATCTTTGTATAAAACTAAATGCACTTTTCTGCATCAAATGTTTTTATTTCCGTATTTCTCATTTTTAAACTGACATAAGTCAATAACCATCGGTTACGATAACAGTCCCGCGAGTTAAATGGTTTTTTAACATTAAAAAACAAAAAAAAAAAAAAAAAAAAGTTCATTGTGCCGAAAGAAGATTTAACTCAAAAAATTTACTTTTAAAAGTATGATTTGTTTACAAAAAGTTGCATCTTTTTTTTATATTATTGCTATTTTAAATACTTTTATTTAAAATACATATATATATCGTATTTAAAATGCTGAATCAAATTTGAAAATTAGACATTTTAATTTAATCAAAAAAAAAAAAAAAAAAAAAAAAAATTTCAACGCGACAAATAATATTTTAAGTTATAACAATTTTAATTTACTCTAAACTTTTGAAAAAAAAAATTATTAAGAAGTCTTATGATGTGATAGTGCTTACAAATTATATGGTTAACCATCACAAAACATTCAAAATTCTAACTCTATGAATAAATAAATAAAATAAATGTTTCCTGTACCTATTACAGCAACATTGTTTCTCCAGTTACAAGTATTTCAATTTGTGTCTGATCCCTTGAAACCTCACGATTTATTAAAATTGTCATAACTCACTGAGTTTTGAAGGTATCAAGATGATTTTTATTTATTTATTTATTTATTTATTTATTTTTATTGTTGTTCAATTCAGGAATGGAAAAGGAAAAAGTTTCTAATTGGAAGTTTTATTCTCTGGGGGCCGTATAAAAATTTAATTTTCGTATTTTTTAAAATAGACCCCCCATGGAGTTGCAACTTATCGTATCGAAAAATTCACCTTTTTTCATGAAACTTTGCAATTGGAAATATGGGTCTAGGGGCAATATTTAAGGAGATAGCCTATTGTTTCGATATTTATGATTCACCCTGTATATGTATATACCCATATGCGACATAATGTATTTATAAATTGTTATGAATGAATTCAACATCCACCAGTCCACAAGACGAATCATCATCAATGCAGCAACTGGAGACAGTTTTTGTTATTCAATTCAGTTTGTAACATCTTTTACAAATAAAAAACTTTAATATATTTTCCGATAACATGTGTCTGAGATATTTACCACAAACGTTACATTTTGAAAATAGTGGTAAGAATAGAATATAAAAATAGTTCACAATGGTATGCCTGCCCCATTTTTGGTATTGAGTACAAACTTGTAATTTCTCCAAGCTGCAGCCATATTAGTGTGCATGAGCATATATCAGCGAGCATAAAGATTTACAATATATCAATAATAATAATAATAATAATAATAATAATAATAATAATAATAAAATCAAACGATGGCTATAACTTTCGTTCTAATAAAAGAAGAGAGGGATGTACTGTTTTGATTCGTAAAATAGTTCTTTTATTTTGTTAAAAGGAATCCTCTATCATGATACAGATAACACCAATTTTCCTTTTTCGAATTGCATCACCTACTTTTAACACATTATTTAAGTCCTTGAATTAAAATAATCCGGAAAAGTACACAATCTCTGCGCCTTTTTTTTTAAATTTCTCATATAAAGATTTAAAAACAAACTTTTTTTAAAAATCTCAAATTACAATTTTCAAAATTTCTAAAAACTCGAAGAATTATTTGAAAATTCTCCTTCATATACACTGTAAACAAACAAAATAAAAAAATAAAATAAAAAAAGAGTCATATAAACAGAAAAAACTGTCAATTTTGGCGCCAGTGAAAAACCGTTTAATTTGCACTAAATATATTTTATTTTTCAATAAAACAGCTCTTTTATTTAAAAATAATAAAATCCATATCTTTTACAACTTTAAAGAAAAAAAAATGTTTTTTTTTTTTTTTTTGTGTAGGAGGTATGGGTTTTGTACTTTTTACAAAACAAATGTTATTTCTGTACAGAAAAAAAGTGTTTTAATGAACAGATTATCGGCACTTTCTGTAAATTAACCGTACTTGTGTCAAAATTTAAAGTTTTTTTTTTTTTTATAGTGTTTCGTTTTTAATGGAAACAAATTCTTTCTAAAAATTGTATATTACGTGATAAAGGCTTTTTTTTCTATGCTTGAAAATATTTTTAAAATAATCATTAAAATCAATAAATTCAGACACAGCTTTCAAACAAATTGCATTTGAAAAAACAGTTTTTTCTGTAAAAATTACAGGCTTATTTTTATAGTGTAGCAAGACCATATTTTCACTTCTACTATCAATTGAAGGTGGTTTGCAGACAACAGCTTATTATTAGTTAATAGTTTGTGGCATTCTCTATTTTCAGTAACTATTTTGTTTCACTTCTAATTTCAAAAATATTAAAATGGTAAAATACTCAGAATTTAAAAAACACCGTAATAAATTTACATATTCTTTATTTTTTCGGATTCACAAAACTAACTGACCATCTGCAGGATTTCACAGCACTATTCTCAAACATTTAGGGGGGAAAATGTATACTCATTTCATTTTTATTTTCAAATTTCTTGTCCAAAGTCAAATATCAGCATATGTTGGATTCTTTCCAAAGAATAACATGCATTTTTTTTTTCTTCGCTCTCTCTCTCTTTTTGCATGTACAGTCGACTCTCGTTAATTCGAACTCGTCGGGACCACAATAAATGTTCGAATTATCCGAAGTTCGAATTATGGAAAATATGAAATGAAAACATGCTTAATATGGTACTATTACAAAGGAATTAAAGTTGTAGTGTTTTTTAAATTTATTTCGTCTGTTATCATTAAAATATGACTTATTATTAAATTAGAATGTATAAATACATAAACTAATAAAAAAATTAGAAACAAGCACAATGGAAGAAAGATTTAAAGCGTCACTGATGGACTGACGGAACATTGAGAAAGTGGATATAAATGCATTGGATTATATGTACACTCGTTCGGAACAATTTTCACAAAAATCAAAGAAAGAAAGTTATGCAAATTATCTGAAATCCGTGAGAAAGAAAAGAAAAAAGAAAAATTGGAATTCTCGTTAGTTCGAATTAACCGAAGTCGAGAGAAAATAAGTTCGAATTAATGAAAAATTTTAACGTTATTCTGCCATTGAAAATTTTGGGACTTCATGTTTAGTTCGAATTAAGCGGAGATTCGAATTATCCGATTTCGAATTAACGAGAGTCGACTGTAGTTCTATTTAGAAAAATGATTTGAAATGAATAGAATAAATTATTATCGGAACTTTAAAATTGCAATAAAAATGGAGAGTAAATTAATAATATAAAAAATGTTACAGATCCATAAACTTTTACTATTAAAATACAACATATAAATATTATCATTATTAAGGGAACAGTTTACTTTAAAATTGGTAAAAACAGAGACTTTCTTTTAATATTAAATCTCTTTCTTCTAATATAAAATGCTTAATATAATTCTTTTAATATAAAAGTCTGCTTAATTGTGACTATGTTACATCTTATTTTTACCCTTGCGATAACTGTATCGCCAGATATTGTAAATTCTATTAATTCACTCAGCGCGTTTACAAAGAAAAGAAAAAAAAAAAAAAAAAAAAAGACCATACAGATTAAAATTTTATATGGCTTTTTTCTGCATGTTCACATTTTATTCATTTTTATGTTTTATAAATGCTGAGATTTTTCTTGTATTTGAAATAGAGACTTAATCTTTTTATGTATGTCTTTTTATGCATATTAGCATATGTATTAAATCTAAGAATGGAATTCAGAAGCCTTCAGTGTTTTTGTTATTTTTAAAAAAATATAAACACTAATCAACCCATTTTTTTTAAACGCAATGAGTCCATCAAAAAGTAGTGGCAAATTGGGCGTTTTAAACCTAATTTACGCACGTAAGAAGAATAACCACACAAAAGAGGGATAAAAAAAGTGTTTACCACGTGATCAAAATTGCGTATAATTCAATATGTGATTTATTCGTCAAAAAATGGAAAACACAGTTCGATTTCAATTTGCTTCCATAGTCAGGCTTTCCAATTTTACAGCTTTCTGTTAAAAAAGCTGAATTTGTAAATGTGTTCAAACGTTTCGCGCTTGTTGTTCAGAGCAGTTGAGAACAGTCTTATGCATTTTTTCTCCTGCAATGATTTAGTGTTGGCAGCTCCATTGTCTTCGGTTATGTATGTGGCTCAGCGAAAATCTTTCATAGTGAACCTAAAATTATTGTAGGCTCCACTGCCTTCGGCATTATACGAAAATTACCTGGAGAATAAACCTGTAAATCAAATGTATGTTTTTAGGACTCTCGTAAACAACTATTTAAAATCATGAGTATATTATGTAACTATATTAACGCTATGGTTATAAGCTTATACATATAATGTGTAACTATAATATGTAATTACATTATAAATATATTTAAATATGTTTGAATTAATATTAGAATGGAAACACTTATGTCTGAATAGGTCGAAATATGACTTAAACGTACACAGTTATTACATGTTCATAAATACATATCCTTAAATAACATATTAACAGTATAAAATAAATAAATAAGTAAATAAATAAAATTAAGAAGAAATTATTTTAAGGATACTTAACTTTTGCAACAATTTTGTTTAATTTAAAAAATATTTTTCAAATGGTGAACTGACAGCATCTCAATGGTGAACTGACAGCATCTCAATGTTGAACTAAGAGTACAATAAAAAATTAATTTCATATTTAATAAAATATTTTAAAAAGTTTATAAAAAATTTAAATCTTAAAAGATCTTAATACTTTTTTTAAAATTTATATTTTTGCCCCCTATTTTTGTTTATTTATTTTTTATAGATTTTTAAATGTGTGTTACGTAAGACTGCGCTAGATTTTAGATACATTTTATATAATTTTTTTACTGATATATACAATGACGCCAACTTATATGATCCCATGAGACTTGAGCCCATCCAATAATTTTGTATTCTAGCATGCCCACTTTTCATTGTTTTATTTAGTTATTTATTTCATTATTATATTTTTTTTTTCTCTCAAGAACAAAATTTATTTGTCAATGACCACATATTTTAATTCTCCATAAATCGCAAAGCACTGACATGTTCATGTTTAACTTGCTGCTATTACAGTTTGTAGTCATGTTCATGATATGACATGATGCTTTTGGAATAAATATTAGTGTCTTTTTAAAACTAAAACGCATGATAATATAATTTAATAAAATTGTAAATTCATTAAAACATGATAAGTTGACATCTCATTCATCACAAATTCTCATCTTTGATTGTCTGCGCACCTTCAAATAAGAACAAACTAGTCGTAACCATTTTACAAAAATCATTTTGAGCCCACCCAATATTTTTGAGCCAACCCAATATTTTTCAAAAGTTGGCGCCATTGGATATATACATAGTGTATGTCGGACGCTCCTCTCAGTCCACAAAACTTTGAAGAATGTCCTAGGTAGTTTTAGCTGCCACCACCGATATTAATGGGTGATATCGGTCACCTGCTGTGAGGATTGGGTAAAATAACACTGACGCTGTTAAGGAACTGAACTAACAGTTTATTTAAGATATAGATATGTACACAAGAAACAATATTTACAACTATTTACAATTACAACTCGGATATAGATGATCCGGTTCAACATTAAATTAACTACAATAAACGTTGGTTGTGTACCGTTCAACTTACACTTTCTTCCTCACACTCAACGCACGTTCGATACGCTTTATCAGAGATTACTGCAGAATCTCAATACACAAGGGTACTAGGCCTCACTTCTCGGCCTATAACACTATCCACCGGGACGCCTTGTCCCACGCTCAAAATATACACTATCCAACAGGACCACAAATCCTGAGCGACCTATCGGTCTCAACGCCAAGCGAGAACTGTCTAACCTCTCCGTCCAGAGTTGACCTTGTCAGAGATCTTCCTTCCCCCATCAGGGCCTCTTAGAGTTCCTCCATTGGTTCAATTCCGCATACCAACCTTGAGTCATGACATCTACTGTTTACACATCACTCCAATAGCTAGATGACAGCTGAGGCACGCCCCGCGGCCATCACTTTCATTCATCAACGAGTGCGTCATCTGCACACCTGTGTCAACATCTGTCATTCGTTATTATAGAAAAGAAAGAAAGGTATTTCGAGCTTCACGGATACACAACCCACAATACATAAAATATTCAGATAAGGAAATGTTATTCCTTTCTAATTCAGGGCAGATGTCTTCTAGGAACCTGACACCCCCCACCTTAGCGGAAAATATGCCTCTTAGGGGCTAATTTTCCCCAAACATATAATAATATTACGGAAGAGTTCAATAGTATCTTTGCAGATTTCTTCATTCTAAATATTACATAGGCATTTTCAGGTGTCTGAACATTCTCTACTGACATCTCTACTGAACCTTATACTAATACTACTATTACATAAACAATACACATGCTCATTTACTATTATAAACGCAAAACTTAAAAAAAAATATTTACACACACACAAAAAAAAAATTAGACATGTGATGACATCCTTTAAGGTTGTCTACTATTTTGACATTGATACTGATGGGCTAGTAACTGGTTGTTCTTCCCAGCTCTTTCTCTGTAGCCTCGAAATTGCATCAGCATGCAAATGGTGAACTCCGGGACGATGAGAAATGCTCAGGTTCCAGCGTTGCAAGGCTAGAGCCCACCTAGTGAGTTTGGGCGACCTTGGGGTTGTTTCCGTGAGAAATTTTAATGGATTATGATCGGTAATGACCTCAATTTGAGATCCATAAGTCCACTTTTCAAACTTCCGCAACCCGAAGAGAACACTCCAAGCCTCTTTCTCTATACTCGGCCAAGCACGCTGAGCCCCTGACAATTTCTGACTGGCAAAAGCTATAGGTTTAAACTGACCTTTTTCATCTTTTTGATGTATAAGACAACATCCTACTGCAAGGTCGGAAGCATCGGCGTGAAGCTGATATTCCCGGCCTACGATAGGTGTAGCCAAACTCGTCACTTTACACAACTCATCTTTAAGAGTATTAAATCTTTTTCTGCCCTTTCATCCCATGGTACAGTATTTTTGACATTTCCTTTGGTTAATTCGGTTAAAGGTATAGCTATCTCAGCATAATTTGGAATATAAGATCGGTAGAATCCCATTAATCCCAAAACTGATCTAACTTCCTTTTTAGTCTTTGGTCTCTTTAAGTCCCTTATTGCTCCGATTTTCTCCTCATCAGGTGCATGAGTTCCACCCCCAATAACATGACCTAAAAACTTAGTCAATTTCTCTCCAAATTTACATTTGTCTAGTCTAATCGTAAAATTTCTATTTTTCAACTCTTCAATGACAGCCCTGACATGCTCACAATGCTCTTCCCAGGTATCGGAGAAAATGATGACATCATCAATATATGCTTCTGCATACCTCCGATGACCTTGGAGAACCTCATTCATGTCTTTTTGAAACGTAGCAGCAGCCCCTGATAATCCAAAAGGCATTGTACGCCACTGATAAGTTCCGTTATGCGTCGTAAAAGCTGTCAAAGGTTTACAATCCTCAGCCATTTTAATTTGCCAATAACCCCTCAATAAATCTATTGAAGATAAATATTTAGCCGCCCCTGCGGTATACGTAATTTCTTGGGAATCTTTCATCGGGAAGGTAGGAACCTGCGTTACAGAATTTAAAGCTCTGTAATCAATACACATTCTGACAGTTGCATCTTTTTTCGCAACGCAAACAATTGGATGGCTAATTTCAGCATTCGACGGTTCGATTAGATTTAATTCTAATAACTCCTGAATCTGCCTATCCACTTCCTCTTTATAAGCTACCGGCACGCTATATAACTTTGGTTTTTTCCTTTCTACACCGGGTTTCAGATCAATACGATGTTCCCCCACTTCCGCCGGTCGTACAGGACCCATAAACACTTCTTTATTTTCCCTCAAAATGGACTTTAAATCTTTGACTTGACTATTAGATAGCCCTTTTATTTCAAACCTCTCAATATCCCGTTCTATCTCATGATCCCGGTTCAAAATAGGAATTTCCCCAACTTCTCCAAATTCCTCATCACCTTCGAAAACAATATTAACTATATTACATTTAGCGATAAATTCTCTTATCTTATTTTGGTGCACATGCTTCCTACTCCCGTCGGCTAACTCAACAATAAACGAATGCTGGTTTCGTTTTTCTACAATAGTTGCCGGCCCTTGCCACCTAGAATATAACTTATTAGTCGAATCGGGGATTAACAGTATAACTTTATCGCCTACCTCAAACGTTTTTTCTTTTGACCTTAAATTATAATGATACGCCATTCTATTTTGTTGAACCTCAGACGACAATTTTGCCTCATTTGCGGCTCTTTCTAAGCGGTTCTTAAGTTTATCCAAGTACTCATGAATCGGCGTAGTATCTAACTGCGCTCCCTTATTTTCTCCTGCCCATGACGCCTTAAGAATCGATAACGGACCCTCCGGCGCTCTACCATATAATAACTGGAAAGGTGCGATTCCCGTCGTAGAATTTGGGACTTCCCTATACGCCCATAATATAAATGGTATTTGTTCATGCCATTTTTTTCCTTCTTCCCTAATCGTATGATGTAGCATACGTTTAAGAGTCTGATTAAATCGTTCCACAAGTCCATTGGACTGTGGATACTGTGGAGTCGAAAATCTTGGACTAGCACCTAACCTTTTCTCAAATTCTTTCGTTAAGTCGGCAGTAAAATTGGTTCCATTGTCGCAGGCAATTACATTAGGAATTCCTGTTCTCATAAATATTTGAAGTAACGCCTCACACGCGGTTTTAGCAGTTAAACTTTTTAGAGGGATCGCATCCGCCCATCTGGTATGCTGATCAATTAAAGTCAGTATATACCGATGCCCTTGTGAACTTTTAGGATCAATAGGCCCAATTAAATCAACATTAACAACCTGAAATGGAAGTTCCGGCCGCGACACTGGGGAAATAGGAGCTCTATCATTTACTTTAACCCCTCTAGTCAATTGGCACTCTAAACATGATTCACAAAACTGTTTAGCTTCTTTTGCCATTCCCTCCCAATAAAAAGAATACCTTATTCTCTGCAACGTTTTCTTGGCTGCATGATGCCCTCCAAATACCGATGAATGCGCTAATTTTAAGATTTCTTCCCTTCTTACCTTGGGTACTACTAATTGCGCTATAGTTTCGCCTAACAATTTCTCTTTATGATACAATAATCCGTTTACAATATAATAATCCCCTTTTTCCTTTTTAGCTAATTCCCAAGCTTTCTCTAATTCTTTACATTCCAACTGGGATTTCTTAAACATATCTGAGTTACTAACAATAGATTCATTATTTTCCTCCGTTTCAGTTTTTTCTGGATCCTGACTTTGTACATTTTGCGATCTCGCGTCTATTACGTAAACATTACAGCTATCGTTACTTACATCTTCCTTTTCATTCGAGTTATCAATAATAATTTCGGAACTTTTTAATTCTTCGGACTCTATCAATGGCTCCTCCAGATTGACACCTGACAACTCATTAATCACCTCGGGATGTAAAATTACTTGCTCATTGATATTATCAGTTACTGCGCAAAGTACTTCCTGATGAATAATATTAGTTTGCCCGAATTGCGGAATAGCTAGCGGTAGTTTAACTAACGGTGATTTAACAGCTTCACCAAATACCCCTTGTAAATAAATACTACCCGCTCCCTTTAATTTCTCTTCCGGTACTAAATCTTTATGAACAACACTAATCTCACATCCAGAATCAACCAATCCCTTTGCTTTTTGCCCATTAACACTAACTTCAATTTTCTCAAGTTTATTTAATTTCTCACCAATAACATTAGTTTTCTGCTCGGCCTTTGCCGATATTCTAGCCACAATAGCCCCATTAGGTAACTCTTGATTTTCTTTCACCATAATCTTATGAACACCTGCTTTCTGGTCTCGCCCTTTATTGCCATTATTAGTTCCCTCATTACCCATTTTATTACAAAAACGTTGGTAATGACCTTTCAAACCACACTTAAAACATTTAGGCCCTGAAGCATCATTCGTCTTCTTAAACTCTGTTTTCCTATCCGGAAAAGAATTACACTCATTACTACCATTTTGCCTCCAACTACCCCTAAATTTATTATCCTCCCATTTTTTCATTGTTTACGTACTTATCTTTACCTTTAAAGCTTTTATGCGTAACCGCATAAGACTTATGTTTAGCATCAAAATAATTATCACACTCTTTAGCAATTTTAGGAGCTTCTAACCATTTACCCTGGTGAGTTAAACTAATATAAGCTGCAGTATCCTCATCTAGCGTACTCATTAGCTTATCAGTAACTATTAACTGGTTGACCTTTTCATAAGTGTCCGCACCTCTAATTTTACAATAATTTTCCCACGTAGCTATTAAACGCGATACAAATAATACATGGGTTTCGTTCGGATTTCTCCTAGCTTTCCGGAAATTTTCTAAACATGCCTTCGGGGTTGGCTCATGTTCCCTTAGGACTAACTCCTTTAATTCCTCATAATTCTCCATTTGTTCCGTAGTGGTATAAATTAACAAATTATCCGCCTTATCTTCTAACATATTTAGTAGAATTTCGGCCTGCTGGTTTTCCGGTACATTTTTAGTTTTGAATGCCCTTTCTAAGCTGTTAAAAAATAAATTCCATCCCTCAGTCCCTTCTGGTACTTTGATAGATAGAGTTTTAACACTTTTGATCAATTTTTCTATGTTACTTTCATTATTAGATTCCCTAGACCCATTGAAATTATTTGCCGATCCTTGCACCCTTAGTTTCTCCATTTCTAATTCATGTTCCATTCTTAATTTTTCCATTTCTAACTTTTCCTGCTCCAATTTTTCCTGTTTTTCTTCACGCTCTAACCTTTCCTGTTTTTCTAACTTTTCGCGTTCTAATTTTTCTTGTTCTAATCGTTCTGCAACAATAGCGTCAGATAATTCCTTAATAACCCCCTCGTCATACTCATCACTGTCCATTATCTTTTTCTTAAGCTGAATTCTGGTATCATCTTCCGTGAATTCAACACCCAATTCTTCGGCTATCCCCTGAAGATCAACCTTTTTTAGTTTCAATAAGAAAGCCATACCTTCACCGATTGTTATTACCACCCCACAAGAATAGTTAAACCTACCAAATTAATATTTCCTAAATTTCTAACTTAGTATAGATATTTCTCCACTTATTAAACTAATTAATACCCTTCAGATAATCAATACATTTCATTTCTAATTAACCTACTGAATACTCTAATTTTCCTCAACCATTGATATCACACAATATACTTCCAATAAAACAAAAGGTAAAAGAGTAATTCGATTTGATTACTATTCAATATAGGTCTCAATATATACACTTAGATAACAACATACAACTTATATAATAATACTGATACGTTGAAATTGAATAGAAGTATTGATGTCAATCAAAAAATCCACATAAAGAAAAATTGTACAACATGCATATGTAAATTTCTACAATTATCCTCATTAAAGTATTTCCGAACTCAATACTGGTTCTTACACTTAAAACAAATATACTGAAAATCTTTACTTTTATTTTTACTCACTATGGCTCTCTTTTGAGCCTTTTTTTTCCACTATGGCTCTCTTTTGGGCCTTTTTTTTTCACTATGGCTCTCTTTTGAGCCTTTTTTTTTTTCTTCCTCGCTAGTATTCGCCAATTAAAATTTTCATTTGCTTAGAATTTTGATAATGCAACTCTTAAAATTTAAACAGTATTGCTTCATTTAACAATTACTTTAACAATAATTTAGATTTAATGCATTAATTTAGTTCACTAATATCATTATAAATCGCATATCATTATCATCTCAAATTATTATGACCTTTCTTTAAAACAATAGCAATATGGTTACTAATTCTTTACACCTATCTGAACACAATTATTTCATTGCACATAAATTACCTAGACAATTTACTTAAATTACTATTAATTATACAACAATACAATTTGGTTCGAGATGTCAGAAGAAATGAATGATCAAAACACCTTACCTTATACTTTCTTTGCTGGATTACTTTTCTAATCACAGGAAGCTCCACGATGTAGCGGTAATATGGCACAACAGTTCAGTTTAGTTCTTTCTAATAAAGATACGCACAACACTTTAGTCCACACTAGACGATATGGCACGATACTTTATCACACACTCGACGATCCGGCACGATACTTTAGCACATACTCGACGATACGGCACAACACTTTACACACATTCGACGCTACGGCACGACACTTTACACACATTCGACGATACGGCACAACACTTTAGCATACAATCGACGATCCGGCACGATGCTTTAGCACATACTCGACGATATGGCACGACCACACAAGAATTCCACTGGATACTCTGGCATTAACAGACTGCAACACGGCTCGCTGGTCACTGGTTTCAGGCGATTCTGTCCCACCGCTGCCACCAATTTGTCGGACGCTCCTCTCAGTCCACAAAACTTTGAAGAATGTCCTAGGTAGTTTTAGCTGCCACCACCGATATTAATGGGTGATATCGGTCACCTGCTGTGAGGATTGGGTAAAATAACACTGACGCTGTTAAGGAACTGAACTAACAGTTTATTTAAGATATAGATATGTACACAAGAAACAATATTTACAACTATTTACAATTACAACTCGGATATAGATGATCCGGTTCAACATTAAATTAACTACAATAAACGTTGGTTGTGTACCGTTCAACTTACACTTTCTTCCTCACACTCAACGCACGTTCGATACGCTTTATCAGAGATTACTGCAGAATCTCAATACACAAGGGTACTAGGCCTCACTTCTCGGCCTATAACACTATCCACCGGGACGCCTTGTCCCACGCTCAAAATATACACTATCCAACAGGACCACAAATCCTGAGCGACCTATCGGTCTCAACGCCAAGCGAGAACCGTCTAACCTCTCCGTCCAGAGTTGACCTTGTCAGAGATCTTCCTTCCCCCATCAGGGCCTCTTAGAGTTCCTCCATTGGTTCAATTCCGCATACCAACCTTGAGTCATGACATCTACTGTTTACACATCACTCCAATAGCTAGATGACAGCTGAGGCACGCCCCGCGGCCATCACTTTCATTCATCAACGAGTGCGTCATCTGCACACCTGTGTCAACATCTGTCATTCGTTATTATAGAAAAGAAAGAAAGGTATTTCGAGCTTCACGGATACACAACCCACAATACATAAAATATTCAGATAAGGAAATGTTATTCCTTTCTAATTCAGGGCAGATGTCTTCTAGGAACCTGACAGTGTAATACAATGAAATCTAACATGTCTTCACATGTCTTCACACCAGTAAGTCTAACAGAACCCTCCACCAAACTGTTATTATGTTAATATATATATTTTTTGCTACATTTATTTTTAAATTAATATTTAAAAAGTAATTAATTGCAGAAACTATATTTTTTCATAAAGTGTATTTGAATATGAACAATCAAAATCGTGTTCAGGGGTTTCCAAATCTGGTATTAATCAAAATTATTTTTCCGACTGTTGTTTTAGTTAATAAATTACAATGTTTAGCAGCCTACAATATTCTTCCTTTTAAATTCCATTTATCTTAGATGTTGTTTTAGAATAGATAAAATATTAAAAACAAAAATATTCAGATTAAATATCAAACAGATAAAACAAATAATATCATCTTTTCTCATTAACAAAAATATTGACCATTTGCGAAATAAAGCAACGCCATTGTTGATGTTTAAAAAATATATTTGCAGTATTTTTATTTTCAAACCGCCTGAAATCAAATTTCAACATATGTTGGCTTCTGGCCAAGAGATAGAGCGCATTTTTCTACAACTGAATTTCAAAAAATGATTTCATCAGAGCAAAAGACATTATTATCGCAATTTTTAAAATGCAATAAAAAATAAAAAATAGATTAACAGTTACTGATATTTAAAGGTTTATTATTAAAATATAAAATACGATTATTATTATTATTACTATTTTTTTTATTGAATATTAGTATTCATAACCGTTTAATTTGTTTATTACGTAAAATATTACTTTAAGATATTTTATTTGCAATGGCAGAAATTAATAAATGGCATTGTTTATAAGCTTGAAGTGTTCTCTATCCCATTTGTTTTAAACTTGTTTTTAAAATGCTAAAAAGAAAAATAAATAAATAAACACCCAGTAGAAAGTATAAATCAAAACAAATAAAATAAAATAATTATTTTTTTAATTGACAAAAATTAACTGACTCTCTGCAAAATCTCACTGGGCTGTTCTTAAACATTAAAAAATTATTTACCATATTTCACTTTTTTCCCTTCAACTTTGTGTGTAAAAGTCAAACAGCAACATAGGTTTGATTGTACCAAACAGACAATATGCATTTATATAATGTAGAGTTCCCAACTCTTCATTCCTATCGTTCTATAGGTCATTTTGTATAAAGCTGTTACCTCGTGTATATAGATTTCGCAAAAAAAAAAAAAAGAGAGAGAGAGAGAGAGAGAGAGAGAGAGAGAGAAGATGAATAAGAAGAATAATGTAAAAAGTGAGAAATTTGCTTCAAGAATTGTACATTATCATCTATAATTAGAAATTAATGTTATTAACTACTATTAACTGATTAATATTTTTAACTATTATTAATTACTTAGAATGTTTAACTAGTGTTCTGTCCATACTTTTCTCACAAAGTTTTGTTTTTGTAAAATTGTACAGTTTTTTATTTTTTTGTGAAATACATAATCATAATTTTGTAAATTTGAAATTGCAATATGCAATTTATTTTTATCTGTTCTATGCAATATATAGTCACATTTATTCTATTTTAGATTATTATCTATCTCTGAAGTGTTATCTTCTCTTAATTTATACATATCTTTCAATATCTTGTGTGCAATTTTTGGTTTATTTTTATGTGATATAAGGAGCTAAATTTCATCATTTTTTGACCAAATGTCGACAAAATTGGATGAAATGACATACAGACGGCTCTCGTTAGTTCGAAATAGGATAAATCGAATTTTCTCTTAATTCGAACTAAACATGAAGTCCCAAGATTTTCAAGGGCAGAATAACTTTAAAAATTTTCATTTATTCGAATTCATTTTCTCTTGACTTCGT
Organism: Maratus speculifer; assembly: GCA_964019185.1. Taxonomy (NCBI): domain Eukaryota; kingdom Metazoa; phylum Arthropoda; class Arachnida; order Araneae; family Salticidae; genus Maratus; species Maratus speculifer. The sequence continues at coordinate 148,809,191 of OZ025297.1, read as the reverse complement.
TTACATCGAAATAACGATATTTCGATTTTTCATTGCTCCTTACTTTCCCCCGTTGTTACGAATCGTAGCACCTGCTATCCAGTCACGTGATTGTTTTTCGGCGCCGTTGGGCCGATCGTCTGTTACGAAATCATGTTCAAAAGCCCAGATATGCTCGAAGGATTTTTCTCGACGAGAGAAATAGTAACTCTCGCTTATTATACATGTAAAATTTATGTTTTTATGTTTAAGTGTTTTGTAGTTGTGTTTAGTGTGTGTTGTCCAAAATAAACAAGTAAAAAGACTCCATTTTCAAGTATTATTTTAATGTACTTTCGAATTCGCGAATCGTAAAATTCTTCATGGTGCCTCATTTCAACCCGGGAAGTGACTGTTTGCAAGACTTTCGAATTTAAGACTTTTATAAGTGTCAGTGACTCCTTTAAGGATATCTGAATATCAAGAATGTGTTTATAAATTTCAAGACTGTGATTTGTGCTGCCGCTCTTGGGGATTTCTCGGTCTGAATTTATCGGAAATACATCGCGTCTTCACATCGCGGATAGAAAAGGTATTGTAAAATTATTTTGATTTATTCTTTTGATCTATTTTTTCACTATTATGGATCTTGAAAAAATTAAAAGTAAAAGAAAGGTATTGAAAACCGCAATAACCAAATTTATTACAAAAATTGAGGTTTATATAGAAAGTATCGATTTTAATGATAAAAGTCATTTTGAGCAGTTAACAGAATATTTAACTAATATTAATGATAAACAAAACGAATTAAAAACTGTTAATAATCAGGTTCAGGAATTATTATCGGATGGAACAATTTTCGAGAACGATATTCAGTCATCTATTGAATATGACGATGGAATAAATGAAACAAAATTTAAAATTAAATTGAATTTGAAGAAATTTAAAATTGATTCTGATCAACCTGATACTAGTTCTTTATTTAACGCGAGGACAAATCCTTATTTCAATGCTAGACCAACAACAATAAATTTACCAAAAATAAACATCCCGACGTTTAAAGGGGATCCGAATATGTTTTTGGACTTTATGAATAGTTTTAAAAGCAGCATTGATGCTAATGAAAATTTATCCAAGGTGGATAAACTTATTTTTTTAAAATCCTTTTTGTCAGGTGAAGCACTTTAATCAATTTCCGGTCTAGCCCTGACCGAGGCGAATTACCAGCAGTCTTTAGACTTGCTGCAGAATCGTTATGGTAAACCAGAAATTTTGATAAGCGGGTTTATAAACAAATTATTAGAACTAGAACCGGTTAGGTCGAGCACGAATATTAAGTCATTACGAGATTTATATGACGAATGCGAAATAAGCATTCGTAATTTACAAGCTATCGGGGTCGCGTCGGACAATTTTGGATATTTATTGATACCGATAATTTTAAAACAGATACCCCATAATTTAGTTGTAGAATATCAGAGAAAGAAAAACGCGGAAAAAGCTGGTGACGTAAATGAATTGATGAAATTCATAAAGTTTGAAATAGAATCGCGGGAAGCAGCAAATGCAGAGTCAGGGATTTCCTTAAAAAATCAGGAAGTAGCACGATATGAAAAAAGGAATTTTAGAACTAAACCAAATGTTCCCTCTTCAATCGCGCTTAATACTGTTGTAAAAAATGTTTGCATATTTTGTAACGCGAATCATTTAAGCTTAAAGTGTAATGAAATTACCGATGAACAAAAGAGGTATAAGTTGAAAAAAGATGGAAGATGCTATCGTTGCTTCTTGAAATCGCACGTAATATCCTTGTGTAAGGTAAAAATACCTCCTTGTGAATTGTGTAAAAGTTACCAGCATAATTATTTATTTTGCCCGACTAAAAAATCGACAAAAGCGCGTCACGATGGCAGCTCAGTAAAAGCCGATGATTCTAAAAATGAAGAAAGTCAAACCGTATTTTCATATGTAATTAAAACTAATAATTCTCCCGAAAAGTACGCAACATTGTTGCAAACCGCCTGTGTACGAGTGCAGGGTACTGGTAATAAATTATGCACGAGACTCTTATATGATTCGGCATCCTCTAGAACATTTATTACAAAAAGTTTAGCCTCGGCGTTGAAATTAAAACCTGTTGCCAAGGAAACGCTTTTGGTTTATACATTTGCGAATCGCGATGCCATAGAAAAGGAGTTTAATGTAGTAAATTTAACTATTATTAGTTGTCATCATCCTTATGAAAAAATAACTGTAAAAGTGCTGGTTTCTGAAATCATTAGCGGTACTAAGATAATGACTTCTGTTGATTATACGTTAATAGATAAATTACGATTAGATAAACATGAATTGGCCGATACATTCATTCATTCGAAACCGGTCCAGATCTTGCTAGGTGCGGACTATCTGTTCAAAACTATAATAGGTAACGTCGAAAAAATTAATCATAATTTATTTATGCAGCCAACAATATTTGGCAAAACCATTGTCGGTCAAGTTAATAGTAATAATTCGCAGCCAACTTCCTGTATGAATGTAATTTGTTTCCCTTCAGAAAATGATCTTAGAAATTTATGGCAAATTGAGTCTTTTTTAGTCGATTCAAATGATCAAATGCAAGAGGAGACTTATGAGGTCATTAATCAATTCCAGAAAGAAATCATTTTTAAAAATGATAGATATATGACCCCCTTGTTATGGCATAGTGAATTAGATAAACAGAATTTGTCTAATAATTACGAGGTTGCAGAAAGACGTTTCGCAGGTTTGGCGAAAAGGTTAAAGAATGATAAGTCTTTGTTTTTAAAATATAATGAAATTATGAAAGAGCAATTAACTGAGGGAATTATTGAAAAATGTAGTGATAATTGTTCTGTCAATTTCGTGATGACACACTCTGCTGTTTCTAGGCCAAGTTCTTCTACAACAAAAACAAGGATTGTTTTTGACGCGAGCAGTCGGGAAATGGGGGAGAAAAGTTTAAATCAATGTCTTTTTGCGGGGCAAAATTTGAATCCTAATCTCATAGATGTTATATTAAATTTCTGACAGTTTAAAATTGCTTTCACGGGGGATATTGCTAGGGCCTTTCTACAAATTCAGGTATCAGAAAATGATAGAAATTATCTATGTTTTTTGTATTTCGATGACTGCGACATAGATAAACACAGTGTTTTGTATCACTTTAATCGTCATTGTTTCGGCGTCACCAGCTCTCCCTTGTTTGTCTCCCTATGCCTCTACAATTAAAAAGCATATTGGTAATTATAAGGATACGGAACCCGCCGCCTATGAAATGATTAATAAATATTTGTACGTAGATGATTTAATTTACGGATCATCTACAGTCGAGCAGGCAATGCTACTAACAACTACTGCAGTTTCTATATTTAAAGATGCCAATATGCAATTGCGAAAGTTCGTTACTAATTCTCCAGAATTAAAAGAAGCTTGGAATGGTAACCCGGTTATAGAGATTAATGAAAACTGCGCCGAATCAAAGGTATTGGGGTTAAATTGGAATGTTGAAGGGGATTTTTTGGCTATAGATTTGGCATCTTTAGTGTGAATAGGTGACAGTTTGGAATTCACCAAAAGGCATGTTCTCCAGACAGCCGCTAAAATATTTGATCCAATTGGATTTATGTCACCCTTTTTGATAAGGGTAAAAATTTTCCTTCAAGAATTATGGCAGAGTGGGCTAGACTGGGACGATGAATTTAACGAAGAATTTCAAATTAAATACAGAACATGGTATCAGGAAATCGAATTGCTAGACCAATTAAAAATACCCAGATATTATTATCACTCGAGTGAAGTGCACGACAAAGTAGAACTACACATTTTTTCCGATGCTTCCTTGAAGTCCTATGGAGCGGTAGCCTACTTCCGGTTTAAAACGTCCGAAGAAAATTATAGGACATGTTTTGTTATGTCTAAGGCCAGAGTAGCCCCATTGAGAAAAATAACACTACCACGCTTAGAGCTTTTAGGGGCTCTAATAGCTGCTAGAATAGCTAGTCACCTTAAACTCATTTTCACGAATCTAGAAAAAATAGTACTGTGGTCAGACTCGACCATAGTACTACATTGGATCAAAGGAGTTGCATCCAAATGGAAGCCGTTTGTGGCTAACAGAGTGATGCAAATTCAGGACTTAAGCGACCCTAGTTCTTGGCTGCATGTAAATAGCAGGGATAATCCTGCTGACATGCTAACTAGGGGACTGTCAGCGAAAGAGTTAATAAACTCCAATTAGTGGTGGTACGGGCCGGAATGGCTCGGTAAATCTGAAAAATTTTGGCCTAAGGACGATAATTTAAAATTTAAATCGGTCAATCCTGAAATTGAAGCTAGAAGTAAGATTGTTGTTAATACAATTATTGCCAAGGAGAATATAATTGATATACACAAATTTAGTAGCTTGAGAAAATTATTGCGTGTAACAGCCTATGTGTTTCGTTTTATCAGATTACTAAAGAAAAATAGAGAACCACTACGCACACTTTCCGCGGAGGAAATCCGAGAAGCGGAAATTTTCTGGATAAAAAGTTGTCAAACTCAAATTTTCGAAAAAGAAATCTTAAGCCTGAAAAATTCCAAGCCACTTCCTAGAGACTCTAGATTGCTTTCATTGAACCCTTACCTCGATTCAGATGGAGTTTTGAGAATCTTAGGACGACTCCATAACGCAAATTATTCGATGGATGAGAAACATCCAATAATTTTTCCGCGAAAAACCAAACTTTCAGAACTTATAATTTGGGATGCTCACTACAGAGTTTTTCATTCTGCTGTTGCCCATACACTTGTGCAGATTAGAGAAAGATTCTGGTTATTAAAGGCTAGACAATCTGTGAGAGCTGTGCTTAAAAATTGCATTATTTGCAAAAGATTTTCTTCAATTCCAGGCGATCAGACGGTAGCGCCATTGCCTAATGATCGAGTAGAACAGACCAGTCCATTTAGTGTCATTGGATGTGACTTTGCAGGGCCATTATACGTAAAAGACTGTGATAACAAACAATACATTTTATTGATTACACGTGCAGTTACTAGAAATGTCCACTTGGAGCTTGTCGGCAACTTGTCGACACAAACATTTTTACTAGGTTTTCGCAGGTTTGTCTCTCGGCGAGGATTACCATCTGTAGTATATTCGGACAACGCCAAGACCTTTAAACGTGCGGACAATGACTTGAAAAACCTTTGGCGAATTATGACTCATCCAGATGTGCAAGACTATTTTGCTTCTCATCACATACAGTGGAAATATATCATTGAACGAGCAGCGTGGTGGGGGGGATTTTACGAGCGAATGGTTAGAACTATAAAAACTGCTTTAAGAAAGACACTCAGGAAATCATCGCTAACTGTTGATGAACTACATACTGTTTTAGTTGAAATTGAAGGAATGGTCAATTCTCGATATTTAACATATGCCTCGCCAGAAGGTCAAGACCCCCTACCATTAACGCCTGCTCATTTCCTAATTGGGAGAAGAATTTATTCTCTGCCACCAGTTCGCCTTCACCTTGAATCGAATATCTCTTCCAGGAAAGAATTAATTAAATCTTTTAACTATCGTGAGAAATTAATGCGCTTGTTTTGGACTAGATGGAAAGGGAAAAACTTATTAAATTTGAGGTCAGCTCATTTAAGTTCGAACAAAACTAATTTTCCTCAATTTAAATTGAATGACATAGTACTAATCAAAGATGATAAATTACCCAGAAATTTCTGGAGTCTAGGAAAAATTATTGAATTATTTCCTGGAAGAGACGGCAAGGTGAGGGCCTGCAAGATAAAAACTGAGAAATCTATTCTCAGACGACCAGTACAGTTATTGTATCACATGGAAATTTGAACTGATTAACTTGTATATACTAATCTTGTTTTTTTTTATCTTATTTTAGTTGAAGTTTTGTTGTATTTAGTTGAAGTTTTGTCCTTGAAGTATGTATAATATTCCATATTTATATTCATGTTGTATTAAATTGATATATAATTTGTGATAAACATCCATATGTTCATGGGTGGGCAGTGTTACGAATCGTAGCACCTGCTATCCAGTCACGTAATTGTTTTTCGGCGCCGTTGGGCCGATCGTCTGTTACGAAATCATGTTCAAAAGCCCAGATATGCTCGAAGGATTTTTCTCGACGAGAGAAATAGTAACTCTCGCTTATTATACATGTAAAATTTATGTTTTTATGTTTAAGTGTTTTGTAGTTGTGTTTAGTGTGTGTTGTCCAAAATAAACAAGTAAAAAGACTCCATTTTCAAGTATTATTTTAATGTGCTTTCGAGTTCGCGAATCGTAAAATTTTTCATGACGATATTTCGATTTTTCATTGCCCCTTACTTTCCCCCGTACCTTGAAATAAACCCGATCCTTGAAATAACTTTCTTTCTGTCATTCTTGTCAGAATTGTTCTGAACAAGTATGCATTTGATATCCGTATTTTTAGTGTCCATTCTGTATATCAATAACACCTCCACCCATTCTTCCATTGTGCTTGTTCCTAATCTCTTAAATAGTTTATGTATATATGTCTTTTAATTTAATATTAAGTCATATTCTAATGGTAAATGCCAAAATATATTTTAAAAATATTATAACATTAACTGTAATAGTATCTCCTTTAAACATGTTTTCCTCATACTTTCCACAATTCGAACTCTTGATAATTCGATCATTTCTTGTGATTCCGAAGAGTTCGAATTAATGAAAGCCGACTGTTCTTCACTGTGTAGATTTTAATACAGAGCCGTAATTTTAGTCTGTTTCAACTCCGTGATAGCGTGTTTACCTGTCTTTCGAAAAATATCCGAATCAAAGTTTGGCTTCGGAGTTTCCCCCGGAATAAATTTCATGGCCTCATAAATTCAATTTTAAAGAAGGTTTTTTTTTTTTTTTTTTTTTTTTTTTTTTCATTTTACAGACAAAAATTGCTGCAAAATATTTTTTTTTTTTTTTTAATTTCATCTTTTCTTTTTTCGTTGAGAAATTGAGAAATTTTAAATTGGATACATTTCATAGTCCAGCGGATTTAATTAAAAGGATTTCTCTAAATTTCCGCCATTTTGCGGATTGCCTTTTTTTTTCTTTTAGCTAATAATAAATCAAGTAATTAAATATTCTTCACAAATGCACAGATCTATTCTGTTAGAGTTGTGCGAAAAGTAGTTCATGATTCTTTTTCTTTTATTTGATTAAACAAATATCATCTAATTGTAATAAATTAAAAATTAAAGTTAATAGTGCTGTCATATATGTTCTAATAGGAAAAGTTAAGAATTTAATAATTCTAACTTAACGATTGGAGTTTATTAATTAAAGATAAAGTATTTTGAAAGGAATATTAAACGAAAATATTTTGTGGGGGTGTTCTATAACAGTTATCTTCTTTATTGAATAAATTTTGTGGTATAAAGAAATTTGATTGTCTAATCCTCGGTGAACTTACATAATTTCACTAATGCCTGTCTCTACCTAGATTAATCATTGATAATGTTTATTCTGAGGTCTCTACTGGTGTCTGAGAAATTCTAATTTTTGGAAAGTGTCTTAGAATTCTTTAACATATTTCTATTACTCTATTCTATTTCTTTTTCTTTTTCTTTCTTTTTCAGCATTTTCTAACAGAAGTAAAAAGAATCCGACTAAATCCTGCTGAAAAAAAAAGTTGAAAAAAAAGAGAAAGAAAGAAAGAAAATCCGACTAAATCCTGTGAAAAGAAGGAAAAAAAGAAAGATAGAAAGATAGAAAAGTAATAAAAAATTATGCGTTGAGAATAGACTATGAAATACTTTCCAGCCCATTCAAAATAATGTAACAAAGCTGTATCGTTTAATAAGTTAAAATTATATATCTAATTCATTCATACGGAAACATATAAAACATACAATACATTTGAAAGCCTAATTTCAACTGTTTCCATCTATAATCGGAACATTAATGGAATTCTTTAAGAAGCACTGTATACATAATATGCATATTTTTATCTATTAACTACATGAATGCCAAAATTTAGTTCAGTTAAGAAATACATGCATACTTTAGTTGAAAATTTCTCTTCGGCAATTTCCTTTTATAAGGAGAATGGTACACAAATTAATTTGTGCAGCTCTGTATATGAGTTATAGAATTTATATACGACGAGTAAAATGAATAAAAAAAATTAAATGCTCGTGCCAAACTTTAAAACGCACTTCCAGGAATTTTCTCAAAGACAGTACTGTAACCGATTTCTTTTGTATGTCCCTGTAAATGAACGACAAACGCTATGAATACCCTAGTCTATCATAATCATCTTGTGATGAAATTCAGTGAACTGATTTCAATGAAATTTACTTATATCAGTTTCAATGCATTTGAAATAGTGTAATGTCATTAAAATAACCTGTAAACGATTCCCCCCCCCCCAGATATCATAATGTAATGGAATTATTTTGGGTGCTACTGCAAATGAACTATTAATCCCACATACTTCATATACAATAACAGACATGCCTAGGTAACCTTAAAGAAGGTTTATCGATTGCATGAGTATATTTACAGAAGTTGGACAGAATGACAGGCAAATGGAATTCATAAACACTTTTCAACTGTGTTGTAAAGTGTTAAAAAAGGGGGGGGGGTATTTTACGAAAATAATTGAAATTTTATCCGCACTAATTAAGGGTGTATTCGAAAAAACGCTTTTCTACCTTCAACTGCTCGAAATTTTCCGATACAATTTCAGACACATTTTTAAAGGTAGAAACATGAAACTTGCTGAGGGTATTTTTGAAGAGATGTAGAAGGTGCCGTGTGATGTATTTTTACGCTCAATTCATTAGAATTTGATTTATAAACAATTATCTTCTCAGTATGACCCTTTTTTTTCTTTCACAGATCTCCCGCTAGGGAAAAATCTGTTCAAAATGCCGTTTTTGATTGCTTTTTTTTCAATATTTTCTGCATTTATCAAATAATTGACAATTACGGCACCTTGTGTACTTTCTAAATAAGAGAATTTGCCAGTTTGATGCATATGAGAGTAAAAATGAAGTCAAAAATAAATCGGAAAATAAGCAGTTTGAATCGAAATACACCCTTAAGATATCACCTAGAAAGAAACAGAAAGAAAAATATCACACTTACTGAAATCGTGACGGATGCATTTAGAAACATTTTAAAAACAATGTTTTTTACTTGCATAATAATTCAGCATATGTTACTCATTTCTGTTTAGTCAACAAATAATATTATTTGGCAGATAATAGCATGCTATGTTTTTAATCTATTAGAATGATAAAAAATATTAATCTATAATTTAAAATCTTAAAAAAAAGTATTTTTTTATAATCCACAAAATTAACTGACCATATGTACAATCTCGCATCGCTATTGTTAAACATTTAAAATAAATATTGTGCTATCTCATTTTTATTTTCCAATTTCGTATCCTAAAGTCAAATATCAACTAACGTTGGATTCAGTCCAAGAGATAACATGCATTTTTGTAGTACATTTTTAAAGCATAAGTTCAAATGAATAGAAGAAATTGTTATCGAAACTTTTAAAATACAGTTTTAAAAAACTAGAAACTGAATTAATAGCTAGATAAGGAATTATAAAGGGATTTTCACATAAATGATTATTATTAGAATTTGTTGTAGCTGTATTATAATTCTGAAAAATATTTTATTATATTATTGTTATTAAGATATAGACATTTTCTTTAGTGTCTTATTAAGAAAATTTTCAACCTTCTGTATAATCCAATTTCTCTGCAAATCGAAAATTATCAATCTTTCTATCTATCTAAATTTACAGGGTGGGCAAAAAGTCCCCAGAAACTTTAAAAATTCATTAAAAACGGAATAATAACCGGGAAAAAAAAAAAAAAAAAAAAAAAAAAAAAAAACGGTTTGCAGGTTTTATAACGTTAGGTCACGGGAATTGTTTTATGACAGGTAAAAAAAAAAAAAAAAAAAAAAAAAAAAAAGAGTTAAAAACACCCGAAGGTGGCGTTGGTGCTAATGACTTCGGTGGAAATAAGCAACTGACATGGTTATAAGAATTTCACTCTCAATCTAATACCAGTTCACAATTGTAAACCGTGTATGTGAAGGAGAAAGCATTGTTGTTGCAGTTTTGCAGTGAAACAAGAATCAACGATCATTATCTTTCGTAAATTAAAAATTCTGTGCAACATCAGTACTGTAAAAGAACATTTAACAGCGACAGTCCTTATAAAAATTCCTAGGCGGTTTGAGAAGGTTGAAGCACTAGAGGATAGTGGGTTCCCATGGCCTCTTAGGTCTTCAGATTTGACACCGGTAGACTTCTGGTTGCGGAGATATTTTAAACTCTTTGTATATCGATACGGTCCATCTAATTTATTGGAACTGAAAGATACTATCCGCCGAGAGGACTCATGTGTATCACGTATACAATGCACCCAGACCCCCACACTCTGTCGTTGCTGGATTTATGTCTCGTCTGCAACGTGTTATCCCCCTGTAGTGCTGGTCATGCGGAATGCATACAACTATGACAAACGATTTGGAGGCATTCTGTTTCTTATTTGCGTAACTTTTATTTGAACTCTGTACGTCAACGCCATCTATCTATTAATTTTTGAGTTATTTTTCCCCCTGTCTTCAAAAAAGCCCCGTGGCCTTCCGATGCTAGTTCTGCAAACCATTTTTTATTTCGGTTGTTTTACGAGTTTTGTGAATTTTTAAAATTTCTACGTACTTTTGCCTACTCAGTATACACATTGGTGGACAAAACTTAAGGGCCAAGGAGGAATGTGCATCAGAAGACATCACCACTGTTAGAGTGAGACTGGTGACCACTGAGTTAGACTGGATCTACTCTCATCTCAGAGGAGTACGGTAGATCAGTCATCATCAGTCCAATTGCGATGCATATAACACCACTGTAAATGACGCTACGGTGAATGTCTCGTGAGTGGGACACACACAACAGGTTTTCGGGCCTTTTTTAAACGTCTTGCAGTAGTTTTCCGGGATATTTTAGCTCTTGAGGCAACACAAAGTTGATTTTCTAATTGACCATCTGTGCTGCGTCGATTTCTTTCTGCCTAAATAACAATACAGGGATCTTTTTCGGACGTCGAATTACTAGGACGACTTCTTTCCGTGTGCCTAGTACACATTCCACTCTTTTGGAATTCCGCTCATAGCCTAGAAACAATACTGTGCTCGACATTAAATTTACAGCCAACTTCTCTCATTTTCTGTCCTTCTACCAACTTTCCTTTTATTCTACCACTAGTAATATCATCTATATGATGACTCGGAGACATGTTCAAAATGTAAATGTTAAATCTTTACTCCAACTCCTTCAGTTTTTTATATCTGATGACAACTCACAGCACCCGCCGATTGACTAAAATCTCTTATCTTTGCTGTCACGTGATCGCAAAAGCGGAAGTACAAAATTTGCACAAGTTTCACAAAATAGGGTACATCTAACATTCATGCGAATTCACACGTGTTTCTGCTGTTTATTTCTAAATGTAATCGTTGAAAATAACAGTGATCCTTAAGTTTTGTCCACTAGTGCATATAAGGACGTGAGTTTAAAAATTCGCTTTATCCAAAAATTTAAAAAAAAATTTTTTTCTATTAATTTATTCAATTGATTAATTTGCATCAAAAAGAATATTACATTCTGTAAAGAAATCAATTTTATGATGCATTTCTTGCGTTGCAAAATCTTAGCAAAAAATGCAATTTTTTTATATGTTTTGTTTATATTTTAATCTGTTGGAGACAATTGACATTGCATTTGGAGAATTAGCCTTGAAAGATTTAGCTTGCTTTTCTCAATCAGAAATCAACTGGTTTTATGTATTGTGAAATGATTTCCTTAAACGAAAATTTCCCAATATAAGTTTCAATTTTTATTTCTGCTTTCTATAGTCCTTTCGTAATTTTACCCAATACATTTTTACTTTTCCTACTTCATTAAGTTTTGTGGTACCGTAGATGATTTCATTTTTATAGTCTTGCATTTGTCAAAATAGTTGATAATTACAAAAAGTTTGACTATATATATGTATATAAATACTTTTATAAATAAATCCAATGCAACACAGATATTTACCAAAATTTAAAATTCAATGAAAACAATATATAAACTGTCTGTATGTATAATAAACATAAAAAAATTAACTCCTATATATATAATATACTTTTTTATTTTTAATAAGGTATTCATCAAGGGATGTAACGTGAATTGTTTTCCAAATATATTCCTGGAACATTTTCCATTAAAGATTCATGACTTTCCTTTTTTAGCGGAAAAAGAGTACAAACATTTTCAAGAATATAAACATTTTCAAAAGTTTAAGCATAATGTAACTTCTGACAATTCTGAATTCATTAAACGGAGTTCTGCATCTTTTAGTTCATTCTTTTTACTTACTTAGAATAAGGATAATTCAGGAAAGTAAAGTTAATTGCGATCAAACTTTCTAACTTCCTCTTCTAGTGTATTTCTCACAAGTTTGGAATAGCTTTTTCTGGGATATTGACAAACAGAGCAAACAGGACTTGCTATGTAATAATGTAGTATGTTGTTATAATAGATCATTTGTGCGGGGTATGTAAGCCAAGGGGAAAGGCTGTTGTTTGGAGTAGATTTTTTTTTCATAAGTTACTATTATATATGCATACATATATATAAAGAAAAGCTAATAAAAATCAATGCTAGTTAATATTTTTTACATTATTTTCAAAGCATGTAGGTTCTACGTATTCATTTTCACATTTTGTTTTTGTGCAGAAATGTATGAAAAATGCTATTTAATTACTCTCGCATTTAATGAGCATACAAATTTTTAATTTCTTCTTCTTCTTCTTCTTCCTTTTTAGGTAGATTTCGTATGAAATACTACCTATTGCATTGTCTCCCATGTTGGAATTTCTGAAAAATTTTTGCGGATCTACACGAATCATGACTCCTAGACTCCAAAACTACCACCAGTAAAAAAGTTTATATATATATCTATCTATCTATCTATCTATCTATCTATCTATCTATCTATCGGTGTATATCACTTTCTTCTAGACACGATAACTTCCATAATTATGCTCAGATCTTCATCAAACTTTTACATAAAATCAAGGGGCATAAAATCTCGGTTAAGTTCGTTAATGGGCAAAATCGGACCAAGGGGGTGGAAGTTAGGAGGGTTTTTGTGAAAACAGAAAAAACGCGATAACTTTTTAATTAAAATAGATATCGAATCGATTTAAAGTTTATATTACTTCTAAAAAATGAGGAAAAAGTTTATGCGTGACAGATTTTTGATAAAGTTAAAAATGGGCTCAAGGGGCGAAAAAAACATGGTTTTTGGGAGAAAAAAATTCATAACTTCGTCAATTCTCAAGATATCAAATCCAACTAAATTTTATATAAATGTACTCAATATTATCTAAAACTTTTGTATTTACAAGTTTTTGATAGGACCAATTTTTACCGATGAAAAAAATTAAAAACGAAAAGAAAAAGGGGGGAGGTAAAAGAAAAAAAACCCATAACTTACTCAATTCTTAAGCATTTAAATCTAATTAAATTTATTTTACATCTTCACAATAATATCTACAACTTTTATATTGACAAGTTTTTCATAGAACCAATTCTTATAGCAAAAATAAATTAAACAAAAATAGGAGTTGGAGAAAAAACCTCAAATCCAAACTGCTTATATTCTGACTCATTTTAAAATTCATTTTTGATTTTAAACTCATCCAAATGACAGATCCTCTTATTTAGCAACTATATAATGCGACTTATTGGCCAATTTTTTGATAAAGGCAGAATATATTTTTAAAAAGGCTGCCAAAAAAGGTATTTTGAACAGATTTCCCGAAGTTTTCATCATTAAAAAATTCATTAAGTATAACAAATTGCGTTTTTCATGAGTCATTTTTAAATTCATTTTTGTTCTCAAACCCATCCAATTTACAGGTCCTATTATTTAGGAACTATATAACTTGACGTATTGGCCAGTTTTTTGATAAAGGCAGAATATATTTTTTAAAAGGCTGCCAAAAAGGGTATTTTGAACAGAATTTCACGAAGTTATCGGGATAAAAATTTGAGGAAATTTAAGAAATTGCGCTTTTACCGAGTCATTTTTAAATCTTTTTTTTGTTCTCAAACGCATCCAATTTACAGGTTCTCTTATTTAGGAACTATATAATGTGACGGAATGGCCAGTTTTTTGATAAAGGCAGAATATATTTCAAAAAAGGCTGCCAAAATGGGCACTTCGCACAAAATTTCCCAAAGCGAGATGATTAATGAACTGTGGGTATTCAAATAACAAATTGGTTATTTTATGACTCATTTTTAAATCCAATTTTGCTCTGACACGCATTCAATTGACAGTTTTTTGTTACTTAGGAACTATATAATGTGCGTATTCGTCGATTTTTTGATAAAGGGTGAATATATATATTTTAAAAGCTGTCAAAGTAAGCACTTCGCAAAAAAATTTCCTAAAGCGATCATGATAAAAGAATTGAGGTTGTATTCAAATAACAAATTGTTTATTTTATGACTCATTTTTAAATTCAATTTTGCTCTCAAACGCATTCAATTGACAGTTATTTGTTATTTAGGAACTGTGTAATGTGCCGTATTGGTCAGATTTTTGATAAAGGCTAAATATATATTTAAAAAAATCTGTCAAAGTGGGCACTTCGCACAAAATTTCTCAAAGCGATCTTGATTAAAGAATTGTGGATGTATTAAAAATAATAAATTGGTTATTTTATGACTCATTTTTAAATTCAATTTTGCTGTCAAACGAATTTAATTAACAGTTTTTTGTTATTTAGGAACTATATAATGATCATATTGGTCAATTTTTTAAATAAAGTAAGAATATAATTCAAAATATATTGCCAAAATGGGCATTTAAGTAGAGATAGGCATTTTTTTTTTTTTTTTTTTTTTTTTTTTTTTGAGATGAAAACTTTTCGAAATCTACCTCCGCCTATAGGCCATGCCGAAAGGGATTTTTTTTTTTTTTTTTTTTTTTTTACTTACAATATTTTTAATATTTATTTTTTTGAGGTGACATATACAGTTTCTTTCAAGATCATCCAGTCTATAAGTTCCTCGACAGTTACATAAATTGAAGTAAGAAACAAAACTAATAGTTTGTTTTTGCTCGAAGAAAGTTTAAAAATTAAATAATCAAAATCAGAGCAAAAATACTATTGTTTTACTTAGAAGCAAAGTTATTTCGAACTGTAAGGAGAACCTTGGACCCCTGGGAAGTCACTGCTTTCTCCTATATTTATTTCTGGTTTCAGAATACGTATACACACATCTCAGTTTTCCTTTGCTACTGTTTTCCGTAATCTCTCCTTGTAACTTCAATGAATCTGTTAAACATTGGGATGTGGATTATAGGTCCTAGCTTTTCCGAAAAAAAATGTCTTCGTATTCTTAGACAATATGCACCGACTATGAATAAAGTGTTTAATAGTTACATAAATTTCTACTGGAGCTTAGACTGCTTATAGGAAATATTATTAGAAGCAATCACTGTGTTGAAACAAAATAAAATAGAATAAAAATCGTAATATGATTTTTCCTATGTATAGGAATCAAACGTTAAATTTTGATTCGAAAATTTATCATTATCGTTTAGAAGTTTTTAGAATGAAAAAGCTACTGTTAGAAGAAACTATCAGATAGTAGAAATATTGGTAGGAAAAAAATGAACAAAATCTGTCTGATCGCTCCATTGCATCCGCTTTTTGTCAATAGCTTGAATTAACACAAATCATGACGTCGCGCGTCCTCTGGCCATTGAGGGATTTAAAGGTACGCATGAAGCCTATATCACGTCCAATGGGAGTAATTTTGTCAAGAATCCTGTCGATTTGGAAGCGGGTGGATTTTGAAGTAAAAAATATGTCAGCGTGCGAAAGATTCTCGGAATTAAAAAGAAAAGAATGACTCTTTTAAAAACATTCGAATTTACTCTAAAAAACAGAAATGGTAAAAAATAATGTTACACACAATTTAGAAATTAACTAAAATCTTTATATTTAAGTAAATTGTGTAAGACAATAATAAGTTTAAGGAGATTTTAATAGGATTAATGATAGATATAATTAAAGAATAGAAAATTAGTGAATATGTCGATAATTTAGCTTAATAAAAGGAAATATGGCGAAGGAAGAATTAATAACATAACATACGTATTAACAATTTCTTAATGAGATTTATGCTTATGTACTTTTTATGCTGATTTATATTTATGATGCTCTATGAAAAATGCTTTATACCTGTTTCTTATTTTGTCGTTTTTAATAATGTGTAGCAAATTAAATTCTATTGTCATTTTATTCGAGTGATGCGACGTAAAATTCACCTTTTCAAGAAATGAATCGTCTTTAAATCATACAGAAAGGAAAATAGTTGTATGTATTGTAATAGCAACATACTCACACACTCACCACAAAAAGACCATTTTCTAGTGTTCATTCATGCAAAAATAATTCGACATTTGTGATAGTCCACATGTGTCAAACAAAACTTTAGTTATTACAAAAAAAAAAAAAAAAAAAAAAAAAAGGAAAGAGATATTCCATTTACGTAATAATAATATATATATTACAAATTAAAAAAATTTCCCCAAAACTAACCTTTATACTATCTTAATTTTCTTATAATAATGTTCCGTACTTACTTCAAATTATTAAATTAAAATCTTGTTTCTAGATCTAATCTGTTAATCTTTATGCAGACGATATAAATTCTTAATTTGCCTTAAAAAACATTATTCCAGTATGCGTAAACTTAAAAAGATGGCTCTAAATTAAAAATATTCTTAATTAAACTTTATTTCTTAATATTCCAAATAAAACTAATTTATTCTATGTTTTTATCAACCCTTTTTAAGAAAGTCTTATTAAATTTATTCCAAAACCATACCTTTCAAAAAATATCATTATTTTATTTTATCTATTTATTTATTTTTCCTCAGTCAACATTTGATAGTGTGCATAGCAATAAATTCATTTCTTTTCTTTTTCTCATAAAATTAATAGTCTATAAAAATCGTCTGCCTAAGATATTTAAAATCCTGAGTCGATTATAAATTGGTTAAATAATATTTTTTTTTAAATAAAATTATCGTCTGAATGAAGTGTTTAATCTCGAAGCTGGACAAGAATTCTGTTTACATAAAAGAATGGTGGTTTGAGGTTACAGAATGTTCTAGAATTTTCTTTTTAGATTTAAGAGGGGAAGCCTCGAGCTGAGAAGGAAGATTCTTGGGTTTTTTCTTCGATGAGTACGGCTCGCTGAAATAATGATGGAATGTTTCGGTAAAAGACAGTTTGCAAAAGGAGCTTTTCCCTTTCTCATGACTACGGATTAAATAAATGAACTTACAGCAGCCAATGAGTAATTTATTGGATACTCTACATCTATTTATTTATTTTCCTCGGTGGCCATGACTTCTGTGCGGTGAAAGGGAAACCCGGCGTTGATGTCTCTGGCTCCTAACTTTTAAATCGTCACATATATATATATTTTGTGTATATATATTAAAGAAGTTGTTGTACATGCCACAATGAGCACGCGTGCCATAGATTCGACAATGCAGTTCCAGGCGGTACACGTTGAGTCTGTTGGACATCCTGCGTTCTATATCGCTTAATATTAAATGAGTTAGTGAAAATACTTTTCCTCATTGTCTATTTTAACCATTTTAAGTCTGGTGTACTACTAATAGTACATGTCTTTTAATTGAGTATTATTTTGTTTTAACAAATACTTTTGTTACTGTTTATGTGTAATAAAGTTAGTATCTGTCTATGCATTTACTATATGACTTCATTAGTGTTTCGGGATTTAGTAATAAGAATAATAAATATTTGCTTAATTCTCTTTTCACTGTTTGCAATTATTTTATCTTCACACTTTATTTACTATTTCACACTTTAAATTTTAAATGAAGCTACTTTTTTGAAAGAATCCAGTGTAGTAAAGCGCAAAATGTATTAGAAAGTTGTAATATCAGTTAAATCTCGTTGTAATGTAATATTTACTAAACATCTCCAAAAACTTTTCCTTCGCCTATTATTGTATGAATATGAACTAAATAGTACATAAAATATCAACATTCGGTATGTTTCAGGCAATTAAATATTTGTTAAATTCTAACTAATCTATTTGGACAGCTAGTGTTAATGTTATTAACGTAAAAATATTTTTTTCTAAAAACTGGAAAAAAAATTCGGACACGAAAGGGTTAAAAGCAACTTCTTTTAAACATCTTACGAAATATAACAACACGCATGATGTTTCAAATAATTAACCATTCTATTTCAGCAAACTAATGTCAAACAATCAATATATTCCAAGGGTAAACACGTGCATCCATCCTATCTAAAAAATCGTTACCTGCATGTAAAGTTTCTAAACAATATTAAAAAGGATTAAGGTGTTTGTTTGTGAATTCGATTTTTTTTTTTTTTTATTAGCTATAATTTCAGGAACTACCGAGCCTATTTTAGAAATAATGGTGGCAATGTTCTGATAACCATCTCTGCATCAACATAGGCTATAATTTATGTTAGTACAAGAATCTCCAAGATACTAAAAACAAAAACTATTCTAAAATTGTGATTTCTATGATATTTTTGGAGCTAGAAATTTCAAATCTTCTGTGGTAATTAATATTAAGAAGGAAATACACGCTATAAATCGTTTCGAAAAGTTCGAAATTTAAAGTGAAAATGAACGAAAAACGTTCTAAAAACTTCTAAATTATGATTTATTTCGTATTGTAAGACTTAGAAACTTGAAATTTGACATTACCGTTACATTTGAAAGAAAATGCTTGCACAGATCAGTTAAAAAAAATTTAAACGTAAAAGAATGCACGATAAAAAGAAATTTCTGAAATTGCGGTTTTTGTGAAACTACTTGTGCGAGCAAGTTGAAATTCGACATGATAGGACATATCATGCAAATGTTTGCTAAGAACAATTTAAAAAAAATCGAAATTTAAAATGGCAAAAATAGCAGAAAACATTCTGAAAATCCCTGTCGGCATGGCCTATAGGCGGAGGTAGATTTCGAAAATTTTTCATTTCAAGAAAAAAAAAAAAAAAAAAACGATTAGCGAAAAACGCAGTTTAACTACGTTATTCAGCCGCTTTTAAAATTTTTTTAATTTCATTTTTCTGTAAAAACTGGTTTTATCAAAATCATCTTAAACGAAATTCGACTCAAATGCCCATTTTGGCAGCATATTTTGAATTATATTCTTACTTTATTTAAAAAACTGACCAATATGCTCATTATATAGTTCCTAAATAACAAAAAACTGTTAATTAAATTCGTTTGACAGCAAAACTGAATTTAAAAATGAGTCATAAAATAAGCAATTTATTATTTTAATACATCCACAATTCTTTCATCAAGATCGCTTTGGGAAATTTTGTGCGAAGTGCCCACTTTGACAGCTTTTTTTAAATATATATTTAGCCTTTATCAAAAATCTGACCAATACGGCACATTACACAGTTCCTAAATAACAAATAACTGTCAATTGAATGCGTTTGAGAGCAAAATTGAATTTAAAAATGAGTCATAAAATAAACAATTTGTTATTTGAATACAACCTCAATTCTTTTATGACCGCTTTGGGAAATTTTTTTGCGAAGTGCTTACTTCTGACAGCTTTTAAAAAATATATATTCATCTTTTATCAAAAAATCGACGAATACGCACATTATATAGTTCCTAAGTAACAAAAAACTGTCAATTGAATGCGTTTCAGAGCAAAATTGGATTTAAAAATGAGTCATAAAATAACCAATTTGTTATTTGAATACCCACAGTTCATTAATCAAGATCGCTTTGGGAAATTTTGTGCTAAGTGCCCATTTTGGCAGCCTTTTTTAAAATATATTCTACCTTTATCAAAAAACTGGCCAATCCGTCACATTATATAGTTCCTAAATAAGAGGACCTGTAAATTGGAAGGGTTTGAGAACAAAAATGAATTTAAAAATGACTCAGAAAAAACGCAATTTGTTATACTTCCTTAATTTTTCAAAGACGATAACTTCGGGAAATTCTGTTCAAAATACCCTTTTTGGCAACCTTTTTAAAAATATATTCTGCCTTTATCGAAAAACTGGCCAATACGTCAAGTTATATAGTTCCTAAATAAGAAGACCTGTAAATTCGATGGGTTTGAGAACAAAAATGGATTTAAAAATGACTCAGAAAAAACGCAATTTGTTATACTTAATCAATTTTCTAATGACGATAACTTCGGGAAATCTGTTCAAAATGCCCTTTTTGGCAGCCTTTTTAAAAATATATTCTGCCTTTATCAAAAAACTGGCCAATACGTTAAGTTATATAGTTCCTAAATAAGAGTATCTGTCATTTGGATGCATTTAAAATCAAAAATGAACTTAAAAATGAGTCAGAATATAAGCAGTTTGGATTTGAGGTTTTTTCTTCAACTCCTATTTTTGTTTAATTTATTTTTGCTTTAAAAATTGGTTCTATGAAAAACTTGTTAATATAAAAGTTGTAGGTATTATTGTGAAGATGTAAAATAAATTTAATTAGATTTAATTGCTTAAGAATTGAGTAAGTTATGGATTTTTTTCTTTTTAACCCCCCCCCCCTTTTTTTCTTTTCGTTTTTAATTTTTTTTCATCGGTAAAAGTTGGTCCTATCAAAAACTTGTAAATACAAAAGTTTTAGATAATATTAAGTACTTTTATATAAAATTTAGTTGGATTTGATATCTTGAGAATTGACGAAGAGATGAATTTTTTTCTCCCAAAAACCATGTTTTTTTCGTTCCTTGAGCCCATTTTTAACTTTATCAAAAATCTGTCATGCATAAACTTTTTGCCCATTTCTTAGAAGTAATATAAACTTTAAACTGATTCGATATCTATTTTAATTAAGAAGTTATCGCGATTTTCCGGTTTTCACAAAAACCCTCCCTATTTCCACCCCCTTGGTCCGATTTTGCCCATTAACGAACTCGACCGAGATTTTAAGCTCCTTGATTTTATGTAAAAGTTTGAAGAAGATCTGAGCATAATTATGGAAGTTATCGTGTCTAGAAGAAAGTGATATACACCGATAGATAGATAGATATATAAACTTTTTTACTGATGGTAGTTTTGGGGTCTAGGAGTCATGATTCGTGTAGACCCGCAAAAAATTTTCAGAAATTCCAACATCGGAGAGAATGCAATAGGTAGTATTTCATACGAAATCTACCTAAAAACTTTCTAAATTACGATGTTTATAAAAATTTTAATTATAGAAATTTGAAATGATAATAAAAGAAATGAAAATGAAATTAGATTGATTTATCGAAAGACCTTATGCAATTTAAATGCAACGCAAGGGCTTGCGACGCTGCCAGAATAATAATAAAAAAAAAAGCTAAGGTTGTTTGACTACATTTATTGTTTTCTTTTTTCTATTCATAAAACTTAGAAATTAAAAAAAATAATAGGGAGTACGCCAGACACGTAATTTTTCAAGAGGTTCTTCACATAAAGATTTCAGAAGCTCTGCTTCTGATTCGAATTCCTTATTTATCCTATATCATTCTTTCTTCCAAAAAATCGTTAGTTCAAAATTCATACACAATATTAAAAATTATGTAAAGTAGCATAAAAAAGCTATGGTTGTTTGCATACATTTATTGTTTCCTTTTTTCCATTCGGGAAACTTAGAATTAAATTAATAGGAAGTACGCCATCAGACATATAATTTTTTAAGGAGTTCTGTGCATGAAAGTTTCAGAAGCTCTGCCTCTGCTTCGAATTCTTTATTTATGCAATATCATTTCTTCTTCCATGAAACTATTAGTTCAAAATTCCTATACAATATTAAAATTAACGTGAAATATAATTAAAAAAAAAAACAATGGTTGTTTGTATACATTTATTGTTTTCTTTTTTCTATTCGTGAAACTTAGAAATTAATAATAATAATAGTAATAGGGAGTACGCCATGCACTTAATTTTTCAAGAGGTTTTTGTGTATGAAAGTTTCAGAAGCACTGCTTCTGATTTGAATTCCATACTTATGCTAAATCATTCCTTCTTCAATGGAATTTTTAGTTGAAAATTCATTTACGATATTAAAATGTACTTAAAATTTGGTTTATAACATTTTCCAAAATAAAACAAAATATGAAACATTTAATAAAATAATAAATATTCAATATGCTTCATTTTTTTCTCCAATTTTAGAGATACAAAACTAACATTTTACTTTCATTTATAAAATGGCCCTAACAGTACAAAACTCTTCATAGACGAGAAATTCCCATTTTCTGTTTGAAGGGAAAATTTAGTTGGTTAGCTATCGACCGTATAATAATCAATATGATGGCTCGTAGAGATAATGAAATAGTCCGAAAAAGTTATGGATGTTCCATAATTTAATTTATCTAGGGCTTTTTCATATTTTATGGTCAGAAATTTATTTATCTTTTACAATTTTCTCTTGTTAAAAAGCAATATTTGAGCCTTTAAATTATATTTTAAAGATTGATAGACCAATGGAAATAAAAAATATGAACTTTTGCTTGTGGTAAAAAAGTTTTCGAAATTTTTCATTCATAAAATTTTTATGAAAGACCCATTTGAGATTTAATGTTTATTTATATTTTATCATACTTGAGATAAATATATAATTGTAAATAAAATATTATCTATTAGATAAGATGTAGTGAAAAAATGAAACAATAAATTATTCGTAATAGATTAATTTGATGCTTTAATAACGATGGGAATTAAAGAAATAGAGTCTTTCATATATCAGTGTACACTGATAGGGTACATGCTAAGATTCGACGTTTTCGCCAAAAACACATTATAAATTTGGTTATACTGATTTCAGTTTTGACATTACTACGCAGAGGAATAAGCTTTTATATTTGTAAACAAGCTACATATTTTAACAGTTGTTTGTATTTAAAACATTGTTTTCTCAAAATTGAAAACTTCGCATATTTCTGAAATTTTATACATTCTATTTGCATTCCTAATAATCATATTCTTTTTATACTAGGTTTAGTAAAAAATTCTGGTAAATTTGTAAAAGTTGCGTTATTCTATGCAAATTAACAACAAAAGCAACAAGAGCTATTCTTCAAAATAGAGGCCATCATAGTCCACGACTTTCTGCCATCGTTCTGCCAGATTCCGGATTTGCTGGAAGCAGTTTGGAAGAGATCTGAGCAGAATTAAAGAAGTTATCGTGTCCATAAAATAGTTATATATATATATATATATATATATATATATATATATATATATATATATATATATATGTATATATATATATATATATATATGAAGACGACCACAAGTAAGATGGAGTGACGAAATTAGAAAAGTGGCTGGTGTAAATTGGATGACGAAAGCACTAGATAGAAAACATTCGAAAAATCTGGGGGAAACCTACATCCAGCAGTGGATTGAAAACGGATGATGATGATGATGATGATGATGATGATATATAGATAGATAGATAGATAAACTTTTTTTACTAGTGGTAGTTTTGTGGTCTGGGGGTCGTAATCGGTGCAGATTTGTAAAACAATTTCAGAAACTCGAACATGGGAGCAACCGCAATAGGTAGTATTTCATACGAAATTTACCTAAAAACAAACAATTTTTTGCTTGCATTAGTTTACTTAAATTAACTTTCACCGTATGCGGTCCTTTAATCCGTTTGAAAGAAAATGAAGAATGCCCCTTTATATATTATTAAGCGGGTGTTATAAAGGTTTTTTTAAATTGAAATTTCAAATATGAAAAGCCATAGTATCTGTATGGCTTCTGTATTTTTTAATTAAAAAAGAACCATTCACGATCAGTCACTTACGCTTTCCATCTACTTGATCAGTTTCAGCAATTAAAATCCAGAGACCACCAAAGAAAGGATCCAAAGAAACGAAAGAAAAAGAAATGAATATAAAAATATAAAAATAATAATCTATTTCTATCTCACAGGTGTGCTACCGTTTTGTAGAAAATTGATTAAAAACTTCAAAAGAAAAGTGTTCCCTCCTTGATTTAGAAGAAAATAAATAAAATGAATAAAAAATAATAATAACTTCAAAATAATAGCGCACATCAATACCGATTTTACCGCGGCGCCGTCTTGTCTTGGGAGCAATTCTTTTTTCAATTCTAATTCATTTCATAGACCACACGCGAATTTTCCGTTGGAAAAAGGAAGTGAGATAATGGCAAAATTGTGAAGTTTCTTTTATTGTTTAAGGTCTGCGTATGTTGGTGTGTATTATTTAAGTCTTCTGGCGGCCGAAATGTTATGTATGAAATATATAACTTGGTATAAAAATTAACCCGGCCAGGTATAAAAGCTAATAATCTGAGCCGACAGCACAAAACTTAAGATATAGAGCCAAAAAAAAAAGAAAAAAAAAAACTTACATTTTATGGAAGAGTAGTAGGGGAATGTAATGATCCATGTCTGCCAGAAGTGAAGTGGTGTATAAGCCAAAAATTAATACCACTAGTGGTTTACACATACGTTTGTCCTACAATCAAAGGTGTGATTTACACATAGGTTTGTCATTGTGTTTTTCCTACAATCAAAGGTATGAAATGATAGTAAGACGAACACGTGATAAATCTACGGGTAAACCACTACTGGTGTTTAATTTTGGCTTATGATATGCACCACTTCACTTCCGTCAGACATGGATCATTAGATTCTCCTATTATTACTTTTCCATAAAATAAAATATTTTTTTTCTTGTGTTTAATACCTTGGGTTTTTGTGCTGCCAGCAATAACAGTTCAGTTTACCCCATTCATTTTTTTTATCAGCTGTTGGTGCGACCCTTCTCGTTGCCAAAACCAGTGAAATAATGTCTGACTCAATTTTTGCAAAAAATGGCAATATTTATTTAATGATATTAACATATGATTAAATTATTTTTTTTAAAAAATAGACATATGAGGACGTGAGTTTCAAAACTCCCCTAATTCAGAAAATTAAATTTTGGAAAACCGTGAAAATCATCCGAATGTGTTCATTGGTTTACATTTTAAACCAATTTACAATGCATGAAATATACGATAAAACTCATTTCTTTGCGCAATGTAATGTTTTTTCGCGGCACGTTCAACTGTAGAATAGATCGATAGAGAAAACACGATTTTAAAAATTTAGAGGAGAGTTTTGAAACTCACGTCATCAACTTTAAAGTTTTAAAGTTTACACATTTTTTCAGATTATATACACAAGTCAGAAAATTAGTAAAATAATCTGTCTCAAAAGTTCCGACTTACAAAAATATGATAATAAAATTGGAAAAAGAGATGATGAAATCATTTAAGAATAAATATTCAAAATGTAATCGAAATGAAATATTGTGGATATATTATAATGGTTTTCCCAGACTTATTTTTGTCAAAGCAAGGCTACCTCAAAAGTTTAGGCTCACACATAAATATGATAGTGAAATTGGAAAGAAAAACTACGTAGAATTATTTCACAATAAATATTCAAAAAAATATAATTGAAAAGAAACATATTATATGCATTATAATTATTTCATTAGAATAATTTGTTTAATCAATATTTGTTTTATATATTTTTGTTGGTAAAACACTGTCTCAAAAGTTCAAGAACATTGTGCAAATGTTAAAAATTTTTGGATTGGTTGCAAACCAATCCTTTTCTATGTAAAAATATAAAATATAATATAAAATTAAATACTCAATTTTCGTTGGTTGCCATTTAAGCTATAGAAAGCTACAGAAATCACTACAGAATTCAGAGATATTTAAATTGAATCGAAAAGTGAGCCAGTTATTGAAATTTCTGGAATATTTAATTGCTTAAGGCCCCTGTCCTGGTCGAGGAAACGCTCGCGAGCTAATGCTATTCCTATGTGGGAAGCATTTTTCTAATAACTCTTTCGCATATTGACATTTTTGAATAATTTTTTTTGCATTGGATAGCTGAGGTGAATGCCGACAACGCACCTTCTTTACTTTTTCGATTTTGAATGCAGATATTTTTTACAAAGTTAGTTTCACTTTCAAAACCGGTCTTCAAACTGAATGTGCTTTTTAAAAAAAATATCTGCAACCAAAATCGAAAAAGTAAAAAAGGTGCGCTGTCGGCATGCACCTCAGCTATCCAATGCAAAAAAAATTATTCAAAAATGTCAAAATGCGAAAGAGTTATTAGAAAAATTCTTCCCCATAGGAATAGCATTAGCTCGCGAGCGTTTCCTCGAGTGAGGACAGGAGCCTTAATGCATAGGATAGAGTAGTTTTCTAAAAAAAATAATTTCGATTGAAAACGAGAAGTAAGTGGCCAAATATTACAGGTGTTCAGACTCTCCGAAAAATTAGAAGGTTTTTGACAAAGAAAAATATACCTGTAAAACAAATTAGAAGTAATCTCAGTGCGAATACCTCAAAAAGCTCAACATACAAACGTATAAAAGACTTAAAGGTGTATTATGTAAAGATTGAAAAAACATATTTCCATCTTCAACATCTCGAAATTTTCCGATACATTTTCAGACTCAAATTTAAACGTAAAAACATGAAACTTGCTGAGGTGACTTTTGAAGAGATTTATAATAAGCGGTGTGATTTCATTTTTCACTCAATTAATTAGAATTTCATTTATAAACAATCATTTTCTCAGTACGACCCTTTTTTCCCGTTCCCAGATCTCTCGTTTCGGAAAATTCGGTTCAAAGTGCCAACTTTAACAACATTTTGTGTAATATTTTCTTCTTTTATCAAAATTTCGACAAGCAAGGCACAATGGACTGTTTCTAAATAAGAGAATTTGCCAGTTGGATGCATTTGAAAGCAAAAGTCAATGTAAAAAGAAATCGCAAAATAAGTAGTTTGGATTGGAATACACCCTTAAATAATACTTTTAAATAATGTTTAGCAAATCGCGCGAAAAAACATACCATATACAGGTCAGAATGATTTTGGCTTCAAAGTACATGTTGTATGGTGAAAAATGGCTCACCGTCGAAAAGAAGAAAAATATGAACGATCGTGATGACCCGATGACTGAAATAGTTATCGTCATGTCCAGAAATAGCCACATAGTTTCTTTCTCTCTAACCGATGACCATGTCCCAATCTGCCGGGAAGTACCAGCTGAAAGAGTTTCATACCTAATATTGGGCGGAAGACCGCTCAGTCGTAATAAACCTGACGAGCGTCAACCTACTTAACCTTACTGCTAAGCAATGAACTTTGTCATACCGATTACTTGACATTTATATCTTGTTAGGAAAATGCATTACTTAAGTTGATATCATAATTTAGAACCTTGGTCAGATGACAAGACCTTCACCTTGCAAAGTACCTCCAGAAATATAATTCATATTTAACTTTTAGGACTTTTATCCACGACGGATTTTACGTGCACCACGGCACCATTATCATACATGGCGTATTTTAGCCAGCTGTAAACCTCGATCCCGTGACATTTCAACTACGAGTTCTTAAATTCGGAGTTTTAAACATGTGATATAGACCGCTTCACCACCAGGAACTTTATAAGGGCACTATGCCGGAAGCTTTTTATTAATCTACTAGATGAAACCCGTCAAAACTTGACGGCACCAAAGAAAGAAAAAGGTATTTTCCAGCTATTAAAGGATTTTTTTACGACTTATCTTCAGCAAAAATTTTAATAAATAAAAAAAAAAACCTGCATTTTACATCCAGGCAAATGACCTGCAATTGGCAGAGTTCAAACATGCTGTCATAGAATTAGAATCTCTCTCATTTGATAATTTTCCATTTACAAATACAACACCAATAAATTGTACATAACATGGATAAATCATAAATTATTGTCATTACTCATTTCATACAAAATATACATACTTCACTTACTTCGCAGCAAAATAAGACTGAATTTATAGTTTGCCATTTAGTAACAACTATAACAATGATCCTCTCAGTGGTTAATTTGTTGTTACATTACCCACCCCATTCAACAAATAAACATTTGCATTTTCACTAACTTTTCTATTACCTTTTCATAAATTTCACATATTAAAAAAATTAATGATATTTATTCTGGCTAGGTGAAACCCTTCAAAACTTGACGGCAACAATAAGAAAGAACCAAAGAAAAAAAGTATTTTGCCACTATAATTTTTTTTAAAGATTAATATAATATTTATTAAAAATTTTAATATGCTTTTCCATTTACCAACGTAAACCCAACATGACATGATCCTCGGCGAAGAATCGGTGCAACGCTGCGACACACGTCGCAGACTCTTGAAAATGTTTGAAGATTATTTTTCGACTGTTAAAGTTTTTTTAAAAAACGCTAGAAATCATTTGCTATGCACAAAAATTTGTCTAGGTACCATAAAAAACACAAATTTTGTCTAAATTCCCTCCCCCCCCCCCCTCCAAAAAAATCACCCGGAAATTTTGTAAATAGATGTGGGAAAAAAAAAAAAACAGAAAATTTCGTCAAGAGATTGCCCAAAACAACAAATTTCATCAAAAGATCTCTAAAAAATTTGTCAAAAAACTGAAAAAAAAAATGTCTAAGTATCCCAAATAAAACAAATTTCGCGAAAGTATTGCAAAAAATCAAAATCTGCCAAAATGTCTAAAAAAATGGCAATTTTTATGAAAAAATTTCGAAAAAAAAGGCAAATTTTGAAAAAAAAAATCCCTAAAAGTGGCAAATTTGTAAACATATTGTGAAAAAAAATTCAAAATATTGTGAGAAAAAAACAAATTTTAACAAATGATTGTGAGTAAGCAACAAATTTCGTCAAAGGATTGAAAAAAAGCAAATTTCATCAAATAATCACAAAAAAGATAAATTTCGCAAAAATCAATAAATTTTGCAAAAAGGTCTTAAACAAAACGGCAAATTACATCGAAAGAAATCGAGAAAAACGATAAACTTTACCGAAAGACCTCAAAATTAAGAATTTTGTCCAGGTATCATAAAAGAAACAAGTTTCGTCCAGAGATCTCAAAAAGCACATGTCTAGGTTATCTCAAAAAAAGGTAAATTTAGCTAAAAATAGCGAAAAAACGACAAATTTCTCAAAAAATAACAAAAAACGACAGTTTCGCAAAAAAAAGTCACGAAAAAAGGAAAAATTCGATAAAACAGCAAATTACATCGAAAAATTGCAAGAAAAAATGACAAATTTTACCGAAAATCCCCGACAAAACAAATAATTTTTTCTTGGTATCATAAAAGACATGAATTTCATCAACAGATCGCGAAAATACATAAAATTTGTCTAGGTACTTCAAAAAACGCAGATATTGGTAAACAGATTGTGAAAAAAAAAAAACACATTTTGTCAAAAGATGAAAAAAAGAGGCACATTTCATTAAAAGATCACAAAAAAGGTAAATTTTGCAGAAAAAAGAGAATATATGACAAATTTCTAAAAATAACGAAAAAAAACCCCAACAAATTTCACAAAAAAAATCACGAAAAAAGGATAAATATGATAAAACGGCAAATTACATTGAAAGATTGCGAGAAAAAACGACAAATTTCACCGAAAATCCCCGAGAAAACAAATAATTTTTTCCTGGTATCATAAAAGACATGAATTTCATCAACAGATCGCGAAAATACATAAAATTTGTCTAAGTACCGTAATTTCCGGCGTATAATCCGCAGATCAAACAATTCTTTTTTGACCCAGAAATCTTATCGAGCGATTGAAGACAAATGTTTACGGCGATCTAAAAAGATAAATTTCGTTTTAAAAAGTTTCTGGGTCGAAAAAGAATTGTTTGATCCGCGGATTATAAGCCGGAAATTACGGTACTTCAAAAAATGCAAATATTGGTAAACAGAGTGTGAGAAAAAAACACATTTTGTCAAAAGATGAAAAAAAGAGGCACATTTCATCAAAAGATCACAAAAAAGGTAAATTTTGCAGAAAAAAAGCGAATATATGACAAATTTCTAAAAATAACGAAAAAAAACCCAACAAATTTCACAAAAAAATCACGAAAAAAGGATAAATTCGATAAAACGGCAAATTACATCGAAAGACAGCGAGAAAAAACGACAAATTTTACCGAAAATCCCTGAGAATACAAATAATTTTGTCCTAGTATCATAAAAGACATGAATTTTGTCAAAAGGTCACGAAAATACATAAAATTTCTCTAGGTACTTCAAAAAACGCAAATATTGGTAAACAGATTGTGATAAAACAACACATTTTGTCAAAAGATGAAAAAAAGAGGCACATTTCATCAAAAGATCACAAAAAAGGTAAATTTTGCAAAAAAAAAAAAAAAAAAAAAAAAAAAAAAAAAAAAAAGTGAAAAAATGACAAATTTCTGAAAATAACAAAAAAAACCGAAAAATTTCACAAAAAAAAGTCACGAAAAAGGATAAATTCAATAAAACGGCAAATTACATCGAAAGACGGCGAGAAAAAACGACAAATTTCACAGAAAATCCCTGAGAAAACAAATATTTTTTTC
Source organism: Maratus speculifer (assembly GCA_964019185.1). NCBI lineage: Eukaryota > Metazoa > Arthropoda > Arachnida > Araneae > Salticidae > Maratus > Maratus speculifer. Next base: position 148,778,654 of record OZ025297.1, on the reverse strand, counting down.
CTGGTATCATAAAAGACATGAATTTCATCAACAGATCACGAAAATACATAAAATTTGTGTAGGTACTTCAAAAAACGCAAATACTGGTAAACAGATTGTGAGAAAAAAAACACATTTTGTCAAAAGATGAAAAAAAGAGGCACATTTCATCAAAAGATCACAAAAAGGTAAATTTTGCAGAAAAAAGCGAATATATGACAAATTTCTAAAAATAACGAAAAAAAACCAACAAATTTCACAAAAAATCACGAAAAAAGGATAAATTTGATAAAACGGCAAATTACATTGAAAGACAGCGAGAAAAAACGACAAATTTTACCGAAAATCCCTGAGAAAACAAATAATTTTGTCCTAGTATCATAAAAGACATGAATTTTGTCAAAAGATCACGAAAATACATAAAATTTCTTTAGGTACTTCAAAAAACGCAAATATTGGTAAACAGACTGTGATAAAACAACACATATTGTCAAAAGATGAAAAAAAGAGGCACATTTCATCAAAAGATCACAAAAAAGGTAAATTTTGCAAAAAAAAAAAGTGAAAAAAATGACAAATATCTGAAAAAAACAAAAAAAAAACGAAAAATTTCACAAAAAAAGATAAATTCAATAAAACGGCAAATCACATCGAAAGACAGCGAGAAAAAACGACAAATTTCACAGAAAATCCCTGAGAAAACAAATATTTTTTTCCTGGTATCATAAAAGACATGAATCTCATCAAAAGATCGTGAAAATACTTTAAATTTGTCTAGGTACTTCAAAAAATGCAAATATTGGTAAACAGATTGTGAGAAAACAACACATTTTGTCAAAAGATGAAAAAAATAGGCACATTTCATCAAAAGATCACAAAAAAGGTAAATTTTGCAAAAGAAAAGTGAAAAAAAAAATGACAAATTTCTGAAAATAACAAAAAAAAAAAAAAAGAAAAATTTCACAAAAAAAAGTCACGAAAAAGGATAAATTCAATAAAACGGCAAATTACATCGAAAGACAGTGAGAAAAAACGACAAATTTCACAGAAAATCCTTGAGAAAACAAATATTTTTTTTCCTGGTATCATAAAAGACATGAATTTCATCAAAAATCGTGAAAATACTTTAAATTTGTCTAGGTACTTCAAAAAATGCAAATATTGGTAAACAGATTGTGAGAAAACAACACGTTTTGTCAAAAGATGAAAAAAAGAGGCACATTTCATCAAAAGATCACAAAAAAGGTAAATTTTGCAAAAGAAAAGTGAAAAAAAAAATGACAAATTTCTGAAAATAACAAAAAAAAAAAAAAAAAAAAAAAAAAAACCCGAAAAATTCCACAAAAAAAGTCACGAAAAAGGATAAATTCAATAAAATGGCAAATTGCATCGAAAGACAGCGAGAAAAAACAACAAATTTCACAGAAAATCCCTGCGAAAACAAATAAGTTTTTCCTGGTATCATAAAAGACGTGAATTTCATCAAAAGATCGTAAAAATACTTTAAATTTGTCTAGGTACTTCAAAAAAATGCAGATATTGGTAAACAGATTGTGATAAAACAACACATTTTGTCAAAAGATGGAAAAAAAGGCATATTTCATCAAAAGATTGCAAAAAATAGCAAAAGAAACGCCAAATTTTTCAAAAAGATAACGAAAAAACAACAAATTTCACAAAAAAATGATAAATTCGATAAAACGGCAAATTAAATCGAAAGATCGTGAGAAAAAAACGACAAATTTCATCAAAAGATCTCGAGTAAAAGACTGATTTTCTCCAGGTATCATAAAAAATGTGATCTTCATCAAAAGATCCCGAAAACACACAAAATTTGTCTAGGTACTACAAAAAATGCAAATTTTGCAAAATAATAATAATAATAATAAAAAGCTAGCAGTAAATATGGTACATAAGGTCTGCATTATCACGAATGAATGCTATGCAAAAAAGAGGGATCTCTTGTGATAATTTTATTCTTCTTCGTTGATTATAATGATGTTCATATTTTTGGAAAAACGTTGAGAGATCAGGAGATTGAAAAAAAAATATGTATATACATAGCAAATTTCATCAAAATATTCTCCTCTATGTCCCCCCCCCCCAAAAAAAAAAAAAAAAAAAAAAAAAAAAAAAAAAAAAAAAAACTCAACAAATTTTGTCACAGGAACACTATTCTAAAAAGGGTAATTTTTTTTTTTAAAAGGGAACTTCGAGTCAACTCAAGACAAAAAATGTGAAACATTAAATAAATATTAATGATTTACAAAGCTGTTTAAAACTGGGCTTTTTTTTTTTTTAATTTCATATGCAATTCACCATTCTTCGGCGAAAATAATGTAATGTAAATACTTCCTAAACATTATGAGTTAGCTCAAAAATGAAATTTTAAGGGGGAAAAAAATCACAGATGTTATACAGATATCGCAGACATATATATATATATATATAAAAATCACAGTTTTCTTGACATGAGTATTATAAGAAAATGAAGCACAAAATAAATAATGATTTGCGAATCTGTTTATATCCATAAAGTCAATAACATCGGTCAAAAATCCCTGCTTTTTTCTCCCTTCAAAAAAAAAAAAAAAAAAAAAAAACAAAAAAAAAAAAACAAACAACAAAAAAAAAAAAAAAAAAAAAAAAAAAAAAAAAAAAAAAAAAAACGTGATATATAACCAGGTTTTTTTGCACATACTTAATACAAATTTGAAAATTACAATTCGGAAAATGCTTAATCGGCAAGAAAATAAATAAAAACTTTAATCATTAACTATTGAATGTTTCAATTTCATAGGAAACTGTCGCCTTCTTTTCGCATTCATTTTCATTCAACAGTGATAATGCAATCCCATATTTACCGCTTGCTGGAAGTATGTGTTTTCAGAGAGTAAGTACTCTTCTCTGATTGGTTCACGTTCTCAGCTATCGGCGCAAATTTCGATGCGTAGAGACGAATTTAAAACTATGCTTACTTTTTTCGCTATTCTTTTAATATATATGATGTTGCACACACGATTTTACTTTATTGTTTATTTTATTATTTTTTTATTCGATCTTTCTCAAATTTGTCTTTAATATCCACAAAGCCTCATATTTCTTTCTTTGTGCTCTCCAAATAAACTCTCTGAACTTTTTATGTTTTTCTCATTTCTTATAATTATAAATAATAATAATAAATAAATCAAATAAATAATAAACTAAAAATAAATAATATATTTTTGTTTGTTTTTCACCACAATTAAAGAAAAAAGAAAGAAAGAAAATGCTGATTTTAAGGTATAATACTGGCACACCAATTGCCAGTATTATACCGTAAAATTAACAATAATAAACCGTAAATACGCAGCAGTATATCGTTTTATAAAAGAACACTAATACGTCGAATATTAAAGCTTATTTTACGGTTTATTATTATTGATTTTACGGTATAATACTGGCATGCCTAGCTACCAGTATTACACCGTAAAATCAACATATTTTTTGCAAGGCAATCTTGTATAACAATGATTTATTTCTGTTTTATTGAAATTTTATTGAATTTTTTAAAAATAACATGCATATATACACACACACACACACACACACACACACACACACACACACATATATATATATATATTTGTTTGTATATATATATAAGGAATTTACTTTGCATCATAATTCGAGTAGTAGCGTATTACAATTTTTTTTTAACTTATTCGTGATAAAATATTTTTTTCTTTATTTTTATAAGAAAGTTCTTGTGTTTCCATAACTGAAGCATCACCCGAAAATTCGCTTATAACTCGTTTTTAATGTTTACTGTTATGACTGTTTACGATACATAATCGCTTTATGCTTGTAATAAATCTTTATTATGAGAACTGATTTGTTGTAATCCTTCAGAGATTGCGTTACCAAATTTCTCTTCCAACACATTCGCTGTCGCGGAAGTTTGAAAGATTTATGAATTGCCAACCATTCACTTATTTGTTGCTTCAATTGCTAAAAGGTTATGCATAGGAAGAGCGAATCTTTTGATTCATAATTAAGATTAAAGATATTCAGCATCTAAAGAAGATAACTGTCAGGACGCTAAAGATGATAACTGTGAACTCCGAGAGCATTTTTAAACAATTTTATGGACATTGGACGAGAAATACCCAACATCTTCGCAATGGAATTCAGCTTACGCCACAGTTTCGGATATCTCTTTTCTTGATAATGTTGCGAATTCTTGGGGACACCCAGGTAAAAAAAAATCAGCAAAAATCCTTTAAAAAAAGTTCAGTAACATGCAGATATTTGGAACTAAGTTTTCTTGGAGGTATAAAACCTGCATTTTCCCTTAAGGTAAAATAGGTATTTTGCAGGTATTTGGAACTAAATAATCCACAGGTTTCTTGAATGTAAAAAACCTTCATATTCTAAGCATATGTGTGTAAACAACGATTTAGTGTTCTACGGCTGTATGGATAGTACGGTGGGTACGGCGTAATCATGCCGACCATAGATAAAAATAAAAATGCCAAACTAAAAAAAAGTTTTTAATTTTAAAGAAAATTAATTAAAATTGTTAATTTTATGTATTAATTAATCATTTTCCCAGTTTTTATCTAAAAATTCGAAAAAAAATATTTTTGTGAAAAAATGAAAAAAAGTCGAAAAATAATCGAAGTTTAGAAATTAAAACATGAAAAATGAAGAAAATAATTAAAGTCTTTTATATAAATGCATATAATTACATTAAATAATTACTGGGTTCATTTGAGGCTGGCGTAGTGTCTTGAATATTTAGAATCTTGGGATTTTTTCAAAGTTCAGAAATTTCATATGGTCGCTACGGGGTCTAACTTGCTGCCGACAGAAGTGAACGGGATGCTATCTTGGGATATATATCTTAATACTTATCCCGATTAGGCTGGACTTAGCGTTATTTAACTCAAATTCGAACACATGGCTCTAGATTAATTTGGAAGAAATAATAATAAAACTTTAATTAGTGGGGGAATTTTTACGAGAAATTTTTTATAAACTAATCATGATTAAAATGCAGACTATGGAGATGATTTTTAGATGATTTGAGAATTTTTAATTAAGAGTTTAAGCTATTAAATACTTAGAATTGGGGAATTTATTATCTCCAAGAGCCGACAGAATTAACTGGCAAAGGACTGTGATAATTAATTACATAACTTAATTAATAATTGTTCTAAAAACATGCAACTTATCTCAAAATGTAGTTGGAATATTCACACATATAAATCAATAGAAGGGCCCCCGTTCCGCGTGTCTTGGGTCGCGCCTATCCTTGTATTTTGAATTGCATTTTTGGGATACGCCCGCACAAAACCAAACGAAGGCTTGAACTACGGGATAGGAGATTGTAAATATTCACTAAGTCACTAAATTAATAAAGGAAAATTGAAGACTCTATTTTTCTTCAAAATACCCGACGTACACTTATCAAAAATTAGCTAAGTCACTGAATATAAATTGAAGGCCATATTTTCCTTCAAAATGCCTGAAGTATACTTGCCAAAAATCAACTAAGTCGAAAAGATAAATTGAAGGCCATTAACTTGCTGATAAAAGTCTGTGTACAACCTTTAAAAGTACTCTGCACTTTGTTGCAGTTTTCATTTTCCTTCAAAATAGAATTTCCTGAAGAGACCTTCAAAATATCTGATTAGTAATTTGGAGATCAGATAAAAGCCTCCATAAAATCTTCTAATGAACAGTAAATTCCCTCAAATAAACCTGTATTTTTAATTTGCCTTCAAAATCCCTGTAGAAACCTTCAAAATTACGGCAAATTCTTATTTTTTTTTAAAGATTTTTCACTCATTTTTTTTTTTACTTGGGTATTGGCAGAAAGTGGTTGGTCTGAATTCTTTATATCAACGTTGCTTATGCAACGTTGCAACATTGTTACGTACACCAACGTCGCATAGGGTTACCAGCAATAAAGACCCTGATTTCAAAATTAAATTGCTCAAAAACAAAGATCGATAGAATTATGCGGTAAACGGTTTGTTCATTAGGTAAGCAGTAAAAATCTTATACAGAAGTTTCGAGCGGTGAATATTTAGAAAAGATTGTGTTCTGATTGCAAAGAATGTTTGATTTGATGTTTTTTTGTTTTAGATTGCTTACAGAGAACGCGTTTTTTGGCTTACTGTGCCATATTTTAATCATTTTTGGAATTAAATTTTTGAAATTTCAAAATACCTAAAATTTAGTTTCAAAAATCGTTATTATTGTCGTAATTATCACGGCGAAACTCGATTCCATTTATAGGAAGAGAAGCATTCATCGAGTTTGGCCGTGCTTCTATACCCTCGAGATCTGATGAATTTGGACAAAACCAGTATGTTTGAAGCAGTTAGGAATGTTTTAGACTTTCTTACTACTTTGCTGTAAACAGTTTAAAACTCTACTAAGTAAAGTGTGGGAATGAAATGTTTTACAGTTCATCTGCTTCTGTGCCTCGAGAACAAGACCAGCAACATCGGATATTTGTCCTCTCACATTCCGTAAGTGAATACAGTCTTAAGGGTGTATTCGAGAAAACGCTTTTCCACCTTCAACAGCTCGAAATTTTCCGATACAATTTCAGACACATTTTTAAAAGTAGAAACAAGAAACTTGCTGAGGGTATTTTTGAAGAGATGTACAAGGTGCTGTGTGATGTATTTTTACGCTCAATTCATTAGAATTTGATTTATAAACGCAATTATCTTCTCAGTATGACCCTTTTTTTCGTTCACAGATCTCCCGCTAGGGGAAAATCTGTTCAAAGTGCCGTTTCTGATTGCTTTTTTTTGCAATATTTTCTGCATTTATCAAAGAATTGACAATTACGGCACCTTGTGTACTTTCTAAATAAGACAATTTGCCAGTTTGATGCATATGAGAGTAAAAATGAAGTCAAAAATAAATCGGAAAATAAGCAGTTTGAATCGAAATACACGCTTAAACATAGTTGGAATAGAAGAAGGTAAGAACGTAAGAAGGTTGGTAAAGAACGCAAAGGAAAAGGGGAAGAAATCTCTCCTTCTCTGATTCTGTCATTCATAGTGTGTGTATGTGTTTTATTCAGATAAACGATTTAAATAAAGTTTCCTCCACATGTAAATGGGTATTTTAGATACTTTTTGTGGAAGACATTGATTTGAAGACATTTCTTACCACTCTATTTCCGTATCTATAAAATGGATTATGAAAAATGGTCAATTTTCCCAAACTGTCGGGATATCCAGAGTTGAAAATTATTCAACGATGTAAAATTCGGAGTTTATTTACATTAAAATCGTACACACAAAATCAGGACTTTGAAAAGATGACGCGGTAAGCAGAGTGACGTGGAAACCGGGTGTCGGTATAGTGAGGTTGGACTGTATATATATAATTTAAAAGTTTAAAAGTGGTATATTTTCTATTCGATGGAATAGCTATTTTGGAATAGAATACTTCTACGCGCGTTAGAAAATATTCTAGAAAGAAATATTATTGAGTCGAGTTAGTGATTTTCAAGGATCTATGGAATTTCAGTTCTTTTCAGATTTCATATATTTTTAAATAGCAGTTAGTTTATTTTCCAAGGAAGTCAATTTTATTGTCATTACACAGAATAATTATTTTAAAAATTTACTCGTATGAAGTTCGATTGATCCCATTGAATGGAAAATAACACAGTGAAACATGAAAGTTTTAGCCACAGGCAAATATCTCCAATGGTCCTTTTTTTGATAATTCATATTTAGTACATCAAAAATATCGATTTTATACGTAATTAAAAAAAGCACCTTATTCAAAGTAAATAAATAAATAAATAAATAAATAAATGTATTTTTTTTCCTCTTGAAAGTATTGCTTGTTACTTTCATAGTCCTTTTCTAAGGTGAATTTCAATTATGAAAAAAAATCAGTCAATTTTTGAAAAAATGTAGTGTGTAGAAAGACTTGCAGCAAAATTTCAGCGGCAAACCATCTTTGAAGCTGTACTATTGAGTTTCTTTTATTTTTACCGGGCCATAAAATAATTATTTTTCTTTTTTAATGGTACGGCGACGTTCATTATATCAGGCTATTCAATGTGGAATCCGTTGGCGCCAAGATGCCCCTAAGCAACTTCTCCTGGTGCATACTCGTTTTTTCATTTTTATAGATTTTCGACGGTGAAATTCCCCTTAAACGATTATTTTGCTTTAAAATCATTAAAGTTTGCTTTTTTTTTTAAGTATTATTATTTATTTATTTATTTATTTATTTATTTTTTTTTTTTTTTTGAGATAGTCCGCCCTTCAACCCCCCAAGAAAACAATTCTAAATTTATAATGGTATATTATTTTCTTCTATTTTTTTTCATGGATCACATTCATTGTAGGATTTTTATGTTTACCATTGTAGAATGTACGTGTATCTAGCATCATAGTTGCCAACTTTGACGCTTTTTTCTTACCACTATAATCTATTAACAAAATTCAAAATTTCTTGCTATTATTTTGAACTTAAGATTTTACATGTGACAGTATTCTAAACTAGTGCTAATTCCAGAAATTTCTTCATGCATGTACTCCAAAATTATCTGTCACAGTGCCTAAATTAGATTGGCAAACTACACCCATCGAGAGTATCCTAAAATGATAGGTTCATTGAATTGTGTGAATTCTAAAAGACGGTATAAGTATTGCATTTTTCAAACAAATTGTTGAATTTTGGCGCCCACCGATTTAGATATCCGCAAGTAAAATTTCCAATTAAAAGAGCATAAAATCAACACCTGTTGGAAATACACACACAAACATAAATGGGTTCTAATTATGCAACATTTTAACAGAATATAAAGTTTTGTTAAATTTTGTGCATTAGTTTTTGAAATATAGCTATCGCAAAATCGTGAAAAATACAGCATATAGCAACTATAGGTGTCATATGAATTACACGAAAACATCATAGATAACAACTTATGTGAATGTCTAACTGAATTTGAAAATCATGCATCAGTTCTTGAGATTTTCGGAAATCATAAAACTGTAGCATAGCAGTACCACTGTTGGACGATTTACACCAAAACTAATCAATGCCAATTTATATAAAGGTTTATCTGAATGAAAAACTTTATTAAATTTCGTGATTGAATGTTTGAGATAGAGACCCAACAACATTTTTGTCATATACAAAAAGAAATAGTCTTTTATTAGAAATTTTATTTATATATTTTATATATTTTTATATATTTTTTAAATATTTATATTTTTTAGAAATAGTCATATCGTATTCAGCAACTTCTAAAACGTATAAATCCCTTGAAAACGGGACATTCAATTAAGCTTCTTAAAAAAAAAAAAAAAAAAAAAAAAAAAAACGATTTTATTCATTTTTATTTTGAATGCTTTATATTCTTTTTTATGCAAAAGGATAAAAGTTACCTGTTCAAATACCTGTTATTGTCCATTATCAAATGTCGTTACCATCCATCCAGCCTCCCATTAAACCATCAATGCTCCTGATTAGACCATTGTACTGAGTAATACATTAATTGGTTTGTACTTAAAATTGGAATGATGTTTGATAAATCAAATTCAAATGAAAAGTTTTTTTGGTTCATAGAGACCGATTTTTTGGAGTCGAAATACAAAAATTCTAATTTATTTTCCAATTTAATATTTCTAAAAAACGAAAAAAAAAATAATTCTAATAAAAGTGCATAAATTTTCATGAAATTCATTTATTATGTTGAGAAATTTCCGGCCTCCTGTACTAACAAATGAAATGTTTTATAGATTAGGTGTTATAGTCTGCGTGTAATTTTAAAGTATTCGTTTTCAGCTGTCTGGATATTAATTCTGTGCAGCATTTCCATAAATCTGATGAAATTTTAAAAGAATTGTTTCAGTTACACGTGAATAATTTTTCTGGGGAAAGAATTGTCTAATATTTCTTTTGCGATCTTTTTTGTGGGTAAATTCAATTTCTTTTAGTCGATCTCCTACAGTGAATCATTCAAGAAAACTATTAGCAGCATTGAAGATGGCTTTCTTTTTTACTTCTACCAAATGCTTAGTTTGGACTTAAAACTTTCTTATTAAAACGTTTTAATGAAATGAAAAAAAATTCGTGCCTTATTTAGCAAATATAGTGCTTTGAAAAAGAATTAAATTTCAACAAATTTCAACAAAAGTAAAATTTCAGTTTCTTTCTTTCTTTTTTTTTTCAGATTTTATATTTTCTTTAAAAATTAACAATATTTTAAAAAATATATTGAAAAAAAGAAATACACTTCAAAATCTCAAACAGAAAAATAAAGAAATTTCGAAACACTTTTTGTCCCCAAATTCCCAACACATTAATGTATTGTAAAGCGTTTTTTGTGTTGTGATTGTGTTCTTAATATACTGCAAAAGCGGTGCTCTCTAGAAATGTATTCTTAATATAGTGCAAAGTATTGCTATCTAGAAATGTGTTCTAAAAATAGTCCTGTTATTTGTGTTGTAAATAGTGTTGATATGAGAATAGTTTCTTAAAATAGTATTGTGTTACACAACAGACACATGTCCAAATTAACAACACATTGTAAACACCACACAATTTGGAACACTAAGAAACAACACATGTAAAACATTTTAATAATATTTCCTGCATGGTACCTTTAAAATTACACAATTTAAAAAATGAATGTTTTAAAATATGTTTCGGAAACATATTTCCTCTTCTAATTTTTAAAAACCCTTTTTGCACAATCTTTTTATTTCATGCAACACATTCGCATCACATTCACAACACAATCGAAAAGGATTTTAGTTAAAAGAGTTGATTTTTATATTTAGTTAGCGTTGCAAAGTGTTTCATGCGTTTCCAGTGTATAGTTACAAGAGTCTTAATCTTAAAGAAAAGTTTCCTATCGACGCTTATGTATAGTTTAGTTTTGAAGGAAAGTATCTAAAAGGTAGGTTTTCTACAGTTTCCCAAAGTTTATATAAATTTTAACTTTGAAAAAACGCCGTTATATTTTTACAATGAAATCTTGAAATAAATTGATTTTTAAAATGGCGTGATTTTCAGTAGATTCTATTCAACAGAAATTTTTTTCCAGTTAAAATGACTATTTTTTCTGAATTAACAGAAGATGACTTTAATTTAGTTTTTGGGATTTTTATTTTTGAAAACTAAATAAATTTTCATTCTTTTCTTGTAAATCCATACATTATTCTCTGAATTTCTGATTTTTATTACCAAATAAAATGAACAGAAAAAGTCCTTCCGGCACTGCTGGGAGGAAAAGTTAGCTTTCATATACTTATATATTTATTTTAAATTAAGTTATATTATTCAAATTCAAATATACGAAGCTCAAATTAGTGGAACACGATTATATAAGATTGAATACTAGTTTTTGTCAATACTGAATATTAATAGGAATTTTTAGAAATTAGTCATCTTTTATTTAACCTGGTTTTACTTTAAGCGATTTATAGGGTCGCTAAATTCCACGATATCCATTTTAAAGTAACATGGTGGATAAAACAAACCAATTATCTTGGTCGAAATCTTATTTCATGTGAACATGCACACTCACATCGAAATCGATTAATATATACGAGTGCTGTCGCGGGTAAATTGATTTTTTTTTTAAATGTCACTCACATTAGAAATTCAAACTGCTATATCCCAGGCGTTTTTCAAGGTAAAGACACAGCAAAAAATACTCCGGGAATCATTATTAAGATAAATAGTTTAGGAAGAACCTTTTTTCAATTTCTATTTTTTTTGTTTGTACATCATTATACATTTAAAAGATTTTTGTCAAACTTAAATGGCCGCCATATTGAAACAAGATGGCGGATAAAGTTGGCTCGTGAACTCGGTCAAGACATTGTTATGTATGATGTACACACGGAGTTACATAGAAATCAGTTTATAAATATGCGTATTATCGCGTGACAAATTTCAGACCGTTTCAAAATGTCAATCAGACTAGAAATTGAAAGTGCTAAAACTTTTTCAAGATATAGATGAAACAAAAAATGCTCTGGAATCTTTGTATCAAGGTCAAAACACAAAAGAAACATCTATTTCAATTTCACCTAATTTCAAAATTTAAATTAAAACAAATTTACTATTCCGCCATTTTGAAACAAGACGGCGGTTGGAACTGACCAACAAACTCAGTCCAGGCATCGGTATGTACTATCTACGCACCAAGTTTCATCCAAATCGGTATATAAATACGCGGGTTACCACTGACGAAATCCAGATCACTTCAAAATGTGAGCAACACTAGAAATTAAAAGTGCTATAACTCAGCCATTTTTTAAGATACAGACGATACAAAAAATGCTTTGGAATCTTTGTATCAAGGTCGAATGCATAAAAGAAAAATCTTTTCCAATTTCTCACTTTTTTGTACCTAATTTTAAATTTTATTTAAAAAAAATTTAAATGGCCATCATTTTGAAACAAGATGGCGGATGGTTCTGGCTAACGAACTCGGTCCAGGCTTCATTATGTACCATATACATACCAAGTTACATCCAAATCGATTTATAGATACGCGTGTTATCACGTGACAGAAACCAGATCGTTTCAAAATGTCAGCCTTAGAAAAAATTCAAAGTGCTATAGCTCAGTCATTTTTTAAGATATAGACAAAATAAAAAGTTTTCTGGAATCGGTGTTTTAAGATCTAACACATAAAATAAAAATATTTTTCAACTTTTATTTTATTTTATTTTTTTTGCATTTAATTTTAAATTTTAAATAAAAAAAAATTAAATACCTGCCATTTTGAAACAAGATGGCGGATGATGCTCGCCAACGAACTCGGTCGAGATATTTGTATGTACTATGTACATACCAAGTTTCATTCAAATCGGTTCATAAATACGTTAATTATAGCATGAAAAAAATCAGATATATATATATATCAGCGTTCGAAATCCTTGGTGGTCCGCTGGTCCGAGACCACCGATAATTCAATCGGACCACTAATTTGAAAAATTTAGTGGTCCGTAGGACCAGTGCCTTTTTTCAGGCCCTGAGAAAACTGCAACCGATCGCACATAAGATTTTTTTATTATTATTATCAGTGATGCCGCAGACGCGCCATAGCGCGTAAATTACTCAAAAAATCGGCAATAGGACGCAAAAAATAGCTCTTACGCGTCCCACAGGACGCGTAATTTCGTTAAGGAATCGCGAAAAAACGGCAAATTTCGTTTAAAAAATCGCGAAAAAAGGCTAATTTACAGCAAATTTGTCAAACAATTCTCGAAAAAATAGCTAATTTCATTCCAAAACCCGAAACAAAAGGGAATTTCTTCGAAAGATCGTGAAAAAACGGCAAATTTCGCCCAAAAAAATAGCGAAAAACGGCAGATTTTTTTCCAAAAATTGCGGAAAAACTTTAGATTTCTTCAAAAAATTGCAAAAAAAAGGCATTTTTCTTCAAAAAATCGCGAAAAAAGACAAATTTTACCCGAAAATCCCGATAAAACGCGAAAATTGTCAAAAAAATCGCGAAAAACGACAAATTTCTTCAAAAGATTGCGGAAAAAAACCCACAAATTTTGTTAAAAAAAGCGCAAAATAACGACTAATTTCCGGCAAATATCGTCAAAAAATGCGCGAAAAAATGGCTAATTTTATTTTAAAAAGCGAAAAAACGGCAGATTTCTTCAAAAGATCGCGAAAAAACGGCAATTTTCCCCAACAATCGCGATAAAACGGCAAATTTTGTCAAAAATATCGCAAAAAACGGTATATTTCGTCAATAAAAATAAAAGATTTCGTCAAAATAACGCGAAAAAATGGCAATTTCGACAAAAAAGCACGAAAAAAATAAGTGAATGCCAGGAGAGAATTTTTCTGTTTTAAAAAACTAATTTTCTTGCTTCAAAATTGTTGTTGCTGCTCCAAAAACTGATTTTCATGCTTCCCAATCGATTTTTTATTGCTCCAAATCTTTCTGAATGAATGTGACTCCTAAAAGCACCATTTCATTAAGAGCCCACAATAGTCACAGAAAAAGTACGCAAAAAGACCCGGATGATCATGTAAAGTCTATGGGAGCGTCCTTTTCTAATATCTCGCTCAAATTTTAATATTTTTGCATGATTTTTTTGCACAAGATAGCTGAGGGCAATCTACAACCGGGCTAGTTTTTACTTTTTCAATTTTTGTTTCAGATTTTCTTTAAAAATTTACTTTAACTTTCGAAACCGGTTTAAACCGGTTCTGAAACTGAAACTATCGTAATATAAAAAATATATAACCAAAATCGAAAAAGTAAAAACTAGCCCGGTTGTGGATTGCCCTCAGCTATCTTGTGTAAAAAAATCATGCAAAAATATTAAAATTTGAGCGAGATATTAGAAAAGAACGCTCTCATAGAATTTACATGTTCATCCGGGTCTTTTTGAGTAATTTTTCTGTGACTATTGTGGGCTCTTAAGCAAAGTACCCATTTACTCAACAAAAATATTCCTTTTTTCAGCAAAAATGTCTTTTTCAATAAACCTGTCTTGCCCCATTTTAAAAGAAATGCAAACAATAGTGATACTTATTATCTTCTACACTTAAATAAGCATTATTTTATAATTAAATTTGTATCTTGCACATTTATTCTTTAAAAAGTACAGAAAATTTTCTCTAAGTGTTAAAATTATTTAATAGAATTTTATGTAGCGGACCAGTGATGATGTCTGCGGACCAGTAAATTCTCATGCTTACTGGTCCTTGGGACCAGTGACTTTTTTTTAGGAATTCTAACGCTGTATATATATGTCAACATTTGAACGGAGGGTGGTTTTGGTGTTTGGGGGTCATGATCAGTGAAAATAAACCAAAATTATTTGGAAGTGCTTTCCTCCGGACGGCTGCAATAGGTAGCTTTTTACTTTTTATAATGAAAGCTACCTAAAAGAGAACAAATATTTGATTTTCAGATTATGTAGGTACCTTAGGCAAATACTTTTACTGAACACTACAATTTTCAAAATGTAATTATCGATTTGGCCGCAACGGGGAATATCCAGATATACATCGATTGTGATAAGGATATCACTACATCAGCAGATGCACCGATTTCTGAAATTGTAAAAGAAAAAAAAAAAAGACAGAAATGTCTTCAGACTCAGAGATAGAAATAAGTGATATGGAGACAGAAAGCCTCCAACTATAACCGAAGCATTGCATTGCATTGCATTGAAATATTCAAAAATTATGTTATATTTATGTTTGAAACAACGGATATTAATCAAAAATTAATTTTTAGTATAAAAAAAGAATTATGAGAAGCACATCTAGAGGTACGCAAACCTAAATTCATCAGTATTTCATGTAACAACAAGAAAGTAAATCATCAGAAATATGCTTTTTTTTCAATTTTGATTTATGTTTTGATTTTGTTTATTAATAATATTTTATTGCGTAAAAATGCACGAACTATTATGAATTTAAAATTGCCTTAAATTAATTAAAACACAATTAATTAGCCACTTAATTTTTGTTCATTACACTGATAAAAGTGGAGTGCCAAAAAGTTAATTTTTGATACATTATGCTCTTTTATTTGAAAAAGGTAAAAACGCTAGTCCGGCTGCTCGTAAAATTTGTGTTGTACTAGGTGCCCAACTAAGTTTCTGGGTTTCACACATGGATGGCGCTAACGACACATGTAGCAATATACTATACATGTCTGAAGTTATGCTTTTTATAGCTTGGACATCTGTTAACAATAAACTGTCATAATACCAATACATATCATAACGCAAAATTATTTTTTCTAACAACGAAGACGTCGAGTTTTGCGTCAAATGAACACCGTTTGCGGGAAGTTCTGTTTTTCTGATTTAATCTGAAAAAAATGGCAGATGAAGGACGTCATTTGCTAAGGAGGTCTATGGCGAACATGCACCAGTTGGGATACAATTTGCCAATTTCGAAGAAGTGCAGAATTGATTGTTTAAATTGTTTCGATTTAAAGACGCATCATTGTATCGTCGTGGTATTCATGCATGATTAGAGAGATGGCAAAAATGTGTAGCTAGCGAAGGACAATACTTTCAATAAACCATTTTTTGTATTTCTCTTGCAATTTTTCAGTTTTTATTGTTCAAAAAAAAAAAAAAAAAAAAAAAAAAAACAGAAATTTAGTTGCACACCTAGTATATAAGCAAAATACTATTTCAGATAACATAATTCGATTGTGCACTGTAAAACATTTGTGTAACGTTACTCCATAAAATTGGTGGCAGCTACGACTTCCATTTTACCGAGTAGTTTTTCACTTATATAATGGTGTAACTTAAACATATATTACTGGTGTAACTTCGCAATGTTACACCAGTTATATCGGTTAAAGTACTCCAAAAAATTGGAGGCAGCAAGGCTGCCACCAATTTTATGGAGTAACGTTACACAAATGTTTTACAGTGCGGTTTGAGAAGTGCGGAAATTCAGCTTCAAAGATGACGCTCGCTCTGGAGGTTCATCATCTCTCAAGAAGACGCTTTTAAAAGCGTCTGTGGCTAAAAATTCAAGTTATACAGTTCAGGAACTATCACAAAGATTAAATATTCCAAAAAGCACAGTGCATAATCATCTGAAAAAAAACTGGGTATATAAAACGCTATGATGTACGGATATCCCATATTTTTACACCGCTGAATATGTTTGTTTGAATTTGGCTTGTGATTCTTTTCTGACGGTCTCTGGAAACGAAAAAGTTCTATTTTTAAAACAACTGAGTATTGGAGATGAAAACTGGATACGATATAATAATGTTTCAATGAAAAATCATTGGATAAGTTTAGTGAAATTGTGAATGGTGGGACTACAAAGGAGTTTTTTATTATGAATTATTGGCTCCAAATTAGAGAATAAATTAGAAAAAATACTATTCCCTAACATCAGTTTTGAAAGGAAAAATTGAAGAAAAGCGACCCGAACTGACCAATTGTCATGCTATTGTATTTCAGCATCAAAATACTCAGGCAATGAATGTCGGGTAACTTCTCAATGAGTAAAATTGGGATATTTTGTGTCACTTCTCATATTTAGCAGACCTGAGCCTGAGCTCTTCAGATTTTCACCTTTTAAGGGTGTATTAGAAAAAACGGTTTTCCATCTTCAACAGCTCGAAATTTTCCGATACAATTTCAGACACATTTTTAAAAGTATAAACATGAAACTTGCTGAGGGGATTTTTGAAGAGACGTATAAGGCGCCGTGTGATGTCTTTTTACGCTCAATTCATTAGAATTTGATTTATAAACAATAACCTTCTCAGTATGATCCTTTGTTTCGTTCGCAAACCTCCCGCTTCGAAAAATTCGGTTCAAAATGCTGTTTTTGATTGCTTTTTTGGAATATTTTCTGCATTTATCAGAGAATCGATAATTACGGCACCTTGCGTACTTTCTAAATATAAGAATTTGAAAGTTTGGTGCATTTGAGAGCAAAAATGAATTTAAAAATAAATCGGAAAATAAGCAGTTTGAATCGAAATACACCCTTAAGGCAAATTATTATAATAACTCTGAACAGCGGGAAATTCCTTCTTTAGAGACTTTCAGATAGCCTATTGATAACTTCTTTACGAATAGACATAATGACTTTTAAAAAACTGAATTTTCTAGTTGCCAGAACAATAGCAAAAAGCCATAAATAAAAAGCTACAATTATATTGCTTATGTGGTTCCATGCAATTTTCTTAGTTTTTTGTACGTCTTTGTTAAAATTTACCATCATAAGATAGGAGAACTTTTCGGTTGACAAAATACATTTTGAAAAGATCTTAATTATAAATTAAGAAATATTGCTACTTTTTGCAGAATTCAAGTCAGACATTATTTAAATGGTTTTTGCAAAGGACCGGGCCACACTGTAAAAAAAAATCTGTAAAGTTACTAAATTTTTTCTAGTAAACTTGTATTCCAGGAAGTTTTCATGTAACGGTAACAGCAAAATTCTTCCTCTATTGCATGAAATTTTGCTGTTATCGTTATATAAAAAGTTCTTGGAATACAAGTTTACTAGAAAAAATTGTGTAACTTTAAAGATTTTTTTTTTTTTTTTTTTTTTTTTTTTTTTTACAGTGCGTCCCTAGACGTGCGAAGAAAATAAATGATACGAGTTGAACTGTTAGCTTTTATATCTGGCCGGATTAAGTTCTGTTCATACTAAACATTTCGGCCCATAAAGACTTTAATAATATCCACCTACATTTGCAACCTACCAATGGAAATTAAAAAAAAATTAAAGAAATATCATTATTCTGCCATTATCTTTTGTTCTTTATTCCAACGGAAAATTCACGTATGGTCAAATTAAAATTGAACAAAGCATTACATCAAAGACATAATGACGGCGAGATCAGTACTGATGTGTGCTACTATTTTGAAATTATTATTTTTTATGCTAAGTCAAGGAGGGAAAAGTTTTCTTTTGAAGCTTATATTTTCTTCAAAGCAGTAGCACACCTGTGAGATTGAAATAGATTATTATTTTAAATTTTTATGTTCATTTCTTTGAATCATTTTTTTGACGGTCTCTGGATTTTAATTACTAGAACTGATAATAATAATAATTATTATTATTTTAATTAAGGAGGGAAAAGTTTTCTTTTGAAGCCTCTAACAATTTTCTTCAAAGCTTTTGCACACTTGTGAGATATAAATAGATTATTATTTTTATATTTTTATGTTCATTTCTTTTTTTTTTATTCTTTGAATCATTTCTTTGACGGTCTTTGGATTTTAATTGCTGAAACTGATCAAGCAGATGGAAAGTGTAAGTGACTGATTCTGAGTGGTAAAGTTTAAAACTTTCGAGTAGATGACGTCAATTTCAAAACTCTTCTTATTTAAAATTTTAAAAATCGATTTTCTCAATCAATCAATTTTATTCATGAACCTGCCATCGAAAGAACATTACATTGTTCAATAAAACTAGTTTTATCGCGTATTTTAGGCATTGTAAATTGATTTGCTACGAAAAAAAGAAATTTTTCACGATTTCCCAAAATTTAATTTTTTGGATAAAAAGAGTTTTGAAACTCACGTCTTCATATGTACATGTTTAAAATAGAATTTAATTATAAGTTAAAGTCAGTTATCAAATATTGACATATTTTACAGAAATTGAGTCAGACGTTATTTCATTGGTTTTTGCAACAAACAGGGTCACTCAAAGAGCTGCAAAAAAAATTAATGGGGCGAACTGAATTATTAGATTTTATACCTAGCCGGGTTAATTTTTATACCAAGATATATTTCATACAAAACATGCCCCCAGAAGACTTTAATAATATCCACCAATATTAGCAAACTTTAAAAAATAAAAGAAACTTCATAATTTTACCATTATCTTACGATCCTTTTTCAAACGGAAAATTCGCGTGTGGTCTATGAAATGAATTAGAATTGAACAAAGAATTGCTCCCAAGACAAGACGGCGCCGCGGTAAAATCGGTATTGAAGTGTGCTATTATTTTGAAGTTATTATTATTTTTTATTAATTTTATTTATTTCTTCTAAATCAAGGAGGGAAAACTTTTCTTTTGAAGTTTTTAATCAATTTTCTACAAAACGGTAGCACACCTGTGAGATAAAAGTAGATTATTATTTTTATATTTTTATGTTCATTTCTTTTAATCATTTCTTTGACGGTCTCTGGATTTTAATTATTGAATCTGATGAAGCAGATGGATTGTGTAAGTCGCTGATCCTGATTGGTTCTTCTTTAATTGAAAAATACCGAAGCCATTCTAAAGCTAAGATCTTTCAACTTCTTAAAATTTCATTTTCTAGATAAAACGAGTTTTGAAACTCACGTCCTCATATTCATACATGCTCCTTTATTTAAAGAAATGATAAAAAGCAATTGAAATTAACCGATAAAAAGATATTCAAGCATACTACCAATCAATACTTTCCAGCAAAAAATTATCGTTATCCTGCAATGGAAACAATATTGCTTTAGGGATATATGGTGGACATTTGAATTAAGGTTTTTTGCTTTGTGTTTAAAATATCGATAAATTATGAATGACATTAAACAAACTCTTCTTACATATAAGTTGAAATAAATACACAACTTTCTTCACAAAAAAAAAGGGGGGGGGGCAAACAAACAAACAACAGGAACAAAGAGTGGTTTTGCAGAATGCCTTCTGTTTTAATCCATTTGGAATTAAAAATTTCATTGCCCTTTGTCTCCCTCATTCATTTTTCATTAAAGGTAAAAAGATACGTGTCTGTCATTGACTCGATCTCGCCATATGATACGCCTTTGACAAATTTTGTGTAATTTTGAGAAATTTTATTAATTTAATGTAATTTCGACAACGCACCGATCTCGACGGGAATATAATATCATTTGGTTCATGACTTTCGAGCTATCAACTTCATGTAAACGCAATATCTCCTCTTCAACATCAGCATTTTATGGTCGAGATCTCGCCTTGTGTAATTTTTGAATGAATGTGATGCTTGCAATAAAAGATCGCCACCTGAACAGCTTTGCACTAATTTGATCTATTTTTGACATATATATTATGTTTTCGATTTGATTTTGACATTTTCGACTTTAAATCGCGGCTCCATATGGTTAGAAATTATCATTTGCTATAAATTACTCCGGTGACTCTGATTCCTCATTTAAAATCACCACTGCAAGAAATCATCATCACAAGAAAGTGAATAGTGCAGCATCACATGTTAGGATTTGTTTTATGTTGAATATGCAGGAGAGCACACTTTAGTCATTTCATTAAATACTAATAACAATAAATGAAGAGATTTAATCAGTGATGTTATACTTTATTTATAATCTTAGATTTTTAAGCTGACAATATACCATCCATCAACTTATAAAAAAATACTTGGTTATTTTTTGCAAAAAGCATTATTATTCTAAATATGCTCTCTTGTACAAGCAATTAAAGCAAGACAGCGCGGTGAATTATGCAACAATGTGCAACATAAAAAAGGAAACATTTCACATACGAACACCACATTTATAGTGATCACGATTTGTTTAGTTTGTGCAATCTTGGTGCTACCAGTCTCTGCAAATAATGCACTCAATTCAATCCTCTACAATTAGTTTTCATTACATTTCTGAGCAGTCTGAACTTCTACAGTTTTGGCTTCATGGGTTTACTTTTATTATCTTTTTGATAAATGTTTTGTCTTTTTCTGCAGCGTCATCTTGAAGCTACCTTTTGTGTGGTGAAGTGATTAAAATTTCATGCTTTCTGCTCCTCTAATTTGCGATAAAGGACAACTCTTTTAATTTGACATAAGATGAAATTGTTGATGTCGAAGTTATATCTTACAAAACCGAAGTTGGGTTTATTTCACATTGAGCGAGCATGTTTTCGTTTTTTTTACACAGTTTCTGGGCCTTATCTGAAATACAGTTTTTTATTGAAAGCGATTCTCAAAACATTCCCATTTTCAGTGTTATGGGATTCAACTAACATATGTAATTCAATAACTGTAGATTATAGTAGTCGTCTAATAACGTTGCCTGATGAAAAATCAAAAAGCATTTTTTGCATGGTTATAGATTCGTTATTTTAAATCCTGCTATAGCAACAGTAGTAGTTTTTCCAATACTTCCAACAACCGTTTTTTGTACAAACTTGTTTGGCACTGCGTACTCTTGCATTACTGCCACTAACGACTAACTTTAAACATCAGTAAGGCCATCTGTTGATGAACAAATCGAAATCACTTAGGTAGCAGGTTTTTCAATAATAACCTAATTCATAAGTACAAAAAAAAAGTGAATTAACTTTGTAATCTTTATTATGATGCTGTTTTGAAAAACCATAAATATATGACAAGAAGGCCTAAATCCTTTTTTCTCTTCTAAATCAATAAAAAATTCACCAAAATATGCACATTTTTTCCACCATAAACTTATCATGTCATGACATCGTTTATAATTACAGCTAGACGTAAAATTGTATTTTGAGATTAGATAACCATTCTGTGTATCTCTTTATACCGCGCACTCTTGCATCACTTTACCCTAATACATTTAAGCGTATTTCAGAAGGTATATCATTCAGCATTCAAAAGACAAAAGAAACAACAATGTTTTTATTCCAGATTTTTATTTTCTGTTTTCCATAATTTAAGCATATAATAATAATAATAATAATAATAATAATAATAATAGTAATAATAAAAAAAAAGTGATTTTTTAAAAAAATGCATTCGGTTTAACAGTGATCATGAAAAGATATTGTAAAATCAACAGCATCTGAATTGTTACGAATTCACTCCAGAAGAGTTTATGGCTTGCTTAAATTGCTATAAATTCATGCTTGCATGGGGGAATTTGACAAACAAATTCAGTGGAAATAGTGATATTGTTTTCATTTCTAAGCAAACATTAAGGTAAGATCTTTAAAAGTCTCTAGGTTCTATCGAGAACTATATTCAAACAATCTACAATTTTAAAGGTTTCAGCGATTCTGCGTGCTCTTGTATACTGCACACTCTTGCATCACTTTACCCTAATACATTTATGCGTATTTCAGAAGTCATATTATTCAATTTTTAAAGGGCTATGAAAACAGTTCTATTTTACTTCCAGATTTTTAATTTCTGTTTTCCATAGTATAAAGATAAAAAAATAACAACAAAAAAGTGATTTTCCAAAGAAGAGCATTCGGTTAAACTTTGATCATAAATAAAAGGTATAGTAAAACAAACAGCTTCTGAATAGTTACAAATTCGCTCCAGAAAAATTTATGGTTTGTTTAAATTGCTTACCACTTCATGCATGCATTGGATGAATTTGACGAACAAATCCAGTGGGAATAGTGATATTGTTTTCATTCCCATGCAAACATTATTAGGGAAGATCTTCAAAAGTCCCTTGGTTCTATAGAGAATTTTATTTTATTTCAAACAATCTACTATTTTAAAACTTTCAGAGACACTCCTTAGTTTTATCTTTGCAGGAATAAAAGAAAAATGCCTTCGCGGCTACTTTGAAAGTCACGTTTTTTCTCTAAGACAAACAGTTCGCTTCAGTTCTTCTCACTGAGGCGGTTATTTATTTTACTGTATGGAAAAGGAGAAGAGGCTATTTAAATGTTCCTTCTAACTTCCAATCGGAATAGAAATTGTTATTATTATTATTATTTTCTGAAAATAGTTAATTTCATCAACCAGGAAAATATAATTCATAGTGTGAATATTTTAATGTACAGTGCGTTTATTAACTCCAGAAGAGTTTATGACTTGCTTAAATTACTCATCATTTCATTCATGCATGGATGAATTTGACGAACAATAACAATGGGAATAGTGATATTGTTTTTATTCCTATGCAAACATTATTAGGGAAGATCTTCAAAAGTCAATTGGTTCTATGGAGGATTTTATTTTATTTCAAACAATCTACTATTTTAAAGCTTTCAGAGACACAACTTAGTTTTCTCCTTGCTAGAATAAAACAAAAATGGCTTCGCGGCTACTTTAAAAGTCACGTTTTTCCTCTAAGATAAACAGTTCGCTTCAGTTCTTGTCACTGGTGCGGTTATTTATTTTACTGTATGGAAAAAAGGAAGAGGATGTTTAACTCTTCCCTGCACGATTTTTTCTATTTTTAGGGGAAAAAATTATTTGAAATATATATATCGGTTTAATAATGGTAAAAATAGTAAATAATAATAATAATAATAATTTTCAAATTTTCAGTTAAAATTTGATATTTTATGGCGTGCACCCAATATACACAATTAGGTTTTTTAATTAATGGATTACTATATTTTTTAATTAAATTGATTATTTTTTTGTGCTTAATACTCTGCAACTTTTTTATATTGATATTTTTATGTATTCAGTAAAAACAATAAAAGTAAATTTTGCTTTAACAGCTTAATCGATTTTTTAAAAAAATCTGTATAACAAATTTAATTTTTCTGTCAAAAGCAGCCATCCGACACAGGCAAAATAAGTGTTATTCCATTTGTTGCACTGTCCTTGACCAGTTACACTGATCATAATGGCAAAATTCATGGGACATAATGAGAATTATAGTGTTTTTAGGTATGTGCCAAAGGCGGTACGCGGTGCAAGGAAAATGAGAATGTAATGTGTGATATTTTAGTGCACAGTGTGTTCATATTTTGTATATAAAGAAAAATGTTTTTAGCACACGGGCTATCAAAGCCTGAGAGCTAATGCGCCCGCAGGTTCTATATGTACGAGGGAAAGTCAGAAATTAAGTTTCCCCTGGCGACTGTGAACAGATGTGTGTATGAAAGACAAATCATATCAATAAAACATTAAAGATAAGACGCAACTTTTCTACGTCAATGCCAAGTGAGTTCAGACATTTGCCATATATTTATAAGCTTCAAAGAGACTTCCAGGAAAAAATCAGGTCTCTTCATACGAAAGAAGCGTTGAACCACTTGCGTGGTTTCGCCATTGTTTCCAAAGCTGTAGTCAAGCATTGCTTTCGTCTGTAGTGGCCGTGCACATCTGTCCAGATCTCGGTCTGTCCAACACTTGATGATACACCTCGCTGAACTGGTGGTCCTATCTCCGCACCTTTTCTTTCGACATCAAATCTGATCCATAGACTTCCACAGAGGGGCAAGAGCAAGTATTGAACAGACCGAAACTTGGACGGGCATGCACGGCCACTACAGACGAAAGCAATGCTTGTCTGCAGCTTTAAGGGTGTATTTCAATTCAAACTGCTTATTTTTCGATTTTAATATAAATTCATTTTTGCTCTCATATGCATCAAACTGGCAAATTGTCTTATTTAAAAAGTACACAAGGTGCCGTGATTGTCGATTCTTTGATAAATGCAGAAAATATTGCAAAAAAGCAATCAAAAACGGCATTTTGAACCGATTTTTCCAAAGCGGGAGATCTGTGAATGAAAAAAATGGGTCCTACTGAGAAGATAATTGTTCATAAATCAAATTCTAATGAATTGAGCGTAAATGACATCACACGGCATCTTATACGTCTCTTCAAAAATCCCCTCAGCATAAGTGGTTTGGTTCAATGGTTCTTTCGTATGCAGAACCCTGATTTTTTCCTGGAAGATTTTTTGAAGTTTACGAAAGGGTATGGCATACCTCTCAACTCACTTGGCACATATGTAGAAAAGTAAAGTTACGTCTTATTTTTAATGTTTAATTATATTTTTTGTTTTTCTAACCACCTCTCTCCACAGACGCCAGGTGAAACTTAATTTCAGACTCTCCCTCGAAGGTATGTGTATGTACGTATGTACATAACGCAATAACTCTTGACAGAATTATGGTGTTTGCTTCAATTTAGTACATAGGTTTCTTCTAATAAGCTAATACTAAGGCGCTTCCTTGATTAGTTTTGGGAGATCATTGGTTAAATGTTAAGTAAGCTTCGCCATAAATTAGACAAATGGTTTTTTATGCAGACTTATTCGGTTTGCTTCAAATTTAGTGTACCGGTTTATTCTAATAAGGCGCATCCCTGATTAGATTTGGGGACTCATTGGTTAAGTACTCTAGTAACATATTTTTCATATTTAAAGAACCATTTATGGAAAGTTTCTTTTGCTGTCACTGATTTTTAGAAACGTTTTAGAACAGTTTTTATATTATGTCAATCAGTTTTTGCAAGATGAAATATAGGTTCCTAGAATGCTTTTAAGTATTAAGTGAACAGTTTCATGTTTAACAATGTTTTATAGATAAACATCGTAAATGAACAGGATTAACATTAATATTAAAATTAATATCCTTCTGTTAATCTTTCATATGTAAATGTAATTTATACAAATAAAGACACTTACTGAATATGAAAATGTTCATTTGCGAATTGAAAGCAACCGAAAAACCTATATTTCAGTTATTGATAGATACGATTCTTTACATTAAACTATGAAACTATCAAATACATTTACACGCTTAGTAGAATTAATTATCACCAGAAAAAAAAAAATATATATATATATATATATGTATATATATATATATATATATAACGTTGTGCCGGACTTAAAAGGATAGTTTAAACATCCTCATCCCCATTTCCTAACAGTAAAATAAATTACCGTATTAGCGATAGGAACTGAAAAGAACAGTTTGTCTTAGAGGGAAACGTGTCTTTTAAAGCTCAAGACATGAAGACATTATTATTTTATTCCAGCAAAAACAAAACAAAGGAGCGTCTCTGAGAACTTTAAAATACTAGATTACTTGAAATAAAACAAAGTCTTCTATAGAGCCTCTATAGAAATAAAAGTCTCTATTAAAGCTACTTATATATGTTTCGAAAAGCAGTGAAAATGAAAGGAATTGTTATATATGTATATATATAAATATATATATTTAATTTTGAAACCACGTTGGTTTCTGAGATTCCTGAAGAAAAGAACACTTTCGGAATCGCGAGTAACTCGTAAGATGTTATTGTATATTTCCGTGTGTGCTTATATTATACAGAGTATTTCGCTACCAGACCGACAAACTTTGAGGGGTGATAGTAGACATGAAGACAAACATTATTAAATGGGAAACCATGGGGCGCAAACGTCTTCCGTAGGAACTAGGGGCCATTAAAGTTTAAGGTCCAAAACTTCAAACGATTATAAAAAACGGAAAAATGGGTGGATTCGTTTACGGTTTTCGCTAAAATCATTCTTTATATCACGATTTGTTTGTAAAAATTTTTTAACGGTTACGTTCAAAAATTGTCGATAGAGGGCGCTTTAGACTTTAGAGTAACGAACAACTACTTTTTACCCTTATTTTGTGCATGGGGTTGAAATTATTTTAAAGTTTAGACTTTAACTTAAATTTTAATCCCAAAATCGGAAACATTGGGATCGAGTAACTAGCGAAAATTGAACTGTGAACAGGGGGGGGGGAGGATTTTAAACACTCATAAACATTATACAAACTGTTCGATTTTGTTGCGGTTTGCGTGTAGGTCATTCCCTTGGTAATTATTTTATTCAAAATGATTTACAGCTCTTGTGTCTCCATTTTTTGACAGAGGGCGCTTCCGACACATCTCCGACATTTCAATGGTATTACTGCTGAGTGTTTTACTACCAGACCAACATACTTCCAGGAAGTGTTAGGGATGCAAAGCGACTCGGAATCACCTAGAAATGTAACGTTGAAAATGCCTTTTTAACGAGCTGTGGTTAAAAGAAGCAGGTAAAAAAAGCAAGAGAAACAGCAACACGTTAATGTGGTAAAAAACAATTTAGTTAAAGGTTTTACTACAAAAGGTGACCGAAATTACGATCAGAAGTAGTCGGGCAAGCTTGACAGCAGCGTCGCATGCAATTCCTCACGCTTTGAAAGATTCGGATAGCTTTCTGGCAGCTACAGAAATTCGAGCTGAGGGGTCTTCCACTGACGGTACGGGAGTCTCATACATTTAACTTTTCATTTGACTCCACCAGAAGAAGTCCATACAGATTCAGATTGAGCCATGTGGGAGGTCGGCTACCAATTGGTTTGAGCTAAACTAGCCCCACCCAGCAATGTTTATTTTAAAAACACGGAACAATTATACAGCAATAAAATAAAAGTAGTTAACAAAAAGTAATTGATATAATGAAGTAAGTGCGACGATCTGGCAGTCCAACGAACCGGACCACTATTACCTTTCCTCCGCTGTCCATATGTTACGTTGAAGTGTCTGGGAACATCATTGGTAAAATGCGGAGGAGCCCTATCGTGCTATAGAGTGGCGCAACGAAAGAGGAACATGTGCTTTTACCAGAAGTTCGACAGAACGTGTTGTAGAAATATCAAGGTACTTTTTTCTCTGCTTCTTTTAACCCTAACTCGTAAAAAAAGCATTTTCGACGTTACATTACAATATGATTCCGAGTCATCTTTGCACCCCTAACACTTCCTGGAAGTATGTTGGTCTGGTAGTAAAACACCCTAGAGTAATGCCATTGAAATTTCGGAGATGTGTCGAAAGCGCCCTCTATGAAAAAATGGGGACACCAATGCTGTACGTCATTTTGAAGAAAATTATTACCAAGGGAATGACCTACACGCAAACCGCAACAAAATCGATTAGTTTGTCAAATGTTTATGAGCGTTCAAAATCCTCTCCTCTGTTTACAGTTCAATTTTCGCTAGTTACCCGATAACAATGTTTCCGATTTTGGGCTTAAAATTTAAGTTAAAGTCTAAACTTTGGAATAATTTCTACCTCGTGCACAAAATAAGGATAAAAAGTAGTTGTTTGTTACTCTAAAGTCTAAAGCGCCCTCTATCGACAATTTTTGAACATAACCGTTAAAAATTTTTTACAAACAAATCGTGATATAAAGAATGATTTTAGCGAAAACCGTAAACAAATCCACCCTTTTTTCCGTTTTTTATAATCGTTTGAAATTTTGGACCTTTAACTTTAATGGCCCCTAGTTCCTACGGAAGACGTTTGCGCCCCAAGGTTTCCTGTTTATTAATGATTGTCTTCATGTATACTATCACCCCTCAAAATTTGTCGGTCTGGTAGCGAAACACCCTGTATATATGACTAGATGGAACCCGTTAAAACTTGACGGCAACAATATAAAAGCAATGAAGAGAAAAAAATATTTTTTCAGCTATAAAAGAATTTTTTAAAGATTAATTTTTATTAAAAATTTCAGTAAATGAAAAAAACCATGCATTTTATATCCAGGAAAATTACATTCACAAATGCACTCATAGAATTTCTCTCATCTAACGCTCTTCCATTTGCCGAAAAAATACCATTATCACATGATATCAGGCGCAGAATCGGCGCACTGGTGCGACGCTCGTCACAGACTTTTGAGAATGTCTGCAGACTATTTTTCACCCGTCAAAGTTTTTAAAAAATGCTAGAAATTATTTACCATGTTCCACTGTAATATTATCCGCATAACATACGATTGACGAAGCTCCGATTCACGTTAAATTATAAATCAAGGACGATTCTGTTTTGAATTTTTCGAAAAATTTAGACAATCATTTCTAAACTTAGAAAAAACCGTCATAAATATGAAAATTCCGAACTAATAGTAAATTTTGACAAATATCAAAAAGGAAAAAAAAAACAATTTTGTAAATTGTGCGAAGAAAAAGCACCAATTTCGCACATATATCACGGGAAAAACATGATATAAACATGATCATGATATAAACATGATAAAAACTATAAATCAAGGACGATTCTGTTTTGAATTTTCTGGAAAATTTAGACAATCATTCCTAAACTAAGTAATCTAACTAAAGTGATCGTAAATTTTGTCAAATAGTCTAAAAAAAAAAAAAAAAAAAAAAAAAAAAAAATCGCATTTGTTAATTGTGCGAAGAAAAATCACCAGTTTCGCCATATATCTCAGAAAAAATGATATAAACTGTAAATTGATATAAACATGATAATATGATCATGATCATTAAATATGATATAAACGTGATAAAAACTATAAATCAAGGACGATTCTGTTTTGAAAAATTATTACTTGTTATTTTTCTATAATTTTATTCTTATAAATGTATCTCTAAAGCCCTGAATTGGAAAGTGGCTGTTTATATCTAATAATTACTATGTTTTAATTGAAATATTTAAAAAAATAAAATTGTTATTTAAAAAATCATTGTTGAGTGTTAAACTTCATTTACTTATAAAGCATCAAAATAATAATAATAACAAAAGAATAAAAATAATATAATTTCCCCTCGTAGTAAAATGTATCATTATTTAAAAAAAAAAAAAAAAAAAAAAAAAAAGGTTTTGCCGAGCGTTGGGATGGAACCCAACGCCTCTACAAAAACTCAGAGCTATAAATCCGTTCCTTAAGAGTGTATTTCGATTCAAACTGCGTATTTTCCGATTTATTTTTGAGTTTATTTTTTGATCTCACATGCATGAAACTCGCAGATTGTCTTATTTAGAAACTACTCAAGGTGCCGTAAGGATAGATTCTTTTATAAATCCAGAAAATGTTGCAAAAAAAGCAATCAAAAACGGCCTTTTGAACCAATTTTTCCGAAGCGAGAGATCTGGCAACGAAAAAAAAAAAAGGGTTCTACTGAGAAGGTAATTGTTCGCAAATCAAATTCTAATGAATTGAACGCAAAATGACATCACACGGCACCTTATACGTCTCTTCAAAAATCTCCTCGGTAAGTTTCATGTTTCTACTTTTAAAAATGTGTCTGAAATTGTATCGAAAAATTTCGAGCTGTTGAAGGTGGAAAAGCTTTTTTTCGAATACACCCTTAAACCACTGAGCTAACCAGACTTACCTCGATTTCCCTCTAACTTGAAGGGCTAATAAGTTCACCTTCGCGCATGCGCACAGACCAATTTGAGTTGCTCTTAAAGAAGTAGGCTACTGCTTTAATATATATGATTTCCTCTTTCGAACAGGTAGGTTATACTTACAAATTTTTAGAGACGCATTTTTAACACCTCTTCGTTTTAACATCCAATGTTTTTCTGGTGTGCTTCAGCCCCAGGTGCCAAGCCTTATTAAAAATGGTAATTAAATAAGTGAAGATGAAAAAGCAATATTAGAATGTACGTTTCACAATAAATTTTTATTATTATTAGGGGGGGGGAGGGGCTACGTAATTTTTTTTTTCATTTGGCTACAGCTTTTTTCGCAGATTAACAAAATTATCATATCAATCATACAGATTATCATATTAGCATATCGGTTAAGAGCCAGCCAGAAATCTGCATCCAACTAAAATAAGTGAATTCAATTGAGTTAATAAATAAAATTAGTAAATTATTTTTTGGGGATATTTTTCCTTGCATCAATCGTGTATCAGGAAAAACAAACACCTATTTGCATTACCTTAAACCATCATACTTTGCTAATTTCCAAATGTCTTTTTAAAAGCTATTACTGGAATTATTCCAATTAAAACTCGAAATCAGTTTCAAAAATGAAAGTGTCATTATAAAAAATATCTGCAACCAAAATCAAAACTGTAAAAAAAAAAAAAAAAAAAAAAAAAAAAAAAAAAAGAGGATGTAAAGAGAACCTTAACTATAAATAAATAAATAAAATAAAAATGTCGAAATACAAACGCGATATCTTAGCAAATATCCTCCCCTTAGGTTTAGTATTAGCTGTGATCGAATTTTAATTTCGGCGATTTTTACATCACAGAAAAAAAAATCTTTGAATCAAGATACGCCTCTTATATTACCTCCTACATATTTTTTTATGCACTATTCAATTTAACATTTCCTTTATTTCGAGAAATAATGTGTAGTGGTGCACTGAAAAAAATAGTTTAGGACATAAGTTTCGCCTTCCAGACTTACAAAAACAGCAATTTCAGATCATTTCATTTGGTATTTCCGTTATTCCAAGAAATAGCCATTTGACACTGACATTGACCGCCTGTCTTTTTTTGCCTGTAGAGGTTAATATAATTTTCTTTGAACTGGTGGATATCCACAATTAAAAGGAATTAGCAGTCTCTGACATTAAATTAGTGAAAAATATAAGGCAGGGATTGACAAAAGTTGAAAATCCTTTGGCGCCAAGAAAAATTCTTGGAATCCAGCTTGAAGAATTATTTTTCTGACATTAACGTATTATTTTCAAAATGGAACACTAGCTACTCATAATTGTATTCGGTTATTTTTTAGTGATATGTGTAATTTTGCGATAAACAAGTTACTATTCAAAAAGAAAAAAAATCCTAATTTAATTTCTACACAAAATTTAATTTAATTTAAACCTAATTTAATTTCTAAACAAGAAATTATGTACACAAATTAACCATGCCTTCGAGATTTTGATTTGAAATACCATTTGTTAATTGATTTTTCAGGATCAGGTCGATTATTGTTTTTTGCTTAATGTATCGGTATCGTCTATTTTCTTCTATTGCAAATAATCACGCTATTAAAAACAAATATTTTCGCACATGAAATTTTTTAGTTAAAGGAAAATATTTTTAATTAATAAGTAAGTAAAAATTTAGTCAGCAAGAGGAATATTTTTAGTCGCCCGGGCGACCCGGTACCCAGGTTTTATCGGGCTCTGATATAAGATCTTTTCATTCAACAATTCATTTGTAATTTTTTGATAGTTTCGTTGGATAAGTTGCTTGCTTAAATTCAGCCAATCAGCTTTAAAATTTTTGTCTAGCTGATATAATTGGAAGTTCAAAAAAGAAGGATCAAGAGGAATTTTTTTAGTCGCCCGGGTGACCCGGTACCCAGGGTTTATCGGGCCCTGATATCAGATCTTTTCATTTGACAATTCGTTTGTAATTCTTTGATAGTTTCGTTGGATAATTTTTTTTGTAAAAATGTAAATATTAAGCTTAAATTCAGCCAATCAGCTTTAAAATGTTTGTCTAGCTAATATGATCGGGAATTCAAAAATGAAGGAGTTTCTTTTCTTAGAAACAATTTTCGCCTCTTAGATTGAATCTAAAAACAAAAGTTATGGAATATTTTCCTTATTATTTCATTTATTCGAGGTAAAATGGTACCCAAAAAACTTTTGAACTAGAAACAACATTAGCTACTTTCAAAAACAAGAGCTTTAGATATTTCCGCTTGTAGTTCCTTTATTTCAAGAAATATTTTATTTAGCATTTATCTCCTAAATTAAGTTTTTTTTATAACTGATATATACCCCCAGGTAAACAGAAAATAATATTCTCTGAACTTAAATTAAATACATTATTTACTCATGAAAAAAGAATTTTTTCTTTTATTAGATCGCCGAATCAGACCTCTACTTACCAAGTTTTTTTCCTCAGCTGAACGTGCAAATGACGAGAACGGACACGGACCTGGAAATGGGAATAAAATTTTCATGATCTGCACATAGCAGAGATCTACAGGGTGATTATAAATGAATATGCCAAGTTTATTAGGGCTATATACATATATTTAAAAAAGATTACAATTTTGTTATTAATTGGAAATGAAAAGTAACAGCTGGAATATTAAATTCAACACAGTTACAGTATTCAATGTTAAGCTCCTTCAAAAACACGAACGCTATCGAGGTAAACGATAACTCACCCCCCTCCTTTTTTTTAGCATATCCTATACAATTTTTTAATAGCTGCAGATATGCATGTCCTAAGTTTTACAACATCAATTGGCAGCGGCTGAACAATTACCTGACCTTTGATGAGGCCAAACAACAACAACAACAAATCATCCAGAGAAAAGTGTGGGAGGAGTTATCGAACAGACTCGATATCGTT
This sequence comes from Maratus speculifer, assembly GCA_964019185.1. Lineage (NCBI taxonomy): Eukaryota > Metazoa > Arthropoda > Arachnida > Araneae > Salticidae > Maratus > Maratus speculifer. The sequence continues at coordinate 148,745,458 of OZ025297.1, read as the reverse complement.
CGTGTTTCTAGAACTAACAGTACTGAGATAAACTTTCTACTGTTATTTATGATTTCGGATGGGCAACAAGGTTGAACTTATTTTTTTCTTCTATTAATAATCTTGAAAATTTAGGATATTCATTTATAATCATCCAGTACTTTTTCGAAAACCCCTTGTCAGGTTCTGATAGCACCTGTGCTAAAGAATGGAATTTCTACTATTTCTCTATTTGAATATTTCGTATTGTATGGTTGTGTACAGAATTTCCAAGGTGACATTCCTTCTTTGTGGAAAGGGGAATTGCCAGATAATCCTATGCAGGTGGTGTGTTAGAGGAAGAGAAGATTGCTGACAGGCATGTCCATCTGTCAGTGAGGTATGCGGATGATAAGCAGATTAGCAGCATGTCACTAAACAAGAAAGGAGTGGGGGAATGTGCCCAATGAGAGAGCTCCAAAGGGGTTTTATGTTGGGGAAGGCAGTGATTTGAGAAAAGCCAGGCTTGTCTCAGGGAAGTCATTCCGTACCTAGGTTTCGTACCTAGAGGTTGCTCTGTGTGGAAGAGCGTAAAGCAGTGTGTTTTCTGGTGAGCAAAGGACACAGACGTCCTGGTGTTTAGTGCTCTGGGCTAAGAAGTACAGGCCTAGTATACGTGTTGGGAGACTCAAGGTTGAGCTCCGATAAAGTGAATTTAACGTGCATTGAGTGTGAGGTGGAAAGTGTAATTGGAATAGTACACAACCAATCTTTACGGTATCTAATTTAATGTTGAGCCGGATCACCTATATCCGAGTTGTAGTTGTATATATTTGTAAATAGCGTATTTTGTGTGTACATATATTCTTAATAAACTGATAATTCGGTTACTAGCGAAAGTCTTCATTTACACCAATCTCACAGTGGGTGACCGATATCACCTAGTAATATCGGTGGTGGCAGCTATATCTAACACGGACATTTTTCAAAGTTGTGTGGACTGAGGGGAACGTCCGACACCCCTGTTCGTAGTGGTTGCAGTGCTTCTTGTTGCCTTCGTTAATTTTCCTGAGTTGGTCGATTGTAAATTTATATGTAATTGTGTCGTTTTGCACAATTACATGTGCTGCACAGTGTTTCGAATTCATACTGAAAGTATGTGAAATATTGGAGTATTTTATGTTATACTTACGGAGACACTTCATTCACTTGAAAACACCCGCTCGTTAATGCTAAACCTTGGCCAGGCTGTTCTCAAATTTCTATTTAAATTTGAATAATTTAAGAGCATTTTTTTTACTAGACTTTTTTCTATTGCGAGTGAAAGCTGCGATGGCAATGGCACATGAAAATTTCATATGTTTGGAGTTAATGGCGTCATGAAGGTTTTGTTCCTACAGCAAAAGTCAGTAAAGCCATTTTGACCCTTTTCTAACCCAAACAGAACTTTTTTGGCTAAATTAGCCAAACTGAGGAAAAAAACCTGGCTTTACACTATGATCCAAATAACAAGGAACAGTCAAAAGAATGGCATTATAGTCGACCTATGAGGCAAAAGAAATTTTGTCAAAGACATCGGCCGAAATGATCATGATGACACTTGTCTGGGATAAAGACGGCATTCTGTATGTGAACAACCAACCTCAGGGATATATTATAACTGAGCAATATTATGATAATCTATTGGATCAGTTGAAGAAGTTTCCGACCAACAAGGATAAACACCGAGGGAAGTTGTCCAAAAGGACCTTTTTATTGCATGACATTGCACCTCCACACACGTCGAAATTAGGGGCTGCCAAATTGAAGACCCAGGGCTTCCATTTGGTAAAAACCTTCCTACTCACCAGACCTAGCTCTCTCAGACTATCTTTTGTGTCCAAACTTGGAGAAACATCTTAAATGTCATCATTTTAAAGACATCGAAGATGTCAAAGAGACTGCTGAGAGCAAAGACAATCAAAGAGTATTTATTTGACAGAACTAGAAAAGCTGCAACTATCAGTCTCATGGGATAATAATTTGAATAAATATTTAATTTCTTAACTCTAGCTATTTTCTTTCTAAAGCCAGGAACTTTTCAACACCCCCTCGTATAACATACACAGTCCAGTCACATTAATGTGACCACCACGTACTTTCTATGTCGACGTTAAATAACCAATCACAGGAGGCAGGTGGCAGCACAGTGCAGTTGAGGGTATATAAAGGGTGTGTGAGAGCTTCGGAAAACATTTCAATCGTTGGCGTAATGCAGAAACGAAGCGATTTATCCGACTTCCAAAAGGGCATGATCATTGGCTTTCAGGCCAAGGGTGGAAGCATTTCCGAAACGGCTGAGTTTGTGAACTGTTCGCGTGCCGTCGTGGTAAAAGTGTACCGTTCATGGCAAAAAGGGACTGTCCAAAATCAGCGGCGTGGCAAATGTGGTGCACCACGGGCCATAGATGACAGAGGTGAACGACGGTTGCGGAGATGCGTTCCGGGCAGATAGACGGGCTGCCGTTGAGCAACTGACCACCCAAATGAACCAAGGGGCTACCAAAAGTGTCTCCCAAACTACTATTCACGAACATTGCTGCATCTGGGCCTCCGAAGCAGACGCCTGGTTCGTGCACCTATGCTGACTGCTGTTCACCGACGACGAAGGCTGGAATTTGCACGCCAGTACCGCAGCTGGACATCCACTGAGTGGCGACAGGTAGCGTTTACCGATGAATCCCGCTTTATGCTCCATCGCACAGATGGACGTTGGCGTATAAGGCGTGAAACCTCTGAAAGCAAACATCCTGCAACTATTGCCGGAACGGTCCAAGCTGGAGGCGGGAGCATTATGGTCTGGGGAATGTTTTCCTGGCATTCTCTGGGTTCACTCATCATTGTGGAAGGCACGATGGATCAATACAAGTACGCATCTGTCCTTGCGGACCATGTTCACCCTTACATGCGCATTGTTTTTCCTCAGGATGATGGCATCTACCAGCAGGACAATGCGAAGTGCCATACAGCTGCCAGTGTACGTGCGTAGTTCGAAGAGCACCAGGATGAGTTTACCGTCCTCCCCTGGCCAGCAAACTCACCTGACTTAAACCCAATCGAGAATCTGTGGGACCATCTCGATCGGGTTGTTCGCGCCATGGATCCTGAACCCCGTAATCTAGCGCAGCTGGCCACGGCATTAGAGTCGGCATGGCTCAATATCCCAGTGAACACCTTTAGGAACCTTATTGACTCTCTTCCTACACGTCTCGCAGCAGTCCGCTCTGCGAAAAGTGGATATTCTGGCTTTTGACAGGTGGTCACATTAATGTAACAGGACTATGTATATTGCGCGTATAACATATATCGGCAGCTAAAAAAGCTGTTATTTATTTATTTATTTACTTATTTTATTTATTTATTTATTTATTTATTATTATTATTACCGTATTTTCGGGTGTATAGTCCGCGGCTTATACAAGAAAAAAACCTCCCAAAAAGCCGCTGCGGCTTATACACGGTGCGGGTTATACAAAGATTTTTTTTAAAAATTGGAAATCGTGATATTTTTTCTACAATTTTTAAACCTTAAAAAACTTGAAAAAACATCGAAATTAATAAATTTTTTTCGCTATGCCTTGAAATTTAGAGAGTTCTTCCATGTTTGTAAAGGTCTGTTTTTACTGCTTACATACAGTTATTTCTGGATTTGGAAGAATTGTCGCAACTATCGCCAAATATTGTACTGATAGATGTATAATAGCCATTGTGTTTGTAGAGTACAAAATCCAAAATCCGGAACCCTTCCAATCTCAACAATTCTGAATTTAAGATCATTTTTAGTTTATTTTTCAAAAAAATAATTTACCGACCCTGTTGCAAAGAACAAAAAAGAATGCGTGATTTATATCATTTCGGAACGATTCAGAGCAGTCGTTCTTTTTCGAAACGATTCCGAGGAATCGTTTGTTTACAGAGTCGTTTCACTACGGAAGGAGTTCAAGGAATCGAACTTTTCCGGAGTCGTTTCATTTCAGATAGAGTCCGAGGAATCGTTCCTTTTCGGAGTTGGTACCTTACCCTGCTGCAAAGAATAAAAAAAAAATGCGTGATTTATGTCATTTCGGAACGATTCAGATCAGTTAGTCTTTTTCGAAACGATTCCGAGGTATCGTTCCTTTACAGATTTGTTTCATTTCGGAACGAGTTCTAGGAATCGAACTTTTCCGGAGTCGTTTCTGAGGGATCGTTCCTTTTCGGAGTTGGTGCATTTCGGATCGATTCCGAGGATTCGATCCTTTTGGGAACCAATGACCTAAGAAACGTATACATTTTATGTCCGAAATTTTGAATTTATCACCGATTTTTTTTTTTAGTTTTCGGAAAATTTTTAAAAAATATCACGTTTCTTTGAAAAAAATTGCGCGTAAACGCCGCATCTCTTGAAATTTTATCTTAAAAAGCGTAAACGCCGCGGCGTTTCTTCCGAAAATTACGGTACTGATAATCTTAATTTTTTAGCCCAATTACTGTGAATATTATGCATCACGAAAAAATTTGGTAAATTTGTGTTAAAAATTATGATTAATGGCTTCTAATTTCGAACCCTGGTCGAAATATACGTTCGTAAATGGTGTATAGCCCGCGGGCTATACACCGATGCATCTCCGCGGGTTATACACGAACTTTTTTTACAGCACTGCTCGATTTAGGAGTGCGGGTTATACACAGGGTGCGGGCTATACACCCGAAAATACGGTATTATTATTATTATTATTATTATTATTATTGCAGGACTTTTTTTATAAGGATACTTTAATATTCACTTTTGGAACCGAAACCGGTTCCAAAAGTAAAAATATCCGATTAAATAATAACAATGATGAATAGTAAACAAAAAATCAAAAAACGGCTTTTACGAAAAAAAGTGCAAACGAGATATCTAATTATATATATATACATTCTGTAGGATTAACATTAACAAGCGTATGCTTTCGCGTAAATAATGTATACTGTAGAAGGGGGGGGGGGGGAAGATGTATGCCTACAAAACTAGTATTTGTATAATATTCAGAAATCTATGTGATTACTAAAATTTTATTTGTACACTGTACAGAAAAAAAATGAAAATTAACAAATTTAGGTTTGTAAAACTACCGAAATCTGTAAGCTTATTAAAATTTCATCGATAACTTGGAGTATTTACCGGATTTGTTTTGTTGCATTTTCATAAAAATTTTTAAACATCCCAGTTTCTTAGAAAATTTATAATAACTTTAAAGATTTTTTTGTTTTATCGTTATTTACTCCCATAGGTTTTTGTATTATAAAATAAATGTATGATTTTACTAATATTTTTTACATAATATGAAAAAAAAGTCCGTCCAAGTCCTTATTCTTTCATTAGGCACCGGCCTACATATTTTTATTCACACCACTTTCCTACGAATATTTTATTCAAGAGCTTCTCTCTCGGTATTCAACAATTTCAGCCATAAATTATTTCCCTTAGTGGAGTACTATTTTTTTTTTTCTTTTCTCTTTGATTTTACGTAGTTTGACCCTCGCTAGTGAGTTTCTCCTTTCGACACCCCCACTTCTCACTCAAGATCTCTTTTATTACTCAGGGATAGCAGTGTTTTTTATGTCGTTAAGATCGTTATTTGCAGCCGTAAATCTAGCCACTGTCTCTCAAGAAACCGACTTGTAAACTACAGTTCTCAATGAAAAACTGTATAAATCTTCCTCAATTGCTCATATGTCATCAAATACTCCTTGATTTCGAGGAGCATGATCTCAATATTTAATCATACTCTTGAGATTATGATGATGTGACTCAGTCACCGGTACAAGTTTTATCACATTTGAACATTTTAATGCTTTCCAACATAGTTTATGAAATCAGTTTGCCGTCTTTCCGCTTCTCTGTGCAATAAAATCGCCAACATGTGGGAAAAAAAAAAAAAATTCAAATTTGCAATCTTATCTAGCCAACAGTTAAGAGGTGAGAGTTAACAAAATATTGTAAGGAAATTAATATCAGAAACCAAATACATATATTTAATTATTAATATAATTAAAAATAACTATTATTAAAAATATAAAATTATTAAAATAATATTAATCAACAAAAGGAGAATTAATAATGTATTTTAAAATCTTAATAAATAATACCCTATTAATAAGGATAGTTTAAGTTGATCAAAACCAAGTAGTTTAATGGATTATTTTTATTATAAAATAGGGAGTAAAAACGTTCAATGACGCCATCTTTAGTTTGTAAATAGGATTAAAATTGCTATATGCAAAATATATTAATTAACATCTCCAAATAACAACATTACATTGCATATTAGTCTAAAACAACAATGTGAGAATTAATAATATATCACATCATTTAAAGATATACTAGCAGTGGATAGTTTATTTTGATACCTTACTTGTTAAATTTAAAAAATATAAAAAAAATAAAATAATAATAAATAATAAATTAATAACTATTATCCGGCCTTAAATCACATTGCAAATTAAAACCAAAGGCATTAACAAGGAATGCTATGTCAACATATTACCATAAACAATAAATTAACTCTTTAAATATTGTTACACTGTACCTATTCCTCCCCACGCCATATATATTTTTTAAAAATAAATATATTAACACATGCGCACATATTTTCCAGCAGCTCCTCCCTACCTCCATAATCTAACATCTACCCACATACATATAGCCATCAATCGCATAAATATATACATTAAATATAAATTAATAATATGTAAAATAAGTAAAAATGTAAATGAAGCCAATTCGGTGATACATGACTAAATTTTTGAAATTCCTACACAAATTCAATATTGATGAAAACTGCAGATCGTCTACAATTAATCTTCATGCACTTTAGGTATGTATGTTTTTGTAAAATTAGCTGGATTTTAAAAATAAGGAATAGGGAAGGTGCCTTTTCCTCCTGATATAGGTTCGAAAGACTTTTTTAAATTCATGCAGAAGTAGTTCAAAACAATTTCATACAATTTCAGTTTCAAACAATTCCATATCCTTTGCATGCTGCATGAATTTATTATTTATCTGTAAAAACAGCGATTAATAAAAGAAAAAAAATAATAACGATTCTACTTATAAGGGAATAAAAATATTAATCCATTTCTCAATTTTGCTAAAGTCTGGAGATGTTACGAGAAAAAAAAAATTTATAGTGAATAAATGAATTATTTAACACTTCACATGAAGAAAAAAGTCCTTTTGCAAGCAAAAAAATAAATAAATAAATTAAAAAATGTTCAATAATAGCTCTCTATTCTACAATCATAACTTTTTATTTATTTATCTATTTCAAGAACTTAAGGGTGTATTCCAAAAAATGATTTTCCACCTTCAACAACTCAAAAATTTTCCGATACATTTTCAAACTCATTTTTAAAAGTAGAAACATGAAATTTGCTGGGGTGATTTTTGAAGTGATGTAGAAGATGCCGTGTGGAGTAATTTTTCGCTCAATTAATTAGAATTTGATTTATAAGCAATTATTTTCTCAGCGTGACTCTTTTTTTTTTTCGCTCCCAGATCTCTCGCTTTGGAAAATTTGGTCCAAAACGCCGTTTTTGACAACATTTTTAAGATGCCGTGTGATGTAATTTTTCGTTGGATTAATTAGAATTTGATTTATAAACGATTATTTTCTCAGTTCGATCATTTTTCTTTAACAGATCTCCAGATTCGGAAATTTATGTTCAAATTAGCAAATTTGACAGCATTTTTTGCAATATTTTCTACATTTACCAAAAAATCGACAAACACGGCACCTTGCGTAGTTTCTAAATAAGAGATTTTGAAAGTTTGGTGCATCTGAGAGCGAAAATGAATTGAAAAATAAAACTGAAAATAAACAGTTTTGATCTGAATACACCATAAATGGTCAATGTCGAATGATTTTTCTTTTTGGTTTTTCAAAAAATTTATTTTTAATAATTTGTATATTATTTTTAAGTTTCATGTTATAAGTTCTTTCTTTTTCAAATTTTCAGTCTTTCCTCATTTTATAAAGAGATATAGTAAATAATCAGCTTTTCACAGTTCTCAATATAGTTGAAAAAATTATGAATTCGGTCTGTCTGTCTTTCTGTCTGTCGCAGACTGCGATTCCGGTATTGTGAGGTGTAATATAAATAATGTTACAGGAATGTATTTTGTTTCTAAACGAAGTAGCATTTAAAAAAAAAAATAAAACTACTCATATTTATTTTTAATTCATTCAAAAATAGTTATCCCCCCCCCCAAAAAAAAAAAAATCTTATCCTTTGTACGCGACATGAATTTTTGTTTAAAAAAAAAGGCAGAGAAAAAAATTCAATGACTTTGTTCGAAAAAAATTAAAAGAGCAATCAATTACTTATTTTTTTCTGAAATCTGTAGATGACACAAAAAAAGAAATGATAAAATCTCATTTTTTAAAAAGAAACTATTTGAATCATTTAAAACTTCTTCACGGTATAAAGAATGTCATTTGTGCGCACAAAAAATTCTTTATCTTTCTTTTTTTTCTTTTTTTTCCCCTCTAAAGTTAATAACTGTACTTTTTATAAAATTAAGAAATTGCTTTGTTTTCCACTGTGAATTAAAATTTTAATCACGTATTCTGTTTAGGAACTGCAATTACAACTGCACTGTAAAACATTTGTGTACACTGTTAAAAGTGAAGGTGACAAACCGGTGCCATTTGGGACCCGAAGGTGAAAAGGAATTAGGATCTATTGGAACCCGGGGCATTTGGAACCCTAGGATGCCATATAGGGGCTTGGATATGTGGTTGCAGGGCCGACAGGTCTCTTACTGGGTGATTGGAGCTAAATAAGGTGCCATGCACTTCGTATTGGCAGCAATGTGGCACCTCATCGGGTGACTGGAACCATGCGCATGCGCTGTGACGTGTGTATTTCTGTTTTCTGTGAAGGCAAGTAAAATTTATGCCTATGAGTGAATGAAGGTGAGCTCGATGGCCGAGCTGTTAGAACGCCGAGCTTGTAATCAGACGTTGTGAGTTCGAATCCTTCGAGGGCCAAAAGTCGACTTGTATATTTTTAAATTTTTTATTATTGGACACTCTGGATTAAGGGTGCCATCTTTTCACCCTAATTAAAGGTGTCATTCTGGCTCCTTTAGGGGTGTCACCAGTGAGACAAGCCTTTCACCCGTAAAAGGTGCAATATGTCACCATTAGTTTTAACAGTGTAACATTACCCCATAAAACTAGTGACAGCCTTGCTGCCTCCAACTTTATGAAGTACTTTAACTGATATACCCGGTGTGACATTGTAAAATTTACATCAGTAATATATGTTAAATGACACTATATGAGTAACGTTACATATTTTTCTTTTAATAGTGTGTCCGGGATTTTCGCAATAATTTAATAATTAATAATATGCACATAGTATGTAGATCTAAAATATTCTTATTATACAGTTCAGTTTTTTAAGATTTCATGTAGTTTTTACGCAAGAGTTTGATAGTTAAGGGTGTATTCGAAAAAAATATTTTCCACCTTCATCAGATCGAAATTTTCCAATACATTTTCAGACTCATTTTTAAAGGTGAGGACACGAAACTTGCTGGGGTGATTTTTGGAGTGATGTATAAAATGCCGTGTGATGTAATTTTTCGCTGAATTAAATAGAATTTGATTTATAAAAAATTATTTGCTCAGTTCGACCTTTTTTTCTTTCCGAGATCTACAGGTTCGGAAATCTCTGTTCAAATTGGAAACTTTGACAGCATTTTTTTTTTTTTTTTTTTTTTTTTAAATATTTTTTACATTTATCAAAAAATTGACAATCACGGCACCTCGTGTAGTTTCTAAATAAGAGAATTTGAAAGTTTGGTGCATTTGAGAGCAAAAATGAATTTAAAAATAAATCAGAAAATAAGTAGTTTGGATTGGAATACACCCTTAACACGTTCGCTGCCGCTTACGTGAAGATGTGATGATAGTTAATGCCGCACTGTAGAAGTGGGTTTTTCTCAGAAGCCGATTTACTTTTTATAATAAAGAATCAGAAAAAAGATTTTCCCGCGCCAGCACGTGACTGGCTATTTGACATCACCCTACATCACGCTCTGGCGCGTGAGTGGCCCCTCAACGTTGGCGTCATATCACGCGCTGATGTGTGATCGGCAGCGAATGTGTTAAAGAGCCTCCTTTTAATTAGTAATGTGGATTGTATTCTGCTGTGAACAAATAAAAAAAAATAAACCATTTAACCAATTAATATATAGATATGAAAAAATTTGACAGCGGCGTGGGCACAAAAAAATCTCAGGATACTTTCATTCCTCAATGCATAACCATATTTGTAACTTCTCGTGCTTTTAGGTGCGTTCATAGTTATGTAAATAAGTAGCGCCTAATAGTCGTCATTCAGTCCGTCCGTGTGTCCGCATATAACAGAGCAAACACTAACCAACTGAATTATTTGATATTTAAAATACATAATTGTTGCATAATTTTGTTGAGTCATTTCAAATTTTATGAAAATCGGACACATAGTTTAATTACAGGGACAATCAAAATATACCATTGCATTAGGACTAATGGGAAAAAATAGTTTCAAGTGCATTTTAATGGTGTTACACTCTTTCGAACATAATAAAATTGATATGCATCCATAAAGTATATAGTACTAAAATATACATTCTGTACAATATGTGGTGTAAAGAATATTTGTTATTAATGAACAGGGCTACATAAAAGTATTCCATTACATAATGGTATAGCGGAAAGCATTGTTTGGAAGCGTTTTAATGATATTAAACAATTTCACATTTTATGAAATTGATATACGTTGCTGAGGTTTACTACAAGTTACATACTGTATAATAGAAAACAAATAGTTTTTACAGGGATACACAAAAGACTTCGGATACTCTACTTTTTCCGAAATACTGTATACTATTACACCAAAATCTGAATATTTTTAAAACTTCCTTATGGTACGAAAGCACCTCATTTGCGACTCTTGATGTGTAATTTCTAACTTGTTTAAATTATAAAAAAGAAAAGTACTGTGAGCCAAAAATTTTATTTTAAGGGAAAAAAAATCAAGTAAATTCTAAATAATTACTACACAGAAGCAAGACCCATTTAATTAAATAAAATTTGTGTCTCAAAAAAGTTTTTTTTTTTTTTTTTTTTTTTTTTTTTTTTAAGGAAGGTTGGAAAAGTATACATTATGACCTTAAAACAAGTAAAATTCAAATACATTTCAGTTTTTATATATATCTAAATGTGGTCTGCATTTGTAATTGCACAGCAAAAAATCCTTTTACATACAAAATTGATAATGTGCAGAAGCAACTTGCTTGGTCTCAAAATGAATGTTTCGTGCACAAGCGCTCGCTAGAATACAGCAGTTGTTCCGTTAGAATCAACCTGCATGGGTTGAATGGGAAAAGCCATATTAGGAAAAAAAAAAAAAAAAATGAAACCTATCATTTTAAACAACATTTCGCAGAGTGCAAAATTCCTCGTTAGTCAAATTATTTGGAAAAACAGACTGCAAAGGAATTTGATGACAAGGGTTATTGTTGAACATCAGTTTACAAGGACATGTTGAAGGAGTGTTTAAAACCAGTCATTCGAAGTAATTATTAAAGTAAAGAAAAATGCATTTTTTCACAATACTTATAACCCGTCTCAAAATTTTATGCAGCACTTTTCAAATATGGTTCAGGTAATTGAAAAAGAAAATATATGAAGCCAATTTGCAATAAATCTCGACATTTAATCAAAATAAAATAAAATAAGCATTTGTTCTTGATCTAACTGCATGTGATCTGTATTTTTATACAGTATAAAAAATCCTTTACATACAAAAATAATATGCAGAAGCAATTTGTTCGGGTTTAAAATAAACGTTTCTTACACAAGCATTCACTAGAACTCAGTAATTGTTCCGGCAGAATCAACCTGCTTGGGTTGAAAGGGAAGTGGCATATTCGGTGATAATAAAATGAAACCTATCATTTTAAACAACATTTCGCAGAGTGCAAAATTCCTCGTTAGCCAAATGATCTGGAAAAACATAGACCGCAAAGGAATTTGATGACAAAAGTTATTCTTGAAGATCAGTTTACAATGCATTTTTTAAAATCAGTCATCCGAAGTAATTACTAAAGCAAAGAAAAATGCATTTTTTAACAATACTTATAACCCGTCTCAAAACTTTATGTAGCACTTTTCAAATATGATTAAAGTAATTGAAAAAGAAAATATATGAAGCCAATTTGCAATAAATCTCGACATTTAATCAAAATACAATAAAATAAATCAAAATACAATAATAATAATTTTTTCTTGATCTAACTGAATGTGGTCTGCATTTTTATTGCAGTACAGAAAACACTTTACATACAAAAACAGTATGCAGAAGCAAGTTGTTTGGGTTCAAAATAAATGTTTCTTGCACAAGCACTCGCTAGAACTCAGTAATTGTTCCCCCAGAATCGACTGCATAGGTAGAATGGGAAGTGGTATGTTAGGAAACAAATAAATAAATAAATAAATAAATAAATAAATAAATAAAAGCTATAATATTAAACAACATTTCGCAGAGTGTAAAATTCCTCGTTAGTCAAATGATCTGGAAAAACATAGGCCGCAAAGGAAACTGATGACAAGAGTTATTCTTGAACATCAGTTTACATTGATATGAATATGTTTATTTTGCCCCACCAGTGGCCGCGAGGTTCTGACCTCCAAACTGGTAGACGGTAGGTGCTGGGTTCGAACCCAATCGCGACCGTCGGCCTAACCGTTCGAAGTTTTCCGTGGTTTTCTTCGAACCTTTCGTAAATACGGGTTAGGTTCCCTTAGAAAGACCCCCACGGAGGGAAACCCACCCCATAGGGCCTAGATCCCATAGCGTAGATAATCGGCCGACAAAAATACATAAAATATATTTTACAAATATGCAATTCATTTTTTTCAACTTTTGACATCATTTATTTAAAAGACGTTTCGAAATCTACGAAACAAAAATCGTTATTTACTTTAATATTTTATTATTCATTAAAAATCAATATATTTTGCATGTTCTTAAACTTTTGAGACAGACTGTATTACCCTGTTTTACGGCGAAATTTGTTAATGGAGTCTAATTTCTTCATAAATGATTTGTTTGCATCATTTGCAATTTTTTATCTCAACAATGTAATGTATATTAATAAGCTAATTTTCTACCTAATTTATCAGTTTAAGGGTGTATTCGAAAAAATGATTTTCCACCTTCAGCAGCTCAAAATTTCCTGATGCAATTTCAGGCTCATTTTTAAAAGTAGAAACATGAAACTTGCTGAGGTGATTTTTGAAGAGTTGTGTAAGGTACCGTGTGATGTCATTTTGTGCTCAATTCATTAGAATTTGATTTTTGAACAATAACCCTTTTTTTGTTTCTAGATCTCCCACTTTGGAAAAATTGGCTCAAAAAGTCAACTTTGATGGCATTTTTTGCATTTATCAAAAAATCGTTAATCACGGCACCTTATGTACTTTCTAAATAAAACAATTTGCCAGTTTGATGCATTTGAGAGCAAAAATAAATTAAAAAATAAATCGAAAAATAAACAATTTGAATCAAAATTCACCCTTAAATGCAGTCCTATACGAAAAAAAATCTGATATTCAAGCCATGGACTGGACTCGGAATAAGTCCTGATCTTATACACATTCAAAAGTTTTGTCTTGTAATGAGTGCTTAGCTTATAAAATAAAGCAGACTACAAAGATTAAACTAAAAGAGAGCTTTATTAAGGTTTGGTAACATGAAATTGGACACGATTGCATTCAGAGGTTTATTTTTTCCTTTCCAGGACTAGTTTTTATGTTAAAATTCTGTATATTTTCGTTGATTGATATACTGACACCACCGGTATAGATGCCTGATACCAGATATGATATAAGTTCGAGAAACATTTCACTAGGACACTTCAAATAAATATTAAATTGAACTGTTATTTATGCCACACTTCAATATTTACTTCATTTATGTGGAACACAACATTTCCGTTTACAAGCAAGGATATAGCTGATCCAAACGTATGTTAAATTACACTTTTGAATACTATCTAAGCACTAGGTTATGTATAACACTATAAAACACTATCCCCGTATCACTTGAACCCACAAAGTAATTCTTATCCAATATTACAATCGAACAGCTGTATACAAAATCTCAGCCCACACTTAACCCTCTCACTGACAAGCCCGTCTATAGACGTGCCCTAAGCTCCAGGTTTCACTGCAATCCAAGCAATAATTAAAATGATACAACTCAGTTGATTTAATGGATTTTTAATACATTGTGCAATGATTAACACACTCATGGATAACATTCATATTCGTAAGTAAGATTTTTCTTTAATTTTGAAAGAATCATATTTTTTTTTAGCAATTAAAACAAAATGCCGATAAAACAACATTACAATTTTGCCCTATTGCAAGACTGTCAGTGGGCGCTTCTCCTACAAGCCGCTTCAGAAAAAAACGCAACGGGCTCAATTTTATCAACAACTCCTTCCATTTCTAAAACGAGTCTATTCCTCTGCATTCCTTGTTCGGCATTTCTCTTCAAATGTGTGATATCTCTCGTTCTATAATCACGAATAACCTTACGTATCTCCACTGACTTACTGGTTCATCATGGGTGTATTCCGATCAAAACTGCTTATTTTCTGATTTATTTTTAAAGTCATTTTTGCTCTCAAACGCACAAAACTTTCACATTTTCTTATTTAGAAACTACACAAGGCGCCGTGATTGTTAATTATTTGATAAATGTAGAAAATGCTTCAAATAAAGGCTGTTAAAAACGGCGTTTTGGAACAAATTTTCCGAAGCGGAAGATCTACGAACGAAAAAAAAGGTCACGCTGAGAAAATAATTGTTTATAAATCAAATTCTAATGGATTGAGTGAAGAATGACATCACACGGTATCTTATACATCTTTTCAAAAATCACCTCAGCAAGTTTCATATCTTAACCTGTAAAAATGAGTCTCAAAATATATTCAAAAATATAGTCTCAAAATAATAGGCTCAAAATTTTGAGCTGTTGAAGATAAAAAATCATTTTTCCGAATACACACTTAAGGGTGTATTCGAAAAAATGCTTTTCCACCTTTAACAGCTCAAATTTTTCTTATACAATTTCAGACTCATTTTTAAAAGTAGAAACATGAAACTTGCTGAGGTGTTTTTTGAAGAGATGCACAAGATGCCCTGTGATGTAATTTCTCACTCAATTCGTCAGAATTTGATTTATAAACAATTATTTTTTCAGTATAACCCCCCCCCCCTTTTTATTTATTTTTTATTTTTTTTTTTTTTATTCTCAGACCTCCCGATTCGAAAAATTCGGCTAAACCGCTCACTTTAACAGCATTCTTTTCCAATATTTTCTGCATTTATCAAAAAATCGACAGACACGGTACATTGTATAGTTTCTAAATAAGAGAATTTGCGGGTTCGATGAATATGAAAGCAAACATTAATTTAAAAATTAACGGAAAATAAGCAATTTGGATTGGTAAACACCCTTAAATCCATCAAACCAGATTTATCTGCTGCTTATAAATCCTTCTTTCTACTGCTTTCTATTCATCTTGTACAACCAACATTACAGGAGACAGTAATACCTTTCTGGAATTTCCTTTCATTTATAAAGAAAATGTGTCTATAACTAAATTATGTATACAATAATACACGTTAAATATACATCGGTTAACATAATAAACCTGACTGGCTTAACGATACAATGTGCTTTATGTTTCACTGTAAATGGTGCAGAAAATGTTTGACATCATAACTCCGCTTACTAGCATACATTGCTTATTAAAGTTAATTATTTTGGTATAATGCCTGTTAATTAAAAATGGGTTTAATTGTATTTGACTGTACATAACTTTACATCTCTTCTTAATTAATTTTTTATATAAAATCTAAAATAAAAATTCAGGGATAATCATTGTTCCCAGTGATGTTCAAATAACCCTGATTATAATAACGAAAAAAAAAAAAATCGCTATTTCCGAGGTCATGTAGTTTCTGAATACACAAAATCAGGAAGTAAAACTGCGGTATTATTGTCTTGGGATCAACATCCTACCGTTTAAATGTTTCTTGAAATCATAATTCTTACTATCCTCCCCACGTTTTTTTTTTTTTTTTTTTTCCCCCGCAAAAATTGTGTTGATATTTGGAATTGTTCTGAAAAAATACAAAAAAATAAAAAAAAAGGTTTTTTTTTCTCTTTATTTTTTATATCATTTTTGATTTTAATGCTAACACAAATATCCTTATGTTTCGGAAAACAGACAAAAAGAAAAATATATAATATATATCTTATAAACTCGAAAGATCTACAACGTAGATGTAAAGAACGAGAAACTATCTTTTTAAAGCGATGAACGAAGATAAACACTTTCCAATATAGTTAAGAAGGTCCGGGACACAAAAATCTTATTTTATTTTATTTTATTTTATTTTATTTTATTTTATTTAATTAAAGCATGAAAAGTTTCTCTTTTTTATGCATAAAATGACATTTAAATGATGTTTCTATCTTAATTAGAAGAGGAAATATTAATTTTTTTGTTTTGGTTTGCTTTCAAAATCTAGCTTTTAGGCAATGATTGTCATGAAATTACTTTTTTTGAAAATGCGTTTTTCTTCATCATGGGTTTTTTCACAATTTCTCGGATTTAAATTGTTGTAACTCAATAACCGTTAAATATAAATCCTTCATATTTGGAATATTTCTCTTTTGATTGTTTTAATTCAATTCTAATTCAGCAAATTTGAAAAAAAAAAAATATTTACTTTTGCAAATATGATTTTTAAAATAAAAGTTACATAATTTTTTTTTTCAAATTTTTCATTTAAATATTTTTAATTTTTCTAAGAATTAATATTTTTAAAAATGATGAATCAAAATTAAAATTTAGATATTTCTGTTTATTTAAATGTTTAAAAAAAATGAAATTCTGCAAGTAATATTTTGACTTATAACGATTTTAAATTGTCTCACTTTTTTAATAAATTAAAAATTTAATTTTTTTAATGAGAAATTTTGTAGTTTGATTTTGTTTACAAACAACCCGGTTAATCATAAAAAAAAATCACATTTTTAACTCAATAAATAAAAAAATTATTTTAAAAGGTGTCCCGGACCCCCTTAAGGTTCCTCACCAGTTTGGCTGGAAATTCTCCTCTCAAATGCTAAACCTTTGGGTTTGGAATGCATCCAGATTTCTCCTAGGAAAATAAAAAAATTGCTATTTGTTTTCTAGGCGCTCTTCGTAAGAATTTTTGCCTGTTTTACTGCACAAAATATTTTTAAAATGCACTGTTAGTTTTATTTAATGTGTTACAATCTTACAAATTGTCCGCTTCACTTGGATTTTAGAGTTTAAAATGTAAAATTTATATTTTAGAAACATTTTGGCAAGTAAGAAAAAAAGAAACATTTTTCAATACGGAAAATAGAAGGTAAAATTTTTAATTTTCCGAGAAGAAATTTGGAAAATACGGATTCATTCCATGCCCATAGGTTTAGCTTTAGAGAAGAAATTTTGCGTCCTCACTGATAAAAAGCCTCAAAGCGTATTATAACTTACATTTGTTAAATCGTTTATCTGACCGTTTTCTGATTTGCATAAATATACTAAGATTGCCCTGTAATTGATATATGATAATGATATTCATTGTGGTATTTTCAGTATAGAAAACTAAGTTGTAATATTCGCATTTCGTATACAGGGACATTTAAAAGCGTTTCTATGTGATAAACAAAGTTTTTCCTAATAAATATTAGTTTTTAGATCACAGAACTTACCTCCCAAATTTTAAATCGGGCATTGACTCTCACATGCTTCTTCTAGCGATAAAGTCTACAAACAAAATAAATTAACTTTTTGCATTTTTTTTTTTTTTTTTTTTTTTTTTTTTTTTGTAATTCAGATCATTTAGAGTTCTTTAGAGATCTGCACGGGCCGAAATTTCCAGGCCCGAGCTCGGCCCGTCCCGGAAAAAGTTAAAAAATTTGGTCCGAACACGGCCCGGCCCGAGTGAATTTCTACCGAACATTGAATTTTACTCTTACGGAAGAGTTCAGTCCAAAAAAAAACTTATCTTACAAGGGCACCACCAAACATGGTGCACACAGATTTTGATGATTTCTAAGTATGTTCAGAGGCGGATTACCCATTAGGCTGAGTAGGCTGAAGCCTAGGGGAACAGAAGGAAAAGGGCCCCCGGTGGCTACATAACAATCCAGAAAGACTAGAGACCCTTGGCGCGATAAAACGCAAAGAGCCAAGAGGGCTAAAACTTCACTTCTTTCTACCCTTTTTCCAGTAACCCATTTGTTTACAGGGGGAAGTGGAGTTTCAATTCATGTGCGTGGAAGAGGGATGAAAAAAGAAACACGATTAACTTTCGGAGGGTGGGAGGGATGGATGCACCAAAACAATTGAATTCTGCGTCTAACATATGATTACTATCTTAATTAGAAATCACAACTCTTGTGAAAAATGTTATTAAAATGTTATTTACAAGGTTTATGAAAATCTTTTGCATTAGCGCTTCCCAAATCTTAACCTTTTTTTTTTTTTTTTTTTTTTTTTTTTTTTTTTTTTTTCTGCTACCCTTTTATTTGGGTTTTCATTTCGAAATAACCCCATTTCTCATAAATACCCCCCCCCCCCATTTTCCAATAAACTAGATAGCGTAAAAATGCTTTTGTTTATAAGCAATCTTCTTATTTCAATCATGCAATAAATTGATACAAATTACATTGTCATTTCTATTATTTTAGTGACTTTACAAACCCTTTTTTTGATTTCCGTCATTAATACTATTTTAGCATACCCCAGCTTGGGATCCGCTGGTCTGCACTAAGAGCTGTCAGTTATTGTTTGTTACAGTATCTGTTTGTTATTGTTTTTTAAGTGCATGTTCTGTTTACAAAACTTGTTTATATCGTACATTATAGCTAATATATGTTGCATTAAAAAAAATGATGGTTATTTAACAAAATGTATTCTGATTTATCCCATTAGTGCCTAGCGTCCCATTTTTGGGACGGTTATAAAAATGGCAAGTAAACGCTTTTCACACCCGTAAAAAGGAAGATGAATACTTTTTTTCGCGAAACAAATTCCTGGATAAGTTAAGATAAAAGTTGCTCATATTTAAAAAAAATAGTGGGAAATGCAAAATCTAAATTTTAACGAAGATAATAATTCAGGGCTTAATAAGTTGAAAAGAAAAATACAGTCGAACCTCTATATAACGAAACTCCATACATCGAATTTCTCCATATAACGAATTTTTAGTAAGAACGGTCCTCTTTTCGCATGATTACATTAAAAACAGACTCTATATAGCGAAATATCTATCTCCATATAACGAATTTTTTCATAAATTGATCTTAATTTATTCAGTTTTAAAAAAAGCTTCGAAATCATATGGAATCAATTTTCCATCACTTATTTTTGATTTATCGTTCAGTGGAGAAGTTTTTTTTTTTATAAATATTACTTCTCTCCTTATTCTTTAAATCTAACAAGTTCATCCCACCTCCCACACACCTTTCAACATCCTTCTCAAAACACAGTCAATTGAATTGTTACACATATAAGAGAGGAATCAATGAGAGCACAAAAGAGAGACCTTCAAATGGAGGAAAATATCAACTACAATTTTTCATTCCTTGCTAAAATTTGAGAATTTTTTTTGAGAGCGTAACAATTGTAATTTTAAAATCAAAACAACAAAAAATTACAGATTTCTTCCTCTGAAATTTATGTAAGTCTTCCTCATTTGATTTTCATTAAGCTTTAAAATAAATGTATTTTCTCTTTTTTGAAACTGCTTAAATAAGTAAGAAATAAAATGTTAGGCTAATATATACTTTTAAACATTTCAAATTCTTAATTAAAAAGATCAAAAATAATATTTGTTCAAAATTTACACATTAAATACTATTTTTAACATCATACTCTATACATCGAATTTCTCTATATAACGAATTTTTTACTGGAACGATAGATTTCGTTATATAGAGGCTCGACTGTATATTTGTTCGTTTATTAAGTAAAATGAAAATGAAAAAAATAGCCGCAATATGTATGTTAAAAGGGCGATTTTTCAAAGTTATTTTTTAAAAGAAATAATAACATTTAGAAAGCATCCAAAAGTAAAATTTTTTTACATGTTGTCACTATTATTCTTAACTTCATTTATCAACTAGATGACACATAACACAAGCAACATTTAAATTATTGTTAAAAGTGTCAACTGTTAAATATTCAAAGCTCTTTTTTTAAAATTTGTAATCAGTGAGACATTTGTTTTTATTTGCTTTTATTTATTGACTCATACGTGAAACAAGTTTAAAAAAGAGTGTATGGTGGTTAACCATTTGATTTATTGCATTTTAAAAAATCATATTTTAATAAAATGAGTTCTGTTATCATAAAAATTAAATACAGTGAAACCTCCCTGAACGACCATTTTTTTCATGGAACAAAATCATTCAGTCATCATCCCAGTTGAACTCCCTCCATGAGCGACTCATTTCTTTGAAAAAACTAAAAAAAATTCCTTTTTTTTTTTTTTTTTTTCTTTTGCCGCTTGAAGAAGGCTTCATTAGAAAAAGAATTACGTAGATCACATTATTCACCAAACTTCTAAACTAAGTTTAATTTTTTTTTATTATTCAGGTGACTTTTATGTGTATAACCCTTACCTGCTATGACAAAAATTGTCGCATAACTACTGTGAGCGGTCTGTCAGACCACTTAATCGAAAGATGAATAAAATGTTAAATTAACTCTCAGAATACTACTTTTGTATTAAACTTGATATACAGGACTATTATAAATAAAATTAAGCTGTCCAAAAGTTTCTAGAGATAGTAAAAGGGCTCCAAACGAAACAAAATTCGACCAATGTCTATAGTTAAACTTTTAGTTAAACTCTGAAACTTAAAAAACTAAGCGGTCTTTGAGAGCAGTTGAGGGTTAAATCTCTTATTGTCTTTATAGGCAATGTATTTAACTCTGATGGCTTTTTCCTTTTTTTGTGAATAATATGAGTGCAAAAATGTTTTTTAGCTATAAAAAGTTATATTATCCCTACTCTATCAGATTATCTCAAATGTTGATTTTTAATTTTGTAGCGATTAACTTACAATTACTTACAATAACTTACCATTATTAACTTACAATTATATTAATCATTATTGTTTAAATTATTTCACTATAAAATTTATTTTCTCAAAAGGAAACACTTATTCATAGGTCTTAATATAATTATAAAATTGCTAATTTACAATTTTTAGAAATTTAATAATTACACAATACAGAATTTAGCTATGTATTTTAATTTAGAATAAATCTTAAATCTTATAAACAAAAAATATTACACAAAAAAAATTGTTTATATGATGTTATTCAAATACAGAATAAACTATTTTTTTACTTTTCTAGTTTGACTTTTAATAGCATTTTTAAACAATCAACGTTTATTTGAATAGTCATTTTATTATTAATATTTTGTATCTGCTTTATCACCCAAACCAATTTCAGAACTTCTTTATAAAATTCAATATTTACATTTCTGTTAGAAGAGTTTTACGATTTTACAAAAACTAAGAAACTGTATAAACAAAACAGTAAAAAACAAATTAGGCAATTGCAGCAAATTATGTTGCAGTGTAGTACAAAAATAACAATGCGTAATAAAATCATTTAAAGTTGTAAAAATTTGAAAAATCTAAATAAATGAAATAATTTATTTGCATTATAAAAATCAGAATCATAAGTTATTTTTTAAAATAACAAAATTTATCATTTGTTTTGGGAACAGAGGAGTAATTTCTATTTCAAAAGCATTTAACTATAGATTTACACAGTACCATGTTTACACGATACAAAGAGCTGCAATTCTTTTCTCCTCCCCTAAAACTGGTTTTTCTCTACCAACGAAAGAGCCAAAAGCTGCCAACTCCAAGCCGCCAAAGGGCCTCTAGTCTTTCTGGATTGTAATGTTGCCCCCCGGTGTTACGATTTTCTTTCTGGTTTTTTCTTCATATCATCTCTAGAAAATTTGTTTTTCATTTTTTTTTTATTTTGTTTGCAGAGTTTTTTTTTATTGAAGATTCTTTTACTTTCGAAACCGGTTTAGAAATTAGAAGTATCCTAATTAAAAATAATAATAATAATAATATCTTCAACTAAATAAAAAAAGTAAAAAAAAGAAAGGGCATTTGTAGGGAATGACTTCATCTATCCAATGCAAAACTCGTTTAAAAATATTAAAATGCAAACAAGATGTTTTAAAAAAAATTCCACCGTAGTATTAATATTAGAGTGCGTGGGAACATGAAGAACTTGGGAAAACTTATGTTAATCCTAGGGGCAGTTCTTTAAAGATTTCTCGCTCGCAATTTAATATTTTTGAATGAAATTTTGACTTAAAAAAAATTAACTTTCAGAACCGGTTTGAACTGGTTCTGAAAGCAAAACTATCATCGTACAAAAAAACTGTAACAAAAATTTGAAAATGTAAAAACTAGTCCGATTATAGGTCGTTCTAAACTATCCTATGAATAAAAAAAAAAAAAAAAAAAAAAAAAAAAAAAAAAACATTCAAAAGTTTTAAAATGTGAGCAAGGAATCTGCAAAGAACAATATTTAGTAAAATATTGTTCGACGTATAAGAAGCAGTGGTGCAGCCAGAATTCGGTTCTAAGGGGGGTTTTGAGTTTCTGATAAAGGTTATTTGAATTGCCAGTTAATAGAATCAGTACTAATTAGAATATTTACTGTATAATACTTAAACTCAAAAAGCGTCTGTGTGGTCGGAAATCTTTTTTTTTTTTTTTTTTTTTTTTTTTTTTTTAGCATGAAGCATCTAAGAAAAGTAATTTATTTCAAATAACCAATTTTTACTTAACTGATTCATGTAATATGCACTTTCACAATTTTAAGTAGAATTTTTGCCATTTAATTGAATCACTTTATTAAATGAAATCTGATTCAATAAAGTGGCGGATTCCGAAATGCGCCAAAGCATTTAAATATTAAGTTTGGATTTCATTCATATAAGCAGCAATTATAGCGATCTTTCTCAGCTCTGGGAGGGGTTTTAACCCTAAAACCACTCCTTGGCTGCACCACTGATAAGAAGGAAATTTAAAAATTCCTCCTTTTTTAATGACCAAAACTTACCGAATTTCGGCATTTTTAATTTTATGAAATTTAAATGTTTTCCTGCATTAAAGGTACTTTTTATTTTTTTATGCCAGAAAATACAAAAATGTATTGCTTTAAACGGGGGGGGAGGTGGTGAGAGAGAGGGGGGGTCCACAAAAATCTAGCCTAGGGGCCCGGGAGGTAGTTAATCCGCTTCTGAGTATGTTGTAGGGGTCATACCACTAATTATTCAACTGAAAGGATTCTTTCAAATGGGCCTTAGTTTTTGAGAAATTGAGGGGTCAAAGTTCAGTGTATGTTTCAAATACTTATTAGTACGAACGCCGCATGTGAATCGGTGGCGTCGTGGTAACGAACGCGCCTGCAAGTCGAAAGGTTGCGGGTTCGAATCAATCATCGGCTTTTATTTATTTATTTTTGTATTTTTACACGTTACAAATTTTAAGTATTTTTATTACAAAATTGCTACACCTTTTGATATTTTCTTAATAAATTACATTTACATTTTAAAATTTTTTCATGAAAATTTATTTTTTTTTCTGCAATTTTTAAACGAATATTTCTATTGACAAAACTACAAAACTAGTTTACGCCTAGAACTTTTTTTATTAATTATTATTCGCGTTTTTTATTTTAAGCACAATCCTGAAATAATGATTTTTTTTTCCTATCGCTTTTTTATTTTATAGCATTCTAAATGAAAACTTGACTTTTTTTGTATATGTATAAATAATACAAAATAATTTCCGGGTGCAATTTTTTAAATGTCTTTAGGATTAGATTATTCAAGTAATGCGTATCTTCGAAAAAATAATAAAATATTAATGCAGTAATGTTGAAATGCAAGTTGTTGCCAGTTATCCAAGTTTTCAATTTTCCAATTTTCTGTAAATACATTTATCTCCAAAGTTCAACATAAACATAAGTTATCGTTTGCACAAATAAGAAATGACAGATTTCATCTGTTTTTATAACAAATCAAAACACTCTTTCCCTATCGTCTGTTTAATGCGATAAAATTTATAATACATATAAAAATACTTTTTTTAATCGTCTGCTTTCCTCCGTAATTATCAGAATAAATGAAGATTTCTTGTTATTGGTCTTATTTTTGCACTTTTACAAATGATGATTAAACCTTTTTTTTTTTTTTTTTTTTTTTTTACTTTTAATATATTTTTAAACATATTTATCACGAATTAAGTATTTTAGTAATATAAATTACATTAAATGCAGTATTAAATTATCTAAAAATACAAGCACAATATTGTGTAATACACATTTGAAAAGAAAAAAAAGTGACTGATTAATCTAAAAATATTAATATTTAAAGTAGTGGAGATTTTAAAATATTGAAATTTTCTTATACTTTTTCAAAATTTTAATTAAATACAAATTTTTATTTATTTATTTGTTGCAAAATGTACTTTTAATTGAACCCTAAAGTGCAGTCAGTTCACCATATTTTGAAAAAATAATAATAATAAATTGTTGACAATGTAAACTGTCCTCTTCAGAAAATATCAAAAGGTTCAAAGCTGTCCAATTTTCAATTCTGCTTATAATTTGCGAAGTGTAAAAAAACATAAAAATAAGTAAAAGGCCGAGGACTGACTCGAACCTGCAACCTTTCGACTTGCAGGCTCGTTCGTTACCACGACGCCACCGATTCACATTCGTCGCTCGTACTAATAAGTATTTGAAATATACGTTGAACTTTGACCCCCAATTTCTCAAAAACTTAGGCCCATTTGAAAGAATCCTTTCAGCTGAATAATTAGTGGTATGACCCCTACAACATACTTTGAAATCATTAAAATCTGTGTGCACCATGTTTGGTGGTGCCCTTGTTAGTCTTTTTTTTTTTTTTTTTTTTTTTTTTTTTTCATGTTTATAATCTCCATTTATTCAGAACTACCGTGGGCTGCGATATTTATGCTTTTAATGAACCTTTGTTTGTTGTAATCATTAGTATTATTAATCCATAATCCATGTAATGGAGGCATAAAAATCTAAAAAATGGTATATGGTAAAAGTAAAATCTTCTAAGACGGAATCCCATTGGAAAGAAAAAAAAATATTTTCTTTTCTTAGCGGATGTAAATGTTTAATATATTTTTCCCTCGCGTATTATTGTATTCATTTTGCATGGATGAATAGTTTAAAAGAAATTTGCCATTTTCAGTTTAAAAAAAAAAAAAAAAAAAAAAAAAAAAAAAATCAATTTTTTTTTTTCTTTCCACGTGTTTAACTCTATTTTAATAAGCGTAGTAATCTACGATTCTTTAAAAAGAATAAATTTTAATGTTTAATTGTTGAATAATGATGACTTAAAAGTATTATGCCT
Organism: Maratus speculifer; assembly: GCA_964019185.1. Taxonomy (NCBI): domain Eukaryota; kingdom Metazoa; phylum Arthropoda; class Arachnida; order Araneae; family Salticidae; genus Maratus; species Maratus speculifer. Next base: position 148,719,884 of record OZ025297.1, on the reverse strand, counting down.
TTTTTACAAAAATTTTTGGACCAAGCCAAATTCTACTGATTTATGAACAGACTTGGCTACGTCGAGAAAAGGATTTTCATACGGGATGATTCAACAGGAACTGATTATTTTGGTCCGTGAAGACTAGGAAGAATTAAATCAATCTCGGCTTCGTACGGAAAAAATAAGTTAGGCCCGGCCCGATACTCTAGGAAAAAATTAAGACCCGAGCCCGGCCCGGCCCGGCCCGAAAAGATTAGTGACTAGGCCCTCTCCGAGTCTTCAGAAGTAAGGCCGGAGCCCGGCCCAAATGCCGCTAATAGAAATTGACCCAAACCCGGCCCGTGCAGATCTCTATAGCTCTTTTGCCCAGAACCCGTAGATGCCAACTTCCGCATTCTTTCGTAATTATGCGTAATATTAGCATTAGGTGTTATTACCCATCCTGGTGTTATTAACCCGTAATATCTTGCTTCAAAAAATGACCACAATGTCCCAAAATAACATATCGATTTACTGTGCTACAAAAACTAAAATAACTAATTATCATAAATAAAAATGAAATAAATAAATTAAAAAAAAAGGAGCCTGAAATCTGGTAAAGAAATAGTTTATAAAATATATTTTGATCTAGAAACAAAACAAAATACAAATAAATTATAATTCTTACCTTTCATAGAAATTATGAAATCCAAGTTATTATTCATGTTGAAGTAGCTATCCCCGAAAATTTTACATTCTTTTCATGCTACATGAATTTCTGCTTATCTGCAAAAAACAGAGAATAAAAAGAATTCAGTAATTCTGTTCCTACGGGAACTAAAAGAGCAATCAATTATTTAATTTTGCTGAAATCAGGAGATGACACAAGAAGGAAGAAAAAATTCCCTTTTTTTCCCCCCCAAAAAAATTGAATGAATCATTTAACATTCCTGTATGACAAAAAAGAAATTTGTGTGGAAATAAAAAATTCTATTCATAAAAAAAAATCACATTTTTTTATTGAGATGAATTATTTGTTATTATTGGACTCATTATAGAACTTAAATGTAATACTTATACTAAAATATAAACTTAATTGTCTAGCGACGATTATGATATTTTAATTTATAATACTGATTATTAAATTCAAATGTAGCCAACGATGAATTATTTGTTATAACTATAGTGATAATATCATTCATGTTAATGTTCATGAAATCAGTTGGGCGAGCAATATTAGTATAAACAGTTTATTAAATATAATATAATCCACATTAGAATATGAGCATTGATAGTCAAGGTACTACATTTGTACTCTCATTGGTGCAAAGTCAATTGTTATTTTTTCTCATACAGAGCCAAAATGTAACATGTTATCTGCCTGGTTGCAGAGTCAAGACTGAACTTTTCAAGGAAAAGTAAAATAATAAAAAAAGCATCAAAATTCATTTATATGATCATAAATTTAAATTTTTTTTAACTTGACTTAAAATAATTAAAAAAACAATAAATCTCTGTTAATGATTTCAAAATCACTTAAGTTGACAACTTATCAAGAAATAAAACATTAATTTGACATAAAATAATTATAAGACCAATAAATATCTTTTAATGATTTCAAAATCACTTAAGTTGTCAACTTATCAAGAAATAAAACATTAATTCGACATAAAATAATTATAAGACCAATAAATATCTCTTAATGATTTCAAAATCACTTAAGTTGACAACTTATCAAGAAATAAAACATTAATTCGACATAAAATAATTATAAGACCAATAAATATCTTTTAATGATTTCAAAATCACTTAAGTTGTCAATTTATCAAGAAATAAAACATTAATTTGACATAAAATAATTATAAGACCAATAAATATCTCTTAATGATTTCAAAATCACTTAAGTTGACAACTTATCAAGAAATAAAACATTAATTCGACATAAAATAATTATAAGACCAATAAATATCTTTTAATGATTTCAAAATCACTTAAGTTGTCAACTTATCAAGAAATAAAACATTAATTTAATAACAAATCAACAAGAAATCAAACATTTAATTATAAAACAAACAAATCAGTATTAAGTAGTTTTAAATTATTATTTTACCCATAAATATTTAACCAAGATTTTTTATTTGACACTAATTAATTTTTGTCAAGGTCAAATGCATTATAATGTCAATAAATTTGATCTCTTTATTTAAGGCATTGCGCCAAAACATATAGAATTCCCCATGGAACTTAAATTATTCATGTCCAGCGACAATGATAATAGTTTAATTTATAACACTGCTTTTTAAATTAAAATGTAATCAGTAAGTTCAAAAATGGAAAATAAAAATAAGCACCCACTGCTATCTCTTCAATTAATTATAATAGCAGAAAGTTACTGATACCAAACGATTGGAAATAAAGTATGATGTATACAAAATTTGTTTAGGGGACCATCTATAAATCAAAACCAGACCAAACTTTGTTTTTTCAATGGAAACACCCAATTTTTAGAGTATATTTTAAATCTTTGGTTCAAACTATGCTTATTTTATTATTTTTCCCCCCCCAAGTCATTTGGTAAATATTCGAAATTTTGATCCAATGATTTTTGCTTCCAATGTTAATTTGCTTTTTCATATTTTTATTACCAGCTCCTCAAATTATAATCTTAATACGATCATTTTGTGTGTTAACTTATATTTTAAATTTAAAGAGTGAAATATATGAATAAAATAAAGGAATCAGGTGAAGAAAAAAAAAAAAAAACTAAGTAAACTTTTATTATTAGTGTTATTACTAAATGTCAAAACAGAAATGAAGTCATAGCTATAATTTAAACATTTCTACGTGTAGAAAGCAACTAAATAATTGTTAGATAAAATAATACTCGATCAAAAGACATGTATTATTAAAAATACACCAAACCCGACCTAGGAGATGGGACCATTTATAATGTGCAGAAAAGCATAATTTGGAGTTATATATATATATTACGCATTTTTTTGAGAACTTTGGAGTGGCAATAATAGAAAAATATTAAGCAAGTGAAATGATCATTTTGGCAAGAAATAATACATTAACAGAAGTGACATAGAGTGGAATGCAAAATAATAGGAACCAAGAAATCAGTTCGCGTTTGCTATACAAATGCACAATTCTTTGAGTTAAGATTATATACATATATTCCCCTTAATATTAAAGTAATAGTTTACAAAAATTATATATATTGTATTAATATAAATCAAAATATGTATTTTGTTAAATTTCCGTAGGAACAAAATGATAAGAACGCAGTAAATATTTTGAAACCGCGGAACGTGATTGGCGGTTATTTTGGCATATAATTTAAAACCGCATTAGAGATTCTGAGCACATTCGTTTAGTTTGCAAAACATTTGGAATACAAGGCAAAATACTTTGTGACTTCAAAAGACTGTAAATTCTAACTTATAACAACATCGGAATGTCATTTCAAAGAGTTTCTGATAAAACTAAATTAGTTTCACACCGAATCCAACTATTTATGTTACTATAAAATTTATAGGGAAGAAGAAAATTCTTGATACCGTTCCGAAAGTTTCATTTTCCGCACGTTTCTGAATAAAAGAATAACAACAAAGGATATTTGAAACCAGATAAAGACATTAGCATCAATATCGACTGAAAGAAAATCAATAAAAATGTCAGGAGCTCTTAAAAATGTAAAAATACGCCGGTGTCCACGTTTAACATATTACAATAAAATAATCTGCATTCTCTTTACATAGAAACACCCGAAGCAACAAATGAATTGATCTAAAATTAACGCGTCAATTAAGTGGAAACTCCCTTAAGTTTTGGATGTTCTTTTTTTTTTTTTTTTCTTTTTTTTTTTTTTTTTTTTTTCCATAAGGTAATTTTAGAATTGCTTTTGCAGATAGATAAACAAAATAGTTATATTAACATGTTAAAATTTTATTTGTTTAACCAACCTGGGTGAAAAAATTACCGGCTTTAACAAAATTTTTGACAACAAAATGCCTAAATTTACTCCGAAAATGACACAAAGAAGTGGTTTGTAGATAAGTAAGACTTTCCAGGATCAAACCTAAATACTATGAAGAATGTTTGGGATATTATAGTGCGCAATATCTAACAAAAATTGATCAGATCGAGAAGTGGATATGAAAGCAGAAATAACATCTGAAATTTGGTAGATATGATGTGTTTTGTCACATCAAAAAATTCAAAACTATGTAAACTCTATGCTACAATGTTGCAAATAATTATTAAAAACAAAAGAAGCCCAGTTGACATGTAATGTTTTCATAATTTGAAAAGTCTATTCCATTCTTATCATTTTTTTAGCACTAAATATCGAATAAAAATACGATGTATTAAAATGTATAACAATCCTTTTAGAAAGTTTTCTGTAAGTTTATATTGACCATTTAGTTTAATAAATTAAATTCATATGATTTATATGTGGATTAATATAATTATAGTTTTTATTTAGACAATTACATGATCGTTTCTATCATTTTGAATCCCCTTTATAGTCATTTTGCGGAATTTCAAAAATCGAGTACTGAATTTCAGTTTTGATACAGCCCCTAAAATATGGTCATTTTAAAATAATTTATTTCCCTGAAACTAATCATATGAATGTCATGAAAATTTGTATTTATGCCAATCGACGGGTGTACAATTTGTTTGTGACACCGAATTTGGATATTGAAAAATTGTATGAATTTTATGAAAATTTGTATTTGGTCCAATTGACAGGTGTAGAATTTTTTTTATGATGCCAAACTTGGATATTGCTTGGATACAAGCTTGCTTTGAGTTTTGATGCTCTTTATATAAAATAAATAAATAAATAAAAATCTAAGGAGAAAGATTCCTTAAATGCTGTTTTAAAACGATTATATTAATAAAGAAATTTATCCTTATTTGAAAGGTTAGGTATTTTCTTGATACACAAAATCAGAAAGTAAACCTGTAATTTTTTTTTTTTTTTTTTTTTTTTGTGTGATTATTACACCGCTTCCGGTTTATTTCTCGGAAAACATTTTCTTATTTTTTTTTTCTTATTTTTTTTTTTTTTTTTCATTTTGCAAAAAGAAAGAAACATTCTGAAAAATTCAATAATAAATATATTCTCTTTGCTTTTTCCGTACTTTGTGGTTTTAAATCAAACAAAGATTTCCGCGGTTAAGAGTGTATTTGAAAATTTTTTTATCCACCTTTAGCAGCTCGAATTTTTCTGATACATTTTCAGATTCATTTTTAAAAGTAGAAACATGAAACTTGCTGAGGGGATTTTTGAAGAGATGTACAAGATGCCGTGTGATTCCATTTTCCGTCCGATTTATTAGAATTTGATTTAAAAACAATTACTTTCTCAGCATGACCCTTTTTTTTCGTTCCCAGATCTCCCGCTTCGGAAAATTGGGTCAAAAGACCAACTTTGATCACGTTTTTTGTAATATTTTCTGCATTTATCAAAAAATCGACAGACACGGCATCTTATATAGTTTCTAAATAAGATAATTGGCCAGTTTGATGCATTTGAGAGCAAAAATGAATTTAAAAATAAATCGGAAAATAAGGAGATTGAATCGAAATACACCCTTAAGGGGGGAAAAAGGAGATTGAGATTTTTTTAGAGAGTAATGGCACATAGTCTGGTATTCAACGTATTCGATATAAATATTTTGATCATGTGTTCCCAAAAGCAGGTTCATTTGCATTTCACTATATTTATATTAATATGTCTTTTTTAGGGTTTCGTTCATTTCATGAAATGCTTATAGTCGCTCTTCTCCGACTGTCTGTCAGACAGAGCGCTCGTAGTCGGAAACTATTTAAGTTACCGACTTGATTTTTTTTTCTTTACATATAGCTGAATACCCCTCATCATATACGAAATCATAAAATTTTGAAAAAGTTACGTTATTTTAATTAAATATATTAACATAATGATGTCCCACTGTTTTTGAAATTTCAAAACGCAATCTTAATTTCAACCTTCTTTTCGTGAACTCTGTAGTACTGTGGTAGAGTGTGTTATTTCTAACCGAAAGGCCACGAAACATGTCGGCGGAATTTGAAATTTTCACATTTGATTGTCCGATAGATTTAATTTAAGAATTTATTTTATTTATTTTTTTATCCACTTACAGGGTTTTTGAATTTTGATAAATGTAAATATACCTTTTTGGTGCCATCTAATGAGTGTTTGAAAAGTGAAAGAATAAATATAGTTTTTTTCGAAATTACTTAAAATTTTTAAATATGTTTTAAATTATTTTTTTAATTATTTTTTAAATTATTTTTTATTTATACCTCAGCTAAATTTTTAAAATTGCTGAATTTAAAAATATTCGGATTTTTAAAATTTTATTCAAATAATTTTATTCAAGTATTTTTAATTTGATTTTAAAATATATTTTCAATTATTTTAAAAATTAAATATAATGGCACTGAAATTTATGCAATGGTTTAGTAATCATAAAATAGCAATTCGGCTTATTAAATAAGGATAAAGTGTTTTAAAAGAGATATTAAACGGAACTCTCTATGCCATCTCGATCTGTGATCACGCTTACCTGCTTCTTTTTTACACTTGAAGATATATCAACCTCGCTTCATTTTCCAATGGCTTTTATGCAATAACTAAAATTAATATAAATTAAGGGTGTATTCCGATCAAAACTGCTTATTTTCAGATTTATTTTAAAATTCATTTTTGCTTTCAAATGCACCAAACTTTCAAAATCTCTTATACAGAAACTACATAATGTGCCGCGTTTGTCGATTTTTTGGTAAATGAAGAAAATAATTGCAAAAAATGCTCTCAAAGTATCCAATTTGAATAGAAATTTCCTAAGTTGCGGATCTGGGAACGAAAAAAAAAATCGAACTGAGAAAATAATTGTTTATAAATGAAATTCTAATTAATTCAGCGAAAAATTACATTACACGGCATCTTATGCATAACTTCAAAAATCACCGCAGCAAGTTTCATGTTTCTACTGTTATCGGAAAATTTCGAGCTGTTGAAGATGGAAAATCATTATTTCGAATACAACCTTAAAAAACGTTGACGCTGTTTAAAACACAGTTTGAATCAAGTGAAGTAGTTACTTAAAACATAGATAACCGGTCAAGTGCGAGAATTACTTGACTGCCAATGCTCGTACTTGTCACAGTGCAAGCATTACATTATATAAATGTATAAATGTATCTGCGCGAAGATACATTTACAAGATTCTTCTATGTAAAGGTATCTGCATACATTTACATAGATTCTTCTGTGTAAATGTACTGTCTACATACATTTACATAGTAAGTAAATGTATAAATGTAAATACGCAGATTAATGATATTGGTAATTGCATTTTCTGAAACACATTGAATTTTCTTGAACTATTCAATCAATCTGTATTGAATGCTCTAAAATATCCTCTTATTTCTGGAAGTTATTTAAACAGGAACGATACTTTTATTAATAGAAGAAATGAAGTGAAAATCTTATTACATAAATAATTGAGGAATAGATAAAGAATTATCATTTTTCAATGGATTAAACTTTGCCTCATTTTATATCTGGATTTAATATTTTAAGCAAACCTATCATTAATCAAAGACACTATGTTTCTTTAGTCGTTATATTCTTTTTTTAAATAAGAAAAAAATATGTACTTATTTTTATATTAAAGTTAATTAAATAAAATTTATAAGATTGAAAAAAATAAAAAAAAACGAAAAAAAATTGTAACGCTACAATTTCCTTATTAGGTAAAATTATATTTATAAAAATATGATATTAAATATAATAATAATATAAATGGTGTAAAATAAAGGGATGAAAAAATAAAAAAAATATTTTAATAAAAGTTTCTCTAACTTCTTTTATGAGAAGCCACGTGAGTATTGGTTCGATGATCATGAATAAATCATGTTCAGAATCATCTAAAATGTATAAATCCATCGAAAACCGAAAGTTGAAAATTTTCACGAATCCCATACTTTCTTTTTATAATCACAGAAGAAAGTAAAAATAGTCTTCTACATACTTAGGAATATTCAAACCTATGCTATGCTTTTATTATTACTGTCAATTTAGATAGAGAGCGAAAATCTTATTACATGAAAAAATGAAAATAAATGAAAAGATAAGAATGATCATTTTTCAACGGATTTAATTTCGTTTCATTTAAACCTCGCATTTAATACTTTAAGCAAAATGTACTATTAATCAAAAGAGCTATGTATGTATTTATTTTGTCCCTCGATTCTTTTACAATAATATCGGTTTGATATATGCGTTAAAATTGATTAAGTTAAATTCATAAGAAGAAATAAACATCAGATATGTTGTATTTTAAATGTTAGCTGGACATTCTAAAGGACAAAGTGAATAGTTTTGTAAAAAAAAAAAAAAAATAGAATTTGAAATTTTTTATGAATTTAATATTTTCTTATTATAAGGATTGAAAATAGCCTTCTATATACATAGGAATATTCAAACCTTTTATTATTACTGTCTATTTAGATAGAAAGCGAAAATCTTATTACATGAAAAAATGAAAATAAATGAAAAGATAGGAATGATCATTTTTCAACGGATTTAATTTCGTCTCATTTAAACCTCGCATTTAATACTTTAAGCAAAATGTACCATTAATCAAAAGAGCTATGTATGTATTTATTTTGTCCCTCGATTCTTGTACAATAATATCGGTTTGATATATGCATTAAAGTTGATTAAATTAAATTCATAAGAGATAAACATCAGATATGTTGTATTTTAAATGTTAACTGGACATTCTAAAGGACAAAGTGAATAGTTTTGTACAAAAAAAAAAATATATAGAAGTTGAAATTTTTCATGAATCCAATATTTTCTTATTATAAGGATTGAAAATAGCCTTCTATATACATAGGAATATTCAAACCTGTACTATGCTTTTATTATTACTGTCTATTTAGATAGAAAGCGAAAATCTTATTACATGAAAAAATGAAAATAAATGAAAAGATAGGAATGATCATTTTTCAACGGATTTAATTTCGTCTCATTTAAACCTCGCATTTAATACTTTAAGCAAAATGTACCATTAATCAAAAGAGCTATGTATGTATTTATTTTGTCCCTCGATTCTTGTACAATAATATCGGTTTGATATATGCGTTAAAGTTGATTAAATTAAATTCATAAGAGATAAACATCAGATATGTTGTATTTTAAATGTTAACTAGACATTCTAAAGGACAAAGTGAATAGTTTTGTACAAAAAAAAAAAATATATAGAAGTTGAAATTTTTCATGAATCCAATATTTTCTTATTATAAGGATTGAAAATAGCCTTCTATATACATAGGAATATTCAAACCTGTACTATGCTTTTATTATTACTGTCTATTTAGATAGAAAGCGAAAAGCTTATTACATGAAAAAATGAAAATAAATGAAAAGATAGGAATGATCATTTTTCAACGGATTTAATTTCGTCTCATTTAAACCTCGCATTTAATACTTTAAGCAAAATGTACCATTAATCAAAAGAGCTATGTATGTATTTATTTTGTCCCTCGATTCTTGTACAATAATATCGGTTTGATATATGCGTTAAAGTTGATTAAATTAAATTCATAAGAGATAAACATCAGATATGTTGTATTTTAAATGTTAACTAGACATTCTAAAGGACAAAGTGAATAGTTTTGTACAAAAAAAAAAATATATAGAAGTTGAAATTTTTCATGAATCCAATATTTTCTTATTATAAGGATTGAAAATAGCCTTCTATATACATAGGAATATTCAAACCTGTACTATGCTTTTATTATTACTGTCTATTTAGATAGAAAGCGAAAATCTTATTACATGAAAAAATGAAAATAAATGAAAAGATAGGAATGATCATTTTTCAACGGATTTAATTTCGTCTCATTTAAACCTCGCATTTAATACTTTAAGCAAAATGTACCATTAATCAAAAGAGCTATGTATGTATTTATTTTGTCCCTCGATTCTTGTACAATAATATCGGTTTGATATATGCGTTAAAGTTGATTAAATTAAATTCATAAGAGATAAACATCAGATATGTTGTATTTTAAATGTTAACTAGACATTCTAAAGGACAAAGTGAATAGTTTTGTACAAAAAAAAAAAATATATAGAAGTTGAAATTTTTCATGAATCCAATATTTTCTTATTATAAGGATTGAAAATAGCCTTCTATATACATAGGAATATTCAAACCTGTACTATGCTTTTATTATTACTGTCTATTTAGATAGAAAGCGAAAAGCTTATTACATGAAAAAATGAAAATAAATGAAAAGATAGGAATGATCATTTTTCAACGGATTTAATTTCGTCTCATTTAAACCTCGCATTTAATACTTTAAGCAAAATGTACCATTAATCAAAAGAGCTATGTATGTATTTATTTTGTCCCTCGATTCTTGTACAATAATATCGGTTTGATATATGCGTTAAAGTTGATTAAATTAAATTCATAAGAGATAAACATCAGATATGTTGTATTTTAAATGTTAACTAGACATTCTAAAGGACAAAGTGAATAGTTTTGTACAAAAAAAAAATATATAGAAGTTGAAATTTTTCATGAATCCAATATTTTCTTATTATAAGGATTGAAAATAGCCTTCTATATACATAGGAATATTCAAACCTGTACTATGCTTTTATTATTACTGTCTATTTAGATAGAAAGCGAAAATCTTATTACATGAAAAAATGAAAATAAATGAAAAGATAGGAATGATCATTTTTCAACGGATTTAATTTCGTCTCATTTAAACCTCGCATTTAATACTTTAAGCAAAATGTACCATTAATCAAAAGAGCTATGTATGTATTTATTTTGTCCCTCGATTCTTGTACAATAATATCGGTTTGATATATGCGTTAAAGTTGATTAAATTAAATTCATAAGAGATAAACATCAGATATGTTGTATTTTAAATGTTAACTAGACATTCTAAAGGACAAAGTGAATAGTTTTGTACAAAAAAAAAAAATATATAGAAGTTGAAATTTTTCATGAATCCAATATTTTCTTATTATAAGGATTGAAAATAGCCTTCTATATACATAGGAATATTCAAACCTGTACTATGCTTTTATTATTACTGTCTATTTAGATAGAAAGCGAAAAGCTTATTACATGAAAAAATGAAAATAAATGAAAAGATAGGAATGATCATTTTTCAACGGATTTAATTTCGTCTCATTTAAACCTCGCATTTAATACTTTAAGTAAATTTATCATTAATCAAAAGAGTTATGAATATATTTCTTTTATATCTCTATTCTTTTTTAATAAAATCGGTTTGATTTATGCGTTAAAATTGATCAAATTAAATTTAAAAGAGATAAAAGTCAGAAATGTTAGATAAATATTAGCTAAGCATTCTAAAATTTCCGGTAATATACTGTAAAATCATTCCATAGATATGTATGCATTATTATTTAATAGAATCTTAATTATATGATAAATTAAAGCAAAATTAAATCGATTAAAGCAAATAATTGTGTGGAGAAAAAAAAGTTGAATTTTTTTTACAAATTTAACATTTTTATCTTATAAGGATAGAAGAAAGTAAAAATAGTCTTCTACATACTTAGGAATATTCAAACCTATGCTATGCTTTTATTATTACTGTCAATTTAGATAGAGAGCGAAAATCTTATTACATGAAAAAATGAAAATAAATGAAAAAATAGGAATGATCATTTTTCAAAGAATTTAATTTCGTTTCATTTAAACCTCGCATTTAATACTTTAAGCAAATGTAACATTAATCAAAAGAGCTACGTATGCATTTCTTTTGTCCCTCGATTCTTTTGTAATAAAATCGGTTTGATATATGCGTTAAAATTGATCAAATTACATTTAAAAGAGATAAAAGTCAGAAATGTTAGATAAATATTAGCTAAGCATTCTAAAAGTTACTGTTGATATACTGTAAAATCATTCCATAGATATGTATGCAGTATTCTTTAATAGAATCTTAATTATATGATAAATTAAAGCAAAATTAAACCGATTAAAACAAATAATTTTGTAAAAAAAAAAAAAAAAAAAAAAAAAAAAAAAAAAAGGTTGATTTTTTTTTACAAATTTAACATTTTTATCTTATAAGGATAGAAGAAAGTAAAAAAATAGTCTTCTGTATACTTAGGAGTATTCAAACCTATAGTATGCTTTTATTCTTTCTGTGAATTTAGATAGGAAGCGAAAATCTTATTACATGGAAAAATGACAATAAATGAAAAGATAGGAATGATCATTTTTCACAGAATTTAATTTCGTTTCATTTAAACCTCGCATTTAATACTTTAAGCAAATGTATCATTAATCAAAAGAGCTATGTATGCATTTCTTTTGTCCCTCGATTCTTTTATAATAAAATCGGTTTGATTTATGTGTTAAAGTTGATCCAATTAAATTTATAAGAGATAAAAATCAGAAATGTTGTATTTTAAATGTTAGCTAAGCATTCTAAAAGATAAAACGAATGGTTTTGTAAAAAAAAAAAAAAAAGGAACTTATAATTTTACATTTATAACGATTTTTCAAAAAGAAATTATATCGTTAGTGAAACGAGATACTAAAATCAAATAATTTTTTAATATATATGCGTAATATTACTGGTGGTAATTAATACTTAAAGAATGACTGATTTGTACAAAAAAAGAAATAACGCAATTTTAATCTTTGTTATGCAAAAATTTTATGTACATGATACATTAAACTATATACAGGGACTTTTAAATGGGCAAAGAGAGGAGGGGGGGGATGTCGGAATGGACGAGGCATGTTCAACTTACGTCCCGATTCCTTTCGGAACTCACATCGTCTATCGGGACTCGGACAGAGGTAGAGGTCTGCACGGGCCGGATTTTCCAGGCCCGGCCCGTATGAAAGTTATTTCGTCCCGACCCCTTCAGGCCCGACAAATTTTCTACTATTTCTAAAAAATTCAGAATTTTATCATATAATTAAGATTCTATTAAAGATTACTGCATACATATCTATGGAATGATTTTACAGTATATTTATTTTATAGGAAATGCGCATTATAGCAACATTAATGATTCTTAGACTTTCGACATTCAAATAAAGATTACTATGGTTTAGAATAAAAGAAAAAAAAAAGAAAGTTAAAAACATCGTAACTTTTGAAACTGCGTAATAAAAAAAATATATATATGTATATGAAAATATTTCTATATCATTTTATTGAAGATTTCCAATCCAAATTCATTCTCATATCCAAATGAGATATATTCTGATACATTTCGAATTCATTTTTTTTTTTTTTTCGGAAACGCATAAGAGTAGGTGTTTTTATTATGAAACTATTTAATCGAATGCCGTTAGTGATTTTTTAATACAAGCAATTTAAGAAAATACTGTCAAAGTTAGCGTTTTGAGTAGAATTTCCGAAGCGACAGCATGAAGAGGGAGAAAAATCTGCAATCATTTGACAATAATTTCTTATATCTCAACAAGATTATACAAGAATCTTTACCAAAAATTAAAATGGCTATTCGATTCCAAATCCCTCGAATAGTCAGACTTGTCAATTTTATGTTTTTACAGATAAAAGTTAGTCAGAAAATGTGTCAAACTTTCGCGTTTTTGAGAAATGAATTTAAGAACCATCAATAAGTATATTGTATGTATTCAACGATACGTTAATATAGTTCATTATCGCTATTAATAATTTTACAAATCATGTTGTCTGCCATACAAATCTTGAGAACAAATAAGTCTAGTTCCGTCCCGGCTCACCTATATGTAGAAAAACAATGCAAGCCGGATCTCAGCACAACACGAGTCTGCCAACAAAAATATTAAGCCCGGATTATACACAATGTAACTGTCCGATGTAGATCTCTAAACTGTACATGTTACACTTCTGTATTGATGTTGTCAAGCTAGTATCATCAACCTGTTGTCAAACTAATATATTTATACTATTCTCATTAAGGGTGTATTCGAAAAAACGCTTTTCCACCTTCAACAGCTCGAAATTTTCTGATACAATTTCAGACACATTTTTAAAATTAAAAACATGAAACTTGCTGAGGGGATTTTTGAAGAGATCTACAAGATGCCGTGTGAAGTCATTTTACGCTCAATTCATTAGAATTTGATTTATAAACAATTACCTTCTCAGTATGATCCTATTTTTCGTTCACAGATCTCCCACTTCGAAAAAATCAGATCAAAATGCCGTTTTTGATCGCTTTTTTTTTTTTTTTTTTTCAATATTCTCTGCATTTATCAAAGAATCGGCGATCACGGCACCTTGTGTACTTTCTAAATACGACAATTTGCCAGTTTGATGCATATGAGAGCAAAAAATGAATTTAAAAATAAATCGGAAAGTAAGCAGTTGGAATCGAAATACACCCTTAAAGTCATTGAAAATAACTCATATTTTATCGTTCATACGTAAACTTTTATAATGGGCCGGTAGGCCCGCAAAATTTTTTTACCAGCCCGTTTCGGACCGTATGGCCCGTCCAATTTTTTTTTTGCTGGCCCGGCCCGGACCCGTGCAGACCTCTAGACCGAGGCAGCGTGAGTCCTCAGCCAACGTCAGAAAACATCTCTTCTCATTTTAGATTTTGTTACATGCTGGGAGTATAAACTTATCACGTCATCGACTTCATTGTGTTGAACCCTTTGCTAATGTCTGCTAGTTCTCACGAGAACATGCTGCACCTTATTTCCATTGTGGTTAGCAGTGTTGAATTAAGGCACTTTTCTCCCGGAGAGATGCTACGGCTCCGGGGGGGGGGGGACATTATAGAGTTCCGGGGGATATTGCACTTCTTGACCATTGAAAACACAAAATCTCAAATTTTCCGGGAAGGGACATTTCATTGCTCTTGGGGGGGATGTCCCCCCCCGGGCCACCCCCTGGATTCAACACTGGTGGTTAGGTTGTATTGGAAAAGTGCAAGCAACATCCAATAAGCTAAAAAACATCTAATAATGGATTCTTGGTGAAAATATTTTTTGTTGGAGAACGGAAAAAAGTCATGATCACACATTTCGAAATAATTTTGCAACAAAAATCATATTTATTTATAACTAACACTATAAGTTTACTTCGCCGTTTTTAGTTTTTTTAACAAATATAAGCTATATATGATATAAAATTACATTAGAACTATACAATGTATCGCATATTATAAACTGCTTAATTATGGCTGCTAACAAATAAACAAGGCTGTATAAAAAAGAATTTAACTTTAAGAATTATACAAAATGTATACCTTTTGTTAAATTCAACCATGTCGTCATTATTTTTAAATTGGCAGTACTGTGTTAAAAGCATGATTTAATTCTTTTAACCCTTTCCGGCACAATGTGCCCGGTCTGGGATACCTAATTTTAATTACAAACTTGCAAATGGCACCAGTAATATTTTAGTAAAATTTTGCTTTTACAATAAAAGCTTAAATTAAGGAATTCAAAATAATAAAAAAATTCGTTAGTGAATTCCGGTGTCAGTCATTAATTTCTTATTTTAGTACAGATTTTGCCCGTGTCGGAAAGGGTTAAGTACATACAAATATTTAAAGTTTTAC
Organism: Maratus speculifer; assembly: GCA_964019185.1. Taxonomy (NCBI): domain Eukaryota; kingdom Metazoa; phylum Arthropoda; class Arachnida; order Araneae; family Salticidae; genus Maratus; species Maratus speculifer. The sequence goes on along the minus strand of OZ025297.1, from coordinate 148,704,295 downwards.
ATTTTTAATCTGCAAAAAAATAATCACATTGCTTATATTGCGTATGTTATTTTATACAAAATTAGAAAAATAAAACATTCGTTCAGTACATACGGGATTTACGTCACGAATACCGACTTGTGCTTGTTCTTTAATTGCAATTCGAAAATTAGAAAGAAAAATTAAAAACGAAAGTAAAATGCCGCCTCACCGTCTAATTGTAGAAAGCTGATTCTTAATCAAAACATGGAGTAGCAGTTTTGTTTTTTTTCTTTCATAATAAAACATTTGTTCAGTACATGTTTTTTTTTTTTTTTTTTTTTTTTTTTTTTTTTTTTTTTTTATAATTCAGCGCCAACTTGACACAACTAGATAAATTAAGAAATTAAAATAAACACATGCAGAATCGGGAAACTTGCAACAGGAAATAACGTTATTTTTAATGAGTATTGAGAACATAGCGGAAATCACAGACAAAATTCTGAAAGAACTTCGCTAATTTAAAGAAATTTCAAAATGGCGCACTGATGTGATGTTTACAATTTTCGCTCTTAATTTGGTGTAAAGTTACCACAACTTCTTTAAAGGTGTTGAATTGCACAATTTTTAATATATTAAACCACTTAAAATTGTGTTCAAAGAAGAAACCACCAGAAGGAGTACATACAGTCACAAAAGTGATGGGACACTTGTGCTTTATAAAAAGAAACTGCAATAAAATAAATAAACAAACATGTGCAAAAATTTTTTGGGTGTGTTTCATATTTAAAGTTAGTAACAATTATTACATAACATACATTTTGTCAAAATATTAAAATATTAATTTAGTAAAAATACAATTGTTCAGAACGGAGCAAAAAATGGCTCACATAAGTGATGGGACACTTACTTTTCCATCAAATATTTATCCAAAAATTTTACTTTTTAAAAGGTTTTAATATTTTGTTGGATTTCCTTTTACTTTTAAAACATGATTTAATCTTTTTGGGATGGATTCGACTAATTTTTTTGTGATTTCTGGAGTGATTTTACCCCATTCTTCTTGAAGCACCGATTTTAGTTGTTATTTTGAGGAAATGATGTGTTTGCGAATTCTTGATTCCAATTCTTGCCAAATATTCTCTATGGGATTTAAGTCTGGAGATTGTGGTGGTGTTTTTATTATTTCAGGACAGTTATATAGCAGCCAGAGTCTAACGTTCAGAGCAGTGTGCTTGGGGTCATTGTCCTGGTAGAATTTAAAATCGTTATGAAGGTTCAATTTTCGTGCTGAAGATTTAAAATGTTGCTTTAAAATATCAATATACTTGTACTGATCCATTATACTGTCAATAAAAACAAGATTACCAACTCCATCGGACGACATACACCCCCATACCATAACTCCTCCTCCACCATGTTTTACTGTTGGTACCTAGTTCTGTTTGCGAAATTCTTCCCTGGGTTTTCTCCACACCAAGATTCTACCGTCAGAACCAAATATATTAAATTTACTCTCATCAGCAAATATAACTTTATTCCAGTAATCAGAATTCTTATTTATGTTGGATTTTACGAAAGCTAGTCTGAGTTTTCTATTCTTTTCACTTACGAACAATTTTTTCCTGGCTACTGTACCGTGATATCCAGCAGATCGAATTACCCTTCTAATAGTCTCAGGATTAACAATTATTCCATATAATGCTTGTAAATCAGCAGCAACTTTTGAAGCACTATTTCTTGGATTTTTTTTAATATTTCGAACGATAATTCGCTTTATTCCATTGGATAGCTTTGATGGTCGGCCAGGTCTTCTTTTATCCTGAATCATATGATTCTTTTTATATCATTTAATGATATTGAAAACTGTTGAACGACTCAAGTTAACTGTTTCAGCAGTTTTTCTAATAGATTTTCCACGTTCAATATGCAAATTAATAACTAATTTTCGAATTTCAGGCGAAGTTTCTTTTCGTTTAGCATTCATGGCTACAGAGAGCTAAAAAACACAAAAATTCCAAAACAAACTGGAGAGAAATACTGCAGACGATTTTCTAAATTATTGCCAATTGCTTTTAAGTAAAAATAAAACCCCAAAAAATATTTTTATTGCTTATTTCAGACGATTTTTGTTGCATATATAATGGTGTCCCATCACTCATGTGAGCTATTTTTTGCTCCGTTCTAAACATTTGTATTTTTATTAAATTAATATTTTAATATTTTGACAAAATGTATGTTATGTAATAATCTTTACTAAATTTAAGTATGAAACACACCCACAAAAAAATGTGTACATGTTTTTTTTAATTTATTTGATTAGTTTCCTTTTGTAAAGCACAAGTGTCCCATCACTTATGTGAGACACTGTATGTAAACTCCATTCGTTAGTTTACAAATCTAAATTAAATGTAATAACACTTTTTTTTTTTTTTTTTTTTTTTTTACAGTGTATGTATTTTGCGTTATTAATTCAAATTTTAAATCATTTTAGATAAAATAGAGAATTGTAAGCATGACATAAAATTAAAAAAAAGTAAATGCAGAAATAATAGAAATATCATTTACGGCCTAAACAAAGGTTTTCAAACTCGAATTTAAAAATTTAAAACTCTCCAGTATCTCCTTCTGCAGTAAATGGACTCTTTCATTATTTTTCACATGAAAGGAGAAGATATATATAAAAAGATATTTAGTAATCCCTCGACCAATTTCTAAAAAAAAAATTCTACGTTATCCGTCAAAGCCAGACACAGAAAGTTAGGAGCTTTAATGGAAGCCAAGGTCTTTTAAAATTAATTCTCAAAAGATCTTCTGGGAAAAGGGAAAACTCACAGGGATAGAATGGGGAATCTCCCCACTACCCCCCTCAACTTCACTTGAACTGAACGCTTTATTCGCAATGATGATATGAAATTTCTCTTTCGTTGAGCAGAGAAATGACGGGAAGCGAAATATCTCACCACTCTGTACGAGGTGGCGAGAAAATGCTTGGCGGAACTTCTGGATTTGTGAGATGAATACTTTAAGAGGGTTGCCTCGCTTACGAAGTCTGTAGCAGTCCTGTTTATTTTGATCGCGTTCGCGTATTCGCGTGAAGAACGAGCAGCATATAAGATATTCATTCTGCATATTTACACCGCAAATAATGCTGTAAATATATTTTATAGTTCACAAAACTGTACTTTTCAGCGCAAATAATGCTATAAATATATTTTACAGTTCACAAATTTCCCCGACTTTTAGTAATTTTCCCCGACTTGTTATTTTTGAACTTTGAAAAATTCTAAAGAAAAAATGCGTACACAGAAAGATTTCACCAAGCTGATTACAAATTTTGCATTGAAAATGTAAAATAATAACAAATATAAATAATAAAAATGAAAAACAACTCCAACTCCATGTAAAAGGATTTATTTTATTGAAAAATAATGAAGTTAAAAAAAAATAAGTTACACTGTTTTTTCGTAATATATTGAGCTATGGATTTTATATGCTATATATAACTCAATATTTATATGTGTTGGTCAGTAAAAAATCACATTATGATTTTTTTAATTAATTAATGTTAAATTTAGAGATCACTAAAATTTTTAGACTCTCCAATTCATTGTGAATTTTTACTATCTTAATTAAGAGGCACATTTGAATAAGATTAAAAAGTCTAAAATTTTACTAATTTCATTGTCTATTTTTTTTTTGGGGGGGGGGGGTGGATTTAAAAAGATTAAAAATAAACTTATAATTAACAAGCATTAAATCAATTATTAGGTTCAAGGACTAACTGTAGTATAAAGATATTATAATTAAAATATGAATACATTATTAATATACGGTAAATAAAAATAACAGTATATTATTAGAAATAAAGACATAAAGATTGTCATTTTTCCACCCCTCAAAAATGTATTTTTAAGCTATATATTCTTTTTTGTTAAAATCTTGTGAGATTTTAATGTTTAATAATTAAAATACAGATATTTATATTATTTTGTTTTGGAATATTAAATGTCATTTTAAATGTTCTGCCTTTATTAAAATAATTTAATCATGTTTTCCTCATTCTATACTTATAAAACTTAATATGCAATAATAAAGACATGAATAATTATATTAGATTGTTGTTTTGATGGATTTCACAGTAGGGGTAAGTATATCACCCCCCACCCCCATTTTCTTTTAATTACAATTAAATATACTTTTAGTACAATATTGGGTTTTTTTTTGCTTATGAAACAGCTTTAATGCATTGATATTTTTAGAAGAAAATCAGTTGTAATATTCCTAACAGTTACCTTGATATTTTTCTTATTATGAATAACTGGGGACTTCATTTCAAATAAAAATATTCCAGAATCTGAACAGCAACTTTAATAAAAAGTACACAAAAATAAATGCCAAGATGCTTGTCACATATTTATTTGACTACACGTTTTTTCTTAAGTATTTTTAGCTCAGCGTTAAAAGAAATAATGTCAAAAGTATCATGCACTACTTTATTCATTTCAATGATTAGAATAGTGCATACTTCTAATTATTTTTTAGTGAACAATTTTTCTTACAGGTTTGATAAGTGATACGTGCAAGGGTACTACTACTTGATTATCCCGTCAACCAAAGAACTATCATCAAATTATATGAGTAAATGCCAATAATCGATTATCCTAAATGCCACATTCACTTGATATTAAACATTGTAAACATATTTCACATCATGAAGTGATTTTTAATTCGACTCTTTATTTATATTTTTATTAATATTTTACTAACTTAATTGTTCTTTTGTTATTTAAAATAAAAATTATGTCAGTTTGTATAATTTTTCAGATAGCTAGTTGATTCGTATAATTTTGCAAAATTAATCGACAGGATAACCAAATAGTACCCATGCAAATATTAAAAAATTGGTAATTTTAGCATTAATTCTAGGACATTTCGCAAATAAAGATTTATTCAACAGATTTCAAGGACAAACAAAATCTAAATTCAGATTGAATTACGCATGTTTTTTTTTCTAAAATGATGTATACTGTATTCTTTTTTTTAAGAATCTGAAAAAAAAAAAAGAAGTGGTCTCTACTGCTAATTTTTAAATAGATAGCATTTCTAGATTTGCAGAATGCTAGATTTGGTAAACAATGAAATCATTTTAAAATATTGCAAGTGAAAATAATAATAATAAAAATTTAATTGATAATGTATTTGTTATTTTTAAATCAATGAAATACTTTCTAATTGAAAATAACAGTGTGCATATGGTAAACTATAAAATAGACTGAATGTAATTCTTCATATCACCATATTAATTATCAAAATTTGATTTTAGGGCTTACTAATTTCAACTTTTGCTTTTCCATACACAACATTTCTTCTGAAATACAAATGCAAAAGATAAGTTCTTAAATCTTTAATTTAATACTGTACAGAATAATAATAATAATAAAAATTTTATACAGTTTTGATTTTTATTCAAAGTTTACCAAATTGATGGTAGACATTTGTTTTTATTTATTTTTTTAACTATAGATAAGAAAATTATTTTTATGTAAAATTTCAATTTTTCTGTTGCTTTCCACCGCATTATCTGGTGAAACTTTTTGATTTCTGAAATGAATATTCTTATATTTCAAACCTAAAGTAACCATTCGTCCCCATTTACCAGGGATAATCCCCAAAGTCTTGGAAAAAAATTGTCCCTGGATCTCAGTTACATTTCTAGTTCAATAATTATCAAAAAAATTACCCAACCTATTTATTGAAGAAAACCCTAATTGTTTATTTTAATAACTTTTCTGAAGAAATGATGTGAAATATATATATATATTTTTTTTTATAGGAAATAGTGTGCCATATTCTAAAAAAAAAAAAAAAAAAAAAAAAAAGTGTTAAATTTGTAATGTGCATTTTTTCTCATAGAATTTTGAATTCTGTATGAAATAACACCATCCGCAAGTTAACAGATCAATTTTTACAAAGTTTTTCATTTTATGATATTTCATTAATGCAATGGCGAAAATTATATATATTTTTTTCAGATAAAATAGGTTTTTACAGCGTAACAACTAATGGAAAATCAAGAATATTTGGGAAGAACATTGTTATGGCAATAGAAAGAATGATACAGTGGGCCCCCCCTTCCCCCGCAAAAAAAAAAAAAAAAAAAAAAAAAAAAAAGTGTTTTACTGTGGAAAAGTGTTTTTCTTTTTTTTTTGGGGGGGGGGGGGGAGAGGGTGGTTATTTTAACTCGAGGAATTGCAGAGAATTTAACTTTTTTTTAATTAGATGGAGTGATATTGTTTGTTATGCGTTTATAATTTCTCGATCAAATAACATCATCTGCAAGTCAATACGATCATTCATTTCAAAGTTAGGATCGGTTTTTGAGAATCATTTTGTCACATTTATTTTACATTTAAAACATGTTCTTTCTATTGTACCAAATAATATCAAACTTATGAAATGTCTTCAAATAAAATTAATCAGGATCATCAGTGTCTTCCTCAAGATCGTTAAAGCAGCCAAAATCTTTCTATTCATAATTTTGTATTCCAACTTAACTTTTGTAAACCAACTTAATTTTCAAAGAAAATCGACTTGCGAATAGTGTATTAAGCCCAAGAATTATGCAAGTTTACCCCCCCCCCTCCCTTCCGAAACATGGTAAAAGTTTATTAATTTATTTATTTTTTGGTTATAAGGGGGGGGGGGATTAGGATATTCATTTCTAGCATCAAAACAAAGTTTTCCCCAAATATTTATAAATAGCCATCAGTTTCTGTATTTACTTTAATTTTTGGTCTATTTTATCTGTACTAATATGTCAGACAAATGGCACCCTGTCATGGTGCACTCTGAAGTGACTACCTCATCTGTCTATATTTTGTAGGCATACTTTAGTATACTCAGTAAATATAAATAGCTATGAATTATTAGTACATATAATATACATTTATATCCGAATAACTTTTACAGATCAGATATAAATTCTTTGACTTCAACAATTCTTAAAAATAATTAAATTTTCATAATTACTTGGTATCAGATGAGTACATAGTCATAATTTGACTAAATTACTCAGTACATAATGATCACTTATTTTGGCTTTACTGATTATATGGATCAATAACCATTATGAGGGCTCCGTCATAAAAAGAATATAAATACTATAAAAAACACCTCCCAAAACTAATATAATAAAAAGAAGAAATGTATTACAATTCCATAAAATGCTGCAGGGATGTAGTGGAGGGTATACGCTGTATACTTTCTGGATTTTTTAAAGAAGCACCGTATACCCTCTGTTTCTCAAGAAAATTATAATATGCATACTCTAGGGTATATCCTCTACTTAGAACGCATATCTTCCGTGATTTTTACGACTACACCCCTGACTATAACAGTATATACAAAATAATGTAAAAAAAAAGCATATAAAAAAGGATAAATTTAGCCTGAAAATTTTAATTATCATAACTGTAAATAAGATAGTGAGAAACAGTAGCAAAAAACTCATATTTCATTTTGCTAGGAAAAGGTTTTTATTATTATTATGGCACAACCAATTTCAAAATTTATATTGGCTGTTTGCAAATTTTGTTACAAATCACTAAATCACCATAATTCTATTTTCGCAACAAGTGTGTGACACATATTTATTCATTTTCAATGCTTTATATCTATAATAATAGTATAAAAAAATTTCAAAATTCAGTATGGCAGAAACTTATGTATGACTAACTGTATCTTAACTTTTAAAAGTTGTGTGCACTTGGAGGGAAGGGCGAGAGGCGAAAATTTCTGTGGAGTCAAAGAGAAATAGATATTTTAATGATTGTTTCAAGAAAGTTATATTAGGAGGAGGATATATCGCTCAGATCTAATAAATATCGCTTATTATCGAATAAAATATCGCTTTAGTTTAAATAGGGTAATTTCTTGGTCTGGTCAATAAGCAAGATATTTAGAAAAATATAAATTTGTATTTAAATTAGGAGGGAAAAAAAAACCGGCCTTCAAAACACTAAACTAGTAACGCAAAATTAAGACTGGAATTCGTTACTATAAAAACTAACACAGTAATTAAATACTGCAAATAAAGAACAAGCTAAAAAATAAAAAAAGTATCTTTCTCATAATTAGCACTTATTATAGCGAAAACTCTTTTACAAGTGAAAATTTGGAACAATTCAATGCGTAACTTCAGCAATCCAAGAGTTGATCATTATGAAACTGCTTTCATATCATGGAGATTCTTCATTTTTCATACGAAGAAAGTGTAAACAAACCTCATCGAATACTCAAGCAGACCTGCGCATGAGAAGCTGCGCGGAGTTGATTGGCACTATCGTGAAGTCCCGCCAAGCATTTTCTCGCCACCTCGTACAGAGTGGTGAGATATTTCGCTTCCCAGAAATGACGGCCTAACATCACAATAGTTGCCTGGTAACACAGTTTATCACCATAGCAACGACCAAGGGCGTATCCATAGTTACCAAACGCCCATTTCGAACGACTTTCGCTTTCAATTGACTACTTTCTCCATCACGTATGCGCTAAAGCACAATTCATTTAAAGATGAGCATTTTGAGTACTGAACTTGTAGACACGTATTATAGAAAGCTATAATTCTGAGTTTTTATAAGGTTTTTTGTTTGATGTTGGCTAATATTAGGTGCGTGACAGATGCAGAGATAGCAAATAGGAAAGAGCTGTGGAATTTTTATAATGCGTGGGATGATTTATTTACTTAAGAGGAATTATTTATGGATGACGTGTATAGTTTTGGGGAAGTATAATAATAAAAATTTTATTATTCCACCTTTTCAACTGCTTTAGGCAATAAATTTATACAATTTTTATAGAAACGTTGTTTCAGTTTATCATTTTAAAGCAGAAAAACGAAGTTGGTGATATTTTCATAGACATTTTCTTTTTTCCATTATTGTTCCTTGCAACATTGTTTTAGTTTATTATTTTAAATCAAAACAAGTTGGAAATTGCACATCAAACTTGGCAAATGAGGTGCGTTAGTACTATAAATATTTTTATAAATATGCAGATTTTGATGAATAGCTGTAAATTCTTATGCAAAAATGCATGAATACAAAATATGATACGATTATATATCAATTACAGACATATATCGATTATAGAGCAATCCAACTATATTAACGCAAGTTAAAGTAAGGACAGAGAAACCGAATTCTTTAACATTTTCAACTATGTTGTAAAATGATAAAAAGCTTAATAGGTTGAAACTTAATTTTCAGAAATTCATACCCAATAGAAAATAGCGTATTTTAATTATTTTGTCCAGCCGTGTATTTTGTCTACTATCTTTACATACGTATTGGCCATAATTTAGCTAAAATTTAAATAAGCCTAAAACACGTTTAAATCTAGCGAAATCACACTTCCAGGTATCATCTTCCATAGACAGGCGTGCATCTAATTTTTTGTGTGACCCTGTATGTCATTTTTCTTCATTCTATAAACATATCTTGGTTTACTAAATGTAAAAATACACAAATTATTTAAAAACCACTTTTAAGCTACTTTTGTTCATATTCTGTATCCTATGCAGTTTCTATTGTGTTACCCAGTACAAGATCTAGAGCATTTACACACACAACGCAATATGCAGTTGTTGCAGAAAATTTTAGTTAAACTTAAAAACTCATATCACAATTAAAAATGCACTTCTAGCAATCATCTCTAACGTACAGTCTTTCGGTTGCAATATAGTATCCAAAATATTTTATGTGCCCCTATAAATGCTATGCAATTATCTATGATACAGGATGCAACTCATAATAAACCTCAGCAACGTATATCAATTTCATTATACGAGAAATGGTCTAGCAAGCTTAAAATAAGTCAAAGTTTCACCCTATACCATTATCTAACGGAATTCTTTCATATGGGCATGTAAATGAACACTAAACATTGCACTGCACAATTACACTACATATTGTAACAGAGTTTATATTTTAATACACTTCAGTAATTGTATATCGATTTCATTATCTTTCAGAGATTGCAACACCATTAAAATGCACTTAAGGGTGTTCTTAACTGGTCCGCTCAACAAGCGCAAAACGTTTTGACACATTTACAAATTCATTTTTTAACTGAAACACATAAAATTGGAATGCCTGACTATGGAAGCAATTCAGATTCGAACTTATTTTTCCATTTTATGATAATTAAATTACTTATCCAGTTCTAAGCTATTTCGATCACGTGATCACCCGTTTTTCTCCTGTTTTTCGACCGGTTGTTCTGCTTTCGTCGGAAAATGTGCTCAAAAACGTCAACTTTGACGGCTTTTTATGAAAAATCTATTGTGTTTTCAAAAAAAAAAACAGAAAATTGAGCGCAATTAGAGAATTTCTGAATGACAACACCTGCTGTTTTCATGCATTTCCGAACAAAAATAAATTAAAACATCTGTCACAAAGTTGCCCTTTTTGATTTAAGAAAACCTTTAAACATTTTTTTCCATTCACCGTAATTAGTGCTGTAAAAGTAACGATTAAATGAATACCCGTATGATGTTGTTACTTTCGAACTCGCTACCCGTTGGAAAGTACTCGTTGCTCATTTTTTTTTTCGTTATTGCTCCGAAACCGGGTATTAACAATCATCGTATGTACTACGAAACTGCAGTCTGTCTAGTTATATATCGTACATGAGTACTCACATATTGCCCATAATACCTGGTTTCGGAGCAGTAACGAAAGAAATGAGTAAAGAATACTTTCCAACGGGTAGCGAGTTCGAAAGTAACGACATCATACGGGTATTCATTTAACGTTACTTTTACAGCACTAATTATGGCCAATGGGGAAAAAATGTTTAGGTGCATTATAATGATCTTATAACCTTTCAAAGAAAATGAAATAGATATACAATTACTGAAGTGTATTAAAATATAAACTCTGTTACAATGTGCAGTGTAAAAAATGTTTATTATTCATTTACTGGTTAGAGGTCTGCACGGGCCCGGCCGGGCCGGGCCGACAAACAAAATAAACGGGCCGGCAAAAAAATTGAACGGGCCGGGCCGATATAAAAATTTTCGAGCCTGCCGGCCCGTTTTGAAGATTTAAACATAAACGATAAAATATAAACCTATTTTCAACGAAAATGGTTTTAACGAGAATAATCGCGTCTTATGCGTCACGAGCCATACTAGTTTGACAGCATCAATATAAAAATGTAACTTGTGCAGTGTAGAGATCGGAATCGGACAGTTACAATGTGTGTAACCCGTTTTAATATTTTTTAAACTGACTCGTGCAGGGCCAAGATCAAAATTGGAGATCAAGGCATTATTTTTCTACATATAGACTTGCTGGACCGAAAGAAGACTTAATTGTTCTCAAGATCTGTAGGGTAGACAACATAATTTGTAAAATTATGAACAGCAATAAAGAACTTATGTTAGCTTAATTTTTGGATATATACTTGATGGTTTTTAAATTAATTTTTCAATAACGCGAAAATTTGACACATTTTTACATTAATTTTTAATTGTAAAAATATAAAAGTGATAAGCCTGACTATTGAAGGGATTTGGAATCGAATAGCGTTTTTCATTTTTGGTAAATAAAATATTTGTATAACCTTGTTGAGATACAATAGTTTCTCAAATGGTTGCAGGTTTTTCTCCCTTCCCATGCTATCGCTTCCGGAAATTCTATTCAAAACGCTAAGTATGACAATATTTTATTTGCTTGCAGTGTTCTTAAATTGCTTGTATCAAAAAATGGATAACGCCATTCGATTATATAGTTTCTGAATAAAGACACCTGCTAATTTTATGCATTTCTGAGAAAAAAATGAATTTAGAAATGTATCAGAAAGGAGCTTCTTCGAATTAACGTATGAATTTGGATTTCAAATCTTTAATAAAATGATATAGAAATATTTTTATAAATCTTCCTTTATTAAACAGCTTTAAAAGTTACGATGTTTTTAAATTTCTTTTTTTTTTCTTTTATTCCAAGTCATATTAATTTTTTAATGAATCTTAATTTGAATGTTGAAAGCCTAAGAATCTTAGTAATCATTAATGTTACTAATGTGTATTTCCTGTAAAATATACTGTAAAATAATTCCATAGATGTGTATGCAGTACTCTTTAAAAAAATCTTAATTATATGATAAAAATCTGAATTTTTTGAAATCGTAGAAATTGTAACGGGCCAAAACGGGCCGGGCCTGTTTTCCCTGATTTCTCTACGGGCCGGGTCGGGCCTAAAATATAAAAATTTGAACGGGCCGGGCCGGGCCCGGGCCTGGAAATTCCGGCCCATGCAGACCTCTATTACAGGTCCACACAAAAGAATTCCGTTAAATAATGGTATAGAGTGAAACTTTGTTTTTGGCTTATTTTAATCATGATAGATCATTTCCCGTATAATGAAATTGATATACGTTACGGAGGTTTACTATGAGTTGCATCCTGTATCATAGATAAGTGCTTAGCATTTACAGGGACACATAAATTTTTCGGGTACTATACTGCAACCGAAAGACTGTACATTACACATGATTGCTAGAAGTGCATTTTTAGTTGTGATATGAGTTTTTAAGTTTAACTAAGTTTTTCTGCAACAGCTGCATATTGCGTGTGTAAATGCTGTAGATCTTATACAGGGTAACACAATAGAAACTGCACATGTTAATATGTGCTGCCATCTGTTCGTGAAACTTACTCTTAATTATGATTCTAAGTAGTGCTGTAAAATTAACGACAAAATGAATACCCGTATGGTACCGTTACTTTCGAACTCGCTACCCGTTAGATTCATTACTATTCAGAAGTCGGGTATTAACAGTCATCGTACATCGTATGTATTACAAAACTTTGTACATCGTGCAGATTAGTCTTTGAAAGAATTCGCATCGGTTATGTGCTGCCATCTGTACGTAAAACTTGCATTTAGTGAAGTTTCTAAGTTTTATTTAACTAGTAAAAACCATGCTTTGTTTTGATTCGCGAAGCATTATTCCATAAATATAGATAGATAGATATTTGAAAAATAAATATTTAACAGTAACAATTTTTTTTTAATTGTTTTTGCATTTTTTTATATTATTAAGCAAAAACATTATTTTATGATTTGGCGCATTTTAATTTTAGAAAAGTAAATTCAGCCAAATAATTAAGATTATTTATGATAACAATTTTATTTGTTTACAATTCTTTTGTTGACACGTTACCCTCCCCCCCCCAAAAAAAAAAAAAATCATAATATAAATCTTTAAAAATGCGTAAATATCGTCTGCGTAAATGATTTGATAAATTATAAAACTTATACGATAAAATTATAAAATCTAATTACACAAACAAAATATTTTTACAAGCAAATTTGCTTACTAATTTTACACTAAAAATAATTATGTATTATAAAAATTCAATTTCTGAAAATATTTTAATATTTTAAATATATATATATAAGTTTAATTTTTTACGTGATCGCACATAAGATCACACACTCAAGTAGCATTGTACTTCAATCGCATTATTTTTTTCTGAAATTTTTTATTCATTTTTTAAAATACTAATTTTTTCTCAATTTCAAATATGAAATTTAAAAACATACCAACAAAATATTTTTATAAGCAAAATAAAAAACAAAATAAAATAAATATATAAAGTAAAATAAAATAAACTATCATGAAAACAGCTTTACATGTAATCTAAAAATTCGCCCTTTATTTCTCCAAATATAAAACATAAATACACGTACAAATATATTTCAACAGGAAAAAGAATGCAGTGACAGCACTACGAAGTCCAAAACATTTGAGGTTTGAGAATCTATACTAATAAAAGAACAAAACGCCCTGTCTGTCTGTGTGTGTGTGTGTCTGTGTGTCTGCGATGGCTAGCAAAATCTACAGCACGTACGAAGCTCAAAATTTTTTTGAGAGTAGCCCAATGTCTCTCCTGATGCACCTGAAGCTCAGAATTTCAAAATTCTATTTATTAACTGAGTAATTAATTAAATTCCAAAGCTCACTCTCATAAAAAATCGCCTTTTTTTCGCTTTTTTTCCATTTCATTTTCTTATGGTTGATTGGTTGCATAAAATTTTCGCAGAAATAATTAAAAAAGCCGGGACAGACCTTTAAAATTCATAGACTGGCAAACTGTCAGTTTAAATGAGGATTTTTTTTTTTTTAATCACAGCTGCTGTACACCATAGAGAAAAAGATAGGTGGAGGCGAAATAAACCGAAAAAAGGTTTGCAACACGGAGTAAGAAGTGTCTTACTCCGTGGTTTGCAATATTAAACCTTTTATCGCTGAAATTTTAATGTCTCAAACAAAAGCACGAAGAAGGAATTTTATATTAATAAAACGAATTGAAAGAAACGAATTACAGCTGAAGCATATTTTACGAAGAAATAGTAATTTTTTAAAATGTTTTTTATTTCTATTATATTATTTAGGTTAAAGTTAGGTTAAAGTTAAATTGCATTTATGTTATGGTTAGAATAAGGATATGTTACAATAAAGTGAATACATTTAGGCTAGGTTACATTTCTGTTATATTTAATTTACGGTAGGGTACTGTTAAGTTGCTGTTAGGTTACAGACAGGTTCTGGTTACGGTATAAAAGTTTAAGGTTAGGAATTTATACACAGAGTGAACCTATACGCAAGATTTGATTAAAAATAACACTTTTGCTAAATAGCTCTGAAATTATAGTACTATATACCAACCTTTTAGCTACCATCGTTTATCGATTTCATTCATGGTATAGTCGGATTTAAGAGTGATATAATTAGTTTGAAATTCAAAATATTTCACTTGGGATTTGTATGTGAAAATAATAATTAGTTACGTGACTTAACAGAGATTTTTACGGGTAAATATCAACTTTTTTACACGAAAATCATGCAATCGTTGGATACATATTCCCTCCCGCGTTTTTCATTGTTCATTTTGAGTATTTTTAGAGCTTAATATTAGTTGTTTTTAAAACCGATTTTTCACACAGTCAGTAGCTACGTATTTCAGACAATTCTGCATGTAACGAATTAATGATAAAATCATACAAATTTCAAGTTCGTTTAATATTGTTAATACGGACCCGGGCAACGCCGGGCGGGTCAGCTAGTAATTAATATAAAACAGAATGATCCACAGACACTGATACGGAAATAACTGACGCCGAATCTCCAGAGTCCGAAACAATTTGCATCTTTGACCGTATATCAGACTTTATTCATGAATTACACGAAGGTAGGGAGTTTTCAAAGTTACATGTTCCTTTATTTTATTTATTTATTTATTTATTTATTTTCCGGTTGCGTATTAAGACAGTAACGACTAACGAGTGATATTTCAAACTAACGATTTGGTAGTTCGTATTTTAGAAAAAAAAAAAAAAAAAAAAAAAAAAAAAAAAAAAAACAAATACGTGTGGTTTCCAACAGTACGGAAAACTAATGTAACGGAAAACTTTTGACCGTCCCTGTAATTAAACTAGACACCCAATTTTCGTAAAATTTGAAATGACACGATAAAATTTAGCAATAATTTTATAGTTAAAATTTCAAAGCAATTGGTTGGGTAGCTTTTGCTCTGTTATATGCGGACGGATAGGCAGACAGATGGACGGACGGACTGAACGTCGGTTATATGTGCTAGGTATTTATATAATTACGAACGCACCAAAAAAAGGAAATGATGATATCTTCGTAAATCCCCCGCTCTTTTCCGGTGCGTTCGTAATTATGTAAATACGTAGCACCTATTGTTATCGCATAGTCCTACCGTCTGTCCGTCTGTCTATCTGTCCGTCTGTCTGTCTGTGTGTCTGTCCGTCTATCCGCATATAACAACGCAAAAACTACCCAACCGAATCATTTGAAATTTAAAATACATAACTATTACATAATTTTGTCGAGTCATTTCAAATTTTATGAGAATCGGATGGCTAGATCAATTACAGGGACAATCAAAAGGATTCCGTTACAATACGGTCAATGGGGAAAAAGGTTTCAAATGCATTTTAATTGTTTGAAATTTAAAATGTATAATTATTACATAATTTTGTCGAGTCATTTAAAATGTTATGAAAATCGGATACAAAGATCAATAACAGGGACAATCAAAATATTCCGTTACATTTCGATCAATGGGGAAAAAAGTTTCAAATGCATTTTAATGGTGTTACACTCATTTGAACATAATAGAATGGACATAAATCTATGAAATATGTACTAAAAAATACATTCTGTACAATCTGTGATGCAAATAATATTTATTATTAAATTACATGCCCACACAAATGTATTCCACTAAATAATGTTATACGGGGAAACATTGTTTGGGGCGTGTTTTAATTATATTAAAATACTTCACATTTTATGAATAAGATATACGTTGCTGAGGTGTAGTAAAAATTACTTCCTGCATATTTACAGGAACACAAATATTTCGACCACTATACTGTATCCAAAGTACGCTCTACTATATCAGCAAGATCTAAATATTTTAAAACTTCGTTATCGTACGAACGCACCTCATTTGCTACGCTTCACGTGCAATTTCCAACTTGTTTTCTTTTTAAGGCTGTTATCAAATCTAAAGATTTAACTTTATGACGCAACTTTTAATTCATTTTTTTAATACATATTTGTTGGTAACACGCGTGAAATTAGCAGATCATGTTATTCAGAAACAATGAGAACGAAAGACGTTTTCTATCTTTTGGTTGTCTCAAAAAATATTTTTTGAACCCATAACTAACATTTGACATCTACCTCAGGTCCATAGCTAAGGGGGCGGCTCATCTTCGCCTAAAACATTTCGATACTCCCCTGGAATAGATTTCAAGGTCACTAAATGAATTTATGTTCCGAAATTTGAAATGAAATTCTGTTCAGAAATCTAATTTAGCTTTGCGGATCTCTCACAGTTTTGCAAAAGTACTAAATTAAAATAAGTGCTTCAACACTTGCTCATCTTATTTGCACATATGAAGCTAACATGATGTTTAATACTGCACTAGTTATACATTCGAATTTTTCATCATTCTTTTCTTAGCAGAAAATGAAGTTATTACAACAGTTTAATACGAAACAAAGTAACTACAGTGTGTATATGCTCAAATTTATCTTTCTGCATCACAGAGAGAGAAAGAGAGAAAATATAACCCCCCTCATACATTTTTTTGAGTCCCTTCCACCCCCTATTACTCACTTCTAGCTACAACCCTGATCTGCCTGCATATAGATATTTGTAGAAATGTAGTGGAGGGTGTATGCGGGTACACACCGTATACTTCTGGATTTTTTAAGGAACGCCTTATACCCTCTGTTTCTTAAGAAAGCCATACTATATGCACTCTAGAGTATACCCTCTGCCTTGAGCGTATACCCTCTTCTTAGAGCGTATACCCTCTGTTTTTTTCTACGACTACCCATGCCTGGCAGGGATGTAGTGGAGGACATACGCGGGTACACGCCGTATACCTCTGGATTTTTTAAGGAACGCCGTATACTCTCTGTTTCTTAAGAAAGCTATAGTATATACATTGTAGGGTATACTCTCTATCTTAAGCATATCCCTCTGATTAGAGCGTATACTCTCTGATTTTTTTTACGACTACACCACTGTTTGTGAGTATCTCAAATGCGTAGATTAAAAAAGAAAAAAAAAAAAGAGAAAAAAGAAAAAGAAAGGAAAAAAGACAGAAAGGAAGTTGCGTGTTCGAAATCTATAAAGTCATTTTTTAAAGTTGTCTTTATTTTTTTTATCTCCTGTTTAATGACATTTCCGGCATGATAATAGAATTTTTTAATTGATTTACTCTTACACAATTTTTAGAGTGATTGCTTAATAGGACATTTTGTTCTTGTATAATTGTTATTGATTTCTCTCACAACTTTATTTTGTTGTCTTAATTTTGTGATTTGTTTTGCTCAAAAACTAATACGCATGCACCCGTCAATGTTACAAAAGAGAAAAAACAAAACGCAATTATTGAACAACACTCATTGTGAAAAATATCTCGAATTGTGCAAGACTATAACAGTTGCATGTTTGATTGATGTTTTGCATTGTGATAAAAGAAGAAAGTTTGAGGCCGGTTTTAATAACTTTTATATTTAGAGTATTTACCTTAATGTTCAAATACACGGTATTTTTTATGGTAAAAACCAAAATGCATTTTTATTCGTTTTTTTTTTCTTTTTTTTTCTTTTTAAATAATGTATGCCTTTTTTTTAAAGTTTACACTAAATATTTTAAATAATGTATGCAGTTCATTTTTTTTTTTTTTTTTACCTTATATTCAAACTTTTTACTAATGTATGCCGTATTTTTTTTTCTTTCTATATATTGAAATTTTTTAAAATGTTCATGTCATTCGGTTTTTATTATTATTAAGGTTATTTTTATTATTATTTTAGATTATACTCAATTTTTTAAATAATGTGACATTTTGAATATACTTTGAGTTATAAAGCTTTAACAAAGATATGTTAAAAATTTTCTTCCATTCTTTTCTTTCAGACTTTAGTTTAAAAAACATCAAAAGCGGGTTCCTTCGCATTGCAAGACAAAGAAGACAATTTCGATTAGTTACAACTTGACTAAACTTGACAAATACTTAATTGACTAAACGATGATTTTACTTTGTTTTATATTATTTACTTATTACTGCTTAAATTTAATGAATTTATTAGTGTAATATTTTATGCTTTTAGGAATGAAACTTTTGCTACTCACGTTAAAATATTTTTTCATTATTTAACCGCAGATTTTTTTTCTTCAATGAGGAGGTAAAATCTGGTCATCCGAGCTAATGTAGAATCGTCACAAAAGTAACAGTATTTATAAAACAGTCAATTTGTGACTTTAAAAAGTAATCACCACAAAGAAAAAAATATTGTCATAATAATTACGAAATTCGTGACATCTTCATTAGCCAAAACAACTACACAATTGTGACGTCAATTTAACAATAGATAGATGTTCACAAGTCACAGTGACGTCGTTGGCTCCTTAAGTTCATAAAAAATCAGCAAGACTGCAATCTGACTCAAGCACTGGCCTTAAAAAACCATTTTACAATATAGATGCCCGCAAACGAAAGACTTTAGAAAACATTTAAAATACAGGTAATTCAAAAATTCAAAAGCGAAAATTAAATTAGTCAACAATCCCTTATTTAATTCCATTTTTTTCTTCAAATCATCCTTACCAGTCAAATTATTTCAGAGTCTCGAAAGTATTATTTCGTTAAAGCCATAGTTCATATTTGACATTTTATTGATTTATGTTATTAATAATATACGTTTGCGAAATACTTCTGATAAAAAACGAACATACCAGGATTTATACTTGATTTACTTTCCCTTTGGAAGCCATTCCAACACTGCCTGGCATACCGTAATATTAATTTGAAAAGAAAGCGTCCCACAGGAGTTCTCTTTCAGTGTTCTTTAATTAAAACCACCTGTGTTTCTCGTTAGGGTAAAAATAAGGTAAATCTACAAAAATGTACAGGTCTCTTATATATATATATATATATATATATATACATATATATATATATATATACATATATATATATAAAATTATGTACGATTGTTTTCTACAGCCATGCTTAAGGGTGTATTTCGATTCAAACTGCTTATTTTCCGATTTATTTTTTACTTCATTTTTACTCTCATATGCATCAAACAGGCAAATTGTCTTATTTAAAAAGTACACAAGGTGCCGTAATTATCGAATCTCTAATAAATGCAGAAAATATTGCAAAATAAAGCAATCTAAAAACAGCATTTTGAACCGAATTTTCCGAAGCGGGAGGCCTGCGAACGAAAAAAAAGGGTCATACTTAGAAGGTTATTGTTTATAAATAAAATTCTAATGAATTGAGCGTAAAAAGACATCACACGGCACCTTATACGTCTCTTCAAAAATCCCATCAGCAAGTTTCACGTTTCTACTTTTAAAAATGTGTATGAAATTGTATCGGAAAATTTCGAGTTGTTGAACATGGAAAAGTGTTTTTTCGAATACACCCTTAAGATATTTTTTTTCTACGATAGAAAGAGATAATTATAGTTCATTATACACTAGAACTTACCTTTAACGAAGTTCCTATTTAACGAAGTTTTCTACTTAATGACATTTTCTACGGAAGCTTGCCTTTGGACATCATTAACATGCAAATTAATCTCCATAATACGAAGACACGGTGCAAGACTCCAATCTGACTCAAGCTTTGGCCTTAAAATTTTAAGAGAAAACCTTCTTTCATCTTAGATAACCACAAACGAACATATACAGGTAATTCAAAGATTCAAAAGCGAAATTTAAATCAGTCAATAATTCCTTGTTATTTCATTCTAAATTTTTCTGATAAAAATAAAACATACCAGGATTTATACTTAATTTACTTCAATTCTCCAAATCACCCAAACCAGTCAAATTATTTCAGAGTTTTGAAATTATCATTTCATTAAAGCCATAATTCATATTTCACACCTTATAGATTTATGTTATTATTTATGTATGTTTGCGAAATATTTCTGATAAAAAACGAAAATGCTAGAATTTACACTTGATTTACTTTCCCTTTGGAAACCGTTTCAACACTGCCTGGTAAACCGCAATATTCATTTGAAAAGAGAATGTCCCAGAGGATTTCTCTTTTATAGTGTGCTTTAATTAAAACCACCTGCTTTTCTTGCTAGGATAAAAATAAAATAAATCTACAAGAAAGTATAGGTCGTAAAAAAAATTTTTGTTTGATAAAAAATAATATAACGAATTTCGTCTATAGTTATGCTTATTTTTTTTATTTTTTTTCCTATGAGAGAAAGGGAAAATTATAGTTTACTATACTTTGTAGAAGATTGAAGTTGCTTTTAAAATTACGATTTAAAAATAATAATGGCAAATTTTTTGAAGTGCAACTAGTGGGTAATGGAAATATTACTGAAAAGTGAAAATTAAAAAATTAGGCTATAAAAATATAAAATACAGCAGTCGCACTTGTGGACGACATTTATTTAATAGTATGGGGCTCAACTTATAATTTATTAGAGAAATAAAAGAAATGTTAAATATATGCAAAATTTTCAAGAAAAAAAAAAGCAGAAAATAGAAGTTTTAAAACAGCATATTAAGGTCTTTAGAAAACTAAAGATTTTATAGCTGCATCTGTTATAGACGTTTTCAGTAGCGACGTCAAATATGACGATTTCCTTGGATACTGACTTCAAACAAACCCTTGCTATGCTGTGTTTTCTATTCTTATAATAATTTGTAATTATATTTTGCAGATATACCTTACAGATATATGTTTTAACACTTAAAATGCAGAGTTAAATTTTCTACGATTTATATTTAATAAGAAATAAAACATAGCAACCGTTTGTTTGGAGTCAGTTTCCAAGCAAAACGTCATCACTGACGTCACACTGAAAGTTTCTATTGACAGAACATATTAACATAAAATCAGTAAATCAATTAAAAGGTTACGAATCTTAAGGATTATCTTAAATCTAAGAAGATTACTGTTTCACGTATTCGGGAATTCACTTTAGCTCGCAAACAGAGGAAATTAAGGGTGTATTCGAAAAAACGCTTTTCCACCTTCAACAGCTCGAAATTTTCCGATACAATTTCAGACATATTTTTAAAAGTAGAAACATGAAACTTGCTGAGGTGATTTTTGAAGAGACGTACAAGGTGCCGTGTGATGTATTTTTACGCTCAATTCATTAGAATTTCATTTATAAACAATTATCTTCTCAGTATGACCCTTTTTTCGTTCACAGATCTTCCGCTAGGGGAAAATCTGTTCAAAATGCCGTTTTTGATTGGTTTTTTTTTTTTTTTTTTTTTTGCAATATTTTTTGCATTTATCAAAGAATTGACAATTACGGCACCTTGTGTACTTTCTAAATAAGACAATTTGCCAGTTTGATGAGTATGAGAGTAAAAATGAAGTCAAAAATAAATCGAAAAATAAGCAGCTTGAACCGAAATACACGCTTAACAGATGTACTTACTGAAAAAATATAGTTGAATAGTTTCCTCCATATTTCGATTAAGACTGAGAAAGCGTCATAAAATGCTGTCAAACGTGGCATCTTCAACCGAATTTCTGGAGGCACAGTATTAGCATGGGATAATAGCATGGGGGTATAATAGCATGTGAAAACAGAACACTGTCATCATGAGACAATTGGATATAAGTGAAAATGCATTTCATTTATCAAAATATGAAGATATCAAAACTTATATTTTTACACTTTCTTACGCAGACAATTATTAAATTAAGGTTTGTTACTAGGATATGAATTAGTGATAAAAGATACATTGGATGAAAAAATAAGTTGTTATTCTAACAGATGGCGTAAGTGTTCTTATATGCATTGCGTGAATTTCATAATGCATATTTTTAGATTATGCTCTTCATAAATTTCAAAATGCAATATATGACATTCCATTAAAGTGTAAACAATTTAATTTTTATTGGATTTAAAATGGGTAGTTTTGAGCCAAATAATCGTCATTTTCGGAAAGATTTGTTATAACTTTTATAATAATAATAAAAATAATGTATTGCTGAAAGTCACCGTTCACTTATAGAAACTTACGCGATGAACAAGCGTTTTCTGAAAGTATATATAAGTGAAGATGCTTCAGGCAATTTCAAGAAGGTTTATTCGATATCGATTACGCATAATGCCAAAATAGAAATTATAAACATTATTGGATAAAGGCAACACACAAATGCCAACAAAAATTGTCAGAAATATGGAATGTTGATCAGTCTGCTGTCAGTATGTGGAATAAACACGTAATAACGTAAATAAATATGTAATTGTTACCAAAAAACACAATTTGCATTTACTTTACTTTGCATATATCCATTATTATACAATATCTGTTTTATTTGCTTAAGTTAACCTTTCGGGTCTAGTGTAGAGATCTGCACCGGCTCAAACCCGCCCCCCCCCCCCCCCAAAAAAAAAGGAATTGGCCATACCGGTTAAGCAAAGCTGATAAAAAAAATTTAGCGGGACTACCGGCCCGTTATAAAGTTTTTAGCTAAAACGATAAAATATGAGATATTTTTATTAAATATGGTTTTAACGAGAATAAAAATAAATGTGCGTCGCGAGCCGATAGACAACATCGGTACAGAAATACAACTTGTACTGTGTGGAGAACGGAATCGGGCAGTTACTTTGAGACTAACCCGAGCTTAATATTTTTATAGCAGACTCAAGCCGTATCAAGATCAGGCTCAGTGTTGCCAGATTGTCGAAAGCCATTTTCTCCAAAATTTCTGAAAATTTCCCCAAATCAGGCCTTTTTTCAGAAAAAGTCCCCAACTCAATTCGTGCTCAAAAAGGCAAGTTTTTAATTTTTAATTTTCCGTTATAAAATTTTTTTAACAAATTTAAAGTCAATTTTCCCCCCCAAATTAAGCATTTTTTCAAAAAAGTTCCCCTTTAAAAAAAAGTTAAGCATTTAAACTATCGTCTGGACTTATTATTTAATTTTTTACGAGACGATGATGCTGGCACTAGCTCAATAGAGACACGCTTTAGAGACTGACACTACGCATTTTATACCAATAACTTTTTCAAGGTTTTGAAATTTGTGGGTTCAAGAAGGGGGAAACGAAGACGATAAGGGGGAAATTTTCAAGGTTTTGTGTCAATAACTTTTTCTAGTTTGGTTTTGAATGAATCAAAGATGATGTTGGCATTAGCTACATTTATCTGACTTAAGCAATAAAACATGATTTTCCGTTTTTGTCATCCCTTCTGAAGCACTTATCTAATGTAAAGCATCTGTGTTGCATTAATCGCTGTGATTTCGTCAATAATTAAAGAAATATAGCTGCTTTTGATATTTTTAAAAAGCACATCAAATGAAGGTTTAGGAAACGTCCTGAAGATTTAGTAATGTAAAAGTCTAAGTCGTTTAAGACCTCAGAGTTTTCATTCAAGTTTCCTATAAAAAGATCTAGAATAGCTGCTGTATTCATTGCGCAATTGTCAATTATAAACATAGCAATGTGATTGTAGTATGCAATTGGAGGTCTTGCAATTGCAAATATCTCTTGGCATTCCATGAAAAACAAAATAACAAGCATTAATCAACAACAAAAAAAGTTATAAAATTGTTTTAATTTTTGTTGTATAAATCTATACGTCCTGAAGATTTAGTAATGTAAAAGTCTAAGTCGTTTAAGACCTCAGAGTTTTCATTCAAGTTTCCTATAAAAAGATCTAGAAGAGCTGCTACATTCATTGCGCAATTGTCAATTATAAACATAGCAATGTGATTGTAGTATGCAATTGGAGGTCTTTCAATTGCAAATATCTCTTGGCATTCCATGAAACACAAAATAACAAGCATTAATCAACAACAAAAAAAGTTATAAAATTGTTTTAATTTTTGTTGCATAAATCTATACTATTAAATAAAATTTATTTCTGTACTTATGTGTCCGATCGCGATGACAGAAAAGTCTACCTCACTTACTTATCTAAAAATTCAGGTAGGGGATAGTCTAAGGCAGATCGTGATGAATCAGTAGTACATGTAAACGGTAAGAAAGGCCACGAGAATAATGATTTATATCTATTATTTCTATATTTTATTTTCGTTTTTCAAATCAAAATTGAATTGGAGACTGGCTGATACAGCATTGGAAAACGTCTGAAAGTAAAAATTGAAATCGGGGAAACAATTCCCCAAGAATTACTTGTCCCCAAAAAATTCCCCTGGAGGTTCAAAATTCCCCAAATTGGGGACAAAATCCCCAATCTGGCAACACTGATCAGGCTTGCATTGTTTTTCTGCATGTTGTCGAACCGGACTGGAGCTAGATTTAATTGTTCTCAAGAGTGAAAGTCAGACAACATGGTTTGTAAAAGCATTAATAGCAATACAGAATTATGTATACATACCTTTGGAAATATACTTCTTGATTGTTCTTAAATTCACGTCTTGAGAACGCGAAAGTTTGGCACATTTTCTAACTAATTTCTAACAGTAAAGGTATAAAATTTGATAAGCCTGACTATTATAAGTTTTAGGAATCGAATAGAAACACACACAAAATAATTCAGAAATGTATCAGAAAGTTAGCTCCTTTGGATTTGCGAAAATCTTTGACAAAATGATATAGAAATATTTTCATAAATCTACGTTTTATTATACAGCTTCAAAAGTTATGATAGTTTTAACTTTCTTTTTTTCCTTTTAAACTAAACCACATTAATTTCTTAATGAATCTCTATTTGAATGTTGAAAGTCTAAGAATCTAAGGAATCAATAATGTTGCTGTCGTGTATTTTCTTTAAAATATAGGGGAGAGGGGGGCACCTTTGAACAATTTTTCAGAAAATCAATACATTTCTTAATTGAATTATATTTTTTGAGTTTTAAATATTGCATAATAAAAACAACGCATTTCTCTATTATATGAACCATAAATTAAACATTTTCCAAAGTAATTAAATAAGTTGTGAGGATTTAAAAAACTGCAAATTGTTTGTTCAAACCTGCCCCATGTAGGGGCACCTTTGAACAAATGAATAAAATATAAAAATATTGATTTTTTATAAAAACTTGCATATGTTACAGAAACGTAAAGTAATTTCAATAAAAATAAATAACTACATTTTGTTAAAATTACTAATTTTTTTATTATTTAACCAAACTTAAATCCATCAAAGTTGATGTCAAAACTCATTGTTGATAAAACATAAAGTGTCCCTCTAGTTGTGTTTGGTTGTGAAAACTTTTTTACAATATCCTTAAAATACACCAATGGGATATCTGATGCTTCTGGAAAATTAAATTTTTTCATTTGCTATTTTTTTTAAGAGACCTGATACAGTAAAACCTCTAAATAACGGACACCTTGGGAGCACAGAAATTGTCCGCTATTCGGAGGTGTCCGCTATTGGGAAAAACTCAGAGATAGAAAAATTTCTAATGAATGCTTTATATTTCATTAGTCGATTTTAATATGTCCTAAAACTTCTATTACATGATTAATCAGAAATTAAAATAATTTTAAAGCAATAAAACTGAAATAAAATTGTGCATACCTTTATCCTTTGTTTATTACATTCTTGCAAAAATTTTTTTTTTACAAAAGTTTGATTTTACTTGCGTTTACATGTAATTTGTTTTTTAATGCGAAGTTTTAACTCTGTCAGTAGTTTTAATCCTTTTGAATCATCTTTTTCTAAAAAAATAAAAATAAATGCATAACTATTTGCTGTATTTTTCTGCTTTTTAAAAGCATACAATCTCAAATCATCCGAGGGAAGGGGGGGGGGGTGATCACAGATAAATGTAGGGGAAAGGGATTTTCTTCAGCTCATTCGCATTTTTATCTGTTATCACAAAATTTGTGACACATTGCCCTGATAAATTTAGATGATTTATATTTATTTTCCTCGTTAAAAAATATTTTTTCATTCTTTATCGTCAAAATTACTGTCCGCTATTCGGAATGTCCGTTACTCAGAGGTTAAACATACAAAAATTTAGGTTTTGGGAGTGGGGATTTGAAAATTGTCCGTTAAATAGAGGTGTCCGCTATTCGGGAGTGTCCGTTATGGAGGTTTTACTGTATAAAATTCCGTTTTAGCAGTTACGGAAACCTGAAATAATGTTTAAAAACCTGTTAAATCATGAATCATTATTTTGGATCCAGGATTAGCAATTATCAAATAAATGAATTTAGATCTGAAACATCCCATCACTGATACATACAGAGGTTGGAACCTATGTGTGCAGTACAGTGTTGCCAGTGGGCTACTTTTTTTAAATTCAGATTTTTTGACTGGCACCACTTTTTTGAAACGTTAAATCACCTTTCGTTTTCGCCTTAATTATCATGTCATTGAATAAGGCACATTTTATCATTTGTAAAAAGTGGTGCCAATCAAGAATTTGAATTTAAAAAAGTAGCCCGTCTGGCAAAACTGGTGCAGTAAGGGGAACTGTTAGCAGTATAAGTCCATGTTCCTTGACATTCTTAACCTCTTTTCACATAAAAATATTTCAGAAATAATAATATTTAGATACATTAGCAACTCTGTACTTCATAGTTTTAAGTGCTCTCTTCAAATTGTTTCAATTATTATTTATCACCAGTTTATTCGGTGTTTTTTTCGCTGTTCAAAGGTGCCCCAACTTTTTTGTTCAATGGTGCCCCATCACATGGAGTTCAGCATTACAACGGTTTACTCAATTCGGCTAAAAAATTGGAATAATACAAAGGTTATAAACTAAAGCTAACATCTTTGTTAAAGCATCGAACAATAAATTAAAATTTTAGGGATAGAAGTTTGTAAGCAAAAATCTTACATCTTTATTTTCTTAAGTTTAGATTCAAGAGGGAGAAAAATACATATCTTGTTTTAAAAGTACTTTTCATACAAAGTGATACAGCTTTGTATAATAATTCCCTTGAACTAGCAGTAATGTATTGCCATATGCATTTTCTTAAAATAATGTATTTGAAGGAAAATATTTAGAGTGTTCAAAGGTGCCCCCAGTTCAAATGTGCCCCCCTCTCCCCTACTGTAAAATCATCCCATAAATATGTATGCAGTATTCTTTAAAATAATTTTAATCATATGATAAAATTCGGATTTTTTTTCGAAATAGCAGAAATTGTGTCGAGCCAGAACGGGCCGGGCCGGATCTAGAAATGTAAAAAATAACTTGAGTTTTAAAACGGTGACGGGTCCGGGCCTGGAAATTCCGGCGTGAATAGTGATATAGAAATTATTTGTTCGCCAAAAAGTTTAATTATTTATATACTCAAGTTCTTAAATATAAAAAAATGAATAAGAAACTTAACACCTTTTGGACCGGCGACTTTTGTGCAAATTTTATTCAATTATCCCCACCTTTTTAAAAAAATAATTGCCTTAATTAAGGCTGTTTTTAATTCAATAAGAGCACCTTTGAAACAGAAAGAACACTTTTATGACAAAAAAAGCACCTTTGTGACATTAGTTTTAATTTATTTTTGTTCGGAAATGCATGAAACTTGCAGGATTGTTGTTAAGAAACTATCTAATCGCACTTATTTTCCCGTTTTTTTTTTTTTATTTTTTTTTTATATTTTTTTTTCAAACATTATAGATCTTTTATAGAACAATGTCAAAGTGGGCGTTTTAAACCTAATTTCTTCATGAAAGAAGAATAACCAGTTAACTTGATGTGAAAAAGTGTTCGCCAAGTGCTCACAATCGCTTGTAACTCAATAAATAATTTATCGATCACAGAATGAAAAACTCAGTTCGATTCCAAATCGTTTCCATAGTGAGGCCTTCCAATTTCATATCTTTCTGTTAAAAAATGAATTTGCAAATATGTCAAAATGTTTTGCGCTTCTTGTGCAGAGCAGTTAAGAACAGTCTTAAATTATCACGAAAATGCTCTACTTTAAGAAAGCAAATATTACTTTTCTTTTTTGCTGGTGCCAGGAACAACTTCTCTATGCCCTTTTTGAAGGCTCATAAATGTGCCAATGATCACATACGGGTTAACAATATTTCTTTTTTTCAGAAAATTTAAATATTTTAAAGATAAATTTAATCAGTTTTGTTTGAAATATCGCAAATGATAAAATTGTTACATCATTTATTAATAACTCCATTTATCTAAATTATACAACAGTAGTCGGGTCACCCGTCTTAATTTAATTTAAATTATATAAATACAGGGTATAGGTATAGTTTTCGCATAAGTATAGTTTTCGATAATTGAGCTTTAATAGTTAAATTGTCCATGACAATGATTCCTGATTTTTCTAAGCGCTGATATAGGAGTTATTTGTTCGTCAAAATGCTTTTTTATTTATATATTTAAGCTCTTAAAAATAGAAATTGATCAACTAATACAATTCATCTTCGGTCATCCACTAAGAATTTGTGGCAGCCATGCCAAAGGCGGTTTGAGCTTTTTTGCGGATCAAAGGTTGCTCAACACGTTATTAGGTAATATTGTTTTGTCTCTTGAATGTATGTACTCATAGTCTCGAATGATTTAACAATACCTCATCTTTTAAGAAAATTTAAGTATTTTTAGATAAATTTAATCAGTTTTGTTTGAAATATTGCAAGTGATAATATAACTGTTATATCATGAATTAATAGTTCCATTTACACAAGTTATACAACAGTTGTCGGGTAGGCCGTCGTAATTTCATTTAAGTTATGTAAATTACGTAATAAAAGTGTAAACAGTTTTTGATAATTAAGCTTCAATCATTAAAATTTTCTTGCCAAGATTCCTGATTTTAGTAAATAGTGATACAAGAATTATTTGATCGTCAAAATGCCTTTTAGCACTTTCCAATAAAGGTACATAATAAGTGTTTGCGAATTTGGTTTGTCTGTTCGTCTGTCTGTGCGTCAATCCTGTAACTTACATTATATAGCCTGATTGAATGAAATTGATGGACGTTAT
This sequence comes from Maratus speculifer, assembly GCA_964019185.1. Lineage (NCBI taxonomy): Eukaryota > Metazoa > Arthropoda > Arachnida > Araneae > Salticidae > Maratus > Maratus speculifer. Next base: position 148,674,825 of record OZ025297.1, on the reverse strand, counting down.
TGAGTATCACTATGGTACTGCAGACGAAGTATATTGCATTTATCTTTCATTTACAGAGACAATCATAAGATTTCCATTACATTACTGTCTCTGTGGAAAAATCGTTTGCAGTGCATTATTTACAGCGTGTGCAGTAGTATTACAGTATTTTAAATATATTGAAATTCATATACATCATTTAGATGAACTACACTCACTTAATGTAGTATATAGTCTGTATAGAATATGTATCATTCATTTACAGGCACACTAAAGTATTTGGCACCGAAGAATTTAAATATTAGGCAATTATTGCCTATCAGCAATTATTGCCTATGAACAATAATTGCCTGAAGTTGTTTTCAGTTGTGTCACCCTTTTTGTTTTGAATTTTAAATGAACTATTTTTTATTTAAAATATTATTTTTTGTAGATAAATTCTATAGAGCATATACAGCTTTGCACAAAATATATCAGTTACATTTCCGTTTGTTCACAGAAATTGCTAAATGGAAATTGTCAACTTTGCTATCTGTTTCAATTAACTTCTTTTAGTATATTATGTAGTATACAGTAAAACCCTGATAATTTGGATTAATTCGGACCAGACCCAATCCGGATTATCGAAAATCCGAATTATCCAGAAAATGATTAAAAAAAAAAAAAAAAAAAAAAAAAAAAAAACATACTTACTGAAAATCACCTTTATATTAAAACATACTGAGTATTTACTGACAGTAAAAATGTTTATTTTGTAATTACAAAAATCTTCTGCTGTGCCAGTTTTGTATAACTTTTGCGGACCACGCATAGATAGTTTGTTGGATGTAGTCCCCAACTGATGTTCAAAATAAACCATTAATTGTTGCAAACGATTTGTTGTTTCATTATGGCTAATAACTTTTGGTTGATCATCACTAATACTTGTGTTCTCGCCTGAATCATCTTCATTTTCAACTTCTTCAGTTGTACGTAAAGTGATTATTTCATCATCTATATGTAAAGCGTAAACTTCCTTTTTTTTTTTTTTTTTTTTTTTTTTGCTTTATTCAATTGCTAATGTCGGTGATATCAACATCTCAATAACCGTCATCTTTTAAAAAATGTCATGCTCGCAAAATTTTCATGTTTAGTTTCTCGTTCATTCTCGCCTATTATTTCTTCTGTTTCAAGCTTGCTTGTTATTCAAGAAATCACAATTTGTACACCATTAATTCTTCCACGACTTTCGGAGAATACTCTCAGCAACCTACTTGCAGATTTTAAGGGTGTATTTCGATTCAAACTGCTTATTTTCCGATTTATTTTTAAATTCATTTTTGCTCTCAAATGCACCAAACTTTCAAATTCTCTTATTTAGAAAATACACAAGGTGTCGTAATTATCGATTCTCTGATAAATGCAGAAAATATTGAAAAAAAAAAAAAAAAAAAAAAAACAATCAAAAACATCATTTTGATCCGAATTTTCCGAAGCGGGAGGTCTGCGAACGAAAAAAAAAGGGTCATACTGAGAAGGTAATTGTTTATAAATCAAATACTAATGAATTGAGCGTAAAAAGACATCACACGGCACCTTATACGTCTCTTCAAAAATCTCATCAGCAAGTTTCACGTTTCTACTTTTAAAAATATGTCTGAAATTGTATCGGAAAATTTCGAGTTGTTGAAAATGGAAAACCGTTTTTTCGAATACACCCTTAAGTGATGCATTGTTGTTTCTTTGAAAGGTAACATCAAAGAGTTTAAATGAAAAAGATTAAGGTATTCTTCCGAAAATATTTCTAAAAAGACCTCAGAATACGAAAATGAAATGAATTAATGTTATCGAAATTTTGCCGGTCGCTTCTCAAACTTTGAAAAGAAAATTGACTAGATTGATCCGGATAATGTGGAGATCCGGATTAACGGGGTCCGAATTAGCGGGGTTCTACTGCACCTACAATTCCATTGATAATATGCAGGTCTGTAACCCTTCCCCTTTCCAAAAAAAAAAAAAGGACATTTTTTTCATATTTTTTATTGTAACGCAGAAATATGACTTCAAATACGTTTTGAGTTTTACAAATTGGTTATTTATGCATCATGTCACATTAATAAATTGTGAAATATTCCGACTATATTCTGAATGCTTTGCTAAGTGCTACATAATCTATATTGGATACATGATTTTTCATTCTTGTTTATTTATATACTTGAATACTTAAAATGGAAATTGAATAAGACGCTTAAAAACACCTCATCTTTTCAGAAAATTTAAATATTTCTTCGAAGATAAATTTAATCTGTTTTGCTTCAAATATTGCAAATGATAAAATAATTGTTAGGCAATGAATTACTAGCTCCATTAAACCTATACAAGAGCAATTAGATTAGATTAAAATTAAGTTGAATCCCTTATCATTTGTCATTTCCTGGTATAAACAAATATGTATTTTGGATTTGTTACAACTGTAAAATGGCATTAAAAGTTGTTCTATTTGCTCAAGTTAAATCTCTTTGATGCAATATTTCTGTTTCCAAACTTTATATATTAGTCATCTGTCAGATATTAAATATTTTTGTTTTAATTCAATAAAAAATGTTTTAAAATGCAGGTCTTTCTATTCATTTGAAATATGATTTAAAAAATCTTGATTCTAGCGTATAAAGTATTTTTGCCGGAATTTATAGGACATTGAGAAAGTTTCCATATTTTCTGAATGTGTTTTAAAGTGTTGCATAATTTATGTTGGATACATAATTTTTCGGTCTTGTTTATATATATACTTAATTACTTAAAATAGAAATCGAATAAAAAGCTTAATAATACCTAATTTTTTTAGAAAATTTAAATATTTTTTCAAAGATAAATTTAATCTGTTTTGCTTGAAATATTGCAATTGATGAAATAATTGTTAGGTAATGAATTAATAGTTCCATTAAAGCGAGTTATACAAGAGCATTTAGATGAGATTAAAATTAAGTTGACTACCTTATCATTTGTCGTTTCCTGGTACAAACAAATATGTTATTAGGATTTGTTAGAATTCGAAAGTGGCATAAGCTGTTCTTGCTCATGTTAAATCTCTTTTGATACATTATTTCTGTTTCCGCACTTTATACATTTGTAATATGTTAATTATTGCTATATTGAAATTTTTAATAATTTTGTTTAATTCATAAGAAGAAATATTTTATAAGCAGTATTAAGTTTCTTGAAAATGGGAGCCATTGTTTAAAATTTTGGTCTTTCTGATAATTTGAAATATGATTTATAAAGGCTTGATTCTTGCTTATGAAGTATTTTTGTTGGAATTTATGGGATTTTGTGGTCTTTTGCATAGTTTTAGTTAGTACAACGCGTTATAGTTAATTATATAGAAAACTCCAGTGTTTGATTATCCGTTTCCTGTGCAAGCCTATCGGGCAAGAATTCAGAAATCTTTCCATGAAAAAAATATTTTATTGTACAAAAAAGAAGGTTAAGAAAAAAAAATAGTGATGGCCTACCTTAAGCAGCAAAATCTTTTAGCTGTGGCTAACGGAAAGATCAGATGAGAAGTGTCTGTCTAAGTAAGTTATGTAATGTATGCGTCTTTTATGTAACATTAGCTGACCCGCCCGGCGTTGCCCGGGTCCGTAATAAGAATGTTAAACGAACTTGAAATTCCTGTGATAACTCAAAATGTGTGTAAATACATTATATTAAATACGTGGCCCCTGACTGTGTCAAAAATCGGAAAAAAAAAAAAAACTAATATTTAGCAGCAAAAATACACAAAATAACTGCAAAGGAAAACGTGGGAGGGAATATGTGGCCAACGATTCCGTGTTGATATTTATCCTTAGAAATTACTGTTAAGTCACTTAAATAAATACTTTTTTTTCACGTAAATATCCCAAGTGAAATATTCTGAATTTCAAACTAATTATATCACTCTTAAATCCGACTATACCGTGAATAAAATCGATACTCGATGATTAGCTAAAAGGTTAGTATATAGTATTTTAATTTCAGAGCCATTTTACAAAAATAAGTGTATATTTTTAATCAAACATGCGTAATATTCATTCTGTGAACAAAATCCTAACCACAACCTAATTGTACCATAACCATAACTTGTCTATAACATAGTTGTATCTTAACAGTAACCTAACTGTAACTTAAATATACCATAAATGAATATGAGAAATGAATATACCATAACTTAAATATGCCATAATCTGGCCGTCACCTTATCATAACCTATCCATAATCTAACCATAATTTAACCGCAACTTAACCTTAAACTAACTGTAACTTAACTGTGATCTAACTGTAACCTAACCGGAAATTAAATATAACCTAAGATTCACCGGAACGTAATTGCAACCTAACTGTTACCTAACCGTAACCAAGTTCTAACTTAACACTAACTATAAACAAAATATCTTAACCATCACGCTCTATAAAGTACTTAGTTTCACTTTCCACCGCCACGGGGCTCATTATGGTTTGTAGAACATCCGAATTTTAGGTTCGGATTGGATTCATGTTCATGGAAATTATTTTGTCTTCTTCGGATCTGGTTATGTTTGTTTGGAATATTTTTGTTGAGTTTAGATTCGGTTCAATTCAAATTTCGTGTTTCTTTTTTCAAATGGGATTTTTAGGTTCGGATCGGGTTTTACTTCCATGGAAATTATTTTACCTAGTTCGAATGAGGTTATACTTCACTGGAATATTTTTGTCAAAGTCAGATTACGTTTGGTTCAAATTTCAGGATTTTTTTAAACAAATTTTTTGGTTCGGATTGGGTTCATGTCCATGGAAATTATATTATCTTGTTCGGATCTGGTTATAGTTCTTTGGAATATTTTTGTCGGATTCAGATTTGGTTCGATTCAGATTTTAGGTATTTTTTCAAAATGATTTTTAAGGCTCGGATCGGATTCATATTCCAGGGAAATTATTTTGTCTTGCTCTGATCCGGTTTTGGATTTTTAGAATATTTTTGTCGGGTTCAGATTTCGTTCAATTCAGATTTTGGGTTTTTTAATGGGATTTTTAGGTTCAGGTGGGGTTGCGCATCAACGGAAATTATCCTGTATTGTTCGAATAAGGATATGCTTTTCTGGATATTTTTGTCAGATTCAGATTTAGCTCGGATTGGGTTCATGTTCATGGAAATTTTTTGTCTTCTTCGGATCCGGGTATGGTTCTTTCGAATATTTTGATCGGATTCAAATATAGTTTGTATAAAATTTCAGGTTTTTTTTTTTTTTTTTTTTTTTTTTTCAAATGGAATTTTTAAAGTTCGAGTCGGGTTTATGTTCACGGAAATTATTTTGTCTTGCTCTTATCGGGTTATAGTTCTTTGGAATATTTTTATCGATTTCAGATTTCGTTCTAATCATTTTTCGGGGTTTTTCAAAGAAAATTTTTAGGTTCGTGTCGCGTTGCATATACACGAATATTATTTTTCCTTGTTCGGATTGGGTTATACTCCATTTGAATATTTTTGTGGGATTCAGATTTGGTTCGAGTCAGATATCAAATCCATATTTTTTTCCAATATAATTTTATTTTCGGGTCGGGTTTATGCTCATGGAATTTTTGTCTTGCTTGCATCGGAGTATGGTCTGTTTGTTTTTTTCGGGTTGGGATCGGTTTCTGTGTTAATACGCCTAAACATTATGTTTTGCTACCATTCTTTTAGTGACTATTTTTGATATATAATTGTCTTTGCTATTTGATGATTTATTATTGTGTATGAATCGTCTGCCGATTCGAACAATTGTACGTCAAACAGTCATTTCATTTTTGTTTTAAAAACAAATTAAAGTCATAGTAAATTTTAAATTAAATAAAATGCATTCAAATTTAATCAATGATTAAAAAACTGCTAAAAATGCCTCGCATATACATATATATATATATATTTACTGCAACATAGCTAACTACACATACATCTTTTGGCATTGCAAATCTGTGCCAAGGAGAAGATCTGTTTATTAAGTTTGTAACAAGTGTTATTGAAAAAAAATATTAAAGATTAAAAATTTTGGTGAAATGTACTGATTAAATGATACAACTGCATGTATTCAATATGGCTATAAGTATTAATATTTAGGATTTATTGCGAAAATTATATTTGCTGTTTTGTTACCTAATAAGTTTATTATTTGTAACTGTTTTTTATTGTTTCATTTTTTTTATTAAATTCATGTTTATTTACTTTTATTTTAATTCTTTAAATTATTTTTATTACATACTAGCATACCCAGCCCGCTTCGCCGGGCTTAATTTGAAGGTTTATTTAATAATTTATGTGTATGGTACGCTTCCCGGACCATCGGCACTCCACGTGCGTCGGGTGAGCGTCAGAACAAACTTTCAGCATATACATATGGGTGGTTGTACTTGAATGCACAGACCTGCGCGTTTTTTTCTATCTTGCTTTTATACCTCTGGACCGAGTTGGCGCATTGCCAAGATTTGCTTCCTCTGGACCGAGTTGGCGCATTGCCAAGATTTGCTTTCCCCTGTGCCTCAATTAATTAATTAATTAATTATCCTCGGAATTCCTTTTATTTATAAAGATTATGTCAATAATTATTTATATCAAACTATCATTTCTTTCTTTATTTTTTTAAATACCAGAATCTCTTTTCATTTTTTTCACTTTATTTTATTTTTATATTGTAATGAAAAATTATTATTGCATGCAATTTGAAACTTAAAAATTTTCGCCAAATTGGCGAGAAAAAATAGCACGTGCAAATGTGGTGCGTATATGACACCTGTGCCCGGAGCGTATCTTTTTAAGTGAGTGAAGAGCCTCCTTAAGACTCGACCCAAATCCTAAGATACAAACTTTCGCTTCCTAATTTATATGCTTCAGATTAAGGCCCCGTACTAGGCACAAAAAAAGACCCGGATGATAATGTGAAGTCTTTCAAATATCTCGCTCAAATTTTAATATTGTTACATGATTTTTTTGCAGAAGATAGCTGAGGATGATCCACAACCGGCCAAGTTTTTACTTTTTAGATTTTGCTTATATATATATTTTTTATATTATGATAGTTTCAATTTCAGAACCGGTTTAAACCGGTTTCAAAAGTTAAAGTACTTAAAAAGAAAAAAAAATCTGAAACCAAAACTGAAAAAGTAAAAACTAGGCCGGTTGTAGATCGTCCTCAGCTATCTTGTGCAAATAAATATATATATAAATAAATAAAATTTGGTCGAAATATTTGAAAAGACCGCATCCATAGACTTTACATTATCATCCGGGTCTTTTTGTGTGCCTGGTATTGCGCCTTAAGGGTTTATTCGAAAAAACGCTTTTCCACCTTCAACAGCTCGAAATTTTCCGATACAATTTCAGACATATTTTTAAAAGTAGAAACATGAAACTTGCCTTGCTGAGGGGATTCTTGAAGAGGCGTATAAGGTGCCGTGTGATGTATTTTTACGCTCAATTCATTAGAATTTGATTTATAAACAATTATCTTCTCAGTATGACCCTTTTTTCCGTTCACAGATCTCCCGCTAGGGGAAAATCTGTTCAAAATGCCGTTTTTGATTGCTTTTTTTTTGCAATATTTTCTGCATTTATCAAAGAATTGACAATTACGGCACCTTGTGTTACTTGCCAAATAAGAGATATTGAAAGTTTCGTGTATTTGAGAGCAATAATGAAGTCAAAAATAAATCGAAAATAAGCAGTTTGAATCGAAATACACCCTTAAGCGACGCAGCCAAATTTGCATAAAATTACAGTGAAAACCCAAAACCGTATATTGCAAAAAATCAAAACACACTCAAAAAAAAAAAAAAAAAAAAGAGAGAGAGAGAGAGAGAGAGAGAGAGAAAGAGAGAGAAAAGAAAGAAATATAGACGCCTTTGTTGCGCACGCAGGTTAAATGTTTGATGTCACATTTACATTCGAGACATGGTTATTTCTTAAAATTAGAAATGTGATTTAATAAATCATGATCATGTTTAAATATGTAATTTATATAATACTGCATAGTTATCTTATTCAAAATACATAACACCATTTGATAAATATTTAGATGTTTCTACACTTATTAAGATAAATTTCCTCTAATTTGTTTTCATTATTCTGAATATAAAATAAATTAATAGCCGTCAATCAATCACATAATTGGGTCAAATTATCTAACAATAGTTGGATAATATTAAAATTAAGTACTCCCACTTATCATTTGTCTTTTTTTGCTCAGAAAATTGTAAGTATTGGCGTAGGGATAAATGGATATTAATAAATCTCTCAGTTTTTTAAGAAAAATCTTTTGATACATAATTTTAGCTATCGTATATTATGTGTGACACATTTGTCGTATTTTTTGAGTTTAAACATACAATGATTTTAATTCCTATTAATAAATAATATGCGTTATTAATAAAAATCACTGAAAAAGAAATGCACTGAAAATTCCAGTTAACGAAACCTCATCGTTATGTTAAAACATTTCGTTATTAAGGGTGTTCTTAAATCAAAAAAGGCAACTTTGCGACATAACTTTTAATTTATGTTTGTTCGAAAATGCATAAAATTAGCAGGTGTTGTTGTTCAGAAACTATCTAATCGCACTCACTTTTCTGTTATTTTTTTTTCAAACTCACTCAATAGATCTTTCAGAATAAGTTGGCAAAGTTGGTATTTTGAACCGCATTTCCCGACAAAAACTGAAAAAACAGTCAATGAAAAGGAAAAAGCGCATGATCACGCGTATCGAAATCGCTTATAATTCAGTAGGTAATTAAATTATCATAAAATAGAAAACAAAGTTCAATTCGAAATCGCTTCTATAATCGGATCTTTCAATTTTATAGCTTTTGGTTAAAAAATAAATTTGTATATATGTCAAAACGTTTTGTGCTTGTTGAGTAGAGCAGTTAAGAGCAGCCTTAAGAGAATTTACTAAACAGAAATCAACTGAAATTCATGAAATCGCTACAATAAAACACACATTCATAAAATAAAAAATACACATAAAATGGAAGCATCGGAAAATGTATTTTAATTAGGACAATAACCTTTGTTATGCAATGTCGACATGCGGGAAAAATTTATTTGGAATAATGTCTAAAAAAAGCACGCAATAAAGAGAAATAAAACAAAACTGAAGCTTAGTGTAACTTTTCTCTTCCCCCCCCCTTAATATATAGAATCCTTAAGGGATCTCAGGACCCTTAAAATCAGAAATTTTTTAAAAAGGAGACCATCTTCAACATTTAATATCTTAAAATTTTTATGTTATTAAAACGTAACTTTTTTTACTGAGATGAAAGATATAAATACGTCTTTTCATTTTATGCCTTTAAAAAATTGCAAGGTGCAGAATTAGCATTTACAGGGCGCTCCCAACCGTCAGATATTTGACGAGCAAAAAATTGGTATAATAGCTTACGCACACGATTACAAAATAAATATGGCAACTAGAAAGGAACTTTTGGTGCAGATTTATACATCAGATTGTAATAGATACCTTGAACCTATACAAAGTTGTATTTAACTATTACAAATTTTTGAAAATTTCATCAACATAATCCCTCATAAAATAAACTTTTTTGAACAATAAAAAGGAAATTTTAGGTTTACAGATTAACATGAAACACATATATTTTGAAAATTTTACGAGAAAATACAAGATTTTGAAATATCGTGCGCGCTAAAAAAAAAAAAAAAAAAAAAAAAAAAAAAAAAAAATCATTTGGGGAAAAATGATTTTCAAGTTTCGGAAACGCCGCTTCAGTTATTGAGCGGGTAAAATTCTAAAATCTATAATTTTTGTTCTAATGAGAATTTCAAGAAAAAAATTACATTAAAATGTTTAGAAAAGATAGAAGTTTAACATATAAAAAAATTGAAATTTTGAAAATTTGGAAGATTTAAGATTCTTGAGTTAAAAAAAAAATTCATTCTTTTGTGAGTATCAAAACAATTTATCTACAATATTTTCGTAAAACTAAGAGTCAGATCCTTATTGTATCGAATGCTTTTTGAATGGTTTGTTTCTGTTTATTTTTTGCATTGGAAAGTGAAATCTTTGGTTTGATTTTATTCCACATTGAAGAATGAAGTTGAAAGGTCAACTTATATGCGGGTATTTGTTTTTTTGCTGAAATTGCATTCGAAAATTAGGGGTTACTTATACGCAAGTATATACAGTTTCACTTTTTATAGCAAAATTTTGCCAACAATTTATGGGTTCAAACAATAATATTGTTTAATTTCTCAATTTCTTTTTTTTTTTTTTTTTTTTTTTTTTTTTTTTAAATCTAAGATTAGAAAAAATATAGTCGAAAAATTATAGTCGTTCAAAAACCTAAATATTAGAATTTAGTTTTAACACATTTAATGTCCTTAAAACATGTATATAATTTAGTAAAGTTTTTTTTTCATTTAAAGAGTAATTTCTATAATATTTTACATAATTAATATGTATATCGCAATATCTCATAAAAAATAAGATTTTCCAACTCTTATTAAGATTCTGTGGTTTCTTCTGATATTTTAAAGTATTCTAAGTACTACAAAGTTAATGTTGTTCGCCATTCAATAGCCTAATTAAGCTGAATTTCTCAACAATAGTTTCAATATATTAAAGTGATGCTTATCCACATTGTTTGTAATTTTCTCGTTTAAACAAAATATGCAATTGTAATCTGCTATTTTCATAAAATTTTATTAAGAATTTTTTTTTTTTTTTTTTTTTTTTTTTTGCTTAAATTTAATCACTTGACACATGTTTCCAGTCCCATACTTAAAATGTAGATAATTTATCGATATTCCTTTGTTTAATAACAATGTTGCTTGCTTTCACAAAATTAAATAACTTATAAGCAGCATAAAGTTTAAAAAAATACGTATATTTAAAATCAGAATTAAATTAAAATAAATAGTTTAATTTCAGAACATCGTGTTCGAGATTATGTTGGAACATTTAAACATGCAAAATCAAAATTATGATTTTTTTATTGATCAAAAGGTGCTAGAAATGTGTAAATATACGTTTTAAAACATATAAACCATCGTAGATGCTACAATGATGTTACAGAGTCGAAACTCGAGTGGTTTCAAATGATTCACACAGTCAACATCAGGAATTTAAATTAAAATAAATCCTCTGAGCTTCCTGCTCCCCCCCCCCCTCTTGATAATTATGGGATTCAGCCGAAAGCTCTTGGATGTCAACTTTGTCAAACCATTTCAAAATTTTAGATGATTTTTATGTTTTAAAGTCTATATTTATGAATTTTAATACATTTTTAGCTATGAAAAATCATAATTTTGATTTTTTTTTATTTTTGAATATTCTAATCAAACTTTTAACTTTCTTTGACCGATATAAATTTTGTTGGAAAATACTGATTTATATATATATACACACATGCAATTTAAATAAAATTGCACGCATAGCTACTTTAGTTAATAAAAATAAACATCGTCAGATAAATTCATTTTATCTTGAATATTTTAAATATAAAATAAATTTTTAATCGCCGATGAATAGCAAAATTAAGTTGAATTATTCAACAACAGTTTAATCAGATTAAAAATAGCTGTATTTGTAGAATTTACCACTTTATTATTTAAGTAAATAAGGATTTGCTACTAAATAAATTGATATTAATAACTGTTATACTTTTCTTCAGCCTCTTATTCATGCACAACTATTTTTTTTTTTTTTTTTAAGGGAAGGAATTTTTGAACTATTTCTGCATTTAAACGTTTAATATTTTTACTTCTTTTAATTAATATAAATGCATTAATTAAAAAAAAGCGTTGAATTAAAAAGAAATATGTTTTGTTTAATTAAGAAAAATATTCTTTTTTATCATTATTTAAGAATTTGTACATTTATGCTCAATTTTGCACGTAGCTCATTTAATAAATAATAAATATGTATAATAAATACATATAAATAAGAAAAATTGTATTTTTTGTACTTAGGAATAATTTTTTAAAAGATTCCATTAATTATAAAATTAATGTTTCGATAATATTTCAACAAATCTATGTTTGTCAGAAAACTTTAATAAAATTAAAAGATTCCTATATTTGTTTTTATTGCCTCACATCAGAAAACATCAAATTAAGGTTTGTATTTGCGATATAATAGTATTAGTAATTAATAAACTTATTAATTTACATTAGCAATTGTGTGATTTTCTTCCCCATTTATTTCAATTAAATATCTTTGATGCGTTGTTCTAAAACTTTTATTTTGCATTTGAATAATTTGTCAAACATTTTTGTGTTAAGACATTGAGTAATTTTGTTTGCTTTAAACTACGCAGAGATTGTAAATATGACAACAAAGTGGTTTTTTTTTTTTTTTTTTTTTTCAATTTCTGCAATTTAAATTAGAAAACATTTATAAATTTGCTTGTTTTTGAAAATATAATTTATTTTTCAGGTGTTAGAGATGAATAGAAAAGAAAAAAGCCGAAGATATGTATGAAAAAACTTCCATTCTTATAGTTACTGAAACTGAAACCCAACAATCAAACCCAATAATTAACGGTGAAGATTCGAATTCACCACCTCCATCGAAACAAATGCAAGAAAAAGCGCTACTAAAAATGAATATGTAATTTATTTCTCCAATGTTTACGCAGAGTTGGAGAGCCTTTCCTTATTGGACTCTTGGTACATCCTTCTGAAAACTGTAAAGATTCGTGATCATGATTTCATGCTGAAGCGAGCAAAAACTAAGAACTTTTTCGGATCTAGTGTACTATTAACAATACATGTCTTTCCATCAAGTATTATTTTGTCTAAACAATTACTTTTATTAATTTATACATGTCGAAATAATAGACTATGCCTCTCTCACAATGATTTCACTTATGTTTTGATATTTAGTTACAATAAAAACAATAAAAGTTTGCTTAATTCTCTTTCCATCTTTGGCGATTCCTTTATCTAAAACATATGTTTTACCCTTTAAATTTAAAATATAGGTTACTTTTCTGAACGAATAGGAGACAAAATTATTAGAAAGTTGTAATATTTGATAAATCCTGTTGTAATACGATATTTTCCAATTATCTTCAAAAACTCTTCCTTAATCTGTTATCATATAAATATGAATTGAATAGTACACAAAATAAGTACATTCGTTAGATTTCAAGTATTGAGATGTATTTTAAACTTTAGTAAGTTTTTTTTTTGGATAGCTGCGATTAAAATGATTAAAGTAAAAGTAATTTTATTCTCAAAATGGAAAGAAATTCGGACCAGAAAGGGTCTAAGAAGGAGAATGTTCAGCATCACTGAAATATCATCGGAACATAAAAGTAATTTTTCAATGAAACCAAAACTCGAAGCGAACAAGAAATCTTTTGACAAATCTGATGAAGTTTCACTAATAAGTAAGCCAAGCAACATTCGCCAATTCATATGTTTACGCAGATCCAGTGGCGCCAACCTTTGAAAAATATTGGGTACGCTCAAAATTTTTTGAACAAATACAACAATATTGGGTGTGCTCAATTAATAATAGGTGGATATTCATATCAAAGTATTAGGTGGGCTCTTGCCCCATGGGCTCATATAAGTTGGCGCCACTGCACAGCTCTAGTTTTGCTCAATTTTGTACTCTGATATGTGTGTAATTTGCGATAAAAAAAGAAAAAAAAAGATTGAGAGTAAAACACGTGAAAACATTGTGAAATATATAAACCTTCGAAGTTTTTCTTCAATTAAACAAAGTGCATTAGGAAAAAAGAGATGCTAAAATGCTCGGGTTTTTATTTACTAAAGATGTGTATAGCTGATGAAGTGAAATATCATCCGCCTTGTTACAAGAAACACACCTTTAACAAACCAGGGAAAGTACACATTGAGCCAGAGGCGTCATTAGAAAAGGAGAAAAATAGATTTATGTGACTGAAGAATCAGCCTTTAAAAAATTATTAGACTATCTGGATAATTTGTTTATGAATCCATGTTTATTTCAGTGACATTACAGACCATTATGCAAACCATCTTAAGGAGAAGTAAATTTTCCAAAAAAAGTGTACGTGTCCGGGATGGCTCATTTGGAAGAGCATTGGCGGCTTCAGCCAATACATCCCAGGTTCGAACCCTGGCCCGGACTTTTTTCACCCACTTGGGAAATTTACGTCTCTTATAAATAATTTACCGATTGAAAAATCGTGTCTTAAATTAATCTAGCATCTTAAGAATTCTCGAAACAATGAAAGAAAATCCCACACAAAGGTAAAACGGAAGAAAGTTACAAGAGTAATTGTTTTACGTTTTAATTTGGTTATGAATGATTACAAAAAAAGGAATTTATGGAGTCGCATCGCCATCCAGTATGTGGTAATGCTCTCTACTCTGTTCCAACTATGACAATAGAAGTGATTTGGGCAGAGGGATGTCAACTGATGATGACAGTAATTAAAAAGACTAAGATTTCTGTTATCTATATTAATTTCTTAAGGGTGTTCTTAACTGATCCGCTCAACAAGCGAAAAACGTTTTGACACATTTACAAATTCATTTTTTAACGGAAATACATAACATTTTAATGAATGACTATGAAAGCGATTTCGAATTGAACTTATTTTTCCATTTTATGATAATTAAATTACTTATCGAGTTATAAGCTATTTCGATGACGCAATCACCCATTTTTCTCCTCCTTTTCGACCGGTTTTTCTGCTTTCGTCGGGAAATATGCTCAAAAGTGTCGACTTTGAAGGCTTGTTATGAAATATCTATTGTGTTTTTTAAAAAACAAAAGAATGAGTGCAATGAGACAGTTTCTGAATAACAACACCTACTATTTTCATGCATTTCCGAACAAAAATAAATTAATGCATGTGTCACAAAGTTGCCCTTTTTGATTTAAGAACACCCTTAAGGGTGTGTTAAGATCAAAACTTCTTATTTTCCAATTTACTTTTAAATTCATTTTTGCTCTCAAATGCATCAAACTTTCAAAATATCTTTTTTAGAAACTACATAAGGTGCCGTGTTTGTCGATTTTTCGGTAAATGTAGAAAATATTGCAAAAAAATGCTGTCAAAGTTGCCAGTTTGAACAGAAATTTCCGAACCTGGAGATCTGGGAACGAAAAAATCATCACTGAGAAAATAATTGTTTATAAATCAACTTCTAATTAATTCAGCGGAAAATGACATCACACGTCATCTTCTACACTACTTCAAAAATCATCCTAGCAAGTTTCATGTTTCTACTTTTAAAAATGAGTCTGAAAATGTATCAGAAAATTTCGAGCTGTTGAAGGTGAAAAATCATTTTTTCGAATACACCCTTAAGAGACTGACTGCAATATTTTCACCAGTATCATTTTTTTCTAGATTTCCTGTGTTTTTTATCCACAACAAAATTATCTGAATAAAAAGTGAAATAAGATTTCGGTTTTCTTTCATTTCAAATTTCTTTTAAATTATTAATCGAATTGAAAAGGCTAAAAAACACAATGTTAAATATAATGTTAAACATAAAGTTAAAACAAAATCTTAATAAGTATATAATTTGTATAAAAATTTTTTTAGAAGAATATTTTTTTTTTCATTTTTCCCCTGAAATCTCCTTAGTTAGGTAACAATTACAAAAATAATCATACATATCCATGTGTGATCGATAACATCCGTATTTTCAATATGTCGTCTATATCTTGGCATAAATTTCATAGTATCATTATGAAATGAACATTTTAAACCAGACTCTAAAAAAATCTATATCAAGTCCTCAGAGATTAAATTAAAAGAACTAATTTTAATTTATGACTCATTGACTAATAAAACAACATATAAACATAATTCAATGGCTAAAACATATTAAGCTGAAAGTAAGCTTATCTTTAAAAAATATATATAAAAAGAAAAGAAAAAAAAATATTAGCAAGGGTTAATTTTGATGAAGCATGCAGTTTTTTATAATTATAAAAAATATTACAAACAAAGTTTAATTAATTATTTAATTCATAATAAGATTAGATTCTTTAACTACTTTAGAAGTCTGGTAATAATAAATGAATGTTTATTCATCAATTAATTGCATAATGAAGTTAAATTATGCAACAGTAATGCAATGTTAGATTGAAATTAAACGTTTTCGGTTACCATTTGTCATTTTCTCGTGAAGACAATGAAATTAGAATATGTTTCTAAGATAAACTGATATTAATCATTGATTTATCTTCATAAACTTAATCGATTTGATTCATTATTTCATTCCTTTTTTTTAGTGCCTGTAATTAACCAATATATTTCTGCATTTAAGCACAATTTAAAAATTATGCTTATTTTTACTAATTAGAATGTTTTTTTTAAATTTCACTCATAATGCACATATATTTATATAAAAAGATAAAAACTGGGATTTTCTAGATTTAAGAAGGAACTTTGGGTAAAAAAAGCATTTGTTTTATAGAATGAAACAAATTTCTTCAAAGTAATTTATTATGTTGCGAAAGAGTAAATGAATTTTTTCATCATCAGTGAATTAAATAATTAATTTATTTCACAGTTTTTTTTTAGTTCATAACAAAATATGGTTTTCTCTACAGTTTATATTTTTATACAGGGTGTATCCGAATTCGATCAATGAATTCAGAAGGGTGATAGAAGATATCAAGGAGATGAAAAATTACCATAAATCATCGGATCGCAAAACATTTATTTATTATTATTATTATTATGACACAGACCAGCCCCCTACCTACTTGGTAATATGCCTAGCTAAACAAGTTGTACCTACCCGCTTGATGGAAACCGCTTGATCGCCTCATGCGAAGAACTACCTGATTGTACTTTGGCTTTTGGGGCTGTATCCTTTTTTTTTTTTTTTTTTTTTTTTTTCACATTTATTACTGTGTTGGTTGTTTACATATTTTTTTCATTCCGCGATGACGGGACTTTTGATATCAGCAGCTCCCGGACTAAAACAAAAGGTGATGAAAAAACGGGGTGCTCAGGAAATCGGTGAAAACGTTTTGAACTGGTAATTGCAGTCCAAAATGTGGAAAGCTAATTGCATGCTGATACCATACGTAATGGGAGTTCCTACCACTTTTTTTATGCTGCAACATTTACATTTACAACAAGGATGAACTTGTCAGTTAAAAGTTTCGTTATGCTATACTGCAGTTTTCTGAAAGTTATTACCATCAACCCAAGTCAAGTTAATGTAGAACACCCTATATTTTTTGATTAAATAGGTGGTTAACGACCCTGTGTTTTGTGATAATTTTTCAATCTCAAGATGATGTTACACCTCTGAACTTGTCTATCGAATTCGGCAATACCATATACTGCAGTTTTCAGAAAGTTATTACTAACAACCCAAGTTAAATTAGAGTAGAACACACTGCATCTTTTATTAAATAGGCGGTTAACGACCCTATGCTCTTTCATAATTTTTCATGATCTTGATGATGTCACACCTCTGAACTTGGCTATTCAATTCGACAACACTCTATACATCAGTTTTCTGAAAGTTACTACACTGTTAAAAATAAAGGTGACAAACCGGTGCCATTTGGGACCCGGAGGTGAAAAGGCGGTGCCATTTGGAACCCTAGGGTGCAATAGGGGCTTGAATATGTGGTTGGGGTGCCGACAGATCTCTTACTGGATGACTGGAGCTAAATAAGGTGCCAAGCACTTCGTATTGGCAGCAATGCCCCACCTCATCGGGTGACTGGCGACTTGCGCATGCGCTGTGACATGTGTCTTTCTGCTTTCGGTGTCGGCAAGTAAAATCTATGGCTGTGAGAGAATCAAAACATGGCAGTGTCTATATTGGCGATATTAATTGAGGACTGACAACTGAGCTACAACGAAACAACAATGAGGACTTAACGATCCAATTTGCGCGACCAGTGAACCGGGCAAAGTCTGACTAAAGGTAAGATTTAACTTTATTTTATTTTATTGTTATGTTAATTTATCGTACATCACTATATGTAATGTCATTAAAAGAAATAAAAACAGTAAATTAGATTTTTTTTTTTTTTTTAGTATGATTGATCGGTAAGTTTATTATGTGAAGCTACAAGCTATACTCCCGCCAAAATACCCGCTTGCTAAAGTTAATTCTATAAGGCAGTTATTTTACAATTTCTCGTTTGCATGTCAATATTTTTAAATGATTTATCGGGGGCATAGCTACCGAGAAGCAATTGGAGCAAACTGCTCCAGACGAATCCTAAAGGCGCACAGTTAGAAAGAGCAAAATGAAAGATAGTAAAATTATTTACGTATTTTTTCATTACAAATCAGTTATTATAGACGAATCTTGTTGCGATCGGAATATACTATGACCATTTTACCTTATGTGCTCGACTGTTTAGATTTAACCCTGTTGTTAGTGGTCTCAGAGACCGTGAGTTTTTCAAGTTTGACAATTTAACTGTATGTTTTAGTTTAACTTTAGATACTGGTCAAATTTTGCTTAGTTTGGAGTCTTATTACTACCTCTAAATACTTTTGAATAGATCGATAGATTTGATTTATAATATTCTGGTATATAAAGTTCAATACATAAATAGTATTCTGAGAGTTAATGTAACATTTTATTCATCTTCAGATTGAACGGTCTGACACTCTGACAGACAGCTCACAGTAGTTATGTGACAATTTTTGTCACAGCATCAGTTAATGTTAGAATATGTTTTTGCGTCTATATACAGTTAAAAGCAGTTACTTTTATTTGCGAAGTTTTAATTTTAACCTTTATACGGGATCTCAGACAGCATCTGGTCGGCTTTGCATATATTGTCGGATAGATGCTATCCGAACCTCTCCTGTAAAGGTTAATTCACACCATATTTCAGCCTCAAGTAACTTCTCCAATACTGTTTCAGTTTGCCTGATTTGTCTTTGTTTGAGGGGGGGGGGGTAACTTTTTTCATTTAAGACATTGAACACTTGCAAATCTTAAAGTAATCAAAACTTATTTACAGGGTTTTCATTATTAGCATTTTCCTTATTAACTACCAATATTTTCAAAATAAGCTTCATAATAAGATTAAATAGGGAGGCGGCAGCACTGACAATCATCTCGTCTAATTTACAGATAAAAAGCACTGATAAAACCTCGATTTGCATATTAAAACGTTATTGGTCTGTCAAGTCATACCTCGGTGGGAAATGCCTAAAAATCTAAAAGATTTATGCCTAAAAGATTTTAGCGGTCTCTTAGGTTTACCATTATGTTTTATTACTCCCAATCCTTCATATTTTCGTACTTTTGATTTCATTTTCTTTCAAAAAGTGAGAAAAAGTTAAGGTATTTAATTGAATGAACCTTAGGATCTGATTATCGACTATGGAGATTTACACCCCTTTTTTCGAAAGTATTCTTTTGCAATATACGTTATTTAGTAACAAAATATTATGGTTAAATAAAATAAAACATTTTTTTTTCAAAAATAGTAACTTAAATTTTCTGAGACCGTTATCAGTCACCACCCCCCTTTCTCAATCATCAACATCATCCGATATCACAAATTTGTAGTCATGAGAATTCAAATTATAAAAGGAAAACACTCTGTATTTACTCCACTTAACTTTTAGAATAGTTTACAGAAATAATGTGTGTTCAACAAGTATAACAATGAATAAAAACTTATGTCCTAATTTTACACAAACGTGAAATTTTTCAGCTTGTGATGAAGGTTTCGTGTTATAAAGAAAATTTTCACTTTCATTTATAAATCTTAAACATTTTTCTAATTATATAATTTTTAACAATCTTTCATTCCACCCGTTCTGAAACAAGGCCAATAAACAAGGTTGGCTTTTTACCTGTGGAAACCTGGGGAGAAAGTTTTAACAACCTAACGATGTACAATAAACTGTTAGCCCTTAAACTGTATCTTAATACTATTGATAAAAATTCTATTTTCATGTAATTGGTGTATTAATGTATAATATCTATATAATGGAGAGTGGAGGGAGGGGTAGGACATTTTTTACAAAAGTAAAAAAAATGATTTTGTTTGATACAAAAAGAAAAATTTAAATTTATAGCGTGCAAGGTAAAACACTTTTTAATCTCCCTGAACAATATATAAACATAACGTACAAAAGCTATTTCATTTTAAAGAAGACGTAAGTTCCAAAAGATGTCCCATACCTCCCCCATTAAGAGTTATGGGACAGCAATAAAAAAAAAGCTATAAGACACAAATAACCTAGTGTCATGTCGGCAAGATAAACAATCAAACAAAGATTGTAAATTGATAATGTATGTGCCACAATATAAAATTCCAGTATCTTCATAACTGGTATGAAAATTCAGGATTCTCATAGGTCATAGATGACATAGGTCATAGATGACAAAATCAACAATTCAATTTATTTACATTTCGAAGTATGAATGCATATATTATCAATGTTTTAATTAATATATTATCCTCTAAAAATGTTTGCATGTTAGCAATTTGCAATAGTCCTCATTAAAAAAAGGAACTGGACACGTCCCCTTAATCCCTTTGCTGGCATGTCCCATTCCTCGCCACTTCCTTGTTTTGTGTTAAACTTCTTATGTATACAAAAGTTTAGGTGTAGTTTAAATTATCGATAATATACGGTATAATGTTCCATAAATAGGGAAACTATTACATTTATACATAAACAAGTCATTAATATATTGAAAGCAAATAAATGAAATTTAAATTTGATTTTTGAAATAATTTTTTCCTTCATACATTTGCAAGTCTATGCATATCAATATTTTTTGAAAACTGAAGAATAGATTACCATTGCTTCATCTTGTGTGCGATGGATGATTTAGAATAATGCTTATAGAGAAAAACCTACTGTCCCATTCCACCCGATTTTCCAATATATAACAAAAGGGGAAATAAAGAATTAGTCAGTTCCCTAAACCTGCTGATACACTTTAATCTTAGGGATTTTTTATATTTTCTGTTCCAAATCTATACAGCATATGTTAACCTTTAACTGTTGTGACAAAAATTGTCGCATAATTACTGTGAGTGGTCTGTCAGACCGCTTTATCTAAATATGAATAAAACGTTAAATTAACTCTCAGAATAATATTTTTATATTAAACATTCTATACAGGACTATTATAAATAAAATTCAGTTATTTAAAAGTCTCTAGAGATAGTAATAGGACTCCAAACGACACAAAATTTGACCAATATCTATAGTTCAACTAAAAATTACGAGTTAAACTCCAAAACTTGAAAAACTCAGCGGTCTGTGAGACCGCTAACAGTAGTTAAGGGTTAACTGTCTATTGTTTCACAAAAAAAAGTTTACGTGTCAGTTGCACTCTTTTCCACTTGTACTCATTTCCAAAAAGGTTCTTGAAACAAAAAGACGTAAAAGGCAAAATTTGGTGGAAAACAAATAATAATATAGAAATAAATCCTGAATTACTACATTTAACGGTGATTATTCACTCCTTGTAGTTTTTCACCCAAGCGAATTTTTTCAAACTTTTCATACATGCATAGTAAATTAAGAAAGAGACTTGGTGTACAGAAGGTTACTAAGCTTGTATTTTGTTATAGAATGCTAAGAGGCTTTAAGGACATAGATAGGTAAAATTTACTAATATTTGTGTGTACAGACAGGTCAGTTAATATTTGTGAGCGTTTGTTTTTTATCAAAATGATTAGGATTTTTAAGTGTAGAAAATGTGTACTTATAGTTTTTTGTTTTTATTTAGTTTAAATAAAAATTAGTAAACTAATCTCCATTATGATGAAATATAATGAATATTGTAATGTGCATTCCCATAATAGTTGTGATAATTTTTAGACTTGGTAATGATAAATGTACAATAATATCTTTAAAATTTTGAATTCTTGCAAGAAGAAAACAAAGATGAAAGTTTTCTGGGCTTTTTACGTTTATTAAAACCCATTATTTTTATATAGTATTCTTTTACTGACTCAAAATACATGCTTAAGAAATTTTACCTAATAATAATCGAAATTAGTGAATATTGTTATATGGAACTACAGTATTAATGCTCAGAAAAGTTTTACCCCTGGGAAAATGAAAACTTAGTAGATACATTTTCATAAAAATGACAAAAACAGTTTTAATGTGCTAACAAAACTTTTTTTTCCCTATTTTTTTTTTCATCATTAACAGTCATTTGAAATTCTGATGTTACAACGTTTCATTCATTGGTATATTACATTTATTGTACAAAGTTATTTTCCCTTACTCACAGGTTCCACGATCAAGTTATGAAGAGAATGAGTTTTCCCTTATCATTAAAGTGTTGCAAGAAGAATGGCAAAAAAGAAAACCGAATGAGGATTTAATTAAAGACAAAATGGAACGCCCTTTTCTCCACCTAAGTATATAACAACCCATCCCGTCGCTGAAACATTAACATGTCCCCCCCCCCTCTTTCAATAAACTAATGAGGTATATTCAATGCCAATAACTGCAAATTTATTTTGTAGTACATGTCATTTTACAAGCAGTTTAAAAAATTTGACAACACATTTTTTTTTCCAGTAACAGAACGAAACAAAACGGTTTCGAATATATGAAGCTGTTTTGAGGTATTTTCTAACCATTAAAAAGAATAGTCTCTCACAACTGGTGCAAAAGAGAAAATCAAAAAACAAAGGATTGTCACAACTGCTAATAGAATGCGCATCCACAGAAGGTAACAGGGTGTAATAACAGTTTTTAATCATTAACCTCAACAAGTGAGGGGGTACCGAGTAGTTTGGTCTTAATCAGCCCAATTTAAATCCTGTTTAATGTCAAATGATTTTTTTTTAAAAATTTGATTTAAATTGGCCTTTGTTTTTAGATCGATTATTACTGGAATAAGGATAAATTTTATTGTTTAAATTTGAAGAAAAAAGACTAAAACAATATTAAGGATTATTCAAATGCAATCAGCATGTAATGATTTTTTTTTTTTAAGTATGTAATAAAATTTTTATTAAAAATATAACTCATTATTTAAAAAAAATGAACCCAACGTTAAAAAAAGTTTACAATTATAGATACGAAGTAAAAATACGGATTAATATCACTCCCTTTTAATACTGTTCTATTTTTGTAGATGCCCCTCCCCCTCCTCCTGTCTGCAAGCATGTCGGTGAAGCAAACCTGTACAGTTGTGTTTTCTTTATAGGGTTATTACTTTTAAAGCAGGTTAAATAATTCACAAGCTAATATTAATTGTATAATTGATTACACTTATAAGTCACATATTTATTAGCTCATTCTAATATTTTTTTATTTATGGTAATATTTAAATGTAAGTTTTAAGTAATTTTTAAAATGCATATGCATTCCTTAATATTTCTAAAACATTTCTTTAATGCTTTATATTTGAATAAAAAATTATGTTTAACTATTTATTCTTCAGAGTTTCGTATTACAAATAAATATATGTAGTTTATGGGAACAATAATTTATATTTTCACTGTTTACTGTTATTGAAACTAAAAAATATCAATCCAAGTTCCATGTTTCTCTTATAACTGAATAAACTTTATTTTTCACTTTTTTTGATTCACTGTAGTCATGAAAGATAAGATACTAGCATGCTCTTGTATGAGAATTCAGAATAAATTAATATAATTGTTATGTTACAGAATTGATAGACAAACGCATTCATTATAATATGTGTAAATACACATGCATATATATAAATATAGATAATGTAAATTTTCAAGCATATCTATATACAGAAATATAAAAAAACTGCTTTAAATCAAATAAGTCTGGAATTTATTAATTAATTTATTTAATTTATAAAAAATAATTGTGATTTTTTATCGACCCTGAAGTGTGGGGAATAGTAATCAGTGTTATCATATATGTTTCAGTTGTTCCAAACAATACTTTTTGAAGTGATATATAAAACATATAATCCTGTAACCCAGAAGTGAAAAAATAGCATACTTATTCTCTACAAATAATCCATAAGGGTCTAATTAAATAAAATATCTAGACTGTCACACAATTTGATTTTCTCATGCAAAATTTTTCATAAAATGCATACTACAATTGTTTTAAAAATCTATTGTCCCTGTTGATGAGTTAATTTTAGATCTTTTTGTTCATTTTATTCTAAAAATCAATGTTAGAGTTTTTTTTTTGAAAAATTCAACTGTTATTCATTTGATTTTCACAAAAAAGTATATTTTACCATAATTTTTACCCCTCGCCCTCCCTCCCCCCCCCAAAAAAAAAGATAAATGCATACATGGATTAGCTTTATAGATATTGTATGTCTAGCCACTTGGATAATCTGGAAAAGTCCAGGAAATTCACATGGACGGTAAAAGTCAGTGAGATTTAACCATTTGTGAAGAAATGTCAGGAAAATTTCAAAATTCCAAGAAAAAGATAGAAATTTTGAACTTTCAAGAAAAAAAATTAAATACATGCTTCTTATAAAACTAAGGATTTGAAATTGTAGCGCCATTTAAATCAAACTTTGCTGCTCATAAGTACTGTAAAGAGTTTCAACATCTCGTGCAAATCATTTTGTCTATTCCCTTTTAGTCCTCCTTTATAAGAGAGAGATTGAGTTTTTCAGTTTCTGCTTCACGGAAAGTTTCTACTGAACGGTGTAGGATTGATTAAGTCTGCTTACTTATCTTTGTTTAGGAACTGAACATTTGTTAGCTTAATTTATTGAATATTTATTATTTGTATTAAAATATGTCAAAGCAATCTGTATTAACTGTGACTGATGTGATAAAGAATTTCACACTAATTTGACAAAATGGATAGAATCCTAGTGTATCTTCAAAATGTGTAGCAAGTAAAGTGTTCTACAATTTGTAAATTTTGCAAAATAAATAAATAGATAAATAAATAAATAACAAATCAGTAATTTATGCTTCAAAATCGGTCGTAAAAGTTCCATACTCAAATTCACAATTTTTAATTTTTTTTGTGTGTAACGTCACAAACTCTTGATACCTATAATAATAATAATAATAATAATAATTGGTATAGAAAACCTGGCCATCTTAGGGAAATTCGTTGTTAATCTGGGACAGACACCTTGTTGTAAAATATGTTTTGTTAATATGGTTAATGTAAATAGTTTGTAACTCTTAATGATAACACATAAAAGAATATCTGAATGACAAGCACCAGTTGATCATGCAATTTTCTTGTGCTGTCTGAAAATAAGCAATAAAGAGGAAAGTGCCCAGTAAAACTGATAGCATTGACCTCACAGGTTATACATACAACTGTATATTATACTCTAATTTCAAAGAATAATGCCCTTCCAAAAATAAAAGAAATCAACTGTAAGTTAATGGCCAGGGAAATAGCTACCACCCCTCTATATACTTAACCAATGAGCCCCTAAAACTAATCAGGAAAGTGCCTTATCAGAGTGAACCTATATATAAATTTTGAAGTAAATTTGATAATTCTGCATGATTTCTGCATACTTATCTAAATTAAGGTGGGTAGCACTCTCTTCTCCCTCCCTTCATATTTAACCAATGAATCTCCAAAGCTAATCAGTGAAGAACCTTATCAGAACGAGCCTACATATAAATTTGAACCAAATCTGATATTTATATCAAGAATTATCACGTTACATACGGAACCTGCGGGCACATTAGCTGTTAGGCTTTGATAGCCTTGTGAGCTAAAATCGTCATTAATTTAAATTTTTAGCACTATAAACACCATAAATTTGTTCTTTTTTATATTTTATTCTTTCTTTTTTTGTTCATCTACCTTTTTGGCTGTGCTTTGATGACACATTTTAATTGGACTGTTTGTTGTGTGTTTTTCTTACTGTATTATTATTATTATTTCAGATAGTGAACTTCCATTTACAGTACCAACATTACCATGCTTGATGCAAGAAAAGCTCTCTCTTGGAAAAGCGACTCTTTATCAAGAAGAAGGTGCAGAAATATCTGTGTTACAACCTGTGATTGTCCACCACAACTCAAGCAACTTGTTAAATGAGTCATGTTATGAATTAATTTTAGATAAACAGTTTATTACAAAACTGAAAATTTTATAAGCACAGTTACTTTGTGGTATACATTATTTTGGCTGTTTGACGTTGACTATAGCAAAAGCCAATTTAAATTTTTATCATATTTAGATATGTCTTTAAACTTTCTGAGATGCATTAGTTCCACATAGTGTCTTTGTTTAATAATATTTAATACATTCTTGATGTTTACAATAAAAAGATTATTTGAACTAAAAGGTATTTTTTATTCAGTGTTTTATTTATTTCATTATAATTACTCTTTGGATTTAAATTTCAGATGCAATAAGCCAAAACACAAAAAATTGGCAGAAAGTGTATTGATGTGGATACCGGATAAGAAATCAGCAGTCGTTAGTGATCAAATGCAACTAAATTATAGAAAAATTATTCCTAGTCGTCAAATCTTGATAGCTAGCTTTCTTTAACATTAATTTTTGTTTAACAAATGCTTTCATTTGTATTTAAGCATACATCCCCCCCCCCCTGCACCATGACAGCAGTACGTGTCTTACGAATTTTGCACCTGTCAATAACCTCTAAGTTAACTTCACTTTAACCAATGACTGATAAAACTGGTCCTTGGGGATTACGCCCCTGTAAACAAGAGTTTCTTTTATTATGAGATATTTCTCCATCCTTATATGTTTCTAAAATAAGAAACTTTTCTTTCAATTTGGCTTATCCCTAGTTATATCTAAAGTTCATATTTTCTTTTTGTGGACATATTTGCTTGATTATCTGTTTTGTATGCATATTAGCTTTATAAAATAAATAAGTTTTCCCAGAATCCAAATATTGTAGTTTAATCTGGTTTCATACTTATTGAAAGCCACTTTTTATTTTGTTTTAGTAAGATAAAATGTTTAATATATAAAGTTTCCTCCCCACTTGCCTTCAACACATAAAAATTAAATAGGCAATGTAATATTATTTTTAACATGATTGTGAAAAGAAATAAGAAAATATGAAATACAGTTGTTACATAGAAAAAAAAATGTAGGCATTATTTTGACACTTTACATACAGTTCTTAATTTCTAACCCTGTGTGGATATATGCAATAAAATATGGATTTGCAAAAGTTCACTATAAAGCTAAGTACTACATATAATTGTAAGAATGATTATTTGGCTCAATTTCATCTATGATTTTACTACAATTATAAAATTACCTTATTTTCTATAGTTCATTTCATAGTTTGATGGCTAACGTTCTGGAAAAATTTTAAAGAATATGGACTATTCTTACTAATTAAAAAGTTACAGTATTTATTACATTAAACTTTATCATCTCTAATTAGTGTTTTACATTTGTTTTTTTAATTAGATACAGCAGGGTGGCTGAAAAGTATGGGTGCGTTTCTTGACATCCATATTTTACAACTAAAATCTGAGAAATGCTTATTTAAAAATTTTGTAGCATTTTTTTTTCTATTATTGTATTAAAATCTTAATCGCCCGAAAAGTTCACAACTTTCAAAATGATCAGCGACTATTATTTTTAACGAAATGTTGGCCTCATGGAAGTAAAATAATTTTAATGGAACTTCCAGCAGTATTGAGGCTTTCACGTGAAGCAAAAACAACATTGACCTTTAACACCCATCAGCGTGGTTATTTAACAACCGGTGTATTGCCTTCGAACAATCAGACCTTAACCCACTTGATTTCTGTAAAAAAGTTAGAACAAGAAAATCTCCACTTTGCATTGTATGTGATACGAAATTATCAAAGCATAGAACGATTTAAATCAGAATTATCTGCAGCGGACTTATGTAAAAACTTATGTAAAAATAAATGTCATGTCAGTGAATAATTTGTTAAAATATTGTTATTTCTTATATTTTTGTTTTTTTAGATTAAAATGTGGGATATATTTTACAGGATATAGCATTTTTCTGTGCACCCATACTTTTCAGTTGCCCTGTATATGAAATAGAAAATACATCTCGAGCAATATAATGTGTGTCAAAAAAGATGGTAACGGATTATTTCTAAAACTATAAGAGAAATTATAAAAATATTCATATGAAGTTAGATAATTCAAATTGTATTTTTTCTTATTTAGGAGACAAAAAACATCAAATTTTTATACTGTTCCTGTATCTAAAAATACCCAATCACAAAAATAGTTACTGTCCCATTCTTAATCATACCCAAAAAAATTTATCCAAAAAATTCAAAGTTTTACCAAGAAATTCAAAACATGAAATCGAAAATCAGTCTTCAAATTGCATGACAAAGTCACAATATTTGACTGTAACTCGGTGATTTTTGGCGGTACAAAGTAGGTGTAAAGATTACGTGAATTTTGTGATTTATTCAAACAAAACCCTTTGGGTATGACTAAGAGTGCAATAGTGATTGGGATATTGAAACGCATAGAGTATAAAAGTTTTTTTTTCTTAAAATACTTTCCATGTAAATGAGAGTACAATTTGAATTCTCTGCCTTTGTATGATTTTTTTTTCAGTTTATATTATCCCTCTTATAGTTACAAAAATATGCTACAATTTTTCTTTAAACACCTGTTAATTTGTTTAAAATATATAATGTTCCATCAATCTAAAAAAAAAAAAAAAAAAAAAAGACTCAAAATATTGACTGATCCTGATAATTTTCTCTGCAGAATTCAATTTAAAAATAGGTCAATACTTTGTATTTCATGATTCAAACCATTACAATTTCTAGACAAGCGGAGGGGGGGGGGGGGAGGGTGCCACTATGGACTAAAGATTGTGAATGCTTCTCTTGGGAATGGTGCAATTCTACATATGTGATTAGTCATTATGTCAGGAAGTACCCTTCATAGCACAGATAAGAATATAGACTAGAATGTAGAATTGACGCCATTTTGATTCTTGGTTACTTTTTTAATCGCTTGTGGTTTTTAGAATGTACAACCGGAAATAGGTCAATTACAAAATGATCGATTTGTTCTTTAAAAAGCACACAATTGCTCTCGATTTTGTTACTTTACTCATTAAGTGGACAGTCCCTTATCTGGTTTCCAAAAACAGATGTATGCGATTCTCGGAATTTGCTTCTGTTGTTTTGGTTTTTTGAACAGGTTTTTAGCTGAGGATTTCGATAAAGATAGAAAAAGTGCAGCAAAGTATTCTAGTCCTTTGAAGAGGATTGAACATAAAAATTCGGTTATCTTTTTGTCTATTGATGAAAATTGCTGAACTAAACATTCAAATATATTATATGCTTCCTTACTGAATTAAATTTTTGCATATGTAGTACATGAATAATTCCTTGTACATATACAAATCATTAAATTGTGAAAATGAGCTCATTATTAAAAACTCTTTCAACGTAGATGGTAATTGCTGCAATTTCGTTTTAAAATGTATTGCGTATTTTACTTATTATTATTATTATTATTATTATTTTTTTTTTTTTTGTTATTTTTTTAGATATTTCTTTTTGCATTTGCTTTTTAAACAGTGGGGTTCTGTTGAGTATTTTGAAGATGTTTGGGGTATGATTTAATTTTCTCCCCCATAGTCGTACACGTAAAAAATACATTAATGAAGAAATAAACTTTCAAATTTAATAAATTCTATCAAAAACAAACTTTGTACAAGTCAGAAATATTTATAATATGGAATAAAATTTGTTTTGGCGGATTCATAGAAAATAACATTAATTTATGCTACATTAGCCGGAATTTGTAAAACGAGTAAAATTATAGCTTTTTAAGATCCGTAATCAAATTTTTGCAAACGGCGGAAAAAAAGATACCTTAAGAAAAGTATTAAATTTTTTAAACTTTAAAAATAATATATATGTCAAATGCTCACTGTCGAATATTTTAATTAAATTTCTTTTCAAATTAATAAAATCAAAATCAAAAAATATTTTTTTTTTCAATATTTTTAAATAGACCTATTAAGAGCATAAATATTTTTGTTGTATATGCCGCAATACTTTATTTTGAAAAAAAAAATGCTCTTAAAAAGAAAGCATAATTTAAGTTTTTTTTTTTTTTTTTTTTCTTGTGTGTGTGTGTGTTACTATTTCTTATTAAAAAATACTAAAAGAAATTAATCCTTTCAGGTTTGAGTTTTTAGAAAAAGAAAATTTATTTGTTAATAGCATTAATACTATCCAAATAGATTAATTACCGTTTAACGGATATTTCATTCTCTGAATAATAACGAATGCATTTCTTTGGCGTACTATTCAGTTAACATTGATATGACAATAGGCTAAAAAAGAATTTTCGGAGATGTTTAAAAAATATTATATTGCAACAAAATGTAACTTATATTACAACTTTCTAATGTTTTTTGGGCTTTATTACACATGATTCAAACAGGATAGTAACTTTTATTTTAAATTCAAAGTGTGAAATATATATTTAAAACAAAAGAATCGCAAACAGTGCAAAGACAATCAAAGAAATAATAATAATAATAATAATTATTATTATTAAATGCTTGAATATAAATGAAGTCATATATTAAATGCATAGACATACATTGTTGTTGAATATATTGTGAAATATATGTTAAAAACAAAAGAATCGCAAACAGCGCAAAGACAATTAAGAAAATAATAATAATAATTATTATTATTATTATTAAATTCCTGAATATAAATGAAGTCATATATTAAATGCATAGACATATTAACATTATTACATGTAAATAGTAGCAAAAGTTTTTCTAAAACTAAATAATACTCCATTAAAAGATGTGTACTAATAATAGTACACCAGACCTGAAAGGGTTGTGTACTAAATTATTTTGATTAGTAATAAGGTTACATCAATATATTATTTAGATTTCTTTTCATCGGAAACATAAAAATTATGTTGTCTGTTACTTTTAAATTTTTGTAAGTGTTTTAAAATATAACAGTAACACATACATAAAACATACTATCTATATTTGTGTAAAGTAATTTGTCTTGATTGACTGATAATAAACGCACAGCCCAAACTACTGAATCTAGAAACATGAAAATTGGAGAAAACATACTTTTTATGATGTAAGTATGCACTAAGACGGGATTTTCGAAAATTGGGGGATCGAAAAATTTCGAACATTTTTCTATATCTCAGCAGTCGTTTTAGGTAGGAACGTGAAATTCCAGATTATAAATGCATTAAAAAATAATCAAACATGTATTTTAGCTTTAACTTTAGCTTTAGCTTTTAGTAATTAACTTGAGAATATTTAGCATACCTCAGCGGCCATTTTAAGTAGAAACGTGAAATTGCGCAAAATAAATCGATTATAAAAATACCTAAATATGTGTTTTAGTGATCTAAAAATTTCCACTCTCGAGAGGGGCTAAAGTGGGCGTCAAAATTTTTCAAACTTTTTTTGGACGCATCATGTGATATATCTCAAAGCGGAAAACGGAAAAAAATGACCGGAAAAAAAGTGACTAAACTACGAAAGCGGAAAAAAGGTGACACGGAAAAAAAGTGACAAGGAATTAATTTTGGGGATTCATTGATTAAGTATGAAATGGGGATCGGGGGGAGGCTCATAATTCAGGTAAATGGGTTTTTCATGCTGAATTAACTGTTTTGGTTCAATTTTAGGATATACGTTCATACTGAAAAGATACTTGCCTGATTAGTTTTGGGAAGGGACAATTACTCCCCCCCCCCCATTCGCCCTAAATCAGATAAATGGGTTTTTATGAATTATCCAACGCGTGTGAAATTTTGGATATAGATTCTTTCTGATAAGGTTTATATGGGTGATTCTCAAAATAGGGGACAATTTACGTCTTTCGGCATACAAAAAAAATTGAGAGGTTTTCTGTCATGTTTTTATATTTAAATATGTTCGTCTTAATATTATTCATTATTTGCACTCAAGAATTACTCACTTTTTAGTTTAAAACACCTTAAAATAACAGACTAAATGTTCAAAATGTCATTAGCATGGATGTCCACAGCAGCTGTGCCTTGTATATACTAGCTTTTTCAAGAGTTAATATCATGTTTATAAAATAAAACAAATGTTATTCTTTCTTTAAATTAATCAAGGAGAGGATTTATCCAATAAATTTCTTTTTAAAAATAAAATTATAGTATATAAAAAAAGAATTAAGTTTGTCCTCCATATTCTATTTTCAAAAGAAGGTCATACTATAACAGCTGGTTATTAATCAAAATTTCATTTTCACATAGGACAATAGTTTGAAAATATAAAGTTTCTCCACGGCAACAAGTAGCCATTTTATCCCAGCCTGAAAATAGAAGCATGTATTGTATTTTAAGAATAGAAGTTGAATATTAGGGGTGTACATCAGTTGTATGTCATTAGAATGGATAATAATTTTCATGTTTATTTTATAATTAAAATTTTTATTTTACTTATTTGCATAGGACTTTTGTGTTTTAAAAAGCCCCAGAAAGGACTATTGCATTGTGATTATATTATGGCTCATAATCTTATTTAAATTGAAATTTGTCATTAGCATGGACGAATATCAGTGTCATTAGCATGTTTTTTCTGTCCATGCTAAAGACTCCTATGTGCATAAATGTAACCATTGCTTATATTATATCTTTTATAAAGTTTAATTTTACATATAAATTTAGGTATTACATTTATTATCTCTAAAATATGCATTAAATCTGTCAGAAAATCACTAAGACAGCTTCTTACATTGTTAGTGTCAGAATGTTGCTCATGTAAACAAAGTTTGCTCTTTGGTAATGTTTTAAATTCTCCTTATATGTATATATGTAAAAATGGAAACCATTTGCTGAAAAGGAAGACTAATAAATATAGAAAAAAATATTTAAACAGGAAGAAAATAAAAAAAAAATTAATATATTTATTCCATGCAATTTGTTTTGTCATTAGCATGGCTCAAAAAATACTAATTATTTTTTTTAAGTTAATTTTTAAATATTTAGCTCTGCTGACTACATGTAAAGTATACCTAATACTATATTAACAACACCTATTTTTTTCAGAAATTTTGCTAACAGTAATTTTTTTAAGATTTCACTTTTGAAATTGTCCCCTATTTTGAGAATCACCCATATATAGTATATAATGCTTGAAGAGACTTGGGAGTTTAATGGTCAAGCATAGAGGGGGATTGAGGGAATAACCTCTCTTAAATTAAATTAACAGCTTTTTACGCAAAATTATCGGATTTGCTTGGAATTTTGGACATAGATTCATTATGATAAGGCGTATCTCTGATTAGTTATGGGGTTCTTTTGCTTATTAATAAAAGAGGGGACGGGCAATTATCTCCCCCTCAAACAAAATAAGTCGTTTTTTATGCAGAATTATCCGATGTATTTCAAGTTTTAAATATAGGTTCTTTCTGATAAGGTGAATAGTTTTAAGGGTTTAATGGCTAAGTATAAAGGGGGAACGGGTAATAACCCCTCTTAAATTGAATAAATGGCTTTTTACGCAGAATTATCCGATTTACATCAAATTTTGGATGTAGATTTATTATAATAACAGGGCCGTAACTATAAACTTGGGGGCCCCGGGGCAAAACCTCCGGGGGGGCCCCCCAGGGAGGCAAATTGAAACTTTGCCCTGGGCATAGTTTTTTTTTTTTTTTTCGCACACTGTTGTTTAAATGTACATAGTATGATAAGCCCAAAAATGACTAAAAAATGTAGAATTGGACAACTCTACTCGGCAGGCACTTGGCGGCGACGCCATTTTTGCCGATCCCACTGAAGTTAGCATAGGGAAGAAAATACGGACTTCTGATTGGTTGAATACTTTAAAAAAGAGCATTTTATTTAGGTTCATTTTTGAATATATGTAACTTAATCATGCGTTTCTGTTTAAAAACCTTTTGAAAGATGGATTATGGTAATTTTTTTTTTCTATTTTATGTATTTATTAATAGACTAGTTGACCCATCCGGTATTGCCCGGGACACGTTATGATAATCTTAAGCAAACAATTAACATTTTAGATCTACAATTAGTCAAAATTAAGCATAGGATATGAATTATTCGTTAAATAATATTTTAAAGAAATGCATAAAAAAATGAGTAAATGCTTCAAAAAAGGTTTTTGGACCACAATAAAAACATCAGGATGTAGGTCCTGAAATAAGAGTCAAAAATTCAACTTTAAATTTATGCATTGAGAAGGTTTGATAATAAGTGGGTGAAATATGCATGGAGAACAAAAATTTCAAGGCGCCTGAGCCGAGACCATAGGGAGTCTCAGGCTTTTAAATGGAATGTAAGAACATGGGAATAACTAAGTGAAAAAATAATTCCAAAAATGAAGATTGGATTAAGAGAGGGCAGTTTAATAGCAATTTATGGTACAAAATCTTCAAGGGGTCAGGAACTTATTTCGCATGTAGTTGGGTATAAAATAATTTTTGTAGTTATTAAAGTAATGGGAGGACGCTAAAGCAATGTGAAAGAAAATAGCAAGCAATCCGGATCATTTTAAAAGAAATTGCACCAACGGCCCCAAGAACGCGATTAATATTCAAAATTGGTGGTAGCTAGGTTATGGCGGTTTCTTAGTAGCTGATGGATTTAAGAAGTTATTTAAAAAAGGAGTTAATTGAACCATTTTAAAGGGATTTATAATAAGGGCCCAAAAAGGACAACTGACAGTTAAAAAGAGGGCCCTAACAGAAAAACATGTTAAAATATCTTAGTACCGTATTTTCGGTCCGCGGCTTATACAAGAAAAATACCTCCCAAAAAGCCGCTGCGGCTTATACACGGTGCGGGTTATACAAAAATTTTAAAAAAACATCGAAATTTGTAAATTTTTTTCGCTATGCCTTGAAATTTAGAGAGTTCTCCCATGTTTGTAAAGGCTTTTTTTTACTGCTTAAATACAGTTATTTCTGGATTTGGAAGAACTGTCGCAACTATCGCCAAGTATTGCACTGATAGATGTATAATAGCAATTGTGTTTGTAGAGTACAAAATCCAAAATCCGGAACCCTTCCAATCTCGACAATTCTGAATTTAAGATCATTTTTAGTTTATTTTTCAAAAAAATAATCTACCGACCCTGTTGCAAAGAATAAAAAAATGTGCGTAATTTATATCATTTCGGAACGATTCAGAGCAGTCGTTCTTTTTCGAAACGATTCCGAGGAATCGTTCCTTTACAGAGTCGTTTCCTTTCGGAAGGAATTCAAGGAATTGAATCTTTTCCGGAGTCGTTTCATTTCAGATAGAGTCCGAGGAATCGTTCCTTTTCGGAATTGGTACCTTAACCTGTTGCAAAGAATAAAAAAAGTGCGTGATTTATGTCATTACGGAACGATTCAGAGCAGTCAGTCTTTTTTGAAACGATTCCGAGAAATCGTTCCTTTACAGAGTCGTTTCATTTCGTAATGAGTTCTAGGAATCGAACTTTTCCGGAGTCGTTTCATTTCAGATAGTCCGAGGAATCGTTCCTTTTCGGAGTTGGTGTATTTCGGATTGATTCCGAGGATTCGATCCTTTTGGGAACCAATGACCTAAGATACGTATACATTTTATGTCCAAAACTTTGAATTTATCACCGATTTTTTTTAATTTTCGGAAATTTTTTTAAAAATATCACGCTTCTTTGAAAAAAATGCGCTTAAACGCCGCATCGCTTGAAATTTTATCTTAAAACACGTAAACGCCGCGGCGTTTCTTCCGAAAGTTACGGTACTGATAATCTCAATTTTTTAGCCCAATTACTGTAGATGTTATGCATCACGAAAAAATTTGGTAAATTTGTGTTAAAAATTATGACTAATGGCTTCTAATTTCGAACCCTGGTCGAAATATACGTTCGTAAATGGTGTATAGTCCGCGGATTATACACCGATGCATCTCCGCGGATTATACACGAACTTTTTTTACTGCACTGCTCAATTTAGGGGTGCGGGCTATACACCCGAAAATACTTACTTAGCTCTTTAGATCTACAATTAGTCAAAATTAATCATAGGGTATGAATTATTCATTTTAATAATATTTTATCGAAATGCACAAATTGATTCGAAAAATGTTTAAAAAAGGGTCCTAGCCGCGGATGAAAATATGAGAATCTTGTCCCCGAAAGAAGAGTCCAAGACTCAAATTAAAAAATTTTGCACTGAGAAGGGGATAAATTTAAAGAGTGAACTATGTTTGCCTCACAAAATGTTCAGGGGCCCTAGACTGAGCCCTATGATTCCACAGGAGGCCAAAGTGTCTCATATGGAATGTCAAAACATTAAAATATCTAAATGAATAAAGAGTCCTAAATATGAAGATCGAATTAAAAAGAAACAATTTATTAACAATTTATTATTACAAAAACTTCAACGAGCCCCAAGGACCAGGAATTTATTTTGCATGTAGTTGGGTATAAAGATATTTTTTGTAGTTATTAAAATGATGGAAAGATGCTATAACTATGTTAAATAAAATTGAAAGCAATTTGGTTATGTTTAAAGAAGCTGCATCAAGGGCCTCAAGAACGCAATTGACAAACAAAATTAATGGTAGCTGAAGTCTGAGAAATTCTTTTGTCGTTCATGTAATAGGTAGAGAGAGGACATAAAAAAATTGATTGAAAAAAAAGCTAGTGAATGAGACCATTTTTAAGGAAGCTATAATATGGGGCCCTGTAGGGACCAACTGACAGTTAAAACCAGGGCCCTAATATGAAACCATGTTAAAATATTTTAGTACATATCGCTTTAGATCTTTAATTAGTCAAAATTAAGCATATAGTAGGAACTATTCTTTGGAATGATATAATTTTTTAAATGCACCAATTGATTGGGCAAATGTTTAAAAAGGGGCCCTAGGGTCCGAATAAAAACATCAGGTTTTCTGGATTGGTCCTGAAAGAAGAGTCCCAGGCAACTTTAAAATTTTGCACTAAGAAGATCAGAAATATAGGAAATGAAATATGTTTATTTCACAAAATGTTGAGGGGCCCTGGGCAGGACCCTATGATTCCACAGGGGAACACAGTGTCTTGTATAGAATGTCAAAACATTAAAATAGCTAAATGAATAAAGAATCCTAAAAATGAAGATCAGATAAAAAAGAAGCAATTTATTGACAATTTATTATTACAAAAACTTCAAGGGGGCTTGTATTGGGCCCCAAAGGGCCAGGAAATTATTTCGCATGTAGTTGGGTATAAAAATATTTGTGTAGTTATTAAAATAATGGGAAGACGCTAAAACTATGTTGAATAAAATTGAAAGCAATTTGGATCATTTTTAAAGAAGCTGCACCAAGGGCTCCACGAAAGCGATTAATATTCATAAATAGTGGTAGCTGAAGTCTAAAAAAATTTTTTTGTTGTTCATGTCGTAGGTGGAGGACCTAAAATGCTGTTAAAAAAAGCTAGTGAATCCGACCATTTTTAAGGGAGCTATGATAGAGACTGACAAATATAATCAGGGCCCTAACATGAAAACATGTTAAAATGTTTTAGTACATGACGCTTTAAACCTTTAATTAGTCAAAATTAAGCATAGAGTATGAATTATTTGCAATAATAATTTTTTTTTTTTTTAAATGCACCAATTGTTTGGGTAAGCGTTAAAAAAAGGGCCCCAGGGCCCGAATAAAAATATCAGGGTGTTGGTCCTGACATAAGAGTCCGAGACTCAGCTTTAAAAATTTGCACTAAGAAGGTGAGAAATTTAGGGAGTGAAAAATGTTTAGCGCACAAAAAGATCAAGGGGTCCTGTTTCGGCCCTATGATTATCTAGGGGGGCCCAGTATCTTATATGGAATGTAAAAATTTGAAAATATCTAAAATATCCCAAAAATGAAGATCGAAATTAATGGAAGCAATTTATTAACAATTTACTGTCACAAAGACTAAAAGGGGCCCTAAAACGGGCCCCAAGAGTCCAAGTCCATAACTGAAGAGTAAAAAGGCGAAAATATCTAAAAGGAGAAAGGTACCTCAAAACGGAAAAGATTAGATAAAAAGGAGTCAAGCTATTAACAACTTGGCGCATAAAAATTGTAAGGGGCCCAGGGCCCTGGCCCCCAAAATATTAAAAGTCTGAGCCTCAGATTCATCAGGACCTGTCTTGGACTATCTTCACCTAAAATTTCACACTTCTATGTGCGGTAGATTTTGCTAACCATCGCAATCACACACTCACACACACATACGCAGACATACACAAACAGAGCGTTTTGTTAACTTATTAGTATAGATAAGAAGAAAGATTTTCTAGAATTTTTTAGATGCTTTTTATATTATTCAGTCGATTAGAAGTCCATATTTTCTTCCTTATACTAGCTTCAGTGGGATCAGCAAACATGCTGGCGCGACATGACGCATTCGACTCGACATTTTGCTGTCTGCTGTAGAACTCCTTTTGCATGCGAAGCGTAAGGAGTGACAGACAAGCAAAAACATCTATTCTAGCACTTTGATTTTTTTTTTATTACTAACTTTTAGGTATGTGCTGGGCATTTTATAGGAACTTAGACTAGAAACTAAAATCAATAGTTTTTTTAATCATCAGTTTGGGGCCCCTCAAGTTGGGGGCCCCGGGGCAGTGCCCCGGCTGCCCCGGCGGTAGTTACGGCCCTGTATAATAAGGCGTATCCCTGCTTAGTTATGAAGTTCTTTTGCTAATTAAAAAGTGGGAGCGAACGATTATCCTCCCCTCCTTAAATAAGATTTTTTTTTTTTTTTTTTTTTTTTTTTTTTTTTTTGACAACTATCCGACGTTTTTCAAATTTTGGATATAGGTTCTTTCTGATAAAATAAACCCTTGAATAGTTTTAAGGGTTTAATGGCTAAGTATAGAGGGCTGAGCGGGGGATAACCCACAATTAATCAGGGATTCGCCTTATCATAACGAACCTACATCCAAAATTTGAAGCAAATCGGAAAATACTGCGTAAAAAGCCATTTATTTAATTTAATGGGGGGGGGGGGTATCTTCCGTTCTCCTCTTTATACTTAGTCATTAAACCCGTAAACTATTCAGGGATTCATTTTATTAGAAAGAAAGTGCATCCAAAATTTGAAATACATCGGATAAGTGTGCATAAAAACAATTTATCTAATTTAAAGGGGGATAATTGCTTGTCCCCCTCTTTTTAATTAGCAAAATAACCTCATAACCAATCAGAGATACGCTTTGTAAGAATGAACTTACATCCAAAATTTGAAGCAAATCGGATAATTCTGCGTAAAAAGCCATTTATTTAATTTAAGGGGGGGTTATATTCTATTCCCCTTCTATACTTAGCCTTTAAACCCTTAAAAGTATTCAGGGATTCACCTAATCAGAATGTACCTATATTTAAAATTCGAAATACATCGGGTAATTCTGCATGAAAAACGATTTATCTAATTTGAGACGAAATAATTGCCCGTCCCCCCTCCTTTATTAATAAGCAAAAGCACCCCATAAATAATCAGAGATACGTATTATTATAATTAACTTATGTCCAAAATTTCAAACTCCGAAGTCTCTTCAAGCATTATATACTATATATAAGCCTTTTCAGAAAGAATCTATATCCAAAATTTCACACACGTTGGATAATTCATAAAAACCCATTTATCTGATTTAGGGCGAATGGGGGAGGGGGGGGGAAGTAATTGTCCCTTCCCAAAACTAATCAGGCAAGTATCTTTTCAGTATGAACGTATATCCTAAAATTGAACCAAAACAGTTAATTCAGCATAAAAATCCCCTTTACCTAAATTATGAGCCACCCCCCGATCCCCCTTTCATTACTTACTAATGAATAGTCAAAATCAATAATAAATCCCTAAAATCAATTCCTTGTCACTTTTTTCCGATAACTTTTTTCCTTGTCACTTTTT
The DNA here is from genome assembly GCA_964019185.1 of Maratus speculifer. Classification (NCBI taxonomy): domain Eukaryota; kingdom Metazoa; phylum Arthropoda; class Arachnida; order Araneae; family Salticidae; genus Maratus; species Maratus speculifer. Next base: position 148,635,080 of record OZ025297.1, on the reverse strand, counting down.
TCCGGTAACTTTTTTTCCGTGTCACGTTTTTCCGCTTTTGTAGTTTAGGTCACTTTTTCGATAACTTTTTTCCGGTCACTTTTTTTCCTAGATTCAGAAAATAGTATTTGTAATATTCCTTGATATTTGAGTAAAATTGAAGATGTAACAAATTACATACAGCTTATTTTATAACGGTAAAAATGATCCATGATTCTGTATTTTTATAGAAAATATAATCAATAAAATCTTATTACGTTTTTTATCGCTATCTCATAGATTTATGCATTGAATACAATACTACCGGAAAGAGAAAAAAAAAAAAAAAAAGATTATCTTTCTACTGACTCTTTTAAAGTTCTTATCTACATTGAGTGTATCTGTTGTATAAAGAATGTTTCGCTGCGAGGGGAAATATACCAAGTTACTTTCAGTTGTGCCGGAAGTATCAATTAGGGAGAGTCTTAATGGACTTGCACAATAGGTGGTGACTGTGAAAGACATTTCCTCTCTATGTTCGTAAATATCAAATCTGTGTTCAAACATGGCGAATTTCATGATTTGGTTTATCGGATTTTATTGGACTGCTCTTATCTCTTATCTGTTTTACATCCCCACTTTCCCCCACCTTATATGTAGATTCGGTACTAAGCCCTTCTCTTGTAGGGTGCTACAGGACAACCTGGATTAGGCATGTCATCCTTTCACACCCTGGGGTACCCTGGATAAGAGGTGCCATCATTCTCCCCTGAGATGCGATCCTTTCACCCCCTGGGACAACCTAAATAAGGGGTGCCATTACTCTCCCCTGAGATGCCATCCATTCACCTCCTGGGGCACCCTGGATAAGGGGTGCCATTATTCTCCCTCGTGGTGCCATCTTTTCACCCTCTTGAACACTCTGGATAAGGGGTGTCATTATTCTCCCCTGAGGTGCCGTCCTTTCACCCCCCTGAAACACCCTGATTCAGAGGTGCCATCCTTTCACCCTAGTTAAGGGTGCCATTTTAGCTCCTCTAGGGGTGTCACCAGTGAGACAAGCGTTTCACCCCTAAAAGGTGCAATGTGTCACCGTTAATTTTAACAGTGTACCATCAACCCATGATAGGTTCGGGTAGAACACCCTGTATTTTTGATTAAATAGGTGGTTAAAAACCCTATGTTCTGTGGTAATTTTTCATGCTCTTGATGATGTCACACCTCTAAGTTTGTCTTTTGAATTCGGCAACATCTTTTAAAATATAAATTTCGTGTACGTGTTTGAAACTTTTCTAATGATTAAATGAATGATCATCAAAGAATTACATAATAAAGTTGATTTGTTGTTAGAACTGACTGATATCTTTAAGATAATGCTCTTTCCGTTTATATGTCAGAAGTTTAAAAATTATTTTTGTTTGAAAAATTTAAAATAATTGGAAATATTTAAATTAAGTTTCATTAAATAAAATACAAACAGTCTTTAGTCAAAAGAATATGTGTCGGAATTTACGTCAGCTAAGATTCGTTTTTAGAAATAGAAAATATTTTTTAATGCATTTTAATTTTGAAGCATGTGATTTCACTGTAAATTTAAATACTAAATGTAGCTTATTCAGTTATGGGTGTATTTCGATTCAAACTGCTTATTTTCCGATTTATTTTTGAATTCACTTCTGCTCTCAAACGTGCGGATTCCCTTATTTAGAAACTTTATAAGGTACCGTATCTGTCAATTTTTTGATAAGTGCAGAAAATATTACAAAAAATGCAGACAAAGTTGGCCTTTTGATCCTAGTTTTCTGAAGCGGGAGATCTGGGAACGAAAAAAAGGGTCCTACTGAGAAGGTAATTGTTTATAAATAAAGTTCTAATGAATTGAGCACAAAATGACATCACACGGCACCTTATACGTCCCTTCAAGAATCCCCTCAGCAAGTTTCTACTTTTAAAAATGCGTCTGAAATTGCATCAGAAAATTTCGAGCTGTTGAAAGTGGAAAAATATTTTTTTGACTACACCCTTATTTAAAAAATATGCCTTTATTTTATACCAAATAGACTAAACGACATGTAATAAATTGAACTTCTTTTAACTAGATCTAAAATTTAATGTATGTTTAACCAATAATTATTAGAATGATTTTATCGAATAATACCAGTTGTTTTGATCATTTAATAAAAAATTGCATTAGTTTTCGGAAATACAAATATTTAACTGCATTACAATATCATTAGATGGCACACCGGTGTTTTTTAATGGAAAATAATCACCAACTTTTCTTAAGAGTGTATTTCAATTCAAACTGCTTATTTTCCGATTTATTTTTAAATTCATTTTTGCTCTCATATGCATCAAACTGGCAAATTGTCTTATTTAGAAAGTACACAAGGTGCTGTGATTGTCTATTGATAAATGCAGAAAATATTGCAAAAAAAGCAATTAAAAACGGCATTTTGAACCGATTTTTCCGAAGCTTGAAATCTGCGAACGAAAAAAGGGGTCATTCTGAGAAAGCAAGTGTTTATAAATCAAATTCTAATGAATTAAGCGTAAAAAGACATCACACGGCACCTTATACGTTTCTTCAAAAATCCCCTCAGCAAGTTTCATATTTCTACTTTTAAAAATGTGTCTGAAATTGTATCGGAAAATTTCGAGCTGTTGAAGGTGGAAAAGCGTTTTTTCGAATACACCCTTAATATATATGCTCTATCGGTCAATTGCAATTAAAATGCATGCAAAACATAGTAGATCGTTTCAATTTATTTAATCTATAATTACATGCCAAATCTTTAATTTTTAAATTTTAAATTAAAAATCCTTATTTAAAAATAAAGTATTCAGGATGGCCAATTTTACTTAATGAAGAAAAAAAAACCAAATTCTATAACTTTTCCTAAAAATATACACAATTAAAATGAGTTTTCAGAACACTAACAATATTTACAAAAATATCTTACGTCAGGTGTAGGGTTTGAACCAAAGTTATTTTTTGGAGAACCAGAATTTCTCTTTCTGGCATCTTGGACGCTCTGTCAACTTTTCTCTGAAACTAAAGAACTTCAAAACTGATTTTCCACTCCGTTTAGTGACAGAAAAGATCTTAAAATGCTTATTGCGCATGCTCTGGTCGAAATCGTTCTCAGATATTCGCCCTTCTGTTTTAAATATATAGATATGTTTAAAACATTGCTTATTATAGAATATTTTCTTTTTTTTTAACCGACTTCCAAAAAGGAGAGGAGGTTATCAATTCAACGCGTATGTATTTTTTTTTTTTTTTTTTTTTTATGTATGTTCACCGATTGTTTCGAAACTATCCAACCAATTAACTTGATTTCGGTGTTAAATGAGAGAGCTTGCTCTCGAATTGGTACCACTTCCGTTTCATAGAAATTGGTTTAGTACTCTTTTAGTAATTAGGCAAAAACTAATAAAATTAGTGATTTCTTGCAAATCAATTGTAATATGGATGTTGAAAAAAATTACCAATTCCATGATGGTCGAGCGGTCTAAGGCACTTTTTTTAAGATCTGGTTTTCGAAGGGTAGCGTGGGTTCGAACCCCACTCCTAACTTACGTGTATACAGTAACCTTTTCCGTATTATAATTTTTATACATATATTTAACAGATTAAATACTAATTATGCTATTAAGAATATTTTGTTTTTAACCGTTACCACAGAGTATCAGAGATTTTTTATTAACTCAAAACTTTATCAATGAAAGAGTACAGAAAAAGAGAATAGGCTTGCGAGAAGTAACATGACATTGAATAAGTTCTCTGAAGCGAGTGAAGTCCGGAAAGCTGAGCGGTCTAAGGCGCCAAATTCTATCTTTGGTTTTGAAACAGAGTATCGGTTCGAACCTCACTCTTGACATATGTGTATAGTATAAAAAAAAAAAAAAATCCGTGTTATATATTTTTTTAAGTAACTTTTAAAATGGAGAGGATGTTATCAATTCGGCGCGAATGTGTTTTTTTCTATGTATGTTCACGGATTATTCCGAAACTATCCAATCGATTAATTTGGTTTTTGTGTTAAATAAAAGAGGCTACCCTTCCATTGGTACTTTTTCCATTTCATTGAAATTCGTTCAGTACTTTTTTAGTAATAAGGCATAAACTAATAAAATTAGTGATTTCTAGCAAATTAAAAATAATATGTTGTTGGAATAATATCGCCACCTGGAGCACAGTCAGGATGGATGAGCGGTTTAATTCGCCAGATTTAAGCTCTGGTTCTCGAAAGAGAGTTGCGTTCGAACCCCACTCCTGATATACGCATATAATTTACTATAATTTTTCTGTATTATAATTTTTACTAACCGACTTCAAAAAATCGTTAACTTTTAACTAAAAAGAGAAAAATAAACTTTTCTACCAAAAATTGCACCGACTTCAAAAACTACCACAAAGTGAAAAATAATTTTTTTACATAATAGTAATAAGAAATTAAATTAAGAGCATACTTTTTACCATGCGTATTATTATATTTATGTACATGAATTTGATTTTTTGGAGTCGGTGCCAGCCAAGCCAATTTCAAAAATTAAATTAAGTATCCAATGCAAATCCTAAAAGAATAAAGGCTTGGCTGGCTCCGACTCCAAAAAATCAAATTCATGTACATAAATATAATAATACGCATGGTAAATACTATGCTCTTAATTTAATTTCTTATTACTATTATGTAAAAAAATTATTTTTCACTTTGTAGTAGTTTTTGAAGTCGGTTCAATTTTTGGTAGAAAAGTTTATTTCTCATACGCTAGATAAACATTTTTCATTTAGAGATACAGTCGACTCTTTAATTCGAAATCGGATAATTCGAATCTTCACTTAATTCGAACTAAACATGAAGTCCCGAAATTTTGATTGGCAGAATAATATTAAAATTTTTCTTTAATTCGAACTCATTTTCTCTTGACTTCGTTTAATTCGAACTAATGAGAATTCCGATTTTTCATTTTTTTTCTTTCTCTCTGATTTCAGATCATTTGAATAACTGCCTTTCTTTGATTTTTGTGAAAATTGTTTTGAACGAGTATATATATAACCCCATGCATTTGATATCCACTTTCTTAGTGTCCCGTCTGTACATCACCGACGCTTCAAATTTTTCTTCCATTGAGCTTATTTCTAATCTTTTAATTAGTTTGTGTATTTATGCATTCTAATTTAATATTAAGTCACATTCTAATAATAACAGAAGAAAAAAATTTATAAAAAACACTATAACATTAATTCCTTTGTAATAGTACCATTTTAAGCATGTTTCCTTTTCATACTTTCCATAATTCGAACTTCGGATAATTCAAACATTTCCTGTGGTCCAGACGAGTTCGAATTAAAGAGAGCCGACTGTACCATGACGAGTCACTTTTTTAAATGGTATAATACGAACCTTTTTTTTTTACCCCTAAGTATTTAATAGTGGATTGCATATCAGTAATATATCAATTTGCTAAAAAAATCAAAAAATCAAATATTTTATAAACAACATACAGTGACTAAAAAATATTATGTAAGAACTAAATTTTACTGAAAATAAGAAATAATTCTTAGTAAATCTTATTCTCACTAAAATATGTAGATGTATAAAAGTTTTGAATATGTCTTATTCAATAAAAAAATAAGTATGAAATTTCATAAGTGTTAGATATTGCTATATATTAGAAGATAAATTTTTTCTTACAATTTCGAAATGTTATTAGTATTTAAATAGGCGTTAAGTCATCAATTAAATACATAATTGAGTTGAATTATGTGAGCAATAATTGGCTAATAAAAATTAAGTGTTTTATAAGAAAAATATCAAATGATAAAACACATGCAAAATTATGATTGTTACTGCAGAAAAGTGATATTAATTGATTTATCCGCTTAAGGGTGTATTCGAAAAACGCTTTTCCACCTTCAACAGCTCGAAATTTTCCGATACAATTTCAGAGACATTTTTAAAAGTAGAAACATGAAACTTGCTGAGGTTATTTTTGAAGAAATGTACAAGGTGCCGTGTGATGTATTTTTACGCTCAATTCATTAAAATTTGATTTATAAACAATTATCTTCTCAGTATGACCCTTTTTTTCGTTCACAGATCTCCCGCTAAGGGAAAATCTGTCCAAAATGCCGTTTTTGATTGCTTTTTTTGCAATATTTTCTGCATTTATCAAAGAATTGACAATTACGGCACCTTGTGTACTTTCTAAATAAGGCAATTTACCAGTTTGATGCATATGAGAGTAAAAATGAAGTCAAAAATAAATCGGAAAACAAGCAGTTTGAATCAAAATACATCCTTAAGGTAAATATTTTAAATCATTTTTTTTTTCTTTTTCTTTCTTTCTTTTCCTTTCTTTAGAATATTATATATTACATAAATATTCTATTCTCTATTCTCTATTCCTATATAAATATTCTTGGCTTTGTTAAAGGATGCAATTTATGTAAATAATAACAAGTTGGAAATTGTACGTCAAGCGTAGTAAATGAGCTGCTTTCTTAATATAACGAAGTTTTAAAAATGTTCAGTTCTTTATATAATAATATACAGTACTTTGGTTACAGCATTGTATTCGAAATTTTTTGTGTGTCTTTGTAAAAACTATCTGCTTTCTATTATACAGGAAGTTACTTGTAGTAAATTTCAACAACGTATATCGATTTCATAAAATGTTAATATAATTAAAACGCGCCTCAAACAATGTTTCCCTTTACATCAATATGTAATGGAATAGTGCGGCCCTGTAAATGAATAACAAATGCTCTTTGCTCCACTGACTGTACAGATATGCATTTTAGTAAATTTTTCATAGATGCACATATATTTTGTTATGTTCTCAAGAGTGTAACATCATTAAAATGCACTTGAAGCTATTTTTCCTATGGGCCGTAATGTAACGGAACGCTTTTGGTTGTTCCTGTAATTAAACTATTCATCCAGCTTTCATAAAATTTGAAAAGTCTCAACAAAATTATACAAAAATTATGTATTTTAAATGTTATACGATCCATTTGGGTAGTTTTTGACCGGTTATACGCAGACAGACGGACGGATGGATTGACTATAGGGGCTATATTTTTACATAATTACGAACGCACCTAAAAAGACAACATAAATTTTATCCAATGCAATATATATATATATATATATATATATATATATATATATATATATATATATATATATATATATATATATATATATATATATATATATATGTATGCAATGACATAAAACTTAGGTGTTGCTGTTCAAAATAATATAAATTTCTTATAGCTTTATTTCAAACGATGCTAATGATTAAAATGTTATTCGCTAATTAATTACCGGGTCCCAAAAATGACTGATGGATTTTAAAATTCAATAACTTGCAAACGGCGACAGCTATTTAAACATTTTTTGCAGGAGGGTTATGTATAATGTCAGGAGTTTTTTTTTTTTTTTTTTTTTTTTTTTTTTTTTTTTTTTTTTTTTTTTACCGTAATTGTTTATTTTAGTTCAAATTTCAAACAATAGGTGGCTCTGACGGCCATTGAAGGCCAGGGGATCAGTGCTGAGTGAAGCTTCGACCTGGCCTTCAATCGCCGTCAGCGCCACCTATTGTTTGAAATTCGAACTAAAATAAAGAATTACGGTAAAAAAAACTCCTGACATTATACATAACCCTCCTGCAAAAAATTTTTAAATAGCTGTCACCGTTTGCAAGTTATTGAATTTTAAAATCCATCAGTCATTTTTGGGACACCCGGTATATGATTAAGTACAATTATGAGGGAATTGCTTAATAAGATTAGAACGAACTGCTTAGAATTACCATTTATCGCTTTCCCTTGCAAAAGTACATGAAATTATGATTTGTTGCAGCAATAAAGTGATATTAATAACTTATTTGTTAACTTAACCATATATGCTTGAAGCATTATCTCAATTCTCTGCCTTGTGTGAGTAATGCATGTCTTTACTGAAGAGTCTTCCAAAGATTTACCTAGATAAAATGCTTTATAAATAACAATTAAGGGTGTATTCGAAAAAACGCTTTTCAACCTTCATGAGCTCGAAATTTTCATATACATTTTCAGACACATTTTTAAAAGTAGAAACACGAAACTTGCTGAGGGGATTTTTGAAGAGACGTATAAGGTGCCTTGTGATGTCATTTTACGCTTAATTCATTAGAATTTGATTCATAAACAATTATCTTCTCACTATGACCATTTTTTTTTTTCATTCCCAGATCTCAAGCTTCGGAAAAATCGGTACAAAATGCCGCTTTTGATTGCATTTTTTGCAATATTTTCTGCATTTATCAAAGAATCGACAATTACGGCGCCTTAAGTACTTTCTGAATAAGACAATTTGCCAGTATGATGCATTTGAGAGCAAAAATGAATTTAAAAATAAATCGGAAAATAAGCAGTTTGAATCGAAATACACCCTTAAGAATTAAAAATTTTAATACTTTTTAAATACGAAATTTACTTTTCCGACACGTATTTTATATAGTACACCAGACCTGAATAGGGCTTAAATAAAAAAAATATTCTTTTAATTTAGAGAATAATTTCCATTTTTTATTTAAAAAAAAAAAAAAAAAAAAAAAAAAAAAAAAAAAAAAAAAAAAAACGATTTTTTAAGTTATGTTACATTGCATACAAGTCACCAAGATGTTTTATGCATGCAAACATTCAGAAATTCAGCTCCTGGAATCAATATACTTTTTGAGGAATAGTTAACTTTGTTCTAAAGTATTTCAGTTTTCAGAACAGCAAAGAAAAAGAGAGAGAGAGAGAGATCATTAGGTCAAAATACTAAATCTAACTTTGAAAGTCACCCAGGTTGTCAAATCTTTTCCTAAAAATATTCCTTCAGTTTTGTAATACATTTTTTTTTTCTACAAACTTTTTTCATGTAGCTTTATTATGAAGTTAAAACTGTACTTTTTTTTATGTCAGCTATTACATAAACCCGAAAATAAAAAAAAAATAGTTGAGTATGCTAATCCCAAAACTTTCTTTTATCTGATGCATCTTAATATTTCAAAAGGGTAGTTACAGATCTTAAAACTGCAGTATTATTATTTCCATACTATACCAGCTTTGATTTTTATGTTAGATTTCTGCTTGAGTCAATTAATCGGAGGAAAAAAAAGAGTTAATCTTTATCATGATGTAAATATTAAAATCAATAATTTTTCATTATTCTGTTATATATCAAATGTTTGAGAAATCAATTTATCAAATTTCCATTGACCCATATTAGGGTCAATGGAAAAATTTTGTTTAAATAAACAAAAAAATATTGTTAATTATTTTTTTCAATTACAGTAAACAATTCAGTAAAGTCAATTCAATAGTAAACAATTCAATAAAGATTCAATTCAGTAAACAATTTTTATCCGAACTGCATAATAACCTAATAATAACGTCATTAATCCGTCTCAATTTGAAAAGTTTTTATTATTCAAAAATTATGTAAATCCTCTATACCTATATAAGTCATTTAAACAAAATTACGTGAGAGAGTTATGGCTACTGCACACCAATTTAAATTTTGCACAAACAACAAAATTTTGTTGGAATTACAAATTGAAAATACAAGACTTTAGTAAGACTCGAAGAAAATGTATGAAATTTTTTAAAAATCTTATAATAGTGTTAGCAATATTTTATTTATTTATTTATTTATTTTTTATTTATTTATTTATTTTTTGTCTGAACACAAAACCGATTTTTCACTTTAACTAAAAAATTCACTTATAACAACCAAATGTACTCCAAAAGAAAAAAAAAAAAAAAAAAAAAAAAAAACATTTTTTGTAGTTTAAATCAATTTCTTTTCCTGGGTGCAGTGAAAAAGTGTCCATGCCGGGAATTGAAATCAGGCGATCAGTATAGTGTATTGACGTTCTACCGACTAAACTATATGGAACGACACCCAGTCCGGAACTTCTCATTATTACATGTTGGCAAGGCTACAAATGCAATACAAGATGGAATTTTTTCACTAGGTTAGCATTTACGCCTATAAGCAATTAAAAAAATGAAATTTTATTTTTATTTGAAATATTGTATTCAAGGCAAATTTTCTCTCTCGAAAAATTTCCACGTCTTTTTACGTCCACGTCGATTAATCTTTTCTACATATTATTGCTGTTGTAACAATCCTCATATTAAAGCCAATATGCTACAATCGAACCTCTTGGGGAATCAAAATTTTATTAATGTTAACAGTAATTCATGTTATCAGTAATATATTTTTGTATTCGTCTTTATAGGGGACTGTGAAAAGCGTGTTCATGTTAACGAGATTTGAATGTAATATGAAAATATAAGGTTTTTTTTTTTTTTTTTTTTTTTTTTTTTTTTTTTTTGTTAATTTTAGTGTATGATTTAGTGTATGATACTTTAAAACTTATAGTTTTATAGATATAGATATTTGTGCATTTTTCCCGTTTCTCATCAGATGACATTAGTATTTTGAAAGCTCGATAAATTAATTGATTCCTTTTCGTAAATTCTACGTAAATTAATAATTAGTCCCTGCATTATTTTTTTAAAGTTGGGATGCTAAAATAACATTTTTATGCATGCTTTAAGAAATATTTGTGACAATTATGATATTATAAAATATTTTACAACATTTATTAAAGTTAAATGCTTCATGTCGTCAAATATTTTTAAATTTGTTGCGGTGAAAATTCATAAATAAATTTTTCCAGATTATACGAATAGAATCACTAAGAAAATTATTTTGATCAGCACAGAAAATAAACTGAATACTGGTTTTGTTCAAGAATTTTTATCAACTGCTGTTGCCAAAAGATAAAAAAAGAAACTTATACAAGAATTTAAAAAAACAATACGTTAAAAATAGAATGAAAGTTCGAACAAGTTGGAGTTAGACGGACGGACAGTCAGATCGACTCGCAAATCAAAACACTATTTAACTAACATTAAAAATAATCTTTTTTGTGTTCATAATTTCGTATTTGGTATTAAACTAATGTTTAAATACAACATACTACTGAATGAAATTGAAAGTAGTATAATAAAATCCATCATTGACCAAATTTTCCTGTTGAATTTCTTTCACATATTTTATCTTGCTAAACCTCCATGTAACATAAAAAATAACGTACACAATGCAAAAGAGTATGTAGAAAATTAAGTGATTTCATTTCACATGCAGTGCAATTTTAGAATATTTTATTAATTTGTTTTGGAAGTAACTCAAGTAGATTCAAAACATTACATAAATAAGACAAAATAAACGTTGAAACTGGTGTGAATTAATATGAAGAGATAAAAATGTCTTAAACACTCCATAAAAGTACTTGAATTCGCTAAGCCTTTCGCAGGGCCGTAGCTAAGGGGACGCTATGGGCGCTCAGCCCCCCCTAAAATATTTTGAGCCCCCCTGGAAAAGATTCCAAGGTCACTGAATGAAATTCTGTTCCGAAAATTCAAATGATTTTCCGTTCAAAAATCTAATGTAGTTTTGAGACCCTTTCATAGTTTTGCAGACTTACTAAATTGTATCTAAAATAAATGTTTCAACCCTCCCTCATCCTATTTATACATATGAAGCTAACATGATGTTTAATTTTGTACCAGTTATACACTCAATATTTTCATCATCCTTTACTTTTCTTAGCATAAAATGAAGTTATCACAACAGTTTAATAAGAAACATAATAACTACAGTGTGAATATGTACTAATTTATCATTCTGCGTTAGAGAGAAAGAAAAAAAAAATATGACCCCCCCCCTCTCTATTGTTCACTTCTAGCTACGGCCCTGGCCTTTCGAAAGAACCGAGTCTTCATCAGGCGCAAAGAAGACATGCGTATAATATGCAAGCAGCGGCACGACTGAAATGAGAAGGCGGGATATGGGAAAGCTGAACTAACAGCCAAAAGGAAATGGCTGAATTTCCTATATGTTGTATTTAAGAAGTTTTCTATCTCTTCAAAATAAACGTTTTTTTAGTGGATTTAAAATTTTAATATACACATTTTAGTATTTGACATTAGTATATGACTCAATTATTTACATTAATTTTCGAAAATTTGAAAATTACTCTGAAATTAATGGTTGCCAAAAAATGTATATTATGAAAAAAAAATCTTATTTTTATAATTTTGTGTTTCTATATGAAAACATATATAAATAGCTTAGTGGATGGAATGGAATAATTTATAATATCCCCTAGCCGAATTCTTTCTAAGCTTTCGCTCGTGAGAAAAAAATGAAAAAAAGGAAAAGAAATGTAGTTTACGAAAGATTTATGTAAATAAGCACACCTTTTAGTTATTAATATTATTTATTTTATTTATTTATTTATTTTTGCTATTGTTCTTTTTGGAAGACATGTTCACTCTGAATGAAATTACTTACTTTTGCCAAATTAAAAAGAAAAAAAAATAAATCACACTTATCAAATCTTTTTCTATTTAACTGCAAAAACAATCAACAATTGTTGGAAAATATATAATCTAAGTTATCTAATTTATATTTCATGCTATTATTCCAAACTTTAACTGTAATCTATGAGTACTACTCAATTATTCACATTATTTTCCAATAAATAAATAAATAAGTAAATAAATAAATAAAAATAAATTAGTTTGAAATTAATGTTCTTCAATAAACTTATGTGTACATTAAAAAAAAATTCTTATGCTTTTAATTTTGCATTTATTTTAAAATAAATATATATAGAGAATGAACCACTGAATGAATTAAAAAAATTATAATAGTATCCATTAGTCTAATTTTTTCTAGGGTTTGTTTTTAAGAAGTTTTCGCTGCAAAAAAGGCGCAAGTTATACGAAGGATTTATGTAAATAAGCATATTTTATTTCATCTTTGTTATTGCTATTGAAAAAGTTATATTTATCCTGGATGTAATAATAATTTGCCTTAATCGACTTTTAAAAAAATAATAAAATAAAATAAAATTCCTACTAGAATTCAATATTTCTTTAATTAAAAAATAATCAACAACTGTTTGAAAATGTACTTAAAGAAAATTTCTATTTTTTGATCTACTATATTACTATGTTTTACTTTATTTTTGCATTTCATAATATAGATATCCATTATTCGAATTATCTAGAATAATTTCTTTCTCTATCTTTCGCCGAGGGAAAAAAGTCACTGTTAGCGAAAGATCTTTCGTAAATAAGCATATCTTATTTATTTATTTATCGTTATAGTTTTTTATTATAAAAACAATCCCTCTAAAAACAAATCCCCCCCCCCCCTTTTTTTTTTTTTTTTTTTTTTTTTTTTTTTTTTTTTTTTGAATTGAAAAAAAATTAACAATTGTTTGAAAAAATATATTAAAAATTCCCTAATATATAAACTACGCTATTATTTCAAATTTTAAGTATAATTAACACTAATTAATAGTATATTAATAAGTTACTCTCTTAAGTTTTCGAAGTCTCAAAAATTACTATGGAATTAATGTTGTCAGAAAACTAATATTATTTAAAATCTTTCTTACATTTATGATCTTGTTTTTGTTTTTAACCCTTTCGAGTCCGAATTTTATTTCAATTTTTAGAAAAAATTACTTTTACGATAATAATATTAACACTATCTATCCGAATAGATTAATTGGTGTTTAACAAATACTCCATTGCCTGAAAAATAAGGAATGTTGTTCTTTTGCGTATTATTCAATTAATTTTTATCTGGCAATGGGCTAAGGAAGAATTTTTGAAGAGTTTAGAAAACATTGTATTACAAATAGATTTAACTTATGTTACAACTTTCTAATACTTTTTGCAATTTATTACACGTGCTTCTTTCAGGAAAGTAACTTTTATTTTAAATTTAAAGACTAAAAAATATGTTTAACTTAAAAAAAATTGCAAACAGCGCAAAGAGAATGAATCAAATAATAATAATTATTATTATTACTAAATGCCTCAACAGAAATGAAGCCATATAGTAAATGCATCGACATATACTAACATTACTACTTGAAAATAGTTCAAAAATAATTCTTAAAACAAAATAATATTTCATTAAAAGACATGTACTATTAATAGTACACCAGACCCGAAAGGGTTATATAAATATATTAACAGAATATAGGGATCTATCCATATATTTTTACCAAGGTTCCGTTTTTGTGAAACTGCTGGAGAATTTCTATCTCAAGCTTCTTCCGTGAAAAAAGTCGCCCTTGGCGGAAGATCTATCGCAGATAAGCACATTTTATTTATTCTTTTATCGTTATCGTTATAGTTTTTTTTTCTTTAAAACAATCCAGTTCAAATCGTTTTTTTTAATTTAAAAAACAATCTACATTTGTTTGAAAGTAACATTAAAAATTCTTTAATGTATAAACTAAGCTATTACTTCAGGTTGTAAATATAATCAACAATAATTAATAGTAGGGGGGGGGGACTGGGGTACATCGATACATCGGGCACATTGATAACACCGCCTCTACTGCTCACAGGATCATTACAGGAAGTTTCACAACAGCTCCAAAAGGTGATGCTAGTGCACTCAACTACATACAGAAAGTCTTGGAATGATTCAGTAGTTTGATGAAACGGGATGGGTGATTTATTGTTTTTGTAGGTCAAAAGTAAATTTGAGTTGTACATTTGAAATGGTATTATACAACTGTTCCTGTATTTTCAACCGAAAAGAATACTCTCCCTGGCAAGTAAAACTACTCTTTATCAGTTTCTCGTTCTTTTTTGTTAGATAAATTATGACGTATTGGATTTGAGACTCATTTTATTCAAAATGGCTGTAAGGGGCACATTGATACAGTCTTTGTCGGGGCACATTGATACAACCTAAATCCTTTTCTAATTCATTTTTTCATTACCTTTTATTATTTTTTTTACAATGCACTCCTTAATGCAGCCATTTTTCGCTAAAAAATTCTAATATTAGTTTTTATTGAAGTTAAATAGCTTTAATTTCTTTATATTAGAACATTTTATAATATTTTTGCAAAGAGAAGACGTACGAACTTACCCAACATATAGTGCTAGTAGAACTAATTAAAGAAAAAGACGGCACCCTGGAAAATCTTAAATTTATATTAATTCTCCAGAGAAAAAAGTATTTTCTACATGAAAAGTCTTACGTAAGAGAAAAAAGCTGCAGAACAGCACAGGATAATTGTGTTAAAAACAGAATTTTTCGTATAATTATCCTTTATTTTCTGTTTATAAACCGATTTATAAACAGAAAACTTGATAATTTTTCATCTTTCCTAAGAAAGAAAATAATGCTGGATTTGAAGTACTAGATATGACAAAGTTACCACAACCAAAAATCAGACAAGGAACAGTCAGAACATCAGGTCATTATGCATTTCATTTTGATTGCTTTAATATTGCTTACAAATAAAATGTGGGTGATTTGAATTTTTATAAATAATATAAAATGGTTTGCTAACTATTTTTCTATGAAAAATATGTATTGGTGTTATTTTGTCTCCATTTTTCCCAGACGTGTCAAAGTGTATCAATCTGCCCCGGGGATGAGGCACATTGATACAAATTACTTTTTTTGATTTTTTAAAAATTACATGCAAAAATATTATATAAAACAACGATTGTACATTTTTATAACACACTACACAAGTTTTGCTGACATCACATAGAAAAATAACTTGAAATTTCTGCTTTCTAGACACCAAAATTTTTTTTAGAAAAAAGCTGTATCAATTTGTCCCAGTTCCCCCTATATTTGTTTTTAACTAAATATATAAATCGACTAGATTGCTGAATGAAATGGACAACGTTATATTAATATCCATCAGACAAATGATTTTTTGAAAATCTACGTAAAATAAACAAATTTTATTTATTTATTTTGTTGTTACTGTTGTATTTGTTTTTGAAACACGTGTTATTTCTAAATGTAATTATTTTTACTTGTCAACATATACAAATAAATAAATAAATAAATTTCATTAATATCAAATCGTCCCTTGATTTCAAAAATAATCCCCAATTTTTTGAAAATATATCAGAATTTCAATAATTTATAATCAGTGCTACAAATTTAGACTCTAAATATAAGCGCGTATGTTACAGTTTTTTTTTTTTTTTTTAAAGGCAAATATATAAATAGACTGGATTGTTGAAAGAAAAGGAAAACATTCTAATAACACCCATAGCCAAATAATTTTGGAGAATATTTCTAAATCATTGTTTACAAAAGATCTATAAAAGTAAGCGTTTTATTTATTTATTTATTTATTTATTTATTATTATTATTATTATTATTTTCATAGACTTATATTCTACCTGGATGTAATTATTTACATTGACCAAGTTAATCGAAAAAATAAAATAAAATAAAATCATTCTTTCAGCTGCAAAAACTAATCAAAAATTGTTTGAATAATCTTCACTGGCGTCGACAAGGAAAAACATTTCTTTACAATACAAACCACAAAAGTCAGTTTAATACGCATGAATAAAAAGAGAATCGTCGGAAAGACGTACATAGAAGACGTACAATCAAAATTGTAATGATAGTTTTTAAAAAAAAGGTAAAAGGGGTGGGATTAAAAAAGGAAGTTTTTTTTCAAATGCCGAATAAGGTTTCATCTTTGTTTTTCTTTTTTTCATTCAGAATCTGCATCTTAAGTTTGGATTGGTTTTCATAACAGTGACTAGCCAATCCTTTTCGCTCTCCGGCATATAAAAGAAGCCAATTTGGACTGAAATCTCAGATTTATTATTTGTTCTTGTGCATTGTCATATAAAGAGACTTACACTAGACTTTGTGTTGAATCCGAGTCATTTGGTAATGCCGGTTAAGTTTCTTATGTAGTTTTAAGACTATTTTTTATCAATTACTGTGATTGAAAGTTTATCTAGTGCCTCAAGAATGGTGTTTTCTTACGTTTGTGTGTTTTTATGAAGTGATTAGAAATTCATGTGTTGTGATATTATTTTAAAATAAATTGACTATAATGACTTCGAACTATAAAACAACATCGTCGTTTTCCACAGAACTAACTTAAGATGCAGTTTTTTAAGCCTGTTTGATCAACAGGTAATTACAGGTACGTTTTTTGTCTTTATTTTCTTGAATGTTCATATTATTGTCAGAAACGTTTTAGAAATTTACACAAAGGACTGTGGTCTACATAGCTGGTCCTATTCATTGATGAATATTAATATATAGAGAGAAAGATTCTTTGATCGAAACTTTTATTCTGAGTTTTTATTTTCATTACTAGTTTTTTGTTATACTCTTTAATGTTATAAAATATTTCGGCTTATTCTAATTGTTAAACAAATATTTTTTCGCCAAATGTGATTATCTTCTCGTTTTTCATTTTTTATATTTTTTTTTTTTTTTAGATTTTATACCCCCCCCCCCAACACACACACACACACACACACACACACACTCAGAGCGAAAGAAAGTAAGCTTTTGATTTTGATATTTAAAAAATCTGCTACAGTTTCAAAGTTCATCTATCTTATTATTTTAAATAAAGCTTGTTAAACACGTCTATGAAAGTTTTACAATTTTTATAAGTATTTTATAATTTTAATTGCGTATTATTAGTTAATAACTGGCTTAACGATATGTTTTAACATTAACAGGAATGTCGCAGAGACGAATGTAACGTTTACAAATTGTACGCTGTGTCAAGAGGTTTGTATTTAGAAATATAGATATGCATATAAAATTCAAAACAATTACAAACATTTTCTTTTTATCATCTCATCATTATTCTCATCATCTTGAATTTCCTTTTTATTATTTGAGAAAATTATAAACTTTAAGCCATAATATTTATTTTTATTTATTTATTTATTTATTTATTTATTTATTTATTTATTTATTTATTTATTTATTTATTATTTTAACAGCAAATGCATTATCTGTCACATGCAAGATTAACTGTCCACACAAGTTTCAAAGATGCGCCAATTTGTTAATCTGTTGTGAAATTAAAAAATAAATGTGTGTTTCATTCACGATATCTGGTAATATATATATATAGATAGATAAATAGATAGGTAGATAAATGGATACATATCTTGATACAATAATATTTATTTTCAAATAATTTTTTAACTGTAAAATAATTGTTAATTTTGTGCAAATTAATTATAAATATATTTAAAAAAAGTTTATCTATCAATAAATAACTAAATTAAAAACAATCACACAAATCGCTGTTTTTTTTTTTTTGCAATTTAATTTGTAAAATAATTTAGCTCTAATTATTAGCCATATTTTGCTTCATTTAAAACCCTAGCACTATCGCTAGTGAATTTTTAATAGGCGAAATTTAATTATAACAAGTTGAAAATTCCACGTCAAATGTAGCAAATGTGATGCGTTCGTACTATAACAAAGTTTTAAAAATATTCAGATATTGGTGTAACAGTATACAATACATTGGATACAGAATAATGGCCAAAATCTTTTGTGTGACCCTGTAACTGTTTTCTATTATACAGGAAATAACTTGAAGTAAACCTTAGTAACGTATATCAAATTCATAAAATGTGAAATAGTTTAATTAAAAAAATAGTTTTAATAGTTTAATAGTATTAAAACGCTCCCCAAACAGTGTTCCCCCCTACGTCATTGTGTAATGGAATACTTTTGTGTGGCCCTGTAAATTAATAACAAATATTCTTTGCACCAAAGATTGTGCAGAATATATATTTTAGTATATACTGCATGAATTCAGATCTATGAGTTCTATTATGTTCGAAATAAAATATATAGAAATATAACATCATTAAAATTCCCTTGAAACTATTTTTCCATTGACTGTAATGTAACAGAATGCTTTGGGTTGTCCCTGTAATTAAACTATACATCCGATTTTCATAAGATTTGAAATAACTAGACAAAATTATGCAACATTTATATATTTTAAATTTCAAAAATTAGGTTGGGTAGTTTTAGATTTCGTACATGCGGACAGATGGACGACAAGATGCTGCGCCTGCGTATTTATATAATTACGAAAGCACCTAATAAGTCTTACGCATGCAGTTTATTTCAGGAACAATATCCAATAGGACTTAACTAAGTCATTTATTTATCAGTCTGCGGTAAAAACAATCTAATTACAAATACAAATTTGCTTTAATTATAAATGAAGTTGAAGTAACGTTTATTTTACAGAATTAAGTTAGATTTGTGTTTCTTGAAATGTAATTTCAAAATAATATCGTTTAAAAATGATGCTTTTTTTTTCCATTTAACAGAAAAAAAATCTTTTGTACAAATACACAGTAGGGAATAACTCATTACTTATTTTAAACTTGCGCAAATATGAAGTATTTTTAGTGTATATAATTAATTGAAATTTGTATTTTCTGAAATGTAAATAAGAACAAAGAAGTATCTTTTAAAAACTAAGAAGATTTCATTTTTGCGTGTGTATTTTTTCTACCCTTCAGAAGTAAATTAATTAAGTATTTTGATAAGCAATTTAATTACAAATGCGCAGCTGACATTTTTTTTTCCTTCATGAATGAATACAATTTCTTTTTACTTTTCCG
Source organism: Maratus speculifer (assembly GCA_964019185.1). Classification (NCBI taxonomy): domain Eukaryota; kingdom Metazoa; phylum Arthropoda; class Arachnida; order Araneae; family Salticidae; genus Maratus; species Maratus speculifer. The sequence goes on along the minus strand of OZ025297.1, from coordinate 148,615,573 downwards.
AGCTGCATGGAATTTATGTTTGTCGAAAAGTAAGTGCAAAAAAAAAAAAAATTTTTTTAAAATTATAACTTTTTATAAATAAAAAAAAATAATAAATTATTATTATTATTATTATTATTATTATTATTATTATTATTATTATTATTATTATTATTATTATTATTATTATTTTGTGTTTGTGTGCTTCCTTAATCTTCACAAGTAAAATATTTAAGTATTTAAAAGAAAAAGTTTGATTACAACAGCACCGCAGGCAATTATTTACTATATTTAAGAGCGAAAATAAAATATTTTTTAAAAAAATCTTCCTATCATAAATAAAGTATTTAAATAACAATAATTTAATACATGGTTAAACAGATAAAATTTTAATTTATTTATAATGTACAACAAAATATCAAATGATTTTCTCTTTATCGAATTAAAAATGAAATCATTTGTGCTTATTGAAATAGTATACGAAGAGCTGCATTTTTTTAAAACTTACTCCAACGCCTTTTCACTTTCAAACATAAAGTATTTAAAATTTTGAAAATTAACTTACACTTCGAAAAACATAAATTCTGTATACAGTCGAGTCTCTATATAACGATATCCATCGTTCCAGTAAAAAATTCCTTATATAGAGAAATTCGATGTATACAAAATGATGTTAAAAATCGTATTTAATGTGTAAATTTTGAACAAATATTATTTTTGATGTTTTTAATTAAGAATTTGAAATGTTTAAAAGTAAATATTAACCTAACATTCTATTTCTTAATTATTTAAGCAGTTTCAAAAAAAAAAAAAAAAAAAAAACAGACATTTATTTGAAAGCTTAATGAAAATCAAATAAGGAAGACTTGCATTAATTTCAGACGAAGAAATCTTGTAAATTTTTGTTGTTTTGATTTTAAAATTGTTACACTATCAAAAAAAGTAAAAAGGCCCAAATTTTAGCAAGGAATGAAAAATTGTAGTTAACATTTTCTTCCATTTGAAGGCCTCGCTTTTATTCCTTTCTTATATGTGTAACAGTCTAATTGATTCTGTTTTGAAAAGGATGTTCAAAGGTGGGATGAATTCGTTGGATTTAAAGAACAAGGAGATAAGTAATATTAAAAAAAAAAAACTGAGCACTGAACGATAAATCAAAAATAAGTGATGGAAAATTGATTCCATATGATTTCGAATCTTTTTTAAAGCTGAATAAATTAAGGCCAATTTATGAAAAAATTCGTTATATGGAGATAGATATTTCTCTATATAGAGACTGTTTTTAATGTAATCATGCGAAAAGGGGACCGTTTCTACAAAAAATTCGTTATATAGAGAAATTCGATGCATGGAGTTTCGTTATAGGGAGACTCGACTGTAATTCCTTAAGGGTGCATTTCGATTCAAACTGCTTATTTTCCGATTTATTTTTAAATTCATTTTTGCTCTCAAATGCAATCAAACTGACTAATTGTCTTATTTAGAAAGTGCTCAAGGTGCCATGATTGTCGATTCTTTGATAAATGCAGAAACTATTGCAAAAAAAGCAATCAAAAACGGCATTTTGAACCGATTTTTCCTAAGCGGGGATCTGGAAATGAAAAAAAGGTCATACTGAGAAGATAATTATTTATAAATAATATTCTAATGAATTGAGCGTAAAATGACATCACACGGCACCTTATACGTCTCTTCAAAAATTCCCTCAGCAAGTTTCATGCTTTTACTTTTAAAAATGTGTCTGAAATTGTATCAGAAAATTTTGAGCTGTTGAAGGTGGAAAAGCGTTTTTTTTTTTTTTAATACACCCTTAAAGTAAAAACTATTTGATATTAGCTTATTAAAAAAAAGTAAATTATTGTCTACAGCTCATTTGTAATTAAATTGTTTGTTTAAATACTTATATATTTTACTTCTGAAAATTTTAAGATACACACACACTAAAAATCTGCATAACTTTAAAAGTTTTTTTTTTTTTTTTTTTTTTTTTTTGTATTTAATTACATTTCAAGAGAAACAAATTTCAGTTAATTATGTATGCTAGAAATTATTTTACAGTTACACACTAATAAAATAAGTTATTCTCAACTCTGTATTAATACAAGAAAATGTTTTTATATATTTTATTTTTAAAGGGTTAAAAAAAAACTGCATAAGTTTTAAACATTATACCTTTTTAATTAAATTTCAGGAAACACACATTCATTTTAATTCTGTAAAATAACAAGAAAGAAAAAATCATGCGTCAAGCATAGATTCTGAAGCACTTTCCTGCACATTCAAAGTAAGTTACAAAATTGCACCGCTTAAAAAATAAAAATATTACGTCTCGTTTCACCATATGGAAATATACAACGCATGTCAAAACCAAATTTCAGCTGTTCCTATGTACAATCGGAAAATTATCTGAATTTTTTAAGAGTCCTGTATATGATATAGAAATTTGTATCTATTAACAACCGTCATTCAAAATTTAGTTCATTTAACATAGATACATATATTTCAGTTGAAAATTCCCCTTCAGCAATTTTGCCTAATAAGGAAAACGGTATGCGAATACTTTTGCACAGCCCTGTATATAAGGTATAGAAATTATATATAAAGACTAATATACAAAAAATTAATTTTATTTATAAGTGCATACCGAATTTTAAAACGTACTCTTCAACAATTATTCACCAAAGACCACATTGTTTACCGATTTCTTTTGTGTGTCCCTGTAAATTAATGAAAATGCCATGAATGTAGTGAAATTCAGGGATTTAAATCCGTTTCAATACATTTGAAATAGAATAATGTCATTTAAAAACTCTCCAAACATTTTTCCCCCGTAAACCATAATGTAATCGAATTCTTTTGAGTGTCCTTGTAAATTAACCATTAATCGCACGTACTTCATATTCAATACCAAATATGTTTTGGTGACCTTAAATAAGCTTTATCAATTACATGAAAATCCGACTACGGGAGTTAGAGTGTGGACAGACGGACAGACAAACCGAATGCAAAAGCACTTTTCAACTTTGTTGCTAAGTGTTAAAAAAATATTTGAGACTCAATAATAAATAAAGTACTGTCTACTTTGTATTTGTAATTATATTGCTTTTTATCGCTTGTTTGAAGGATAAATAAACAGTTAGGTTAATTTATACTGGACACTGTTCCTTGTTATAAGGATAAATAAACAGTTCGTTTAATTTATACTGGACACTGTTCCTGTTATAATCTTTATGTGTAGGACTATTATAGTTAAATTTCACGCATTAAAATTTCCCTAACTATAGTATTAAGGTTCTAAATAAAGCAAAATCTTACTAATAACTGTAATTAAACTGAAAATTATAGAATTTTAAATACTTCCTCAATAGATAATGAGTTGTTGATTAATTACCTTAAATTCTCTTTTATAACACAATTGTTTGTCGAATTTGATCTAAAGCAATTTTTTTCTACCTGATTAAAACCTACTTTTCAGTTTAAAATAATTCAAAGAACAAAAATTTAATTACTGTCCTATTTTACCCTTTTCTTTTTTATTTTCAGTCTAAAATTAAACGTTGCATCAACCTACTAGGCTTTATTTATGGAATACGCTGTTTTTTTTATTTTTTTCAACTATAATTGAATTTATATTTTCCCCCATAAATGTAATCTATACTAATAAAAGAACAAAACGCTCTGTCTGTCTGTGTGTGTGTCTGTGTGTCTGCGATGGCTAGCAAAATCTACAGCACGTACGAAGCTCAAAATTTTTTTGAGAGTAGCCCAATGTCTCTCCTGGTGCACCTGAAGCTCAGAATTTCAAAATTCTATTTATTAACTGAGTAATTAATTAAATTCCAAAGCTCACTCAGCCTTTTTTCGCTTTTTTCCATTTCATTTTCTTATGGTTGATTGGTTGCATAAAATTTTCGCAGAAATAATTAAAAAAGCTGGGACAGACCTTTAAAATTCATAGATTGGCAAACTGTCAGTTTAAATGAGGATTTTTTTTTTTTTAAATCACAGGTGCTGTACACCATGGAGAAAAAGATAGGTGGAGGCGAAGTAAATCGAAAAAAGGTTTGCAACACGGAGTAAGAAGTGTCTTACTCCGTGGTTTGCAATATTAAACCATTTATCGCTGAAATTTTAATGTCTCAAACAAAAGCACGAGGAAGGAATTTTGTATTAATAAAACGAATTGAAAGAAACGAATTACAGCTGAAGCATATTTTACGACGAAATAGTAATTTTTTAAAATGGTTTTTTCGATTATATTATTCAGGTTAAAGTTAAATTGCATTTATGTTATGGTTAGAATAAGGATATGTTACAATGAAGTGAATACATTTAGGCTAGGTTACATTTCTGTTATATTTAATTTACGGTAGGGTACTGTTAAGTCGCTGTTAGGTTACAGACAGGTTCTGGTTACGGTATAAAAGTTTAAGGTTAGGAATTTATACACAGAGTGAACCTATACGCAAGATTTGATTTAAAATAACACTTACTTTTGTTAAATAGCTCTGAAATTATAGTACTGTATACCAACCTTTTAGCTACCATCGTGTATCGATTTCATTCATGGTATAGTCGGATTTAAGAGTGATATAATTAGTTTGAAATTCAAAATATTTCACTTGGGATTTGTATGTGAAAATAATAATTAGTTATGTGACTTAACAGTGATTTTTACGGGTAAATATCAACTTTTTTACACGAAAATCATGCAATCGTTGGATACATATTCCCTGCCGCGTTTTTCATTGTTCATTTTGAGAATTTTTAGAGCTTAATATTAGTTGTTTTTAAAACCGATTTTTCACACAGTCAGTGGCTACGTATTTCAGACAATGCATTTCTGCATGTAACGAGTTAATGATAAAATCATACAAATTTCAAGTTTGTTTAGTATTGTTAATACGGACCCGGGCAACGCCGGGCGGGTCAGCTAGTAGATTACATAAAATCCTTTTATAAGAATAGTTTAATTGTAGATACTAGGATATAGCCTTGTCTTCCCGGGTTACATTTTCCATCTTTACATGGGGGGGGGGGGGAGATTTTTCTTTTTATTTAAATTACTATAGTTTACTCTTTTACAGTTAATTTTTTTAAATTCCTCATTAGAAACACGAAAAAGCATTTTTGTTCATGAAAATTTCAATAATGTATTCTAATAAAATTTGAAATTTGTTAAAAACGATAATTTATAGAATATTATGAAATTTGTGTTTTCTGAAATGTAATTGCAAAACAAATATATCTTTTAAAACAATTTACACAATTTTTTTTTCTTTTTTTTTTGTGTGTGTGTTTAACTTTCATAAATAAAATATTTAAATATTTAAAGAACAATTTAATTGCATACGAAAGGCTATTTTTTTTTTTTATTTTACTTATAGAGTGAATATCAAATAACTTAAAAAATATTCCTATCGTAAGTAAAACCATTAAGTATTTAAATAATCATTTAATGCACGATTTTAAATCTAGAGAAATTTTACTTTATTTATAATGTACGAAAAAAAAAAAAATCAAATAACTTTCGTTTTATCGAATTAAAAATGAAATAACTTGTGTTTATTGTAATGGTAGTAGAAAGCACTGCATTTTTTTTTCAAACTTAATTCAATATTATTTCGCTTCCAGATGTAAAGTATTTAAAAATCTAAAAACCTAACCTAATTTATTGACTTTTTAAATACTTTTTCAATAGATAATGAGTTATCAGATTAATTAACTTAAATTCTCTTTTGCAACGCAATTACCTGTCTGCACTGGTTTAAACCGATCTTTTTATTACCTCATTAAAATCTACTTTTCAGTTAAAATTATTTCAAAAGAAAAAAATTTAACTACGGTCATTTTTACCCTTTTCATGCCGTTTTGGATTTTTTTTTCTTTAATCTCTTTCTAAAAGTAAAATTAAGTGTTGTATCAATCTAGTAGTCTTTATTTATAGAATATAGTTTTCTGAATTTTTTAAAAACATGATTGAATATTTGTTTCCCCTCCATTGACGAAATGGATTAAATGGAATCCAAGAATACAAAGATCTTTAAATTTTCCAAAAACATTTTATTGCATTAAAAATTTCTTTGCTTTCTTATGCTTAAAATGACGTGTAAATCATGTTTCTATCTTAATTAGAAAAGGATGATGGATTTTTTCACCATTTTTCTGATTTAAAATATTATAACTCAATAACTGTTAAAAATGAATGCTTCGAACTTAGAATATATCTTTTTTGATTATTTTTCTTTAATTTTGAGTCTGAAAATTGAAAAAAAAAAAATTACTTTTGAAAATATGAATTTTTTAATAAAAGCTACATTTTTATTTTTAAAATTTTTACTTTAGATACTTTAAATCTTTTTTAATTATTATTATTATTTTTAAATGCTGAATCAAAATTAACATTTCAATATTTCTGCTTATTTAAATGTAAAAATGTTGAAATTCTACAAATAATATTTCGAGTTATAACGATTTTAAACTACCCCATTTTCTTAATATATTTTTAATTTAAATTTTTAAAAAATAAATTATGATAATTTTCATGTGATTTCTTTCACAAATGATATGGTTAACCATCACAATAAAATTAAAAAATTTAACTCAATAAATAAAAGTTATTTTAAAATGCGTCCCAGTTTCCCTGAAAAGAATATAGTGTATTTGCAAATACTAGTAGCTCAAAACGCAGAAGGAAAACCTTTTTCTTTAAGTTGAAATTGTTATAGATTTTTGTTACATTTAATTTTTTTTTCCCATTAACAACTCGAAAAAGTATTTTTGTAACAAAAACATCAATAAAGTATTTGAATTAAGTTTGAAATTTACTGAAAACCGCTCTTTGTAAAATATTATGAAATTTGTATGTTGTCCGTAATATAATTACAAAGAAATATCTTTCTAAAATCAGGCAGGTTTTTTTTTTTTTTTTTTTTTTTTTTTTTTTTTTTTTTACTTTTATAAGTAAAATATTTAAATAATTAAAGAAACATTTAATTACAAATGCATGACAGGCTATCATTTATTTTATTTATGATAAATATCAAATAACTTTTTAAAAAATCTTCCACAAATAAAGCATTTAAGTATTTAAACAATATTAAAAAATAATTTAATGCACGATTTTAAAACAATGAAAATTTTACTTTATTTATAATGTAAAAAAAAAAATACCAAATGATTTTTTAATTATCGAATTAAAAGTAAAATAATTTGAGTTTATTAAAGTGTTAGTACGAAGAGTAAAAATTTCTAAAGTTGTTCTCAACTGCTCCGCTCATTAAGAGTAAAAAGTTTTGACACATTTACAAATTCATTTTTCGACGGAAAGATATAAAATTCGAGACTTATTAGATGCCGTGTGATGTCTTTTTACATTCAATTCATTAGCATTTGATTTATAAAAAATTACCTTCTCAGTATGACCCTTTTTTTCGTTCACAGATCTGCCGCTTCGGAAAATTCTGTTCAAAATGCCGTTTTTGATTGCTTTTTTTGCAATATTTTCTGCATTTATCAAAGAATCGACAATTACGGCGTCTTCAGTACTTTCTGAATAAGACAATTTGTCAGTTTGATGCATTTGAGAGCAAAAATGAATTTAAAAATAAATCGGAAAAATAGGCAGTTTGATTCGAAATACACCCTTAAGTGGAGTATTATTTTGTTTTAAGAAATATTTTAGCTACTATTTATATATAGTAATGTTAGTATATGTCTATGCATTTACTACATGACTTCATTTTACTTTAGGCATTTAATAATAATAATTATTATTATTATTGATTAATTTTCTTTGCGCCGTTTGTGATTCTTTTTTTAAACATATATTTCACTCATTAAATTTAAAATAAAGGTTGCTTTCCTGAAATAATCATGTGTAATGAAACGCAAAAAGTATTAGAATGTCGCAATATTAGTTAAACCTTGTTTTAATACAATATTTTCTAAAATATCTTCAAAAATTCTTCTTTAGTCTATTCTCTTATGAATATGAATTGAATAGTACGCAAAACAGCAACATTCATTATCTATAAGACAATGACATATTCCTTAAACTCGAATTAGCCTATATGGATGGCTATTGTTAACGTTATTAACGTAAAAACAATTTTTTCTAAATATATATATATATCGGACCCGAAAGGGGTAAATTTGGCGCCCTTCAATTTCCGCCCCCTTCGCCCTCCGCCTCGCACGGCCCTGATTTAAGTGTTTAAGAAGTAATTTTATATATAAATAAAAAACGCGCACAAATTTGCGCTGTTTTCAACGTATAAAAATGTTAAGTAACTTGAATTGTTTGAAAATAAATAAATAAAATAACTTTCATTTCTAGAATAGTTAGTAAGAAATGTATTGGAAAAAAAATTACATTGAGATGTCTTTTTTATAATTAGCATTTAGGTATTTAAATATTTAAAAAATAATAATAATTTAATCTTATATGCTACTAAGTACACTGAAAAAGAAATAGGTTCTCAAAATTGAGCATAAAATATTCAATTTTAAGGGTGTATTTCGATTCAAACTGCTTATTTTCCAATTTATTTTTGACTTCATTTTTACACTTATATGCATCAAACTGGCAAATTGTCTTATTTAGAAAGTACACAAGGTGCCGTAATTGTCAATTCTTTGATAAATGTAGAAAGTATTGCAAAAAAAAGCAATCAAAAACGGCATTTTGAACAGATTTCCCCCTAGCGGGAGATCTGTGAACGAAAAAAGGGCCATACTGAGAAGATAATTGTTTATAAATCAAATTCTAATGAATGGAGCGTAAAAATACATCACACGGCACCTTGTACATCTCTTCAAAAATACCCTCAGCAAGTTTCATGTTTCTACTTTTAAAAATGTGTCTGAAATTGTATCGGAAAATTTCGAGCTGTTGAAGGTGGAAAAGCATTTTTTCGAATACACCCTTAACTACTTCACATATTCAAAATAGTTCCGTTCCAAATATACTCAAAACTGAAAAACACATGTACTCATTTTTGATTAAATAGTTGTGTTCAAATTTAAATCGCCATGAGCTGTCCCCTGAATTTATAAATTAAAGTAAAAATATACTAGCATTTATTTATTGCTCAAAAGTATTAATAATAAACGTTTAATTGATTATTTATTAAGGAAAATCGCTAAATTATTAACAAGATCATCAAATCAAATATTTTTATGACAAGAGTAACATTTGCAAGTTCTTTGAAATTATTTTAAAATACTGCGCATAATTTAATATTTACTTTAATAAATATTTTTTATGCTGTCATGAATGAAATAAATCAATACAGGGTACAAAATTATGATTTGTTTGGATTTGATAACAGATGATGTTTCAAAATTGAGAAAGTAATGTGTTCATTTTTGATCGAAACATACTCAATTCAATATGAGTACATCAATTTACTCATTTTAGAGTACTTCATTTTTTTGCAGTGTAGGCAATTAAAAATTATTTTATTTAAAACAAGCAAGAAATACGCAAAATAACTCGTATTTTCCATTACAAACTGAAATAATTTGTATTTCGTAAATGTTCGCAGAAAAAAAAAAAAAAAAAAAAAAAAAAAAAAAAAAAATGTGCGTTTTAAAAAACAGTGCAATATTTTTTTCTTTCTATGATAAAAACATATTTAAGCATTTAAATAGTAATTTAATGTGTGATTTCAAAGCTAACAATTTTTTACTTTATTTATAATATATGAGAAAAAAAATCAAATAAATTTCTTTTTATCGAATTAAAATTGCGGTAATTTGTGTTTGTTGAAATGTTAGAGAGAAGAGCTACATTTTTAAAAATTTATTTACTTTCAGACATAAAGTATTTATAAATTAAAAAATTAACCTAATTTATTGAATAAATACTCGTTCAATAGATAATGAGTTATCAGATTAATTACCTTACATTCTCATTTGCAGCGCAATTGCCTGTCTAATCTGATTGAAAAAGAACCTTTTAATTGCCTCATTAAAACCTACTTTTCAGCTAAAATTATTTCAAAGAACAAAAATTTAACTGTGGTCATTTTTTTCCTTTGAATACCTCAGTAAATTAAAATTAAATGTTGTGCCAACCCATTAATGCTTTAACATTAGAATTTATTTATGGAATATAATTTTTCTAACTGATTTTGTAATATAATTGAATATCTTTTTTCCCGTATTGGCGTAATTGATCATATAAAGTCACTTTACATCAATTGTCTTTCATGTACACGTAATTCGAACACGGGTTCCAGGGCTTCAAGGGTGTATTTCGATTCAAACTGCGTATTTTCCGATTTATTTTTAAATTCATTTTTGCTCTCATATGCGTCAAACTGGCAAATTGTCTTATTCAGAAAGTGCACAAGGTGCCGTAACTGTCGATTCTTTGATAAATGCAGAAAATATTGCAAAAAAAGCAATCAAAAACGGCATTTTGAACGGATTTTTCCGGGGCGGGAGATTTGCGAACGAAAAAAAGTGTCTTTCTCAGAAGATAATTGTTCATAAATCAAATTCTAATGAATGGAGCGTAAAATGACATCACACGGCACCTTGTACGTATCTTCAAAAATCCCCTCAGTAAGTTTCATGTTTTTACTTTTAAAAATGTGTCTGAAATTGTATCTTAAAATTTTGAGTTGTTGAAGGTGGAAAAGCATTTTTTCGAATACACCCTTCAAAATATAGTTGAAAATCACATATGTGTACATACATATATCGTCACCTGAGCATAATAAGGTTCTATCTGTGTTTTTGAAAAAATTGACTTATCGATATAGAAAGGTTCTATTTGTATCTATGAAAGCATTTTTGCATCAAAATGATGATATATATAATTTACATATGACATTAAATTATATTATGACATTATTTTAATACAGAGATGCGTTCATAGTTACAAATAGAGCATTTCTATATCGATAAGTCAAGTTTCTATATCGATAAGTTTTTTTCAAAAACACAGATAGGACCTTATTATTCTCAGATGACGATATGTTATATCATTAACTTTTCCTTCGCGATATTTCCTTTTATTTCCTTTTTATTATGCCAAATCACCGGCATATTCACTAATTTCCTATTCTTTAATAATATCTCGCTTTAATTCTGTTAAATTCTCCTTAAATTAATTATTATCTTACTCAGTTAACTTAAATATGAAGCTTTTAGTTTATTCCTAAATAGCATCATCATTTTTGACAAATATCTATTGTTTGTGTGAATTCAAATGTTTTTGAAAGTGCCATTTTTTTCCCTACTCATTTTATTCCGAGATATTTCGCGCCCTGGCATATTTTTTTACCCCTAATGTTTTAACTCCTTATGCTCTTTTGATAGAACTCTTTGCAGAAATATTCTCATTGGACCTTCATGTGTGACCGTATTGTACTTCATTGGTCTGACGCACACAACATAATGTTTTGTATTGTTACAAAGTTGATCAAAAAGCAGCGGCACTTGGTGAAAACTCAGAATTTGTTCAGTTTTACCCTTGATAGCATTTTACGATGTCTGGTAATTCTCTTATAACAATAGCCTTTCTTCGTTCTAATTTCTTCTAATATCAACTATGAATTGTAACATCAAGATATGAGCTTTAGAATTAAGGTTCTAGGTAAGAACTGTTTCAACTTGTGTGTTTCTAATAAAGTGTAAAAGCTAAAAAGACGCTTTAGTTTTCCTTTCTTTCTTTTTTTTTTTTTTTTTTCATGCAGAAATTTCTAGTTGGATTTATACCATTGCACATATGATCACTTCATGATCTGTATTAAGATCCGAAAAGCGTCGGTGTTCACCGAAGATTAATTTACGCATAACTGGACGGAATTGCAATGCATTCGATAGGATTTTTACACACCCTACGTGCCACAACACAACACTAAAAAAAACAGTACGATACATAATCATCTTGTTTTCATACAAACAAGAGAACATAAGATTTGAAATATTTTTTAAGAAACGGGTATAGAAACTCATTTAAATTATTAATTGTTTTTATTCAAATTGAATTTAAAGCAGCTAGCTTAATTCCAGTTCTAATACATAAATTTATCATATTAAATAGGTCAAATAAAATTAAAGCTTTCATTTCCAGTCAATTCAATTCGACTTTAAGTAGAAGTCTTGGATTCAAAATAAGTAATTTATGTCTGCATAAAAAAGCTAATTTAAGTAAAAACTTTAAACAAGTGATATTCTTGTCAAAATCAAGAATGCACCCGAAATATCGAAATGAAGGTGGTTAATTTGTTATTTAGTGCATTAATTTGTATAATCATTTGTCAAAATTTTATTAAAAGGAAAATTAAGAATAAGCTATTGATTTGACTTTAGTTTCTTGCTGCTGCTGTTGCAGTTGTTACTCATGTAATAATCTTATTTTTTTAGGGTGGAGTATAGCTGCGCAATTTTGAGAAATGAACCATTGCAATATTTTTAAATTGGTTTTGTCTATCACTTTCAAAATTTACATCAGATATATATATTTTTTATATGGTCCACTTAAAATCTGTGATAGTTTTCTAATATTAGAATAATGGAATTCTTCATAAACAACAAGACCGCCAACCTCAAATTTTGGTTTTATTTAATTTCGATCATAATATTTCTCACTTTTCAAATGAAATTCATCTGTACGCACTTTATTCATTTTAAGAGCTTCATTGAGAGGAGGATAATAATCATGTTTAAGGGGGGGGGGGGAATCATAGGGCAATTGGTCAAGGAGTAAATAAGCAAGAGGGAATTTAATTATTTAGTGGGACGTATTATTGTATTCATTAACGACTTCTGTCAGAAGTTTTGAACAAGGAATTTTGGAAGTAATAGAATTTACACTTTAATCTAGCTACTATTGTTTTCAAGTTTACACTTTTCATTCGCTTGTGGATGGTGTGCCTATGTTAAACGTTGCTTAATATTGTGATTCCGCAGAACTTTTTTAAATATGGATGAAGTAGGTGCAACATTTATATCACTTAGTATCTTTTTGGTAAACTGTACATTAGAAATCTCATTGAATCATAAATAATAAAGCATGAAAATATAGATAAGAATATAAAATCTCAATAATAAATTTAACAATAATAATGCACAAATTTTTCTCTCTTTACTGATACAAGAAAGTTAATTCAAAATGAAATTCACTTATAAAAGTTCTGTTGAGTCCTATTGAATTTTTAGTCTCTAAATCAGTATTTGGTTAACCTCCTGACTGCCGTAACCGGATTTTTTCGCACTCTAAGCTGCAGGTTTTACTGCAACATAAAGCATTATTTAAATTAATATAATTCTACAAATAAAACCCAGTTTTGAAAAATTAAGTTAGGATTAATACTCTCAAAGATTATACACCTAGAAATAATAACATATTTTGTATCAGGTTGGAAAAAAAAATTAATATTTTTAATAAAATACAGAGAAAACAATATTACAATTTTACCCTTTTGCTGGGCAATCAGGGGGTTAAAGTCAATACTTTTGGCAGTCAGTATCTAAACAATGATAAATAATAAAAATACAATATGTTTTCAAGAGTATACTTCTCTCACTATACTTTTTTCATAAATAAATATTATCTTGTAAAAATCATATAATAACTAATAAATTTTATCACTTAAGAATATACAACCGTTATTTAATTGAGCATGATTCTTATCCAAAATATACCATGGCAGGTGTTGTGACCTTAAATTTACTCCTCCATGTGTTTGTTACCCCTGCCTTGCAGGCAGTAGTAGATGCACGACTCATTTTTAAAAGTAGAAAGTTGAAAGCTGGGGTGATTTTTGAAGAGATGTACAAGGTGCCGTGTGATGTCTTTTTACGCTCAGTTCTTTAGAATTTGATTTATGAACAATTATTTTCTCAGTATGACCCTTTTTTTCGTTCCCAGATCTCCCGCTTCGGAAATTTTTTTTCAAAAAGCCACCTTTGATTGCCTTTTTTGCAATATTTTCTGCATTTATCAAAAAATCGATAATCACGGCACCTTATGTATTTTCTAAATAAGACAATTGACAGTTTGATGCATTTGAAATCAAAAATAAATTAAAAAAAAAATCAGAAAATAAGCAGTTTGAATCGAAATACACCCTTAAACAACCAGATAGTAAAAAAATTTTACATCCAATTGCTTATTTAACTAGAGGATTGAGAAGTTATGAACACAATTATTCCATTACTGAATTATAGTGTCTTGCCATCATTGACACATTAGACAAATTTTACCATTATTTTCATGGAGTAAAGTTCACTATTCACAATGATCATACATCTCTTATGTGGCTTATGAATATGCAACAATTAAAAGGTAATATTTTTTGGTAGTCTTTGAAATTTATGTTTGATTATAATATCGAATATTTAAAAAAAAGATCTACAAATATCGAAGCAGATTTGGTGTCAAGAAACCCTATTTCTCATTCTACTCAACCACTTATTTTCCTTCTGGGTATTAAAGAGATCCTTGAGATGCAGGAAAATGATAATGTATGTGGAAAAACATGCAAATGACAATGGACTGATGAGAATTAAAAAGAAATAGCTCTTTCAAAAACTTTCGAATTCACACTGAATAATAGAAATTGGTCAAAAATGATGATGCAATTTACGAATAAACTAAAAACTTTACATCTAATTAAATTGAGTAAGATAATGGTAGATTTGAGGACAATTGACTATAGAAATAATGATAAATATTATTACAGAATAGGTAATCGGTTAATATGCAGGTAATTTAGCATATTAAGGGTGTATTCGAAAAAACACTTTTCCACCTTCAACAGCTTGAAATTTTCCGATACAATTTCAGACACATTTTTAAAAGTAGAAACATGAAACTTGCTGAGGGGATTTTTCAAGAGACGTATTAGGTGCCGTGTGATGCCTTTTTACATTCAATTCATTAGAATTTGATTTATAAACAATAACCTTCTCAGTGTGACCCTTTTTTTCGTTCTCAGATCTGCCGCTTCGGAAAATTGTGTTCAAAATGCCGTTTTTGATTGCTTTTTTTGCAATATTTTCTGCATTTATCAAAGAATCGACAATTACGGCACCTTCAGTACTTTCTAGATAAGACAATTTGCCAATTTGATGCATTTGGGAGCAAAAATGAATTTAAAAATAAATTGGAAAATAGGCAGTTTGATTCGAAATACACCTTCAAAAGGGAAATAACAGCAAATATCCGGATAGAAAAAAAAATAATATAAAATATCCACGCCCCCTCCCCCCAAATTTTTCCACATTCGATTTAGCCTCTGGCTACTATCACGTATCCATACACCTCACAGATACAGAAAAACTCGCTTTTACTACCGATTCTGGTTTATTTGAGTGGGTTTATTTGAGTGCGCCCCATCAGTGTTAAAGTTGCCTTGTCCATTTTCAATAGAACCCTTAGAAAAGTCCTCACTAAGTACAAAATAGATTTTGCTTGTCATTATTTTGACGATATAATTATTTTTTTTCCTTTTGACAAAACATAAATAGCATCTAATTAAAAAAATTTCGATTACGTATACTGGAAAATATTAAACCTGAATTATCTAAATGCAATTTTGCTTAAGATAAAATTAATATCTTAGGGTTTAAGTATAATTCGGTCATTTGTATTAAATTTGTATTTTAGTTATATTTTATTATTTTATTTATTAACTGACACAGTGTTAATTTCGTTGTGGAATGTAATCCGGAAAAAATTGTGAACTATTTTGTTTATATTAATTTAAATGCAAACAGAGATAGTTAAAAAATGTATGACTGAAAGATATTTAAAAAATTAAGAAACTAGGAAATTTTAATATAATATCGAAAAATTGCGGTACAGTTTTCAAACAAATTATTTCTGAAAATAGATTTTTTTTTTCCAATTCGACTGCGTAAATACAGAAAATCCAGGATGTTTAGAAGCTTCAAAAATTGCATTAAAAAGGAAATTGAATCGCCGTCGTTGCCCGCCTTCAAAATGACATCAGTTTTACGCATGGACATTTTTGCTCTTTAGAATATAGATATTAGACTATTAGGTCTAAGAAGGTCACAGATCATACGTTCAAAATATTCACTTTTTATCAAAATTATTATACTCTTATTTACATTTAATTATATTTTTTTAGATTAAGCTTATTTTTAATAAGGGAAATTGAATCAATTGTTTATTCTCGTGATTCATAATTATAGGTGTTTCAGCAGCAAATACAAAATTTAATGATGTTTATTCTCAGAAAAAAACATAGTATTCATTTATGTAATATGTTCAAAATATTTATTAAATACATGTTTTCTGTCACATGTGTATTAAAGGGGAAAAATTAACATTACTGAAATATAAATAATGAAAATATGTAACCGGATGTAGCAATTCTCAGAACAAACAGATTATTAATAGTTGCATCCTTCCTAATCCACATGATGATGATTCTTTCGGGATCTACGATCACGTCTCGTACGGACTTTGAAAAATGTTATTTTATTTGATAAGATGTCATCGTATCACCACAGTATATGTGATATCGAACACGATGTGAAAAAGATTGTAAAAAATGCTAGACTTATTCAATTAGTACTAAAGAACAATTTATTTAACAAATTATTTACACAGAAACAAAATGTTATTTAAGGGCTCGTATGTATAGAAGATCCGGTCCGATACGAAGTTTTATATTAAATACTCTGAATATACTGGGTCTATTTATAAAAATACACTATTTCCTTCTCATTATGTAGTATCTCATTATGTTTATTTTAAGACACCAAATGTGCCTCCCATATCGTAGATTTTCCCCGGAAACACGACATTCGACACCTGAAAACGCAACCTAACATGTTATAACCTTACTCCACGAAGTTTTTTCCAAAGCTCTACGTTTCTCTTACTGCAATTCTTTCTAAAATCAGAAATTACAGCGTTTCCCCGGCTCCAACAAGCGACATCATTCTCTTATCTAAAACTTCCTCCTCCTCGATAACAAATACAATTTCAAAGTGTTATAAAAAAAATTAGTATTAATTATTAGTGTTATTTTCAACAGTTATAGCAGAATTTTAAATTAAAGCCTTATTTTTGTTTTATTAACCCCTTGGAGACGAGCGACATGTATACACATGCCGCAAAAAGGGCTCAAGAATCCTAGTTTATCCTCACCAGTAACATTTTACAATAAAATTTACCTTGTTTAATCTGAGTATTTTCTCAATTTAAGGGTGTATTCGAAAAAACGGTTTTCCATCTTCAACAGCTCGAAATTTTCTGATACAATTTCAGACATATTTTTAAAAGTAGAAGCATGAAACTTGCTGAGGGGATTTTGGAAGAGACGTATAAGGTGCCGTGGGATGTCTTTTTATGCTCAATTCATTAGAATTTGATCTATAAACAATTACCTTCTCGCAGTAGGACCCTTTTTTTTTGTTCACAGACCTCCCGCTTCGAAAAATTCGGTTCAAAATGCTGTTTTTGATTGCTTTTTTTGCAATATTTTCTGCATTTATCAGAAAATCGATAATTACGGCACCTTGTGTATTTTCTAAATAAGAGAATTTGAAAGTTTGGTGCATTTGAGAGCAAAAATGAATTTAAAAATAAATCGGAAAATAAACAGTTTGAATCGAAATACACCCTTAATAAGGCACAAATTTCTGTTTTCAAAAATCGGTGACAAAGCATTATGAATTTTGTAAAAGGTTACCTACGCGAAGGGGTTTAGAAATCTTAATTTTGTTATGTTACATTAGCTAGAAAGCTTGGTTTACACTGAAGTATTAATGCTAATATTGTGTTTATTAGAACATAAACTAGTCAAACGTTGTTCATCTAAACTCTTCCATGTTGACAATTATTTTATACTTCTTTTTTTTTCTTTATTTCAAATTTTAAATGAAAAAAAATTTACCCATCTTCCATTTACACTAGTGCCCATAGTAATGAAGAATGTAGTGAAAAACATTTTCCTTGTTTTGAACTTACATAATTTGAAATAATCAAAAAGTTTAACAGAAAACATTAAATTAAAAAAATTTGACACCAGTTGAATTGAAAATTAAACACTGGTTCATAATTACAATTGTTAATTAGTTTTTTCGACAATTGAAAATATTTTAAAATACTATATTTTCCAAAAACATATTGAAGATAAATGACAATATTAATTACTAGAAAATATTAATTAGTTTCTCTGGCAAATGAAAACACATTAATAAGAAGAGAAAATTAAATTACTAATTATGAAAATGTAATGCAATCTAGCAAAATTACTTTTTTTCTTCAGAATATATTATTTCCACAAAAACATATACCTACTCACGGTCAACAAAAACTGTATTTTAAGTACAAAAGTCTAGTTACGTTACTTATATGTTGTGCATTAAGCATATGTGTGTTGCATATAGTAATAAATAATGCAATGTACTACATTTTCCTTATTTGGAAATAACAAAATAATAATAATAACAATAATAACAATAATAATATCAATTTAAGGAGACAATTTCTCTCATAATCGATGAAAAAAATAATTTTTGTTTTAAATATCAAGCAAAAATCCAGCTAACTGTGAATATTTTGACTCCTCATTTTTATCCATACGGTATTTGTATCGCAAGATATTGTAAATTATGTAATACATCCTGCACAATTATCCACACAAATTAAAATATGTTTAAATGGCTTTCTCACCTTGTTCAGATTATCTCCATTCTCATGTTTTAAAAACACTAAGACCTTTTTATGCACTTGAGCTAGAGATTAAACACTTTTGTACATGTTCTTTGTTACATATGCGATAAATCTGCTCATAAAAAAAATAACCTTCAAAGCCTTTTTTTGTTAAGGATTTCCTTTTTAACCTTTTCGCTGGCAGTGTGGACCCCGTGGGTTCGAGCGACACGTATACGTGCCGTAAAAAGGCTTAAGAATCCTGATTTGTCCCCACCAGTAAAATTTTACTGTAAAATTTGCCTTATTTAATTGGAACATTTTCTTGATTTAATAAGGCACAAATTTCTTTTCTTTTTTTCCTAAACCATGTGACAAAACATTAAAAATTTCGTAAAGACTGCCTTCGCGAAGGGGTTAAAAAATGAAACTATATTCTTAAAAAAAAAAAAAAAAAAAAAAAAAAAAAAAAAAAAAAAGAGCATAAAATCTTAGTTAGAAAAATAAATGAAATTTACTTTATATCTTTTTTTTTTTTTTTTTTTTTTTTTTTACATTTAAGTGTTGTGTATGAGGATGTTTATAGTCAAGAAAAAAGAAATGTAGGTAGGTTTCCATTATATGGACCTTGAATAATTTTAACTAATAGATAATGTTTAGATTAATTTTTAAACACGATTATTCAATCGGTAAAAAAGTAAAGGGGTCGTTGAGGTTAATTGGGTGAAATAATCCTCCAGTGTCCGTGTCCCGGATAGCTCAGTTGGTAGAGCATTGGCGGCTGCAGCCAATACATCCCTGGTTCGAATCCTGGCCCGGACTTTTTCACCCAATATTGAAAAATGGAATAAATTACTCTGTAATAGATAATGCTGTTTTTAAATTATTGCTAATGAAAAAAACTACTAAACTGAATATTTAACTATTGTTTATAATTATAGTTTGGGATTGCTTTTATAAAGCCCCAATTTCTCTAAGAGTATATGTGCTGTTTTCATAGAAATTAACCCAGTTTATTACAAGAAGCCTCCTAATCATGTGCTAACTTATAAAAAAAAAAAAAAAAAAATGGTTACAGTAGTTTTTGCAGCGTAATCCAAAAACTAATCATTTCTCTCTGATTTATTAACGATCCCCTATGGGGTCTCGGGAAAAAAAAATCTTAAGGTTGTATTCAAAAAAACTGTTTTCCATCTTCAACAGCTCGAAATTTTCCGATACAATTTCAGACACATTTTTAAAAGTAGAAACATGAAATTTGCTGAGGGGATTTTTGAAGAGACGTATAAGATGCCGTGTGATGTCTTTTTACGCTCAATTCATTAGAATTTGATTTATAAACAATTACCTTCTCAGTATGACCTTTTTTTTCTTTCGCAGACCTCCAGCTTCGGAAAATTCGGTTCAAAATGCTATTTTTGATTGCTTTTTTTTGCAATATTTTCTGCATTTATCAGAGAATCGATGATTACGGCACCTTGTGTACTTTCTAAATAAGAGAATTTGAAAGTTTGATGCATTTGAGAGCAAAAGTGAACCTAAAAATAAATCGGAAAATAAGCAGTTTAAATCGAAATACACCCTTAAAAGAAATACATGACGTGTACTATACACCCGAAGTTTCAGGATAATACCTCAAGTATTTTTCTAGATATTTTTAAAATGTCTAAACAAGCAAGTGACCGGTTATCATTGGCTATATAATTTACAAATTGAAAACAATCAGGATATTTCTTTAAAAAAATAAAAATAAAAATTAAGTTTAAGAAAAAAAAAATACTACTTTAGGTAATTCACTTATAAAAATCATAAACTAAGTTACTGCAAAGAAAATATAACTGTAATTATGTAAACAACTGCGGAAAATTGAACATAAAATTCAGAAAAGTTAAGGGTGAAAAAATGCAGTTAGGATCATTTCTAAACAGTTAGGGTCAAGGAAAACTAAGCAAAAAAGAGATGGTGAAAGCAAAGGATTTAAAAAGGGGCACGTTTTCGAGTAGTTTTATTTTACTTATTTTTTTAATGATATATCATTAGAGAAAAAATGAAAAGGGAAGAAAAAAGTTTGCAAGTATGGTGAATTCAAGTTTATTGGAGATCCATAATGATAGGGTATATTTAGTGTATTTCTGGTGACTAGGCTCGAAAGCATCGTAGCTTTGTCATGATTCCGCTAGGTAATTCATATAGTTTTTTTTTCTCTCTCTCTCTCTCTCTCCCCTCTTTTTTTTTTTTTTTTTTTTTTTTTTTTTTTTTTTTTTTTGTTAGGTCAGTGACACTTTTTTAAGGGTGTATTTCGATTCAAACTGCTTATTTTCCGATTTATTTTTGACTTCATTTTTACTCTCATATGCATCAAACTGACAAATTGTCTTATTTAGAAAGTAGACAAGCTGCCGTAATTGTCAGTTCTTTGATAAATGCAGAAAATATTGCAAAAAAAACACAAGGTGCCGTAATTGTCAATTCTTTGATAAATGCAGAAAATATTGCAAAAAAAGCAGTCAAAAACGGCATTTTGAACAGATTTTCCCCCAGCGGGAGATCTGTGAACGAAAAAAAGGCTCATACTGAGAAGATAATTGTTTATAAATCAAATTCTAATGAATTGAGCGTAAAAATACATCACACATCACCTTGTACATCTCTTCAAAAATACCCTCAGCAAGTTTCATGTTTTTACTTTTAAAAATGTGTCTGAAATTGAATCGGAAAATTTCGAGCTGTTGAAGGTGGAAAAGCGTTTTTCGAATACACTCTTAAGGTTGTATTAAAGTCTCTTCGAATTGTCAAATTTCATAAGTTACGGGAAGCGTTGCTGATAATTCTGAGATTTTTATTGCGCCTTCCTCTTGATTAAATAACTAAAAGTAACTGATTAAAAAGTGACCAAAATCGATTAAAATGTCTGTATGAATCGTTGGTTTCGAGGGGGAATGAAATTGGGTGAAACTTGTTCGAGAGAATGTAATTTATTGCAGCATTTCTCTTAAGGGTGTGTTTCGATTCAAACTGCTTATTTTCCGATTTATTTTTGACTTCATTTTTACTCTCATATGCATCAAACTGACAAATTCTCTTATTTAGAAACATCCACAATGTGCTGTGCTTGTAAATTTTTTGATAAATCAGAAAATGTTGCACAAAATGCTGTCAAAGATGGCATTTTGAACCGAATTTTCCGAAGCGGGAGATCTGGGAACGAACAAAAAGGTTTGCTGAGAACGTAACTTTTTATAAATCAAATTCTAATGAATTGGGTGAAAAATGAAATCACACGGCATCTTATACATACCTTCCAGAATTACCTTAACAAGTTTCATGTTTTTACTTTTAAAAATTAGTCTGAAAATATATATGAAAATTTCGAGCTTTTTTGGGTGAGAAAATATTTTTTCGAATCACTCTTAAGGAGACTCTTCACTCATATGGAAACATCCGCTCGATAGTGTTAAACCTATGGGAAGGTTATTTTCGACTTCCTTGTTTAAATATTTTTAAGGAGGACCAGGACACATTTTAAAATAATTTTTATTTATTAAGTTAAAATTAAAAAAGAGGTGTGATGGTTAACCATATTATTTTTAAACAAAATCACTTGATAAAAATTCGCAAATTAAAAAAAAAAATAATTTAAAATTTATTAAAAGAGGGGGGTAATTTAAAATCGTTATAACCAAAATATTATTTGTAGAATGTCATTTTTTTACATTTAAATAAACAGAAATATTTAAATTTTTTTTTATTCAGCAATTTAAAAAATATTAATTTAAAAAATTAAAAACATTTAAATTTGAAATTTAAATTTGAAAAAAAAAATTATGTAACTTAAAAAAAATCATATTTTCAAAAGTAAATATTTTTTCTAAATTAGCTGTATAAAAATTAAAGTAAAACAATCAAAACAGAGATGTTCCCAGTTTGAAGCATTTAGCTTTAACGGTTCTTGAGTTATGGCAATTTTAATCCGAGAAATTGTGAAAAATCCCCTTCACGAAGAAAAACACATTTTCACAAGAAGTCCTTTCATGACAACCATTACTTAAAAGCTATATTTAGAAAATAAACCAAAAGAAAATAATAATAATGTTTCTTCTTCAAACAAAGGTAGAAACGTGATTTAAACGTCATTTTAAGCATAAAAAGATAGAGAAATTTTTAATGCTATATATATATATATATATTTATAGCATTTTATTATTATTTAATTTTGAAGATTTTTTTTGTCTCGGACCCTTTTAAAAGATTTTTTGATTTCGATTGCTGATATTTTTAATAAAGGTGTTTTCGATTCGAACTGTTCAACAAAACACATAAATGTTGATATTTTCCTACATTGAATTCATTTATCTAATTTTAAAAAATATGTATACGGTGAAATAATATGCTGACAAAAGCAGAAAAATAAAATCAAAGAGTGCAATTTTTCACTTCCTACAATTGACAAAAATTCTTGGAATCACTTTTTGAACTGATACATAAAAATCATGCATAAAGTCATGAGTACCTAATATACATATTGCAAACAGAGGGAAAAAAATTAATTCCCAGAATGAAATCTCTTTTACGAAATGTATCTGAAATCCTGTTACATCTTTGATAAATTGCGACCTAATATCGAAATCGACCTATTATTCCTTTACGACATGAATATCGAAAATAAACGAAGGAATAATCAGACAAGTTAAAGCACAGGTAATTCTGAGGACTTACTTAACCCCTTAAGGACGAGTGTCTTTTATAGAATTTTTAATCTGTTATCATTGTTTTTTCAAAACAGAAAATTTTTGCCTAATTGAATCGGAAAAGTGTTCCGATTAGTCAATGCAAAATTTACGATAAAAATTTACTGGTGAGAATAATCAAGTATTCTGAGTACCTTATGAGACATATATACCGGTCGCTCGTCCCCAAAGGGTTAATGTGTTTTAGATTTGCTACGTATATAAAATTTACACATTTAAAATCAACTATAAACACTTTCACACTTCTCTTAAATAGTGTCTCATGTTAGAGAAATTTTGAAATACTAGGGGGTTTTGTCCCCTATGAGCTGTGCTCGTCAACTCTCGTTCTGCCAATAGATAATCAGTTGTGGGCTTTAAAGAACTACGAAAAAGTGAATTAGAATTTAAAATAATAATAATAATAATAACTGTGGCGATCATACAAAAAATGAGTATTCATTATTTTTCATTTTACGGAGGTTTTAAAGGCCGAATGAACTCCTGTTAATGGCTGTTTTTGTATTTGACTACATAAGACTATTTAAACAATTCAGAATCAGCTAAAATAAAATGAGCTTAGTTAACAAAATCTCAGCTTCTAGATATTTTTAATAAATGCTATATAAGGTAAGGGTTTTAAATGAGTGATTCTTAAAAATGATGTTTACGATCTGACGTAATTTTCACCAAACAGTGGTGAACACGTGCTTGTCACGTGATCAAAATAGGCAATTTATCGATCACAAAATGGAGAAACACAGAAAAACCAAATTTCTTCCATAATATGGCCTTGCAATTATATGTCTTTCCGTTAAAAAAGGAATTTGTAAATGTGTCAAAATATTTCACGCTTGTTGAGCGGAGCAATTGAAAACAGCCTTAAAAGTTTTTCAGATCATTAAAAATTAAATTTTAAGTGCACACACACACACACACACACACACACACACACACACACACATACGCACACACACACACACACACACACACACACACACACACACATATATATATATATATATATATATATATATATATATATATATATATATATATATATATATATATATATATATATATATATATATATATACATATATATGTATGTATATAAGCAAACTATTTTCTTTTTTAAATTGGTTGGAATAAAGTTTCAAACATTTAAACTGAAATGTTGTATTACATGATGTAATCTTTTGGTAAAAGTATACATAAATTAAATAAATATCTTTATACATTTTATAAAATATACTTTGTGTAATTAGGTCAGACATTACAATTTCTAGTGAGGTCTATACCGCTTGCTTACATACAACAAACAATTATGACATTCAGTTAGAGTTAATGGAAAGCTATACTCTTAAAGAAATGCCACATTATTTTTCGCTAAAAGTGCGAATTTAATATTGTAATTTTTCAAAGTCAAATTCGTAGGTTCTTGAAGAAATTTTTAAACTTTTTTCAATATTTTGTATTTATTATTGATATTTTGTATTTATTATTGACTAGTTTGTATTTTTAAATTATTTTCTAAAAAAAAAAAAAAAAAAAAAAAAATTGTTAATAGTCCTTAAATGGTTTCGAAAAATGCATTTTCAGAAAGTTATGCTTCTTTAAAATCAAAAAATATTATTTCAACAGAAAAATTTTATCGATTCCAAAAATTAGTTACATAAAAATTTAAAATTCATCAGGACTTAATGATTGGTGCGAGCAGTACTATAAATGGCTCCCTCGCAAGTATTTATAATGTCCCATTATTTGATTATTTCTAGTGATACTGCGATGATTAAGATATCCTTAGGAAGGATTTTCTGTTGTAAAAGAGTCAAAGTTGTCCTTAAAGTATTTTTTGCTTTTCAAACTGTAATTTTTCAGTTATTATATGGTGTAATGTGCTAAAAATGCCAGGTTAAATGTTGAATTTCTTGACTGACAGTTAGATTCCCCTTGCCTGAAGAATTTATATGGCCGAGAGGATCTGCTCTAAAGAAAATTGGTAGACGGGAGGTACTGGGTCCGAACCCAATCGTACCTGTTGACGTTGACCTAATCGTTTTTCAAAGCTTGGATGTCGTTGCGTAAAAATTGGTTAGGTTCTCTTATAAAGACCCTAACGGAGGGCACCCCCGTTCCTCGAGCCTTTACCTCTCGTGCAGATAGGTCGTCATGAAAACAACACAAAAAAAAAAAAAAAAAAAAAAAAAAAAAAAATTTTGCTTAAGCAACCATGATTAAAGTTCTGTAATGAAAGAATTTCCTTAAAAAAAGCTGATTTTCCATCCCCATCCCCTTTGTTTCAATTTTGAAAATTTTTTTTTTAGATGAAAGATATTTTCATAGTTTTTATATGCATAGCTTTTTCAATTCTCTCTCTTTTTTTTTTTCTATACGTAAAGTGCTGTCCTCAAATTCCAGCTGACTATATTTTGACATATTTTTTAATTCATTTTTATTCGCAAACACATGAAATTAGAAGATGTTCTTATTCAGATATTATGAAATCCAGTAATTTTTTTCACTTTTCAGTAAATTACGAAGATTGTTTAGAAAACGTTGTCAAAGTAGGCGTTTTGAACCTAATTTCTGAATCAATAGCGCAATCCTGAGACAGCAGTCATGTGTAACTCCATATGCAATTAATTTCTCGAAAATCTAAAAGCTGTTCGAACACAAATTATTTTTAAAAAAAAATCCCTGTAAATGTTACGCATTTATATTTAAATTTCAGTTCTGAATATCCCAAAATTTTTCGGACTGTTTATGCGTTTATATTTTTAAGACTTTGGTGAATAAATTAATAATAATGACAAAACATTAAGAAAAAACAATCCAGAGGCTTCCTCTCAAAATATCAGCCCATCAATCATCAGAATCATTTATTTCTTAAAGTGATTCATAATTACTGGCAAATCATTCTTATAGATGATTCACGAGATAAAAATATTAAATGTAATAATTGAGAAATAAAAGTATTTAAAATGATTTTTATTCTCAGAAAAACAATCATCGTAAATAATCGTAAAATGTTTACATTTATTATATTTGGAAATATTTACGAAAAATTCGCTATCTAGATTTTATAAATGTATTTTAGTATGAGATATTGCATTATGAAATATTTATTATCTAGAATGCGTTGATTTTCATCTAATAATAAATGGAAACACGTTTAATAAAAATGTTAGTCGCTTTGAAATAAATAATACTTATAAATAAATGTAATGAAATGTAACAAAACGATTAATTAGATTTCATAAGATTACATTTTTTATAAAAGAAATTGAGAAATTCATGATGGTATAATAAAAACTGTATTCTAAATATGAATTTCAGTTATGCTTCTTTTAGTTATGGTGTTCTGTTTGTGTGGTGCTCAAACTGAAAAAATAGTAATCTTAATTTGATCTTGGATAATTCGAAGTAATAGATACTTTGAATTTAAAATTATTTTCCTAAGAAAAAGTACTGAAAGCAGTTCGTTGAAAAATTGTTTAATGTTTTTCGAGAAAGACCGGAAATTTAAATTTGTTAAACATTTTGCATGTGAATAAGAATACAAGTCTTTCACTTAATATCCGCAGTGTTGATTTCGAGGGATGGTTCGGGGGGGGGGATCCCTCCCCAGAGAAAGAAAATGCCCCCCCCCGGAAAATTAGAGATTTTGTGTTTTCAATGGTCAAAAAATGCAATTTCCTCCACGGAACTCTATCATGCCCCCCTCCCGGAGCCATAAAGGTCCCTCCCGGTGAGAAGTGTCTGAATTCAACAATGAATATTTGGTTGTTCTGGAGAAATAGTAAGTAATTTAAAAAAAAAGCTGCTGTTTTGTTAGTTGCTCGTAAAATAATGATGTGCTTCAACTGTGTATAAAATAGTAAATTTGGTTCAGTCTTCTTAAAAACCTAAAAAAGCAATGGCTTTTTAAATTTTTTAATTTAAAGAATAATTTTTTATTAAGTACAGATTGACCGAAAATTCGGATTCGTTTTCGGTCCAAATTCTCAGTTTCGTTGAAAAACTGATCAATGTTTCTTGCGAAAGATCGAAAATTTAAATTTGTTAAGCATTTGGTGTGTGAATAAGAGTATAAGTTTTTCTTACTGTATGAATAGCAGTAAGAAGTATGTATAATTCGGTTATTAATATTCGGTAATTAATATTCGGTTGTTCTGGAGAAATAGCAAATAATAAAAAAAAACATGCTGTTTTGCTAGTTGTTCGTAAAATAATGACGTGATTCAACAGTGGGCATAATAGTAAATTTGGTTCAATCTTCTTAAAAGCGTACTAAAGTAATGACTTTTTAATTTTTTTTATTTATTTAAAGAGTAATTTTTTATTATTATAAGTACAGATTGATCGAAAATTCTGTTTAATTTTTAATCTAAATTATGAGTTTCACCAAAATCCAGTCAGAAGATGCATCTCCACTTAATATTCTGGAAAAATATTATTTTTTTTTTTACTATTTTGCTTGTAGTTTGTAAAATAATGACGTGCTTCAGCAATAGATATATTGTAAATTTGATTCCACCTTTTTAAAAACTTACTAAAACCATGACTTTTTATTTTTTTTTAATTTAACGGATAAGATTTCATTATTATAAGTATAAATTAACCGAAAATTCTATTTCATTTTCTATCCAAATTCTGAGTTTCACCGAAAATCTGTTTTCGACGAAAATGCTGCTGAAAACTCGATTATATCTGTATATATCTGTATATATCTGTCTATCTGTATTCTAAAAATTTCGTTTCTTCCTTTGGAAATTTTTAAGGTTGTTATTCTCACCTGCTCCGTTGAACAAGCGCAAAATGTTTTGACACATTTACAAATTCAATTTTCAGCGAAAAGATATAAAATTGGAAAACCTGATTATGGAATCAATTTGGAATCAAACTCTGTTTTCCATTTTGTGATCAATAAATTACCTATTGAGTTACAGGCGAAATTGATCACATTTTCCACACCAATTTGTCAGGATTTTCTGGTTCAGGAAATCGGTTCAAAACGCCAACTTTGATAGTATTTACTGAAGCATCTATTACGTTTGTATAAAACGGTAAGCTGAGTGTGATTAGACATTTCTGAACAGAAATACCTGCTAGTTTCATGCATTTCTGAACAAAAACAAATTAAAACTTATGTCATAAAGTTCCCCCTTTTGATTTGAGAAGAGCTTTAACATACTCATTGATGTGAGCTACATCGTATCAACTGAAACTCTGATTATTTATTGTTATGAACACTGTTTATAAATATCAGTCGTGAGTGACTTAAGAAGAGAGTGACAAGTATACACTGTAAAAAATTTTTGTAAAATTCCAGTAGATGTACCGTAAATTTCACGGTACTTCTACCATTTTCACTCTTTACGGTATGAATACCGTATTTCTAAGGTATATTAAGTGTAAAAAACAGTTTTTTGTACTGTTTCGATTAAAAACGGTATTTACACAGTAAAATTATTATTTTTCCGTAAAAATTCGGTATTTATACCGTAAAATAATTATTTTTCAATAAGGAAAACGGCATTGTAAAAATTTTCGTAACATTTCAATAGATGTACCTAAATTTTACGGTACGTCTACTGTTATCATTCTTTACTGTACGAGTACCGTATTTCTAATATATATTAGGCATTAAAAAAACCATTTTCTGTGCTATTTCGATTATAAACAGTATTTATACCATAAAATGACCAATTTCTGTGCTATTTCAATTATAAACGGTACTTATACCATAAAATGATTGTTTTTCAGTAAAAAGGCGATATTTATACTGAAAAAATTATATTTCAATAAGGGAAAATATGGTATCCTCGCCTCGGTGTACGGCATTTTCTCAAGCGATGTTCTTGTTGTTGCTAGGTAAATGCGCGCAGGTCTGAGGAGATGGGGGGGGGGGGGGGGAGTGCAGCCGTTAACTTGTTTTGGAGTCCAAAAATCTCAAAGGGTCACAAATCCTGCAATACACACTGTTTATTATAATTTTTATGGATACCATAATGTAACAATAAAAAAAGAGAAAGGACTGTATTTACTTTTGTTAAATAGTATTAAAGAAGAATAGATAATTATTAGAATATATAATTATTATCTTTAACTATAAGAAAATAAATAATGTAATTTATGAAAGATGACTAAAGTAGTCTACAAAGTAGACGAGGCTTTATTAAAGATTCACATGCATTTTATATGTCTTGCGTGTCTGTGTAAGTGGGGGGGGGGGGGGGTGATTCTGGGCCCGTCACGGCTCTCGACGGCCTGAATAGATGTTGTCTTTCTAGTGGGAACTTTTAATCTATCATACTGAATGATATCAAATCCATCCTTAATTTTTATTGGAGAATTATACAATTCATAGAAGTGAAATTCTAAGATTTTAAACTAGTTTAATTAATCATTTATTCATAGTCATGCCATTGGAATTGTAATATTATGTACGATTGAATATATATACCAGTGATATTCTTATATGTTAAAAGGGTTTGTTCACCTTTGTGTATGCTCTTTGTGTTTCATTCAGTTGGATCCTCATACCGGACGTGCAGGACAAAGAAGTATGTAACATTTTAACTATTTTTAAGTGAAAGTAACTATTATGCATGTATTTTTATTACATTTCTAACTTGCATTAGTTCTTAATAAACTTCTTTAATGTTATATATTTGTCTTATTAATTTATTTTGGGTTTAAAAATTATGACATTAATAATTAATATTTTTTTAGGTATGACAAATAACAAATTTTTCAGCTAAAAATTATTTGAAATTAAAAGTTCTTTCAAAAAGAATCTAATAATACAATGTGAAAAATTTCCGTGGTGGAATTTCAAAGTGGAGTCTATTCATGAAGTAAAATAAAGAGAAGCACCGAAATATGGTACTGCTTATTTTTTGAAAACTCCAAGTTGGGCAACACGAAGCGTTTTACCTTTTTCTTTTTCCTTATTCAGCGACACACCAGTAACACGCATGTTCACGTTCTCTACAATTCTAATGTATCGAACGTCGCCTCTCTCAAATAATGAAGATCGGCGGCTAGTAAATTGTCTGTTAAAAAAAAAAAAAAAAAAAAAAAAAAAAATGATATGGTGTAACGTATCGTGTGTGCTCAGATGGTGAAATTTTGGGGCCTATAAAGACCCATCCCCCGCGAATCCTCACGTTCAAAATTTAGATAAAATTATCATAAAACTAGAAAAAAATACATCCTTATCAGAAAAAAATAATAAAATACCAAACAGTCAGTTGGCTTAGATTTACGCTTAAACCACCGGTAAAACTGCAAACACCGGTCCTCTTTCCTCTACCAACCTCATAAATAACTAAAATTCAAAAATCTTTTTCGCTTACGTTGTTAGAATTTTATCGAACTCAGACCCCAATCTCGATGAGCTCAGGAATTTCGTAATTAACAATTCTGTTGATCTAATCCTTAAAAAGGTGGTGAAGTTCAAAAACTCTAAAAATCGCAAATCAAAATTTTAGAACCTATCTCACTCGACGCTCTTTTGCCATACTGCTCAGTATTGAATTCAGACACTTTTCTCCGGGAGGGACTTCTGTGGCTCCGGGGGGGTGGGGGAATGAAACCTTTTTCCCCAGTGAAAACACAATAACTCTATTTTTCCGGGGGGGGGCATTTCATTGCACTGGGGGGGGGTTCCCTCTGGGACACCCCATTAATTCAACACTGATATGGCAAGACTGTTATTTTTGTTAAAAGAAAGGTCTCTCATTCGGTAACTCAATCTCTCCCCTCCAAATTTTGGAAAATTAAATACTAAAAACCATTTAGACAGTTTAAGTTAATTCACAGTCTCATCCATATGTCTTCAAAACTTAGACAATCCCCCCTCCCCCGATCTCTCTTCAGTCCGGCTTGGATAAATTATTCAGACTAGATGTTGAATGATATTTTCAGGTTACTTCAGTGGTCATCAGTGGAATTTTGATGCAAACACTACCACTGATGTTTAGAATTTAGTTCTTTTGTTTTGATTAACATACAAAACGGGTTAAATTTATTTTTCGCAAACTTTATTGATTCAATTGAAGATAATTTAATAAAATATCGCTTTATTCAAATAAAAATAGTTAAAAAAAAAAAAAAAGATAATGTACTATTTTGAACAAAATACCACGTTACAGAGAAAAAGAGATAATTATAATTGGGTCAAAAATGATATCGATATCAAAAGGCAAATCCCCCCCTAGAGATATCTTACGATATCATGTGTTAGACCCTCCCTCCCCCCTGAAAGAATAATGTTATATATGCACAGCACCTAATAAAAAAAGTTAATATATCATTCTTGTTTAGTAAAACCATCGTAAATATTGGCTGAGCAAAACATTTTCTTTGAAAATGTCTGATTATAGGCAAGATAATACAGAGCGTGAAAGTTTGCTTTCGGCCGAAGTAATGATGTCAGATTTTCGAGGCAAAAGCCTTCTTTACGGGTAGCAGCATAAGTTTCGTATTTACCAACCAACCAACAAATCTAATGGCGTCAGTTTGTTGATTTCGGGCAATGGGGAACTTGAGATCCAGTTATTCATATTAAAGTAAGTTAATCGGCTGTATTTCTTGTTTTCCTTTAACTTACATAATTAGATAACTAATTTGAACTATGCATGTTTTAAATTGTTTTTTCTTAAAAGTATGTTATTCATTTTTTTGGCTAAGTTATATAAAAATTGGAAAATAAATTACTTTGTTTTTGAAATGTGCGTGTTGGATTAAATTGCGTTAAAAATAGCAAACTGACATCTATAAAATTTTGAATATTTTCTGTTCAATATTTCAACTATTTCCTTTTAAATTTAATCATTTTTACTAGAATATTTGCTTAATATTAGTAATTTACATTTATCTTATTCAAAAGAAGGAATTCGATTTATTTCATTCCTCCTTTTGCTAAACTGTCCCACGCCCCTCCACTATTGTTTTTATTTTAAACTGCTTAAACAACAGTGCTGCTTTTAAGTTTAGTTAAAATTATGGATAATGTATAATATTAGGTTTTCTAAAGATGGGAACTATTACAGCTACAGGTAAACAAGTCATTAATATACAGCAAATATTAAAATTATAGTAAGCAAATTTATTTTTTAATAAACAATTTTTTTATACAAATCTAAGTTTATGCTGAAAAGCAACTTTTTTCAACTGAAGATTTGGTTGTCATTGCTCCATCTCAGTGGCTTAGCTAGGATAGGTGATACCCAGAGCGGATGTAAATTGTGTTACCGCCAGCCACCATGGTGTCACCCCCCCACACCGATCCGTTATATTTTTTCATTCACAATTGTACGCTATTATAACAAATGGCCATATCATTTCTCATTTACCTTTTGCCCTGCATTGAGAAAAAAAAACAGAGGGGCGAATTTTTACTTAACCCATAATCCGCTTAAATCAATGTGGTGTCTGTATGTCGAAGAAAATTCTTTCTTTTAAAGTTTGCTTTTGTTATCCACTCGTTGGATACATTAGATTTTTGTTCTCTGGTGCAAATATCTTATTTAAACACACCAGCCTGCATAAAATTTCAACTTCTTTTAGAAAAGAAAATTAACTCTATTTCGCCGTACGCTAGAAATTTAATTTTATTTCAGAATTCTTTTTCCCAATGGTGTAAGATTATACATATTTATTTTCAAATAAGTATTGGGTGACACCCGGGTTGGACCGCCCCCCCCCCTGCCCCCTACTAACTACGCCACTGCTTCCATCTAGTATTGTGATTGATGTTTAGAATAATACGTAATGAGGAAAAATTTCTGTCCCATTCTCCATTACTAACTAGTATTATAATAAATATTAGTACTATTTATTACTAATATTAGAACTAGTACTAACTAATATATCCCGTACTTGAATAACATTAATTAATTAAAGTTTGAAAACATAGTATATTAACACACGAAAAAAATCATAAAAACCTGATTTAAATAAAAAGAATCTGATTTAAACAAAGATATACATACAGTAAAGCATCGTTTATACGACGATCACTTATACGACGTTTACATTTATACGACGTTTTAATGTGGTCCCGATTCATTCCTATTCGTTTTAATGTAAAAATATATCTTTTATACGACGCCCAAAATCGTTTATACGTCGATTTTTCGATTTTGTATAGGTTTATTTTTGTTTATTTTTCTTGTGTATTTTACGAATGAGCGGAAGTTGGCAGCTATGAATGACACCAAAGAGCGTGTTTAAATGCACTCCAGATTATAAAAATGTGGGCTGATGTTCGATTAGTCTGAAAAATCAGCTTACGTGTAACAGATTACACTGGTAGGGGTCATTCTTTTTGCGGGGATGGTCAGCTTTCCCGACCTGTTTTAAGTTGCAAATAGACTATCCTTCTAACGTTATCAGTATTGGCGACTTTTAGTTGGCTACGCGGGGTTTTTGATCTTTAACTTTAAATGGAAAGGAAATAGTGTACTGCAAATGAGGAACCTTTCGGTGAAACATAAATAAAGGTACCCATATTTAAATTGCTTACTAATCCCCCCCCCCCCCGTCTTTAAGATTATTTGTTTATTTTGGTTTGTTTAATTTAAAAATTCATGCAAATCATCATGTCAAACATTAAAATTAAGTGAAAACAAAATTAATTCTAGTTTTGGAAGGGAAAATCGATTATACGTCGTTATCGTTTATACGACGTTTTTCGGTAGTCCCTTCGGCGTCGTATAAACGATGCTCCACTGTATATATTTTTTAAACTATGACTGTTTTGCTCCTTAGTTGCTATTTAAAAGCATGCATATTCATGCACATTCCATTCATAATACTAATTTTGAAAATAGTGAGAAAATGGTGTTTATATTAAGACTTTTTTGGTTTTAAATGTTTATAAAAAAAGACTTGTGCATTGATTGCTCTTAACCCGGGAGAACACGCCCTTACCCAGTGTTTGAATGGTTTTAACTTTGTCACCAATAAAATCAAAATATAACAACTACTTTATTTAGACGGAAACAATTCATACAAATTTTGTGATAAAATAAGTTGAAGATTACTTTTAAAAAATTAGTGGTTATAATTGTAAAAACCATACGCACTCAGGGTCTTTTAGGCCCTGCGCGCGTCCTTCCGAGTTAAAATTAGAGTCATCGTCCTGTTTTATTTTATAGAACACAGTAAAAAGAGGGGGGGGGGAGGAAATTAAGTCAATGTAAATCAATAAACCAGTTGATATGGCCCTTTTAAAATTCAGCTGGCATATTTGCAAATCTGATCAAAAAAATTCACTGGCAACTCATATCTATGTGTTATTACAGTATTTATGTTTTCACTAGTGAGAAACTGGGTTATTTATTAAATTTTAAGTCAATTAAATGTCATTAAAACTAGTGTTTGATTAAATAGTCGATTCGGTATTTTGTGATTCCGCATGTTATACGATTATAAGTGTCATTAAACTAATTAAAAAATAATTAAAAATGTGTAGCCTATAATTCAAATACTTTGCTGAATAAATCCGAATTACGGCGTTTCTTGATTCCCCCCCCCCCTCCTCTCTAGAAAAAGAAAAGACCCAGTTAAAGTCAAATTTCTGGAGTGATACTTTTTAACTCACAGGCTATCATAGCCTGAGAGCTTATGTGCCCGTCCGTCCTGTATGTTCGTTCGTGCGTAACGCGATAACTCGTGATAAAAATATCCGATTCACTTGAAATTTTGTATGTAGGTATATCCTGACAAGGCGCTTCCCTGATTAGTTTTTGGAGTTCATTCGATATGTATAAGAGGGGGAACGGGGGGCTCATGCCTCTCCCCTTAGTTGATATAAATGGGATTTTCATGCAGAATTAAGTGTTCGTTCAAAATTTAGATTAGGATCATTCTGATGAGGCGATTCCGTGACTGTTATTAGGTGGTCATTGAATAAGTATAAATAGGGGGAACAGGGGTTCTAATGCCCCCCCCCCCTTAATTTATATAAATGAGTTTTTCAACCAAAATTTTCAGATTTCGTTAAAATCTCTGAATAGTTTTGGAAGTTTAATGGTTAAGTATAAAAGAGGGAGATAACTCCTTTTAAATTATATAAATACTAAATGGGTTTTTATTAAGAATTATCTCATTTGCTCTGAATTTTGGATATAGATTTTTTATATGATAAAGCATGTCTTTGATAGTATAGGAGGTTCAATGATTAAGTATAAAAAAAGGGGAAAGGGGAGAGCTGTTTCCCCCTCTTAATCTTTTTTCGAACGGAATTAACCCTTGAAAATATAAGGCTTTAATGTACAATTAGTATTTGTAGCCTGTGAGCTCAATGCCATCAGTTTAACTGGGCAGTATTCTTTATTTTAATTTGTCTTTTTTGCACACAGAGTTTATTGAATCGATTTAA
The DNA here is from genome assembly GCA_964019185.1 of Maratus speculifer. Classification (NCBI taxonomy): domain Eukaryota; kingdom Metazoa; phylum Arthropoda; class Arachnida; order Araneae; family Salticidae; genus Maratus; species Maratus speculifer. The sequence goes on along the minus strand of OZ025297.1, from coordinate 148,579,818 downwards.
GTCTTTGTGTTAAAAATTTACTTTCTGGTCAACTTTTTTATTATTATTATTATTATTATTATTATTAATTTGGATGGTAAAAATAATGATGAAATGTCTGATTTTGTGAAAGAGCTTATTATTCAATGAATTTTTTTTTAAATAGGCCCCAAATTTCGCTTTGATTGTGCCTGATTACGTAAGTTTACATTCAAAATTTACAGTTTTACATATTTAGATTTTAGACCATTGGTGTAAAAATCTAGGCACCAGCGGGGGGCAATCACTCACCACGGAGTAAAATTTAATAGCATTCTAGCAAGAAATTTATACAAATTATTAGATGATACAAGTCGAAAAAAAATTAGTAGTGAGAGCATAGGAGCAACTGGCGCAAAGACTTTTGCACCCCTGTCTTAAAACAAAGAGGTGTACCTACCAATCCATATTTTATCACATGTTCTCAATATTAGAAGTTTTACGGGAAGTGTAAATTATAATTATCATCTATTTGAGATCTTCGAAATCAGCCTGCGTAATTTTTGTGATAAAATATTAATAACAGTAAAAATCATTGATTTACAGTATAACTATTTAGTTTCTTACACGTCAAAACCTTGTATGATTTCTTTGTTTTTCAAATTGATTACTTAGAGAATGATAAGAATATAGTTATTATATTTTCGGGTTTTTTTTTTTTTTAACATTTACTTTTTGATATTGAGTAATTTTAATATGACGGAAAAACTAGGGGGTCTTCCTCTGGTATTTTATTTATTTATTTATTTTCGTAGTCATTATCGTCCAAACTCTTCAAAAATTTTTGGAATTAAAACATGTTTTCACAGTTTTTGACAAGCAATCCAGAAAAAATATTGATATATATTAATAAAATGGCTGGTATAAAGACTTTTTTTCAGTTGGTATATTTAAATCGTTAAGAAATAACATATGTTTATTTTCAATAACAGAAAATTTGGAATGGAGAAGGAATATGGCTACCCAATTTCATTTTTGAAGTATAATGGAGGAGTAGACTTGGAACTAACCCTTGGAACTTGGATACCCAGTACCAAAAAAAATTCTCGATTGTCTGCGGCAGATACTACAGACTCAGAAAATAATCCATAGGTAAAATGTTTTGCAATTGCAGCGTTAATTAAACATTTACTTTTAACGATTTTACGCATTTTATTCAGTTCTGTTAATAACCAACTCACATTTTTGCATTCAGTAATAAAGTGTTAAATATAATAGAGAGCAAAATAAATGTTTGATGAAAAAATAACCTACAAAGAAGAAAAGAAAATCTGTAACACCCGTCTCCATTCTTTACCTTTCTGTTATAAGGCTTGCAATATGAATAGTGATTGCAAAAAATAGTGAATATGACTGAGTATCAGCATTTTTTATTGCACAGTCTTGATCATAGTTTCTTATTTTAATTTTTGAAAAACAAATAAAATCAAACACAAAGTCGATATTTGATTTTTTTTTTTTTTAATCAAAGGCTTGATACATTTCTTGTAATATTTCAAACCCATACTGGTAATAATAATATAATGAATATTAGTTATTACTAATAGCATAATTTTATTTGTAGGTACATTTAACTCACACATAATCTAGCTTAAATAGCGTCTCAGTATTATCATTGTTAAACGCATGCTTTTTACTTATTTCTAGTTAGAATTTTTTTTAAACTTTTTAACCTCTCTTCCATTCTCCAAATAAACAGAGTTTTTTAATTACTTCTTTTTCATACCCTACCCTTCATTATAATTACAGATTCACTGTCGCGAGATGCCACACGCGGCTAATTTTATGCTGCGACCTGTAACTTTCGGTGCTTAAGGGGGTGCGGGAAACAAAAATATTCAAATTTTATTAAACAGTTTTATTACATTAAAAATTCTTCTTAAAATTACGTTTAAAACCTTGTTTCTATTTTAACTGTAACAAGAAATATTATTTTTTTCTTTTTGGTTTCTTTATAAAATCTAGTTTTCAAAGCAATCGTTCTCATAAAAATGACTTTCTGTGAAAATGCTTTTTTTCTTCATGAGTTTTTTCACCATTTCTTGTATTTAAATTACTTTAACCCAATAGCGGTTTAAAAAAATCTTGTTTAAATTTGAAAAAAATCTTTTTTAATTGTTTTATAATTGTCTATTTGTTGTTGTAATTATTGTATTTTGCTTCAGCAAATTTTAAAAAAATATATTTAATTTTAAAAATATGATTTTAAAAAATTACATTTTTTTTTAAATTTTTTACTTTAAATATTTTTTAATTTTATTCAAATTAATGCTTTTAAAATTCCTAAATCAGAATTAAAGCTTATATATTTCTGTTTATATAAATAAAAAGAAATTCTACAAATAATATTTCGAGTTATAACGATTTTAAATTACCCCACTTTTTAATAACTATTAAATTAAAAAAAAAAAAAAAAAAAAAAAAAAAAAAAAAAAAACATTATGAGAAATTATGTCACGTGCTTTTGTTTCAAAATGATATGGTAAACAATCAGAAAAAATTTCAAAATTTCAACTGAATAAATAACAATTACTTAATAATGTGTGCATTGTTGAGAGAATGTATTAAATTAAGGATTTCATTTCCGACAATTCCATTTTTGTTTAAACACATAGCCTACACTAGGCTCGGTAAGAAATTTTCAATCTAAATATTAATTCTATGGTATTGTTATTTAGAGCCCTCCCCCCCCCCCTTTTAATATTTTTAAATGATTTTTTTTCACACAGGGTGCAGTACGTAAATTTTATTGTGCATTTCTACTTTTTCAACTGTTTGTTACAGTTTTAGGTAGCTTTCATTAGAAAAAGTAAAAAGCTATCTATATTGCAACCGTCCGGAGAAAAGCACTTCCTGAAAATTTTGGTATATTTTCATCGATCATGACCCCCAGACCCCAAAACCACCCTCCGTTCAAATGTTGGCATATATATATATATATATATATATATATATATATATATATATACAGGGTGTATCTAAACTATTGGGCAAAACTTTAAGAGGTGATAGTACACATCAAGACAAACAATATTGAATAGGAAACTAAGGGACACAAACGTCTTCCGAAGGAGATATGTGCCATTAAAGTTTAGGAACTAAAATTTCAAATAAGCATAAAAAACGGAAAAATTTGTCGATTGATTTGCGGTTTACACTAAAACTACTCTTTGTGTCAGTATTTTCTTTAGAATAAGTTGTAAAGATAAATTTCAAAAAATGCTAATAGAGGGCGCTTTAGACTTTGAAGTAACAAAAAAAAATTTTTTGCCGTTATTTTTGCATCTCATTAAATGTTTTCGGAAGCTTAGACTTAAACTTAAATTTTGAGCTCAAAATTTGTATATTTGTGAGTGCTTAAGTAGCGTAAACTGAACTGTGTTTAGAGGTTCAAACTTCAAATGATTATAAAAAACGGAAAAATATGTCGATTCGTTTGTGGTTTTTGCTAAAACTACTCTTTAAAAAAAAAAAAAAAAAAAAAAAAAATTATAAAGATAAATTTCAAAAAATGCCGATAGAGGGTGCTTTAGACTTTTGAGCAACGAACAAGTATTTTTTGTGGTTATTTTTTGCATCTCATTAAATTTTTTAAAAAGCTTAGACATAAACTTGAATTTTGAGCACAAAATCTGAATCACTGGGAGTGGTTAAGTAGCGCAAACTGAACTGAGTTGAAGTGGAGGGCAAGTTCAAATTTCAAATGATTATAAAAAAAAAAAAGAAAAAATTGGTTGATTCGTTAGCGGTTTTCCTTTAGAGAAAACCGCAAGCAATTTTCTTCAGTATTTCCGTGAGTATTTTCTTAAAAATAAATTAAAAAAATTTTCGTTAGAGGGCGCTTTGAACTTAAGAGTAATCGACAGCTATGTTTGACCGTTATTTTTTGTATCTAATTAAATACTTGCAAAAGCTTAGACTTAAATTTCGAGCTCGTATTTTGAATCATTGGGAGGGGTTAAGAAGCGCAAATTGAACTGTGTTCAGGAGTTGAAATTTACCTCCCCCCCCCCTCCCCCACCTCAAACACAGTTCATTTTTGAGCTACCTAATTACTCCCAACGATTCAGAATTTGAGCTCAAAATTTAAGTCTAAGATTTTGCATTTAATTAGATACAAAAATTAACGGTTGAAAATAGCTCTTGGTTACTCTTAAGTTTAAAGCGCCTTCTAACAAAATTTTTTGAAAGTTTTTTTAAAAATTTATTTTCAAATAAACATTTACATATTACATACACATTGACATAAAGAATAGTTTTAGCGAAAACCGCAAACGGATCGACTAATTTTTTATAATCATTTGAAATTTGAACCTGCCCCTCCCCTTGAACTCAGTTCAGTTTGCGCTACTTAACCACTCCCAGTGATTCACATTTTGTGCTCAAAATTCAAGTTTATGTCTAAGCTTCTAAAAAAAATTAATGAGATGCAAAAAATAACCGTAAAAAATAGTTGTTCGTTACTCCAAAGTCTAAAGCGCCCTCTATCGACATTTTTCAAAATTTATCTTTCTAATTTATTATCGAGGAAATACTGATTTAAAGAGTAGTTTTAGCGAAAACCGCAAACGAATCGACCAATTTTTCCGTTTTTTATAATCATTTGATATTCGACCTCTAAACACAGTTCCGTTTGCGCTACTTAACCACTCCCAACTATTCATATTTTGAGCTCAAAATTTAAGTTTAAGTCTAAGCTTCCGAAAACATTTAATGAGATGCGAAAAATAAAGGGCAAAAAATAATTGTTCGTTACTCCAAAGTCTAAAGCGCCCCCTATCGGCCTTTTTTTAAATTTATCTTTACAATTTATTTTGATGAAAATACTGACATAAAGAATAGTTTTAGTGAAAACCGCAAATCAATCGACAAATTTTTCCGTTTTTTATGTTTATTTGAAATTTTGGACCCTAAACTTTAATGGCGCCTATCTCCTTCGGAAGACATTTGGGACCCTTAGTTTCCCGTTCATTATTGTTTGTCTTGATGTGTACTATCACCCCTTAAAGTTTTGCCCAATAGTTTCGATACACCCTGTATATATATATATATATATATATATATATATATATATATATATATATATATATATATATATATATATATATATATAATTTTTATCACGCTGTAACTATCGTATTTATGAACCGATTTGAATGAAACTTGGTATGTACATAGTACATAGAAATGGCTCGACCGAGTTCGTTGGGCAGCATCAGATGCCATCTTGTTTCAAAATGGTGTCCATTTAAGTTTATCAAAAATCTTTTAAATGTATAATGATGTACAAAGAAAAATTTAGAAATTGAGGAAAGACTCTTTCTAAAGTGTTTGATATTAATAATGAATTACGGAATACTTTTTGCTTTGTCTTTACCTTAAAAAGCGCGTGAGATATAGCAGTTTGGATTTTTAATGTGGATGACATTTTTTTTTTTAATCAATTTGCCAGCGACAGCCCTTGTATACATTAATCGATTTCGATGTGAGTGTGCGCTTGTACATGAATTAAGATTTCGACCAAGCTCATTTGATTGTTTTATCCATTATATTGTTTTAAAATGGCATATACTTCATGATATCGTGGAATTTGGAGACCCTATAAATCGCTTAAAATAAAACCAGCTTCAATAAAAGATGACTAATTTATAAAAATTCCCATTAATATTCAGTATTGCCAAAAACGAGTATTCAATCTTGTATAATCGGACTCCACTAATTTGAGCTTCGTATGTTTGAATAACATAACTTAATTTAAAATAAATAAATAAATAAATAAGGTATATGAAAGCTACCTTTTCCTCCCGGCACTGCCGGATGGACTTTTTTATGTGCAGATGCTTCTACTTTGAAAGCAGTTCTGTAAATAAAACTATTTTCGCCTTAAGAAATGGTTACAAAAGTTGAAAAAGTACAAACACACAACAATATATATCAATTTAAAATTTCACATCAAAAAAAAAAAAAAAAAAAAGAAAAAAAGAAAAAATAAAAATACTAAAATACAAGTTAGAAAATTCTAAGAAATTTTCCCGTGAATTTAACATTAAATATTGGCATTTAGCCACGGGACTGGTGTAGGTTCTTAAGAGTCATGGGAAGTACCACACTAGTCATGGGGAGAAACGAACACACTAATGTAAATTCTATGGGAGCGTTATTTTATAATATTTAACATGGATATAAATATTGTTTAGTAATTTCTGTGTAGGATAACTGAGGGCGATGTACCTGCGGTAGTTTTTTAATTTTTAGATCTTAGTTTTAGACTTTTTTTTTAGTTTTCCTTCATTTACAGAACTGGTTTGGAAATTGAAACTACCCAAATATATATACAAAATCTATAACTAAAATAGGAAAATGAAAAGTAGCCCAGTAGATCATCTATTGTATGTATATATATATATATTAAAATCAAAGCGAGAAAATTGAAAATAACGCTCCCATAGGATTAATATTAGCATTCTTGTTCCTTCTTGTGAATATTGAAATAACCTCTTAAGGTGATTTTGTGAAACCATTTCTACAAATTACTTTTGTATTTTTTTTCGATAATTTATTTTAATGCTTATACCCATATTGAATGAATCTTTTTCTTTAAGGTACTTGATGTTGGTCAACCCTGTGTGTGGTACAAACTACAAATTATCAATTGGCGGATAATCAAAATGCAGCAAGTGGGCAAAACTATTGGAATTTTTATATAAATGTAAATGACACACTGTGTAGAAGAAAATAAATTGTATACATAAATATTAAAACAATGCATCATGATATAGTGTATTAATGTAATTTAATCGTTGTAATAAATATCTTTTTATATTTTAATTGCTTGTTTTAAATATGTCTGAATCATAATGATATTCATTTATTTTGTAAATGTTCTAAAATATTTATATTTGTAGTTTTAATATGATTCTCAAACCCTCTCCTTAACAATGCGAAGTTTTAATACAATTTTAAACTTATTTGTAAGCATGAATGTATAAATTTAGTCTTGACTATTTAAATATTTGGAAGGAAAATACATTTTTCATTTTTTATTAACTTTTTTTCGCGTTATAGGCAATTTTGCCCACGACAACTAGTTTTTACTTTTCTTGATCTGTAGGGAGAATTAAAGTTTGTTATTAAGATTATAAGCTATAAATTACATATCAATATAGAACAATATAATAGCACATTTCCATAAAAAAAAAAAAAAAAATTAAAAAGTGGTGATTTGCTAGACAGTGACATTCTTAAACTTTTAAATGAATGTAAGAAATTTTAGATTTGTATGTTGAGAAAATAAAAATAAAAATCCCAATTTCCAAGTAAGTAACAAGAATATTAATGTACATGCATAATTTTGACCACTTTTATTAATTTTACTTTATTTTTTGAAAGTGTATGTGATTTGTATTCTCTTCACGCCCTTCTGATCCTTTAGTTTTTATAATTATGTCTGTGAAACAACAAAAGAAGTGTGAAATAATTTTTCGGCAGTCAGTACTCTTGAATTATTTGTTAATATTTAATAAAATTTAATAAATTGCTACTATTTAATAAAAATAATGTAAGATCAATTATTTATTTTCAGTTTTAATAATTTATAGAAATGTAAGAAAGTAATTTAATATTAGCATTTTATTTTATCAGAGATCATCTCACATTATCATAGCGGTCACAAATGTAAACACTTTTTTGTGATTTTTATTTTTAATTCACTAAGTGCATACTACTTTTACAACATCTTTATACCTCTATTTTAAAATAATAATTTTCGCTGTATATTTAAATCTGAAATGTGACAGCAGTAACTATTTTAAAATAGTGGTATAAAAAATAAATGTAGAAAAGGTGTAGTAATTGGCAGCTATGTAAGTATAATTCAAATTCATTGTTTTTAGTTACATTTTACCATAATTTTTTTTTGAACAATTGTACGTAATGACAAAAAACAAAAAGAAAAAAAATATTTCTTAAGAAATACAGAAAATTTAATATTTATGAAAAATAATATATATATATATATGTATTGTTTTTTACCAGCATGCATATCATTGCACAACTTGATGATCTACAAATGGTTTTACTAAAATTTTTTATCAAGATATTTAAATGTATCCTCACATATCTAATATTTCTGGCCAAAATAAGTTTTTATAATAAGAGTGAGACTTGTGCTTACCATGTATATTCGTCGATTCTGATTACAGAATAACACATATGAATATCCCATGTTTGACAGGATAATATAAAACAAAAAAGGACTGTAAAGAGAAACTTGTTGTTTTAAAATATGCAATGGGTATGACAAGAGTTTAAAATGACTATGTTTTAAAAATGATGCTTGGTAAGTGTTATCCATTATAAGCAATATAAATTTCTAGACAATATCTGAAATATATCATCCCCTAACATATTATGTCTTGTGGAAGCGGCTACCTCTGCTTGAGACAATCTTGAGACAAGACCTACATTCATTCTCACCTCAAGAGAGTAGAAGTAGCAATTCTCCCACAAGACGATGCGTTCGTGATGATAGATTCCAGACATCGTCTTGAAATCTATATTGCTCAAAATGGAAGACACTTTCCAGAAGTCATTTTAAACTCTCGTCATATCTATTCTATATTTTTAACAAATAAGTTTCTCATTAGAGTCGTTTTTGTTTTTTTTAACCTGTCAAATGTGGGAGGTTTTTTTTTTGATCATCCTGTATTTTTACGGTATATATACCGTATATTTCATTTACGGTACACATACTGATTACAAATGTTTTTACGGTACATATACCGCACATTTAATTTACGGTATATATGTTGTATAAATATTTTTTACGGTACATATGTCGTACATTTAATTTACGGTATCTGTGCTGTAAAAATATTTTTTACGGTACATATACCTTACATTTAATTTACGGTATATATGCTGTAACGATATTTTTTTAAGGTACATGTACTTTAAATACTTTACGGTACATATACCGTCCAGTTAAATTACGGTACATATACTTTAAATATTTTACGGTACATATACCACAAAATATTTAAATTTATGTTCAGTTAAATTACGGTACATGTACTTTAAGTATTTTACGGTATATATACCGTCCAGTAAAATTACGGTAAAAGGAAGTGTCACAAAGTTGACGGTATAACCACCGTGATTCGAGACCAAAATTTTTTACAGTGTAGAGTAATCAATGCACATATACTAAACTTTGAAGACTTTTTCTCGCACTCTTTAAAATCATTTAGACTTAAAAGTAATAGGAAAATTTTAGTTTGAAACTGTAAAAAAGTTTGGAGTACTTTTTGAGAAAGTTCTAATATAAAGAAAGGACATTCACAAAATTCTTTATAGGAGATAAATCGAGGCATGTATATCCATTTTTTGATTAGATGAAATTTGTATAATTACAAAATGGTTTTGTGTCATTGACGATTTAATTACATTTTATTTCCTAAGTAAATAGAAAGTTTTGGTCAAAAGTACAAAGAACCAGAATTGTCTACACATATAATTACTTAGTAATAATGTATATTTAATAAATTTGTAAATTAGATACCACCTTCTTAAAAACTTACTAAAACCATTACTTTTTATTTATTTTTTTTTTATTTAACGGATAAGATTTTATTATTATAAGTACAAATTAACCGAAAATAAAAAGTAAGTAAATAAAAAGTTTTGGTCAGAAGTACAAAGAACCAGAATTGTCTACACAAATAATTATTTAGTAATAATGTATATTTAATATAACAGAGATAATTAATTATTAATAATGTATATTTATATGTGCGCTAATTACCTAAGCATTCATTTGGACATTTTTATTTTCGGTTTTAGTGTACCGGTTTCGGTCTTAAAAATTTGTTTCGCTTGATTTATTTTAAAATTTACTAAAAAAGTGGGATATTTTAAAATCATTATAACTCGAAATATTATTCGTAGAATTTGAATTTCTTTATCTTTATTTTCTTCTTCTTCTTCTTCTTTTTTTTTTTTCATTTAAAGAAACAGAAACACATTAGCTTTAATTTTGATTCAGAATTTTTTAATATAATAATTTTTTAAAAATTAAAAATATTTAAAGAAAAAGATTACAAAAAAGAGATGTAACTTAAAAAAAAATCATATTTTCAAAAGTAATTTTTTTTTTTTTTTTTTTTTTTTCAAATTTGCTGAATCAAAATTAAGTGAAAGTAACTGAAAAAGCATTTTTTTTTTCCTTTTTAAGGAGTAAATTGTTTTATTTATTTATTTATAATAGAAATTAAAAAAATTTATTTTTTAAATGCATATTTTTTTTCATTATGTTTCAATATTTAAAAAAAAGAATATATTATACGGAGAAAAAAATGTAGAAAATACGATCCATTTTCATTTCAAAGTAGCCGGAATGATCTGTTTCTTGATATGATTCATAATTATTAATGATTCATAATAGATGACTCACGAGATAAAAATATTAAATACAATTACTAAATCCAAATACTGTAAATGATAGGTGTTCTCAGAAAGAATCGTTATACTTTGTACTTATCGTATTATGAAATATTTGATTAGGAATTGATTTTCTTCTATAATAAATTAAACGTACTGAATAGAAAAGATAATCACTTAGATATAATTAATGCTGATATAATGATACTTATATTACTGATATATAAATAAAATACATAACAGAATACACTAAATATATAACAAAATGATGAATTAGATTTTATGAGATTACACTGTTTAAAAAAGCCAATGCAGTAGACTCACTCAAATCCGCACATAATTTAGAGATGTAAACAATGAAACATTCAGTTCAGATATAGGGGCAAAACTTGGTTTTTTAAATTTTATATCATTTCCATACATATTTTAATTTGTAATTTTTGCTAATATTACTGTATGCATGATTTTTTCATAAAGGAAGAATAAATTTACTTCTGAAAATACTCAAGATATTGCTATTATCTGATATCACTAGCAATCACAATCTTCTTAACAAATATATTTATGTATTAATTAAGTTTTTATTTTTATTTTATTTTTTATTTATTTATTTATTTATTTATTTATTTATTTATTTATTTATTTATTTATTTGGAATTTAAGTCCGATTAAAGCTGATATAAAATTTCCTTATTTTATGATTTTGATGCAAATTAGTAATGTACTTTTATAAGGCAAGTTTCACTGAATAATTTAAGAAAAATACATTTTATCTTTATAATGAATATTTAATCATACATTTTAGATAATTAAAATGACCTTTTCTTTTAATATTTTAATCATTTTAAAAATTATCCACATTTTTATTATTTTAGTTTATTACTTATTTTAATATTTTATTTTATTATAAGCATTCATTATATTTTAAATTGCGTTAATTATTGCATTCGAATTACAGTTTAAAAAATGTAAACAATGCAATGACCAGAAATCCGCAAAATTCTAAAATCCGCCCAACCTCTGTCCCGCAGCTGTACGGATTGAGGGAATCTACTGTACAGGAATTCATGGTATGATAAAAAATTATATTCTGAATATAAATTTAAGCTTTACTTATTTTAGTACAGTGTTTTCGATGAGTGCTGCCCAGATTGTAAAAATATGAAATGCATATGAATCTCCTTAATTTAATCTTAAATAGTTAGAAATAGATAGTTGAAAAATTAAATGTAAGTCCAAGAGAATTATTATTATTATTATTATTATTATTTCAGGAAAGATTTAAAAT